>CM019150.1:66178234-66787885 GCA_009733165.1 Naja naja
AGGAGTGAGTGAGCGGGGAGGGTTCCCACTGGCCATGTCAGCGGTGCAGCCTTGTGTTACCAGGCAGCCTGGATTAATTGCTTTGGGGGGTGCTTTGAGAGTGACATTTCTCTGTGGACCACCAAAAATTTTCTCATGGAACACCAGTGGGCCGTGGACCACCAGTTGGAACCACTGCACTAGTTAATTTGAGGTATATCTCTTTTACTCCTATGAAGAAAGTAATGAAAATATTGCCTAGAATTTTCATGGACCTATGAGTAAATTTTCAAAGATGGGAAGGAAGGGAAGGAAAGGAGAGAGGAAGAAAAGAAAGACAAAAGAAGGTAATACACATACCAACACAATAATATATGCCATTAATATCCACATATGAATATTATTTATTTATTTATTTATTTATTTATTTATTTATTTATTTATTTATTTATATTGGGATTTCTATGTCACCCTATCTCCCGAAGGACTCAGGGAGGCTCACAACAATAATAAAAACATACAATACAAATATTAAAAAGCCACTTAAACAACATCCCAATATAATAATTAACATTAACAAACCAACACTAAAAACCCCATCCCCTCCATCAGTCCAGGTCAGCAAGCTGAAAAAGCCATGTTTTCAGGCCACGACAGAAGGATTGAAGGTCAGGAGCCACCCGAAGCTCCAGGGGCAACTGATTCCACAGGGTGGGTGCTCCCACAGAAAAGGCCCTACCCCTAGGGGTCACCAGCCAACACTGTCTGGCTGATGGCACCCCAAGGAGGCCCTGTCTCTGTGAGTGCACAGGACGTTGGGAAGTCGTTGCTGGCAGCAGAGGTTCCGCAAATACCCCGGTCCTAAGCCATGTAGGGCTTTATAGGTGATTACCAGCACCTTGAATCTCACTGGAGGGCAACCGGCAATCAATGCAGCTAATGCAGGAGGGGTGTTACATGGGAGTATCGGGATATTCCCACACAGCCACATTCTGCATCAGTTGAAGCCTCTGAGTGGTCCTCAAGGGCAGCCCCATGTAGAGAGCATTGCAGTAGTCATAAACTATAATCCATCAGTAAAACGGTTAGAAATGTGACAAGGCCCAACTCATGCTCTTTAACCCTCAAGTCCAGTAATTACTACCAATTCTATCTTACCACTGAGTGGTAAATGTCTGTGGAAATTCTCAGTCATCCAAATCATGGCTGTCCCAAAGGTACTTTTTAAAAAGGCAACTGGACCTTCTTTGTTTTTCCTTGAAGACATTTTACTTCTTACCCAAGAAGCTTCTTTAGTTCAGAACTGAAGAATCTTCTTGAATGAGAAGTGAAATGTCTTCAAAGACAAATAAAGAAATCTAGTTGCCTTTTTAAAAAGCACCTTTGATTTGAGTGGTAGCAATTTCCATAACAATGTGTTGCTTCCTAGTGGCAGAAGGGTCTGTCTGTAATAGTGAAGATGACATGAGCAAAGAGTGCTTAGGATAACATAAGATGACATGAGCAAAGAGTGCTTAGGATAACATTTTAAAAATCTCTAATTCATTCATCTGCACAACATAATACCAAATATTTTCAGAAATGGATTTTCAAATAGTATTGTTTATTTATTTTTATTTATTTTACTTATTTATTTTGTCATTCGCTTACAAGGTTAAACATAGTTGTGAATACATGAAATGAATACATATAAGAAAAAAAAGAAACAATAGGACAGGGATGGTAGGCACATTGGTGCACTTATGCACGCCCCCTACAGACCTCTTAGGAAAGGGTTGAGGTCAATAGTAGACAGTCTAAGGTTAAAGTTTTGGGGGTTTGGGGAAGAAACCACAGAGTCAGGTAGAGTATTCCAGACATTGACCACTCTGTTGCTGAAGATTGTTCTGCTCTGAAGTATTCATTTGGAAGGACATTGCAATGTATGATTTTATATACTATACTTATGTAGTTTGAGTCAGCAATTATCACAGGTTCCTGAGATCATCTGAATCATCTTATATTGTTCTTATGCTGTTTTCAAACAGTGAAGTTTAAAGAAAGCTTTTGGTGTAGTTGATTACTATTCACACATCAGAATAAGACAAAGTATAATTGAGATGTAGATCTAGAAGTTCTGCATCTAAGCTCCAACATTTTTCTCAAATGAAGTTTGGAACAGTTGTATCAAAAGAAGACAAGTCTGCCCTAAAGTTGAACTCAACTCTTGATAACTACATCCATGCATTCTTCTTGGCATCAGTATGGAATTCACATGCCTTTGACTTCTTCCATGAGTTTTCTTCAACTTTTCAGTCTTTCCTGCAGCTCTAGAATTCCCGAGTGCTCCCCTTCCAGTAATCAATACTGACCTCCAACTCAGGTTGGAGGTCAGCCAGTTGCTGGGTGCTGCCAGGTGCTGCCCCTAAAGTTATTAAAAAGACATGTGCATGCTTTCCATCCTCCAACTTTAGTTTCTAACTCCTCACATTCTTTTTAATGACTTTCTAAAATCCCTACTCAGTGGAGAGCTCTTGAACAATCAAATATTTTCTTTGAGTCCTGGACAACCAGCTGCAAACAACTTGAAAGATGAGGTGGGCCTTGCCTCTCAGTCAGATGAAAAACAGCCCCCAGGAGTCCATATTTTTAAAAACTATTCTGTTGGTCAACTGCTTTTCTCAGCAACTTGGGTATAAATCTGATGAAGTAGAAAGTTGAACCACAGGTCATGGAAATCCAATCATTTCCCTCCTTGTTTTTACTGCTTGTTAAGGTGTGGTATAACTTTACCTCACAGGACACTCCTTTCACTTTTTATCTGAAATGATCCCTGACAAATGCTAAGCAGGTCACATATGGCCTCTGTCAACTACACTACAAACCTTTTGTGCCTTTTAATAAAAACAAGATGAATGTTTACTTTGCTTTTCAAATTTGTCCAGTCCATCTCTGTGATAAGCTGTGCCACTGATGTAATAACTTTGTCAAGTAGGTTGTTTCTTTTTTCTAGTCTGGATCTGCAGCTGGTGAAAGAAGACAACACTGGCTTCCAGTTAGGGACTATAGGCATCCAACAGTTTGTGAGTTAATAGTTCATAGCAACTATTACAATTTTTCACATTGGGCTTATTTAGTGTCAAAGAGAAGAAAGTGAAAAGAACATAGTAAATTAGTAAAGACACTGGATATTTATTGAAACCAACCTGCCAGTTGCTATCCCAAATTGTATCGCTATCTTTAATTCAAAGACTTAAAATATTGGTTAAGCATTGGAATTCTTTGATATAAATTTGATTACTTAACCATCTGCCTCTTCAGCTGTTTGGCTATGCTATTGTGTATTTTGGCTCTAATGTTTTAGGATTTCTAGGAAAACTCAGTTATGGAAATCATCTAAAGTTATAACTAAATCCAAGCGGGTTTCAGAATTCTCCTCTAGGTTAATAATTTAACTTAGCTTTATAACAAGCTGTAGAACAGGGTATCCAACTTTGGCTATTTTGAGACCCCTGTTCTTAACTCCCAGAATTCCCCAGTCAGCCATGCTAGCTGGGAATTCTGGAAGTTGAAGTCCACAAGTCTTAAAATTGCTGAAGTTGGACAGCCCTGCTGTAGAAGCAAGAAGCAGCTTGTTGGGAAACTTGCTACAAGTGAAAAACTGAAATCCTCTGGCTCTCTATATTTTTGCTTCAGTTTCAGATTTGGTATGGATACCAGGTAGCTATTATTGTCTATCATTCATGTCTTTACCTGACTCTGTTCTTATCTGCAGCATGTGTAGAGCCCCAAATGCTTTAATGGCAACTATCTGACAAATATAATGGTAAAAATGTATATTTATATCTGATCTTTACATGTTTGGACACAAGTAGGGAAATCAGTCCCTCCTTTGGAGAAAGATCAATCTCACAAGTAATAACCACCACCCTTTTTTTTAAAGAAAGGGGAAAAGAGAATCATTCCTTTTGTTGTGTTAAGCAGGCACATGCAAAATTATGCATGCTGGAGGAAATACCGTGTTTCCCCAAAAATAAGACCTACCCCGAAAGTAAGACCTAGCACTATTTTCTAAACCTGCCCTAATATAAGACCTACCCCGAAAATAAGACCTAGTGTAAATCTCCAGTTCCAGGAAGACTTTTCAGGGAGCAACCTGCACCCGAAACACCCCCCACACTCACACCCACTATTTGGCACCATAAATATATAAGACCTACCCCGAAAATAAGACCTAGTGTGTTTTTGGGAGCCAAAAAATATATAAGACAGTGTCTTATTTTCGGGGAAACACGGTAAATATAAAATTATAAAGCCTTTTAAAGGAATAGTCCATAGAAAGATAAGCTTATATTGTATTATATTATAAAGATAAGCTTATATTCAGAATCAGAATAGAGCTGGAAGGGACCTTGGAGGTCTTCTAGTCCAGCCTCCTGCTCAAGCAGGAGATACCATTTCAGAATAAGTGACTGTCCAGTCTCTTCTTTAAAACCTCCAGTGATGAGGCACCCACAACATCTGAACACTGAACACAAGCTGTTCCATTGGTTAATTGTCCTCACTGTTAGGAAGTTTCTCCTCAATTCCAGGTTGCTTCTCTCCTTGATTAGTTTCCATCCATTGTCTTCTGCTGCCTTGGAAAATAAACTGACCTCCTTCTCTTTATGACATTATATAAGGATACAATCTTAGAGCAAATTATAAGACAGGATAGGTCTGTTTCTGGTGTAAAGGAAACACTCTTTAAAGCTATTCCAAATTGCAAATAAACATGCAATATACTGACTTATGTACAAAAAACATGAATGATCATAGACAATTAAATACAATACCTAACACAAATGAACAAATTGAAGGTCAAAATCAAATGCAGTGCTTAGTTAAGTTTTCCTCATTCCTGTGGAGAACAGACTAGTGTTTAAAAGAACAGCTAAACTTGAACATTGGCAATAAAATCTGGTACTCTCTACTCTTCATCCCCATCTTGACACATTTCCTCCTAGAATTTTGTTTTCGATGTTTTAAAGATAACACATTTCTTTCTATACAGAAGGGAGGACTTTGTCTAATCTTCCTTCTTTAGGGTCCTAGTTATACTGCCATGTATTTTACTTAGCCAGAGTTTGGGTCAGCTCTGGGACTTGTTTGCTGAGAGTGAATACAAGGGTGGAGCCAATTCACTGCATCAGCTTTTAATCAGTTTCTGCACTTCTGTACATGTTATGCCACTGCAACCTGGAATTTCATTGCAGTGAAAGCAAATATGATTCTGTTCCATATAAGCTTGCTTTGAGTCTCTTCACCAACCCCAGATCTGATGACGACTTATTAAATGGGCCAGGCTGCTCCAGACTTGTACTTTATGGCTGCTCTGGAAAAAAAAATCAAGCAAATTTAATATTAAGAAACTCAAAACAAATGTTACCCTGAAAATTAAAGCTCTTTCATGAAATAAAACATGTCTAAATATTGAAGAGACACTACTTTGTATATGTTTCAAGACTTGTAGCAGCTGTTCTAATGGATAAATGAAACAGGAGGTGTCTGTGTCAACCAAGATTTTAGACAATTAGGTAAATTCAGTAGGAACCGTGGATTTTTGCAAATGTGTGCTAACACAATCTGTTCCACCAGTAATATTCAAATACCGGCATTTCTTTTGTAAATAACAATGCTGTTTCTGTGACTTACTATACCAATCCATAACTAGGCTAGTTATACAGCGGTTTTCTATTACAAATTAGGATTTGTCTCAGAATTTCTTCCCACTAAATTTTCCACCATGAGTGTATCATCTACCTGGCAAGGCAGCAATTCCATCTCAATGTTTATTATCTTAATGTTTATTATTGTTATGTTTTAATATTTGGGCTTGTTTTTGGTTTAATGGTTTTTTAAATATTTATTGTTCTGTGTTTTTAGTTGTGAGCTGCCCCGAGTCTTCGGAGATGGGATGGCATATGAGTTCAAATAAATAAAATAAATAAATAAATTACACTCAGGTAACATTATGTACACCTGTGGGCAATACTGCATCAGTGAGAAAGATGGATAATATACACATATCAAAGCAATAGCAATGGCATTTAGGTTTATATATTGCCCCATAGCACTAGTCTTTACAGTACCCTCTGTGCAGTTTACAATGTCGAAGAATTATTTGCATATTGCCCTCAACAATCTGGGTCCTCATTTTAATGACTTAGGAATGATGGAAGGCTGTGTCAATCTTGAGCCCCATTAGGATCAAACTGTGTTAGCCTTTTTGGCAGCTGCAGTATACTGCTGGCTCATATTTAACCATAAATAGTTCCCACAGTTGTTGGAAGTTCCCTGTGAGGGAGGTGCAAGTTTGTGAAACAGCTGTTCTCTTCAGTGTCATTCCAAGAGCTTCATTAGGAAACACAACTGATAGCCTGCCATGTGATTACTTCCTAGCTCAAATGTGTACATAAATAAAAACTTTGAGGCAAAAGGTATTTTTGAGATCAGATCTCTCTTTGGAGTGGGAAATCCAAATAATCCTAAACTCCCTGTGGTTCCCTCCTAGGAATTATAGCTTAGTCATCTAATCACCTAATAAATCACCTTGTTACTTCATTATCTCTTGGAGGGGAAGCACATCTGTCCGGTAGAGCACATGATTTATAGTCAAAATTGAGCCTTCAGTTCAACCCTTTAGCATCAATAGTTACAAGTTTTAATTAGTAGGAAATATTACTGTCTGGCTGCTACCAGCCAATGCCAGTTCTCAACTAGGTGAACAAATTATGTAAGGTAGTGGTGAACAATTTCTTGCCATTATTGATTGTCACATTGAAAGTATTAGTGAAGCTTGATAACAGTACTAAAATCTAAGAAGATCGTTTAGGGACTAAACAGTGTTTCAGATTTATAGACAGAATTGCTCTGTCAGTTAAATAGAGGGGGAAACATAAAAATCATTTTGTTTCATTTAAGGAGCCAAATAGAATTTCTGCAAGTACACATAAAATTTAATGTTCAAAAAATTAGGTGTTTGGCATGAGAGATCATTTCAAAATGATGACGATCAAAACAATAGGTGTAATTTATAATTACTTATATTTTGACCATGACTGTTAATTTAGTTTATAAGGAAGCTTTTAGGTCTTTGGAAGAACACAACCAAGCCAAAGCTCTTTTTGGAATGCTACAATAAATACAAAAGATGTTGTATTGATGTGAATGTCTTTTTCTGAGATAAAATGTAATTTGGGGTTTCATTAAAAACATCTGATAAAATACATGAATAGACTCTATAACCAGAATATCACTTATTAGAGGACAAGGCCTGCACACACCCAAATGGAGCTCCAGAGGGGAGCGCCCTCGACCCGCATATGACTTTGGAGCTCCTTTCTGGGCTGCAAAGACTTTTTGCAAATATGGCAAAAGGCTCTGCAAATGGAGAGAAAGCTTCAATGTTTCAGGCCTTCCCTCCATTTGCAAAGCCTTTTACTGCAGTTCTCGTTCAGGCCTCCATTTGCAAAGAACAGAGGCCTAAAGTACTGTGAGACCAGAGAGATCAATAGCATGAGATCTCACGCTACTGATCTCATGTGATCTTGCAGTACTTTAGGCCTCCATTTTCTGCGTACTCACTGAAGGCCTGAAGGGCCAAAGCAGACCAAGAAAGCAAAGGATCTCTAGATCTTCACAAGGTGAGTACAGGATCCACAGGCCTATCTTTGCGAGGTAAGTACAGGATCCACAGTGCCTATGAAGACCCACCATGGGGGCAGGGGAATAGGTGGGGTGAATGTTGCAGAGTCTCTGCAGTCATTCATAAGAGTGAAAAACTGTCATGGTGCTGCAATGTTCATAGTTTTGGGACTTGTTCAAAAACACTAGGGGGCGCTCATCACATGAGTTAGAATGTTCAGTAACAGAATGCTCATAACCCAGGGATTACCTGTATTTATGCACTTAGTATTCATAAGTATTTATGAACACATTTCCTTTTACAGAAGAGGAACTGCTTGAAACATTTTAGCAAGTTACCTTGATACCCTTTAACAGATATGTCTGTCCAAAATTGTGCATTTAAGGTCTATACCTAACATGATATTATTTGCAAAAATAATTTATTTTCCAGTCTACAGCATTGGTGTTGTATGTCTGCAGCAGATTAGCACAGAATGCAAAAGGAAGAGAGAAACCCTTGGAATGTGCTCTAAATTAAGAGTGAATGTGACAGAATCCAGAGCCCACTTAATAATCATGTAAATATGTTTTACATTTTCTCCAAATGTTTTAGATTTTAGCTACATTTGGAAAGAGCTCTAACTATTGGAAGAATATAGTGCTGAATTTTCAAAAATGACAATTCCAACTTACATTGCTTTAAATAAATATATACAACTCACAGAATAATACACACTAAAACAAATGCTTACCTTGGCAATGCATATAAGAAAGCTTCACCCACTATCTGCATCACACAAAACTAAATATCTGAAGTCTTCAAAGCCCTACTTGCAACCTGAAACTTTATTTATTCAGGAGGAGTGGGCTACATAAGCACCCATTGTAATCAAATAGGTTTTGCATTAACCTGAAGGAGGCTGACTGAATGCATATTAATGTAACAGAAGAAATAGTTATTGTTAAGTTTGCATGAAGAGTCAGACACGAAGAGCTTCAGTGAAGAGTTTATTAAGTGACTACAGCTCGAATGGACTCGACTTGGCTGGGCTACAGCTGCTTTTTATAGCCAGCAGCTGTAGTTGCCAGCCAATCAGAGTGCAGGGTTTTCCCACACTATTTAAACCAATCCTATTTGACATTTTACAAGAACAATTCAAACTAAACCAATGACATTCAAACCTACATACATAACAATTATTGTATATTCAATGATGGTAATTATGATCCAACTGTTATACTTAGCTTTCTGTAACAGTGTACAACATTATATTTACAATGCAATGCTATCAAAATGACATTAAAATTTATTACTAATAATTATACATCAACATATCTTTCCACTAAGCAGGGTCACTGATCATCCTTGTTATGATATATGGATGCAAGATATGGACTTTGCCTGAGAAGAATGGGACAAAGAACTTTGAACTCCAGCGATGGAGGAAGCTGATACATTCCTTGGACAGTCAAGATTCAGTACTAGAGAAAATCAATCCTGAATGCTCATTGGAATCAAGGATCATGAAATATAAACTATCATACTCTGGACACATAGTGTGGGATGAGGCATTTATAGAAAAGATGATAATTCTGGGCAAGATAGAAAGAGAAAAAAGAAGCTACCAAAAGAATTTACGCTTTTTATTTTTTACGTTCTTAATTGTGTCTTTTCATTTTAATCCTCCATTAGGACTCTTACAAAGCAGACTTCTGTTTAAGGGGCTCAAGATCTGATTCATGGCTAAAGTACCATTAGAATCACTTTTGCTGACCTTCACAAATCAAACAGTTTGCTTTGCTTGATGCTAGGATGTGAATTTCCAGGAAGCATCCTAGAAATTCCAGGAGTGTAGACTGAAAAGTTGAAAAACATGTCTGAGAAGAAATTGATAATAAACCATGTTCATATTATGGCCAAGAGAAGTACATGAAGCCACACAAAAGTCAGATTTGACTTGAAGAAGTCTTTATCATTAAACAGAAGCTTAATGATAGTCATTAAAATTAGCATCTAGACACGTAGATGAGCATTTATCATATGGTAACGTTCTTCTTTTCTACTATATTACTGTATTTGCATGCCATTTAGAGCTGTATTTTATAAGATGGATAGCTATATAAATTTGCTAAGTGAAAAAAATAAATAAGTATTTTGTATTGTGATAATTATGCTAATTCTTTTTGCAATTCATATCATGTGGCTTATAAATTAATATGTACATTGTATATGCTTTTGACTATTTTGGGGTCCCACTTTCAATAATGTATAATTGACTAATTCATTTTCTTTTTGATTTAGTTTGAATATAGCTTACATTTCAAAGTGGTGGCATCCAGTCACAACCCATTTGCTACTACAACAAAACTATGCATGTAAGTGGACATTGCTAGGTTACCTTGACAGTATATTAAACATTGTGTGAAAGATGATTTCCTCTTTGTTGGAAAGAAAGAAGATAATCAATCATGGAGACATCCAAAATCTAACTAATCTCAAAAGCAGCTGGCAATTACCTAGGCAGTCTGTTACTGAATCCATCCACTTTCCTCTTTGCTGATTACAAAATGCTTGTTTGGTTATATTTGCACTGAGGTATGATTTATGAGGTTTAGGGCCAGATCGGAAGGAAAGGCGTGTTGATTGTTTCAGGTTCATAAAATCAGCTTGAAAAGAGAAGATAGCTATAGAATTAATCATATTAGACATGATATTATACTAGGAGTAAACATACACTTACTTAGGTCTATACCTCCACAACTCATGTCCTTCAAGCCAAAGTATATGTTATGTAAAAGATCCATTACTGGATCTACTTAATGACATTCAAGGTAAATATTTCCCTTGCCTGTTAGGAATAATTCTTTGTCCATAGAAACAGAAGTTCACAATTTTTTTTACTAGTCTTTGCAGACAGCTAAAATCATGGGACAATCAATAATTTATTTCTACGAGTTCAGGGCAGGATTCACTGTAATTAAATCATTCAAATATTTTTGCTGTCCTAAGAACAGCAAAATGCATCATGGATGCATTGAATCATAAGTAATGTTAAATGCCAGAGCTTTCCATAAAATGCAGAGATGTAACTATTTATTTGGGGTAAAGCACTCTTTATTATCTCTCTTGTATTCTCTTTATTATCTTGTAAATATTTTCTATATGTTGTTGTAGCTTGACTGGTATTTATTTTTAAGCTGCTTGTAGAAGATGACCAAAGAGAACATCGATGTTAAGGCCATTGCTTTTGCTCAGGGTATCCATAGAATGTGGTTTAAAAAGTCAAGATGGCAGCCACAGTACTGCAGCTAAAGCTTTGCCCCTTCGTTATGTTTGTCTTTACATTAAAAAAAAAGACAGAGCTTCAGACAGATCCCTTTGACAATTTGTTTTAACCATACTTTGCAAACAGCTTTTCTTCATCTAAAGTCATGGTTAAGAGGTTCAAGTAAGAAATAGTAATTAAAAGTTAATTCTGCAATGTTTCTTGTTATAAGTGAATTTGGATGTAAAAATGTCTTGCCTGGAAAAAAAATCTGCAGTGGGAGTTTGACCTTCCTTTCTGAAATGTGTCCAAGAACTTTTTCTACTTTCTTAGTTTTTAAAAAGCCCAATATGATTGCAGCAGTGACCCTTTTCTTTGAAGAGCAGGGACATCATACCTGGCTTCAGCTAATCATCCTAGGAAATAGGAAACACAAGGAAAGAAGATACTATTTTTAAATATCTCATAACCACTATAAGGCTATCAGGCTTTGAAAGGTTAAAACAAAAGATGGAACAGCCCCCTCAGCCTTCTTGTATATTTTATGCAGGGCAATCCCCAGCCATCCTATAAGCCTGGTCTTATAGTTTATTAATTAATGCTGTTGACATCCAGTTATGATACATTGATACTTCCATTTTATAATTTACTGAGAGGGCTTTTGAAATAGCCTAATGGGTTTCGTAAACAACTGCTGGATTAACAGCAAAAACCGAGGAGAAGAAACAAAATGTGTTATGCTGTTTGGGACTATTATTATTCTGTAGAATCTTGTAGAATTAGGATACCTTTTTGCTGGAACAATTATAAGTCATACAAAAGGTTCACAATTTTCTTAAGGTTCTTCTTCATGATTGATTTAAAGTGCTTTTCACCAGCCCTTTAACAGGCAGAAAAATTAAAGCAGCAAAAAAAAATGTTGCCCCTAATTGGCAATCCTTATTGTGCCACAGGCAATGATGCCAGGAAATGACCCTGTCGTTATTTAAAGTATACAGGGGATATTAAAGTTAGAGATTGGCAGATTTCTTAGGCTTCCATCCTCTTGCATTAGAACCTACTAGCTGGAACTGAAATATATACAAATCACTCTTTCTAATGTGGAATGGAAGAGGCAGTTAGGATGAGGATGGTGTGTGTTACTCAAAAACTTGCTTTGGTTTTATGCAAGTGTTTTGTTCAGGAGCTTTCAAAGATAACTTAGCCTTAGCCTTAATCAGCTGATATCAGCTGAAAGTTGGGCTTCTTCTAGATGTGGTTTATTGATATTGTGGAAAAGCTCTAAACCATAGCTTGTTTGGTCTGCATTGTGGTAGAGGAATTGTCTTGGGCTACATATAAAATAATATAATATGGTTAACAAATCACATAATAATATTAAAAGTTTATGATGTTCTGGGGCTGCATTACTAGCTGTCCTGGGCCATATGTGGCTTGTGGGCTGGGTTGCACACTTCTGCTCTAAACCCATGTTCAAAAGAAGCTGAACATGAGTTAAGCATGATTCCAAAAGTGTACTAAGCCTGCATTCAAAAGCAGGCTGAATGGTAGTTAACAATTATGGGGAACTCTTGACACTATTGCTGGTCATCTGCTGTTCAGGCTGATCCAGAGATTGACATATAGATTTGTTGAGTACAAGGGAGATCCCAATTTGAAGGGGGGGAGACGTGCTTTCCCTTGGTAGGAAGTATCACTTCCTGTTTCCTGATTCTTTTGCTCTTCCTCTTTTCAGCTGGGATTAAGGTTCGTGGTAAACTCTAACCTTTCACTGCTCCTTTTAAAATGAATCAGAGGGCAACTTTGCAATCCTCCCTCAAAGTGGACATTCATGTTTTATAAACAAACAAACAAACAAACAAATAGCCTTGGTGGTGCAGGCTGTTAATAGCCTAGCACTTAGTTCCAGCTACCTGCAATTATTGCAGGCTCGAATCCCACCAGGCTCAAGGTTGACTCAGCCTTCCATCCTCTCGGGGTAGGTAAATTGAGGACCCAAGATGGTTGGGGGCAATAAGCTGACTTTGTAAAAATGCCGCTTAGTAATAAGCAGGCATATACAATGGAATGAAGGCTATTGCTGAGAGCATTGGGCTGCGCTCCAAAAATTGTAAGCCGCCCTGAGTCTCCGGAGAAGGGCGGGATATAAATATGAATTGAAAATAAATAAATAAATAAATAAATAAATAAATAAATAAATAAATAAATAACTGCAAGAAAAAGAAATCCAGAGCCCATTTAGGACAAGAAGAGGGCACAGGGAACTGCCAATCTTGTACTGGTGAACTCATAAAGATGATAGTCAGCACCTCAACAGTTCAGACTATAGAAAAATAATAGAAGTGACAACTGCATCTTCTTAATGTATAAGAAATTATAATGCTACAAATAAATGCAAAAGAAGGCTAGAATTCAAAGTCCATCCCCTTGATTTCATTTTGATCTTTTATGTTACATGTCATCTGATCCACTGAAAATGTTAAATTGGGCAGCTGAAGAAATATCTATGAGCAATTTTTCTGTACAGGCACACTTACCTGAAAAAGTAGAAGCAATGAATTTAAGGATTTAATTTATTTTACAATATTGAGTCAATGAAAGTCAATGGTGTTTTTCAGTAACACTTGAAAATATATAGGTGCATATAAGTGGGAGATGAAATATTTCCTATGTGAATGTAAATGCAAAGGAAAGACAGAACCAAGAAAGTTTGTAGAACCAGTTCCAGTATAATTTGTTTTGGTGGTGGCATAGAATATACAGAAAAAGCACAGTACACAAAAATACAAACGTCCATCCTCTTTATTTCTGATCATGTTGAACAAATCTAGCAAGGATTTAAATTGTTCACTTCTAATGTTGGAATTTCCCCCCCAAACTGAAGGACTGCTCTGTAATATTCATCCCAGGAAAATGTAAAATATAGTAATTGCATTTGTCAAGCCTTTGTACAGGCTGTAACATGGCATTTCATTATCAAAACGAATCTTGGAAAGAAATTCCATTCAAAACAGCACACATGTGTGACTGTGTCTGTCTATACATTTCGTATATATGATTAAGAAAGATATTTTTCTAAAAGTTGGATGCATATGAAATCCATCTGATTTTTTATCATACAGCATCAACCATGAGATAATTCCTATCTTACACAATTTAGCAGAAGAGAGAAATTTTAGACTGTAAACATCGCTTTAAAGATAATGACATCACTGAGTCATCTGTAATTTAACATGATCTACTTTGGTTTAGTTTTGGAGTGTGTGCCAGATGCTTCACAGTAAAGCTGATTTGGGGGGAAGGCTGTAGAATCGCTCAGAAGCATAGCTTTATGGAAACATCTTAGGTGGTATTTCAGGCATGTACCATCATCATAGTCTACAGATCTTTTTAAAAGGTTGCTTTGATTCAAATTAGCTTAATCTCATTGAAGTTGATAATCCCAGCTTAACAATGGATATGTGGAAAGTCCCACCCATTTATAAAAAGAAAGAAGAAAACCTGGGGTTGATTCCCATGCTTCCAGCAGACAGGCTATTGGCATAGTCAAATGCAATTGCAGCAGAATATAATTAAGCTCAATCCTCATCTTATTCCTAACCTCTTCTGAGTTTGATTCATAAATCTTTGCATTCCTAAGCTTTGTTTGTGACACATCAGATTACAGCACCCCTGGCTCTATTGCTAAGGGCCTGGTCATGATACTGTGCAAATGTATCTCATTATTATACCTTGCAATCTTGGTTGAGAACCAGTTAAAATCTCTGTAGCCCAAACTTCTGAAAGAGAGAGAAAGCAAGCACAGAGTTTGCCGAAGACTTTTTGTAACAATATGAAGGTTGATCAAATGGTCTGGTTTTTAGGATCCAGAACAACTAACAAGAGTCATGCCACGAAACTTCACTAAGCTTTAGGGTTAGGAATTCGGCGAGCAAAATGGTAATCGCCAACAGATTCGTAACACATCAATATGCTTAGGAGGGTGTTGACTTTTTGAGCTTACCCTATCTTCTTTTCCTGGCAAAATACATGGGAAAATCCCACCAGGGGATAAACGCACTTAGGGTTACAGTGAAGTCTCCATTAATTCAGAGAGTAGAATGGACATTGCCAATGGATACATTGCAAATTGTTATACATAGGAAGTTGCATACTTTTTTGGTCCTACATTTCCTGGGAAAATCCATGGGAAAATCCCATCGGGAGGCAAACTGACTTGGAGTGAGGGTTAAGTCTCTATGAATTCAGAGACCAAATTGGATTTCACCAATGGATTCATGATGCATCAGTATGCTTAGGAGAGTGCTGACTTTTTGAGTCAGCCTATCTACATTTCCTGGTAAAATACATGGGATATGAGGGTTCAAGTTAGGTCTCCATGAATTTGAGCAGCAAAATGGACATTGGCAACCAATTCGTAGTACATTGGTCTGTGTAGGGTGGTGCTGACTGTTTGTGACTGCTTTTTCTATGTTTCCTGGTAAGATAAATGGGAATTTGCCCTTTGGGGAGCAAATCTTCCTATGATTGGATGTAGGTCTCCATGAATTTGGAGAGCAAAATTGACATCTCCAACAGAGTTGTTATCTATGATTAAGAGCACACTGCTTTTCTAGTCCACCTTATTTATTTATTTATTTTATTGGACTTATAAACCACCGTCTCTCCTGAGGGACTCAGGGCAGCTTACAATAAAAAAATAAGAATACAAATATTAAAATAGAATTAAACTAAACTAAGCCCAATAAAATTTAAAACCTGATTAAAACTAAAAATTGATTTAAAAAACCCCACCCCCACCCCATTCAGTCCAGGCTGGCCTGTTGAAACAACCAAGTCTTTAGGTCACAGCAAAAGGAACGGAGGTCAGGGGCCAACCGGAGCTCCAAGGGGAGCTGATTCCACAAGGTGGGTGCTCCCACAGAGAAGGCCCTACCCCTGGGCGCCGCCAACCGAAAGTGTCTGGTCGACAGCACCCCCAGGAGGCCCTGCCTGTGGGAGCATACAGGGCGATTGGAGGTCGACGCTTATTTACATTTTCTGGTAAAATAAATGGGAAAATCCCATGGGGGGCAAATTCAGATAGTGTTAGGTCTCCATGAATTTGAATGGACACTGCCAATAGATTCATAGCATGTTTTTTTTTTTTTATAAAAAAGTTTTTTATTTTTGATACAAACATACAAACAGGACATACAAAACATAAAAACCATCTTCCATATATACATACAGTGTGTCAGTTGGTTACAAATCCTTTGTGTCATCCTTTCATATTCATCACTCACAATTTATCAAAAAAAATTTCTCATATTATCAATAAAACATTATGTATTTATCAATTATTACTTGTGTACAATTAAACTATTTATCTCATCATATATACGAGATATATTTTTAATCTAAAATTTATGTTATACTTTCATCCAATGGTTATATATATCAACATTATATTTTATATCAGCCTATTATATTTCTATTACAAAATTATATAGTCTATTGCATTACCAAGTCTTTTTATCCAACCATTGATAAAACAAATCCCATATCTTGTAAAATTGTTTATCTTCTTGTTCTCTAATTTCAAATGTCAATTTACTCATTTCAGCACAGTCCATAATTTTCCTAATCACTTCTTCCTGCATAGGTATTTTATCATTCTTCCAATTTTTGGCAAATACAATTCTAGCTGCTGTTAAAACATTTACAATCAAATATTTCAACTCTTTATTGTAGATATCTGGTATAATTCCCAATAAAAATATTTCTGGTTTCAAGTCTATGTGTTGTTGTATCATTTTTCCAACCATGTAGATTTTAGTCCAATATCTTTTTGCATCCGAACAAGTCCACCACATATGGTAATATGATCCAGGTATCTGATGACATTTCCAACATTTATCCGATTTATTCTTAAACATTCTTGCAATTCTCATCGGGGTAAGTGCCACCTGTAAAACATCTTATACAAATTTTCTTTATAAGCAGTTGACATTGTCATTTTATAATTCTGGGACCATAATTTTTCCCATTTCTCTAGATCAATCCCATATCCAAAATTTTTCCCCAAGCAATCATTGTTTCTTTAACTTGTTCCTCTTCCATTTTAATTTCTAAAAATATCCATAAAGTTTTTAATCACCTTTTCATCAGTACCCATCAATATTTTGTCTAGCCCAATCTGCTTGTTATAAATACCTTCTACTTTAATATCCTTATCAAATCTAGATTGTACTTGCAAATATGAAAACCAATTCATTTTATACCTTGTTCTTCCAACGCTTGCATAGATTTAAGTTCACCCTTTCATTCAATATCTCACCATATCTAACTGTTTGTTCCTTTTTATTTATTACTGGATATGAAAAGGCTTCAATAGTAGATATCCATATTGGAATTTTCAAGTAATGTTGTTTTTTAATCTTCTCCCAGTTTAAAAACAAAGCTTCTCGAATATAATGTCTTCTAAAATACCCTTGTGTTTTAGTTCCCTTATACCAAAGGAATGCATGCCACCCCAATAGCAAGTCATGTCCTTCTAGAGTCAATAATCTAGTATTCCTTAGTGTTATCCAATCTTTTACCCACATCAAATTTGCCTGATAGTATAGTTCCCAATTGGGCAAAGCAAACCCTCCTCTTAATCTTGCATCCTGCAATAACTTAAGTTTTATTCTTGCTTTTTTGCCTTGCCATGTATATTTCAACATGATTCGATTTAGGTCTTTGAAAAACTCTTTCCCTAATCTGATTGGAATTGTCTGGAATAAGTATAGAATTCTAGGCAATACATTCATCTTGATTGTTGATATTCTCCCAATCAACGATAGTTGTAAGTTTTTCCATTTTTCCAAGTCTGTCGCTATCTGCTGTTTAAGTTTAATGTAATTATCCTCCTTCAGTGTACTACATCTTGCTGTAATATATATCCCTAGATACTTAACCTTACTTGTGACCTGTATTTCTAAAGCTTCTTCCAATTCTTTCTTCCGTCTCGCTAACATATTCTTTGTTAATATCTTTGTTTTGTCTTTATTAATTTTCAATCCTGCTACTTCTCCATACTCTTCTATTCTTTCAATTAGCTTAAGCGCTGATTCCAGTGGGTCCTCTAATATAAATACCAGGTCATCTGCAAAGGCTTGTAACTTATATTCTTCTCTTTTAATTTTCATTCCTTTTATTTGTTTATCTTCTCTAATACACCTGTTTAACACTTCTAAGGTTAACACAAACAGCAGGGGTGACAGTGGGCAGCCTTGTCTAGTCCCTTTTCTTATATTTATAGGCTCTGTCAATTCTCCATTTATCAAAACCCTTGCGGTTTGTTCAGAATATATAGTCTCAATAGCACGTATAAAATTTTTGCCAAAGCCCATTTGTGTCAATTGTAGTAACATGAAGCGCCAACTCACGTTATCAAAGGTTTTTTGAGCATCCAGAAACATCAAGGCCATTTGCTTTTCAGGATGTGCCTCATAGTACTCAGAGTGTCCAGGATTATTCTCATATTATGTTTGATTTGTCTTTTGGCAGAAACCCATTTTGGTCAACATGTATAAAGTTGTTTAAGTATCTTTTCAGTCTTTCTGCCAAAATTGAAGCAAAAATTTTATAGTCTGAATTTAATAGGGAAATAGGCCTATAATTTTTAACTTGTTGTAAGTCTGTGTCTTCCTTCGGTATAAGTGTGATATAAGCTTCTGACCAAGTCTTTGGTATTCTCTTCTCTTGCATGACTTCATTCATAACTTCTAATAATTGGAGGTTTAACACCTCCTGAAAAGTCTTATAAAATTCCACTGGTAAACCATCCGGGCCTGGTGCTTTCCCTGTATTTTGTTTCTTTAAGGCTTCTGTTAACTCCATCATTGTTATATTCTCTTCTAACATTATTTCGATATCTTTAGGTATCTGTGGTAACTTTGCCTTTTGTATATATTGTTTAATTTTTCTTCTTGAATACTCTCTTGATAGTACAATTTTCCATAATAGTCTTGTATAATTCTTTTTTTCCTTCATTTCCGTAACAAGGATGTCCTTCTTCATCTATTAAATGGCTAATTTTCCTTGATTCTCTTTCCTTTCTTAATTTATAGGCTAACCATCTTCCTGGTTTGTTTGTGTCCTCAAAATAATTCTGTTTAGCATTTTTAATCTTTTGGGCTAGCTCTTCTTTTTCCATTAATTCCATTTTATGTTTGGTTATATCCATTTTGATTTTAACATTTTTTTGTGGAAATTTCTGTAGTTCTTTTTCCAGTTTTTATATTCTTCTTCTAATGTTTTAAAAGTCTTTTTGTTTGATATTTCTTTTCCTTGTATAATCAATTATCAAGCCTCTTGTATAGGCCTTCATCGTGTCCCAGAGATTCTGTAACGATGTATCCTCTTTCTTATTTTCTTTAAAAAGAATACCAGTTCTCTCTCCATTTTCTGTTTAAAATCTTCTTCCTTTAATATCTTATTGTTTAATGTCCATCTAGATCTCATCTTTTGTCCTTTCCAAATAATAATCATTGGATTATGATCGGCCCAAATACTTGCTTCTATTTCAATTTTTGTATATTAAAAATAGATCAGCTGATGTCCATATCATATCTATTCTTGACCATGATTCATGCCTGTTTGAGTAAAATGTATATTGTTTATTTCCTATATTTCTCTCTCCATGCATCTTTTAAATTTATTTCTTCTATCATTTGAAAAAAGGGTTTTGGTAGTTTCTTTCTAGCTTTCTTTGTGGCTTTTTGTGATTTATAATCCAGCTGCTCATTAATTATTCCATTCAAATCTCCCATCATGCATAAATTAAAGTAGTCCAGTTCAATTATTTTTTTATGGAGTTTATTATAAAATTCCTCTTGGTGGTCATTTGGAGCATATATTGCTATTAAAAGTATTTTAGTATTATTGTCCATTATTTCTACCATTAAGATTCTTCCATCATCATCTGTATAAATTAATTCAGCTGAAATTGTTTCTTTAATATATAGAACTACGCCTCTTTTTTTACATTGTGCCAATGAAGTAAACAATTTTCCTAATTTTTTTTGTTTCAGTACGTGTTCATGTTGTTTTTAATATGTACCTCTTGTAGGCAAATTATATCAAATTTTAATTTCTCCAATTTGTGAAATACTTTCCTTCTTTTAATGATTGAATTGAGTCCATTTATATTCATCGTAACCAGTTTTCTTTCCTCCATTTTAGATTTTGTAAGAGGGATTTATTGCTCTGGTGGATCTTATTTCTCTTCGTTCTCTGGGCGACCCGCCTACTGCACCTTCTTCTTTTTCCTTTCCTTTTTCAATTACTGCTATCAACTCCTTTTGAGGTTCAATCAGGGGCTCTTCTTTTCTTGTATCTTCCTCCTTTCCTCTAATATATTCATAATAAAATGATTCCACCTTTTCAACCATGTCAATTCTATGTCTTTGTTCCGCCATGTAAACAGAAGGCCTTCTGGTCTCAGCCATCTATAATTTATTCCTTTTCTAAGCAGTTCTTTGGTTAGAAAGAAGTATTCTCTCCTCGTCTCCCTTACTCTTCTTGGTACCTGTTTCAGCACCACAATTTCTTTGTCTTTATACCTTAATGTCTTTTCTCTTGTCATTTGCAAAATTTGTGTTTTAATAATTTTCTTAGTAAATCTAATATGGACTTCTCTTGGTAGCTTATTCCTCATTGCATATCTTGTATGTACACAAAACACTTCATCCATTCCATCCATCATTTTCTCTTTCGTTATTTCTACTGCTTCCGCCAATATTTCTATCATTTTTCCAACGAGGTTTTCACCCTTTTCCTCCTCCACATTTTGAAATCTCAAGTAAAATTCTGATCTATCCATCTCTCCTCTCAATGATTCAATCCTGTCTTTTTCAACTTCACTCAATCTGATATTGATATTTCCAATTTCCTTATCTCTTTGTTCATCCTGCTCTTCAATTTTCTTAATCTTTTCATCATATTTGGCCATCATCTCTTGGATAGCATGTTTTTCTGTGTAGAGTGGTGCTGAGTTTTCTAGACCACCTTTTCTATGTTTACTGGTAAAATAAATGGAAAAAAATCCCTTTGCAGGGTAAATCCACTTAGTTTTGGGGTTAAGTCTCCTTGGTATTCAGAGAGGAAAATAGTTTGATTAGTGCTGACTTTCTGAGCCTGCTTAGTCTTTATTTTTTAGTACAATACTTCCAAAATGACCCTTGGTACCCAAGTTTATATCTTTGGTTCATTACTATTCAACATCTTCTTAAACTATTTAGATGGATATATAGAAGCCGAATGGATGAAATTTGCAGACAACCCTTCGCACAGCAATGGAAGAAGGAAAAGATACCATCTGAAGAAGAATTGAGACAAAAAATAATGGATTGTGCGGAACTGGATAAGCTCAAATGAAATTAAGAGGCAAAGATGATTCGGACTATTATGCGGTTTGGGATAGGTGGTACAAATGGGTGGAGGATAGAAATAAGAGCTGATATTTATGTATAAAAGGAGAGGTATGTATCAATAATGACACGAACACTGTTAATGTGAATAGAGATTTGTATTTTTGTTTTTAAAAAATAAAAATATTTAAAAAATAAAAATATTTAAAAAATAAAAAAGAAATTTGTAGACAACACCAATCTATTCATAATAGTCAATACTTCAGAAGATAGTTCAAGAAAATCTTGACAGGCTTGAACACCTGTCCCTATCCATCAAAATGTGATATGCAGTGAGAAAAGTAAGGTCCTACATATAGTTCACAAAAACCAAATTAACATACAGAATAGGTGGTAGCTGGTGGAATACTAGTAACTATGAGAGCAGTCTGTGTGTCCTGTATGACCATCAATTAAGTATGGGCCTGCAGTGTGCTGCAGCTGCACACAAAAAAAGAAACAGAGGAATAGATTCAATATCTATTCAATAAACAGAGAATAGATTCAATATCTTGTAAAGTGATAATACCTCTTTCTACTGCAGTGGTGAAACCACATTTGGAATATTGCATCCTGTCATGCCCCTGTTGGAATCTGATTTGGACAGGGAGGCTGAACAGTTGACAGGGAGTGGGAGTGTGGCTCCGTTGACTGTGGAAGAAACTGAGGAAGGGCACAGTCCAGCTGGACAGAGAAGGGGAGAGATAGAGCAAGGGAGAGGGAATTCAGAGGAAGACCCAGGCCTACCCCCTCTTCAACCTAGGGCATGCAGGGGGAATGGAGAAGGGAGCAGTGTGAGTTGCGTGGCTTACAGGGGAGGAAAGGGGCCTGATTCCTTTCATTAGCTGCAGCTGGGAACATGGTGTTTAAAAAGGGAAACTGCACACAGCAAGTTGTTGGGAGCAAATTGTGAATTTATCTGATATCGTCGTGGCTTATTTGTGTTCCTGGCATCTTCCAACTGTGTGAGTGTTGTCATGCTTTCATGTCTGGAAGTCTTTCTCCTGCCCTGTCAAGTTAATTACTACAGCTTTGTTTGTTTGGATTTTTAGTTACAGCCTGTATGTTCCTTGTTTTGGACTGAATTTTCTACAGTTAAAGGCTGTTCCTGGGAGAGTTTTTCTCCAGCTGAAGGTAACCTGGACATTGGGGGCAAAGTTGGAGATAATAAAGGGACTCTTCTTGCTTATTTGACTGTGTTGCCTTTGTGCCACACCCCGAGTCATCACACATCCAATCTTGGGCACCTCAATAAAAAAAAATTGTTGAGGCCCTAAAAAAAGTGCAGAGAAGAACAACAAAAATGATGATTGATTTGTAAGCTAAACCATATGATGAATGTTTGAGGCAGTGGTGGAATAGTCAGTGGTGGGATTCAGCTGGTTTGCACCGAATAACACAACCACCCCTGGCTATCAAAGTGGATCCTGGTACATGGTCTAATGCTTGAGACTACAAGACTACCAATGAACTACAAGACTACCAATGTCCCTTCCAATCTTAGTATTCTATTTTCTAAAAATCTTGTGTTTATTTATGTCACTGCATTTTTTTGGTTTGTCTGTTTCAAGCTTCTAAGCTCATATTCTAGCAAGCAGGTGTCTGCTAGCCAGCACTGTGTTATCTTGTCTCCATAGTAATAAGATAAGAAAGTCTTGTGATGTTTGGATCCACTGCGCATGTGTACAGAGTTTATACTTCACTTCCTTTGTAACTTCCATTATATTTTCCTTTGTTCTTTTTCTATATGCCTTGGTGGAGATTAGGTTGCAAACATGTAGCTCCATTAGGTTTTCTTATTTTATAAATAAAAATGTTTTTTAGATTACTTTCCGGGTCTCATTTTTATCATCATTGACAGCAGAGAAGAACACGGTTTATCACCTCTAATTAGCAGGGATGTTTTGGAAGCTTTTTTACTCCCTGGCAGAAGGTTTTTCCAAGCCTTTGAAAATGGTAGCAGAGAAAGGCTTGACAATTTATACAGTGGCTAGTTTGTAGAATGTATTTTATTAATACATATTCCCCTTTCAGTGTAATTTTAAACTTTTTGATCAGCAATGAACAAATGAGGAAATTACAGAAGCCAGCATCCTAGTTGGGACTGCAGCAAGGGGCAGTAATTCAAAGTGTTAAAGATACACACACACACACACACACACACACACACATGACTTTGGACTAAGCACCTGCAGTGCAGCTTTGTTAGTATGATCATTGAACGTTCATATTTAGGTTTTGTGGCATCTATTCCTAGATATTTAGGGAAACATCAAATCATTACAGGTTAAGAGTAAATATATGAAACTCTGCTTCATTGAATTGTTACTTAAATAAAAATATTATATACTTCTAAGGTACATATGATTTATTTTATTATTTAATTTATAGCCTATCTTTCTATTTATTTGAACAATCAAGTTGGCTTCTGACAATCAGAAGAAAGTCAAATATATATTTATATTAACAAGAAAAAATAAATAAAGACAACTAACCTCTCAATTATAATGAAGCCAAACAGATCTTAGAAAGCATATTTTATAGCCTGAGAGCAAGACCAGAGAATCTGAGATCCTGGAAACAGAGACAGGCTTCTGCTGTTCTAAGCAACTGAGCACGTTCATGGCTGGTAATTGGTTCCATAGATATTCAGGTCTTAAGCCATTTAGAACTTTAAAAATCAAAGTATGCTTGATAGGCAATTAGACAAACCATATGTACAAATGTCAAGTAGTAAGATGGTAACTGGGATTTTGATAATTATTACTCACAGTTGCAACACTGGTCATGCTGGGATGGAAATAAATAAAATTGAATTTAACACAGTCATAATTATGTAGACATATTTGTTGCCAAAGACACCACCTTATACTCCAAGAACAGTTGGAGTGTGTGTGTGTGTGTGTGTGTGTGTGTGTGTAAGAACTATTTTCAATCTGTAAACTGCTTAGTTTCATACTTCAGGGTTCTGGTTGGCATTGTTTTTGGGGGTTTTTTGGCCTTAGTAAGATCTATTTGGTTTTCAATTTGGTTTCTTTTTCCTCATTCAGCAACTTATCAAGAATAGTCAGTGTTTTTCTAACTGCTGAAAGAACACATCACACTTCCTATTGCAAAGTATACATAATTATAATTCTACAGGGGAAAAGGAAATAAATTGTGAGACTATGTTATGAAGTCCACAACAACTTTGCAAAAGTAAATCTGATTTAGCTCAACTTGAAAGCTATTTTGGAATACAACTCTATATACAAGCTAGAACCACAACATTTGGATTTCTCTTAATGCAAAGTCCTTGATGACTTGGATAGAATACTCTAATTCTTAATCTCATTTTATTATTTATGTTGCACTAAATATTACTGGTGATATGCATATATTACCTGGAATTTAACAGTGATCTGCAGTTTTTAAAAACCCTAACCCTAATATATTCAGTTATTCAAAATGAATCAATTACATTTTAACCTAATTTAGTGATACTTTGAAATTCCCCACTTATTCACATTGTGCTTTTTTCTTTTTTCCCTGATGTGTCCTCCCCCACTTCTCCTTCTTCTTAAAAATACTTAATAAAAATACAATAAAGAGAGGAGGGGAAAAGATTAGGCCATGGTTTGTGGTACTGGCTGCTTCCATGGAATTAGATGTTAAGTAGTAATCAAGCTGGATGTCATCAGCATATCAGTCATGTCCTACCCCAAAGCTCCAAAAAACATCCCTCAACAGTTTT
Source organism: Naja naja (assembly GCA_009733165.1). Taxonomy (NCBI): domain Eukaryota; kingdom Metazoa; phylum Chordata; class Lepidosauria; order Squamata; family Elapidae; genus Naja; species Naja naja. Next base: position 66,203,296 of record CM019150.1, read on the forward strand.
ATGAACCTCATGAAGAATATAGGAGACAAAATAAAACCCTGTGGAACATGTAGGCCTGTGGAACATGTAGGCCAATGACCTACAGGAGTTGTTGAACACTAACTCCCTATCATCACATTCTAAGCAAGTCTCATCAGGAAGAACCAGAATCAATGCAAAGCAGGGTCCTTAAACCCCAGCCACACCACACAGCCCAGAAAAAATACCAGAGCCAATGCTACTGAGCACACCTATTTTCTGAAGTAGGAGATCTACCAATGTGAACAAAGCAGTATCAGTACCATATTATTACTATTATTATTGTTGTTGTTGTTTTGTTGTTGTTCTTGTTGTTGCAATATTTATTCCAGCACTAAGAGCAACTAATTCAAACTTCAAATTCCCAAGAAGTATTTGCAAAATGGGCAAAAAAGCTGTTTTTGACAAATAAACTATCCATATATGTTGGACTAGAGTAATGGGATCCAACATCTCCTGAATTAAATTACCTCCTAATCTCAGAGGGCCTCAACAAAACAGAGCCATGCCATCAAAAACTTTACACCAAATTTAATGGCAAAGGCCCAGACTCCAAAGATCTCCTGGTCCATAATTCCCCCACAGAAAGTTCTCCTTTTTCATAACCAGTGTCAACACGTATTTGAGTACAGAATCTTGAAAATGCACATGTATGGTTTATTTTCCTGCTGTTGATCACATTATATATTTTTCTTTCTCCTCTTGTGCATAATAGCATTTGGACCATTATAGAGCTTCCATTTTATTTATAACCACATTTTTCCATCTGAACTAAATCATTCAAATAGTCCTTCTCATTTAGCTACCATTATTCTGACAAGGAGTATGGGTTCCCTCCATACCAAATTTCAAATTCCTTTTTGACTGCCCACCACATGTATGTCACTGTGTACGGCCCTGGTTTCTGGTCTGTTTGCTTTTTCTGCTAACATGCTTTTTCTCAACACAACCAAGTAAATTAGAAAAAAAGCAATGTCATTGTAAAAAATATAATTATCTTTAATCATGTTGTAGCAGTTAGGCTATTATTAGCTTCTACTGGAATTAGCAAAGGTTTCGGCACAAGGTTGCCATTGGGAGTGGCACTTTTCTTATCCATCCTTAAAATTACTCCTCATTAATTTTGAACAGTCATTCAAATAGGTACCGTTTTCTTCATGGGAAGAAATTATAGGGTTTTTTTTAAAAGATTATTTGAAGAAATTGAAGAAAAAGAGACAGGTGGGAGGGAAAGTTTAAGTTGAAAAACTGAACACCAATTGTTACACATATCCTAGATGTTGAAAACTCTACACTTAACATTTTTAGAAGACAAAGATCACAACAGGTTCACCTTGCCAAAAATAAGGATGGAGCTAAGACTTTCGGGGGGGGGGGTTCTTTTCCATATTTGGGAAGACAATTGGAGCTTGCATTTATTGTTAAATTATGTAAAGAGTTTGGGTGTGCCAAACTTCTCAAAAATTAATGGAACCATTTTTAACAATTGTGATCTGAGGAACTTCTATGACTTGGTAGAGAAGGGTTCTGGGTACTTTCCAGGCTGACCATCACTGAATTTTGAGTATGGCTTTCCAGTTTAAGTTTATTCTTTGACCAAGCCTGAACTTAAAGGTGGTGTATTTGCTTAACCAAAAGTAATTCATTGATAGAGCTCATTCAAGATGCCTTCAGATTTAGCTTACTTTAAAAGAGATTGATTCTGTTTTGCACTTTTATCTTTTCTAGCACTCTATATTCCATCTGCTTGCTTATGTGGGAACAACAGGTGAGGTTTCCCTTTCCAGTTTTCCAGTAGAGAACCGAAAGAAAGAAGATATTTTGCTCACTCACAGTTATTTTTAAGGTTCTTCCTTAACTCTACTTCTATTATGGGGGGCAAACAAAATAGAACAACTTGTAAAAGCAAAGAAATCCTGCTCTGGAATCAAGTCCATTCTTCTTCTCATACAGTTCCTTGAGATTGGCATGGCATCATTAGGAATAACATGTTCCTCAATAGGCCAGTATTTGTTTTTTATGCAAAGAACATTTTCTATTGAATTCATACTAGATGTTATTGGGCATTTCATAAAACAAAACAGATTTTTAAATGGTAATCAGCAATTTATATTAATTATATCAATGTATGTATTATGTAAAGATACTAGTAGAATGATAAATCACAAGCAAGTTACAGACTATTCCTATTGGAAAATAGAAAATATTTAAAAAGATCTATATGAGCTGCCATACAGTAAAGATTGTACTTACTACCTATTTTCTAAGAACTATACATGGCATGATCAGAAATGTTAATTTTTAGCTAAGGTGAAGAAATATAGCCAAAGTTGAACCACATCTGGATAATATTATTAAACTGTTTAAGATGCCATTATGTGTGCTCTGAGATTTATCTCTTTGCTATAGTTATAGATTTCACTTGCTGATTTCTGGAATTAAATATAATCTTATCCTATCTTATTCAGAAGCCAAATGAAATGACACCAAGGAACATATCTTTGAGAAGGGAAGCTCTGTACACTGAAGTCATCTATTTCCTCCAAAATAATTCCAAAACAGTTCCTTCAAAATGTTGAGATTCCCAATATATTCCCAATTACTGAGCCACTGGGGGAAAATATTTAACACAGAATGCAATAAAAAGACGGAAGTCGATTCTGTCCCCCAGGCCTTTCTACGTCTTCAAAAAAATCTGTGTTCATCTTCTGCTGACAGAAATCCTGGGTTGGGAAATGGATGCAAGTTATATTTCATTCTCTATGTTTAAATTTGCAGGTTAAAAAAAACTGTAATGTGGAGATGAGGAAACCTGTGAGGCATTGAACTTGCTAACCAATACTTTAATAGCATTGACAAAAAAGTGTGGCTAATCCATTTTCTGCTATGTTGGTTGATAATTTTGAGGATTGAAGTCCAAAAAGTCAAAAAGTCATCAGTCTGGAGGACATTGGACTACAATCCTGAGCCACTCATGCTCTGAAATCTACTTGTGGTTGAAGTCTGCACATGGGCTCTTGTGGCATGTTAATTAACTAGGTTTTTTTAATTTATATCCACTTTTATTAGTTTTACAAATAAGTCAAAGCAGCAAATGCAGACATAGATATCTGTGTTATGGAACTGCAGCCATGTAGGCCTGGAGGTGGAACTGCAAAGACAGCTCTTGGTCAACCTGAGCAGCCTCCTACTTTGTAACATGACTGTCTCTAAGAGGAAAAAATAGCATCTACCCAGTTCTAATATTGCAAACTATTATGTGGCAGAGAATAGCGGGTTAGTCAATCTAGCCTAACAGAAAATCTCTCTCTAAATTCTAGTGTTGTGACCAATTAAACTTGATCTTCTACCACTACAAAAATGATCAAATATTTGATTTTTCAGTTATGATTACTTCATGATTATTTAAAATGTAACACTCCTGGATAGGGCGCTTATGAGGTAGGCAATAAAAATAATTACTTTATGTACTTTCCCTCTACAGTTTCTCACCTGTGTTTTCCTCTGGCTAAGTCAACTGCAGGGAGAAGGCAGCAATGAGCAACTAACAAAATGGCTACAGGTTTTTTCCTCTCCTTTTGGGGGTTGCAATGAATTGAAAAAGGCTGTCTTCTCAGACTGATTCTTTTTGAAAACCACTCACATAGCACTGGGCCTGTGTTTATTTTTCCCTCCAATAAAGGCTGCCAGATTTTAATTGTTGATCTACTATATTAAATTGTGTTTGTGCAGCTGTCAGCAGAAATGTACAAAACTCTGTTTGGATATTTGCTCAACAATATTCAATGCCTCCCCCCAAATGATCTTTTATTCGCATAATGAGCCTATATCTGTTAGTAGTCAGACCAAGAAATGTTCTTATTAACATGCATTTATCTATGCTGCTGTGTACTCTAAGGTTGAATTGTGTCCATTGGCAGAATTGGCTCTATGAAATGTAATGCAGTATTTGTTCTGTAGACTATTCAAGGCTTTTCCATCTTCAGAAGGAAGATTATGTTGTACTTAGTCCTACAATTAAGTTTTTATTAAGAAGTTTATTAGGGTGAAATGTCTCCCCTTCCTCCCTCTCTTCCTTAATTATTCCTCTTGAAAATCAGGTCATGAGAAAACAAGAGCATTTTCTAGAATAGGGATAAAACTATTAGATCACAAACCTAAGTTTATCTTTCTTGTCTTCAGGGCTCTGAGTAAGGCCCTTTTCTATCAGTCACCCTCGGAGAGTGAGACTGACAGCAACTAAACTTGATAGATGGATCATGGATGGGTGGATGGGATGGGATAGATAGGATAATTGTGCCTCACATCCTCTTTTCCCCTTACAGATTTCTATTGAATACCATTCCTTTCAACAAGCTTCCAAAGAGTAAAACAAAATTGATGTCATATTCCAATGACTCTTTTTGACATGTCCACCAGGAACCAGAACAGACTTCTGTACATGTACGATGCACATGCCAAAGTGACTTCTGGTATTTCCAGTGACCTACTGGATATGACAGATCTGAGATCAGCCTTGACAAGAACGGCATAACAGTTGTACTTTAAGAAGGTAGATAGCATTGACTCTAGTGCTGCATAAACCTAATTGATAAGATTATAATAGACTGAGCCCTATATTTAAAGGTGGACTGTTTAACAGCATCCATGATTTCCTTACAAGTCAAGATTTCTTCCATTTATTCAAGCTTCAAAGAGTGCAGTTCAGTTCTATGTTGTATATTTTAAAGGAGGGATATTATATGACATAGAGAATGGGGGGATTCTTGCTCAGATCACTTCTGGTTGCAAACAGCCCTTGTCTTGTGCTTCTCTCCTCCAAGTTGCCAGACTCCATGAAATTGTAAGCGTGGCCAAAAAAGAGGCAGGGTCATAAACATTATCCAGAGAATCACACCATCTGACAAGAAAACACAAGTCTGTGCCCTCCATCATGTGAACACACAACATAGAATATGCTGCTGAGATATTTCTCCTACTCTCCTATGAAGGAAAGGTGAACAGCAGCACTCCTTTAGCAGATATGTGCTTTATGAAACATTAGCACCATCTGCTGGCACACAAAATAGGTTGTCTTGTATAGCGACAATAAAAGGAAAAGAAATTATTAGATAAGACTTCAATATTTTGTCAGGAAAGAATGAAAGAAAGAAAGAAATTCTCAGTCACCTTGTTTTAAAGGTGAATCAGTCCTCCTGAAAATTTTCAAAATTCTTGATTCTCTCTCAATTTAATCCAACACGTTTGGGGACATTTTTACTTTATATCATATCTAAAACTCAGAAAAATCCCTGGATCTGTGTGTTTTCCCTGAATACAATGAACAATAAAGCCTCTGTTATGAGCATGATAAAATGCTGGTACTTTCTATGTTGATGGCTTAAAAGTATGCCATCGAGGTAGCATTAGCAATAGCACTTATATACCGCTTCACAGTGCTTTACATTCCTCTCTAAGCGGTTTACAGAGTCATTCTAGTGCCCCCAACCATCTGTGTCCTCATTTTACCCACCTTGGAAGGATGGAAGGCTGAATCAACCTTGAACCTGATGAGAGCTGAACTGCTGAACTGCTGCACTCTAACCACTGTGCCACCACGTAAAGAGAAATCACAGGGAAAGGTTAGGTTTGTATTTACATTCCTTGTTTAAAAACTCTAAACCAATCAGAATGAAGACTCCTCAATGATGTTCCAGCAATGCTTCTGAACGATCTTGACAAACTGTTTTAATGGAGAAGACACATTTTTGTTGCAGCGGGTTACCGGTGCCTAAATTTTGATCATGTGACCCACAGTTGGCACAGTAATTAGAGTGCAGTACTGCAGGCTACTTCTGCTGAGTGCCGGCTGCTTGCAATTTGGCAGTTCAAATCTCACAAGACTCAAGGTTGACTCAGCCTTCCATCCTTCCGAGGGCAGAAAAATGAGGATCCAGATTATTGGGAGCAATAGGATGACTCTGTAAACCACTTAGAGGGGGCTGTAAAGCACTGTGAAGTGGTATATAAGTCTAAGTGCTATTGCTTTTGCTATGTGATCATGGGAACACTGCAACTGGAAAGCATGGGGATCAATTGTTAATCAGGTTTTTAACACCATTGTAAACAGCTGTTAAATGATCATAAGTCAAGGACCACCTGCACAGACAGAGTTAAAATATTAGGAAAGAAACAGGGAAAGCTAAAAGAAATCTCCCTCTCTGTTTCTTGCAATAGGTCCTGGTGGACATCAGTCTCAACCCTCTGCTTATTACAGTTCTGCCAGCAACATTAAACTAACAGCCAACACAGAAAAATAAATAAGCACAGTGCTGCAAAATCACTCCAAAGTAGACTTTAAAAATGTTTTAGGTCTCTTTGCAGTGTAAACAAAAGGTACCACAGGGGATGAGTATGAAATCTTATGCCTATTTGAAGCCAAGTGCTGACGCATCCATCCATCTCAAAAGTTTTCAAAGTCTGCAGTCCAATTGTCCCCTATTATGTTGTAAGACTCTCTGAACCAAATGGGATGTACTCTTCATGAAGAACTATATGTGGAATTGTGGCATTAGAGAATCAGTTTCAGTTCTACTCTAGTTTTGATTACAGTAAGTTTATTGAAGTATGAATATGAGAAAATTTTAATCTTCTCTTAGCGCCAGGAACAGAAATACCATTAAGAGAATTGAGACTTCCAATCTCTGGAGCTGACAAGAACAAGACACATTATAGAGCTGTCAACAGCAGACCGCATCCCTTAAGGACCCCAATTGGCCTTTTCCTCAGATACATTTTTGCTGAACTTAAGGATAAACACTTCTAAAATTAATTTTGAAAAGCATGCGTTGTTTTCTGAAGCTTTCCATTTCTTTTGTCCAAAGGCATCTTATGATATTTTGATGATTGAGGCAGAATGCCAGATCTTGTCTCCTTTGTATATTTTCCATATACAGAAACCAACAAGAATGATCTCCAGAAATCATCTTCCACCTCACCTGAGGGCAACCATGTCTAGGTGAGAAGAGAAAGGCAGATGATATTATCCACAATTCTGTATTCCACAGAAAAACAAAGACAAGGCTGCAGGAAAACTATGACTACTTTCCCCAAACATCTACAGAAAATGTCCCTGGAGAAACTGCCTCACATTATCTCAGAGTAGAGCTGCCTTGTGATGCAACTTAATGTTTATTTTTTCCAATAAGTGTGGAATTGGAGAAATGAACTGAAACATATGACAAAATAAACGAGTACGGTGCCTCGTACACAAGTTGGAAACAGGCAACAGGATAATGAAGAATTGTAATGCGTTTATTCCCAGACATGTGTAAAACATGCTATGTGGGAACAGTCCAGCTCTGGAACATCCCATTCATCCCAAGAATACAACCAACCTATGGGAAACTGGGATCAACTTTGGTATAAGACCCAATACTTTGGAGATCAAAAGTTTAAAAGAAAGGGTTTTCCAATGTTTTCTTGTGGCAAAATAGACCAGTATGGATGATATTATCAAATGGAAAGGGGTAGAATCATCACTATGGGATGTCTTTTTTTTTCTTTCCTTTCCTTTGCTGTACTTATATCTCAAAGTGAGTTGGGATTTTTAAAAGATTTGGATAGTTTGAGACAACCTCTGCCCTTAGACCTGAGTCCAATTCTTTAATCAAGAAAACAGGACAGACTCCCTGTGACCTAAACCATCAAAAAAGTGATATCAAGTGTTTATTTTCCTTAATCCAAGAACTTTAAATAATGAGTCATTAAAGTTGATTTCTGTATTATGTTAGATGATATAAGCTAAAGAGCCACTCTTTTTCTGGAAAATGAAGTCATAAAACAATGAAAACATAGAACACAGACCTTCATTTTATGAAACTACATACCAATGTTCATACAATGTTCTTTACTTCTGGTGAACTTAGGGAAAAAATATTCTAAGCCATTTCCAAGCCAAAGAAATAGCTGTTCGTTTATTTTCTTTGGCCCAATTATACAATAAAATCATTTCAAGGCACAAAGTATCCATATCAAGAAGAAACTGAGACTTGCTCTTTAATTTTAGCATTTTAAGCAATTTGCAATTCACAGAGAGTTCATCTGCACATCATTCCTTCAAGGTAGAATCAAAAATTGATTTGATTACCTGACTTTTAAGCACCAAGGCATGCAATCATCTCTGCTCAGCCATTCAGGGAATAAAGTAAGCACAGCATCCTACAAAAATATGATGTGAGTGAAATAGATCTCTAATTTTATTGAAAACATTTAAAATACATTTCGTCCAAACTTCCAGAGAGATATTTTGCTTAAGCAGCATCATTCGGTATTGCTTTCATTAGCAGTTTGGGTTTTTTTTTTCATATATGCCATTAAAGATCATTAGAGTATGCATATTCATGAGAAAGGCAAATCTTATGGACTGAATCATAGTTCTGACTAAATCTGAATCTTTTCCCCATAAAGATTCTAGTCCTTTTGTTTGTTTGCATGCCTATTAAAATTTCTACATCCCTCCCATTTGTTAGGCTCTAAACAGTGTACAATAATCAGCAAAAACAATTAAAACATCAAAGTATTAACTATGCAAACTCAAGAAAAACAATAGCAATGTTACCCATAAGATCAGACCTTAGAGTTTCACAAATGCTGTCAGAAAGCCATGTGTTACATCTCTGAGAGAACCCAGCAGGGAACTGATAATTTAGACATTCCATAAAAGAGAGGCACCACTAAGAAGGCTCAGTTGCAAATATACAAAGTATGACATTGAGCAATATCTGCTGGATTCTTAGTTTTCAATAAATAAAGGAAGAGAAATTATTGCCTGGAAAAGTCCAATGGTTGACCATTCAGTTGTACTGTAGCACCTATGAGGTGGAGAGGTTAAAAAAAACCAAGATAGCAAATGCAATTATGTGACTGACGCCCCACACCTTTTATAAACTTTTATAACAATAGCAGATTTATATGCTACTTTAGGGGTCTTCAGACTTGGCAAGTTTAAGACTTGTGGACTTCAACTCCAAGAATTCCACCTCCAGTCATGTTAGCTCAGGAATTCTGGGAGTTGAAGTCCACAAGTCTTAAACTTGCCAAGTTTGAAGACCCTTGTGCTATTTCATAGTGCTTTACAGCCCTCTCTAAAGCAATTTACACAGCAATTGCCCCCAGCAAGCTGGCTCTTCATTTTACTGATCTCAGAAGGATGGAAGGCTGAGTCAACCTTGTGCCAGTCAGGATTGAACTCTTGGCAGTGAGCAGAGTCAATCTGCATTCTAACCACTGCACCACCATGGTCTATGTATCATGCAGGGACAGGGCTTCCATCTTGCAGATACAGTTGTCATCTTGGTTTTTTTTGAAGTTTTGTGCTTTTGTGCTCCTTCCTTCTTCCTTTCTCTCCTTCTTCCTCTCTCTTTTTACCATTCTAGAGCTCTGATTGAGCAAAAACCTAGACCTATGTTTGACACGTATTCTTGTAAGAAACTCACCGACTCAGTAATTGCCTTATTAGCCCCATGGCTGGAATTCCTGGGCTTGTAATTTATCAGAAGGAGCTACTGCTGCTCTCCTGGCACAGCTATGACATCTGTTATTAGAAGGAGACAGACTAATCTCAGAAAATCCCCAATTTCAGAACTCCTGCCCCTATCCGAAGTTTGGCAAGCTTCATCCTCTCCCTAAAATGCAACCCTGTTGTGGAAAGATCCTCTAATTCTACCACAAATGGCAAAATGAGAAGTTGTCATTTGACAATTTTGAAGAATCAAAATGAAGTAAACACTATTTGAACCACTAGCAGGGGAAAGTTGTCCTGCCGTCGAAACTTCTACTTTTAGTCATCTATGATTGGCTGCTTTAATTACCTCTGAAGAAATACCATAAATAGCATATTTCGTACAATTTGGTCAAGCAGACAACCTATTGCAACTACAGTATATGTTTTGTTTATTACTAACATCCCTCTGTCTGTTATGCTCTTTCCCTGTTCCATTTCTGCTTTTACTTGTATACTATTAAAAGCTCTCATAATAATTATTGTATAATGGGTATGTGTAAATGATTTCTTTATTTATTTTACTGTTTTATTGGGTTGTTCTCAGAACACTTTCCATGAGATACATGGCCATAATTGGCTACTTTCCATGACCTGCATTGGCTACCGGTTGCCCTCCGGGTGAGATTCAAGGTTTTAGTATTAACATTCAAAGTCCTACAAGGCATGGGTCCGGGATATTTATGGGAGCGTCTCCTGCTGATATCGAGTGCCAACTGCCCTGTACGAGCGCACAGCCAAGGGCTCCTCGGGGTGCCATCTGTGAGCCAGTGACGGCTGGTGGTGCCCTGGGGACGGGCCTACTCTGTGGCGGTTCTCGCCTTATGGAATCAGTTATCCCTGGGACTCCATTTGGCCCCTGACCTTCGCACCTTCCGTCACGACTTGAAAACCTGGTTATTTGAACAGGCCGGGCTATGCTGACCTCTTGGGAGCGGGGTTGAAATTTTTAAATTGTATAATGTACATTGGGGTTTTGTAGTAATTGGGCTTGTTAGTATTTAATATTTTTTTAAGTAATTAATTTATTGTTGGTTTTTAGTTGTGAGCCGCCCCGAGTCCTTTTGGAGAGGGGGCGGCATAGAAGTCCAAGTAATAAATAAATAAATAAGAATTTGATGAAATAAATATAAATATAAATATAAATAAATAAATAAATATTTCTTGGTCTCCAGGAATTATAATCAGAAATTGCAAAACTTTGGCTTTCTGCAGAGAAAGGCTGATTTGATCCAGTGAAGAACCAGCACTTAATCTAATGAAAATTAGGTGAATTACCAACACAGGCTCTGACTGGAATGTTGTGATCAGATTACATGCCAGAAACTTTAAAACTGAAATGCAGAGCAATGGAAACTTCTTTTAACCAGCTGACTTATGGCACAAACTACAAATTCATGTGATGCAAAGGATGCAATCCAGGGGTAGGATTTTCTTCCCAAAAAATTCACACACAAGTGAAAATTACCCTTGGACTCTAGAAACAAACTAGACTTTTTTTCTCCCCCAAATGTTCCTTATTTGCTGTATAAATCAACCTGAACAAGTTTATTTCCAGATACTGCTTACTTGGAAAATATGAACTGGCACCAATACTCATTTCAAACAAGACTTTTAGATTTACTGATCATTCTTATTGTCTACTAACAATTCGGTTGTCGAATGGGTTGGCCCAGTATTTGGCTGGCTGAGGAATTGTTGGAAAAACACCAAAGAAAACCACTCCTATTTCTGATTCTTCTCCAGCTCACTAGCAGAAAAGGGGTGATAATTATGCTTTCTCCATAATGTACTGTAGATGGAAAGAGATATTCTGAGTTCTGGTTCATGGTGATAGGTGCTTGACTTCCACTGTTTTTCCACTAGATTCCTTCTTCTTACATAAGAATTTCATATGATTTAACTAGCAGATATATTTTGGTTCAAGTCCATACAGGTTGCATGTTTTGTCTGGTTTTTAGTTTTGGCTTTTAATTGTTTTGAAAGGGTCTTAGACCTTCTCATAGTAGATAAGAAATATCTAATCATTAAATTTAAGAGAAACTAGTCTGCTCTGAGCATTACTGTACTGAACCAATGAATGGTCATTGTGATGGCTACTGTTTAACGAAACAAAGGAAGCCTTATAGATACAAAGAATGTAGTGGCTATAAATTTATTCATTCATTCATTCTATTCCTTCCTTCCTTCCTTCCTTCCTTCCTTCCTTCCTTCCTTCCTTCCTTCCTTCCTTCCTCTTTCTTTCTTTCTTTCTTTCTTTCTTTCTTTCTTTCTTTCTTTCTTTGAAAAAAGCTCAACAGGTATACTTCCTGTTGTACAAGTTTTAACTATTTATTTATATAATGATTTAACTGTTACATTATTTACATAATAATGATTATGTAACTTGCAGATGAGCTCCAGTTAAGATGCTGTAGATCAGGGCTGTCAAACTCCCGGCCTATGGGATGAATGCATCATGCACTGGCCACACCCACACCCGGTTTAATGAAGGGGGGAAAAGTCCCAATACATCATGTGATGTTGCCGTGATGACATGAGTTTGACACCCCTGCTATAGATCATCAGCAGGTCTAGATCATTAGTTTTGGATTTCACACCTCTAAAATAACAACCTCAGAAATGAATGCTGATCAACCCGTGATCTTTCTGAACAAGCATGGAATGCTGGGTCTATTATAAAGGAGAATGTGTGTCTCAGTGGAACTGTTTCAGTTCACATTCCTAAACACTAACCATCCCCACTTAACCACAGCACTGCTATGTCCTAGCAGTTCTTATAATAATGTCATCCTTGTGCCCATGACATTGTTGTGATATCACTGATAACAATCAGTATTAAGAATCACAAATGTGAGATGGGCAGCTAAATAACCTTAATACATAAATAAATAATAAAGATATGTGCTGGTTATTTGAACACTATCCAGAGTCAGCACTTAAACATTTTAGGCTTTTTAATCCATTACTCCAGAGGATAACTGGTAATTACTGGGAGTAGAAACAATGGATACAGCGGCATGGGCAGTTATATGCACTCGACCATGATATGCTTATACTGGTCTGCAAGCTGCCTTGGTTGCCAGTATGCTTTGGGATCTAATTTAAGGTGCTGGTAATAACCTGTAAACTCCGTATGGCTTGGGACCAGGCTATCTGAGATACTTCCCAATTACAACTACATATCACATCAGGTCCAGCAGGGGAGATGCATTAAGGGTTGTTTACCTAATCCTATGTAGCTTTTTCTCTGGTAATATCACACTACTAACTAGGGCATACAAAACATTTGCTAGACCAATACTCGAATACAGCTCATCAGTCTGGAACCCACATCACGTATCTGATATTAACACAGTTGAGAAAGTCCAGAAATATTTCACCAGAAGAGTTCTACACTCCTCTACTCGTTGCAGAATACCTTATGACACCAGACTTGAAATTCTAGACCTAGAAAACCTAGAACTATGCCGCCCTCAGTCCGATCTAAGCATAGTATATAAAATCATACATTGCAATGTCCTTCCGGTCAATGAATACTTCAGCTTCAACCATAACAATACAAGAGCACACAATAGATACAAACTCAAGGTTAACTGCACCAAACTTGATTGCAGGAAATACGACTCCAGCAACAGAGTGGTTAATATCTGGAATACTCTACCTGATTCTGTGGTTTCTTCCCCAAACCCCAAAAACTTTAACCTTAGACTTTCTACTATTGACCTCATCCCTTTCCTAAGAGGTCTGTAGGGGCGCATAAGTGCACCAACGTGCCTACCGTCCCTGTCCTATTGTTTCTTTTATTTTTCTTATATGTATTCATTTCATGTATTCACAACTATGTTTATCCTTGTAAGCGATTGACTAAATAAATAAATAAATAAATAAATAAATAAATAAATAAATTTTATGAATCCCTTCTCCAAAGGAGTGTCATATGGTGGGACTCAGGAAAAGAGCCTTTTCTGCTATGGTGCCCACTCTTTGGAACATTATTCCTTCAGATCTTACATTGGCCTGATTCTCCAGGCTTTAAGGAAGACTTTGCTGTGCCATCATGCCTGGCAATGGTCTGTAATAGTTGGGAGCTTCTACAATGTTGTGTTAGGTTTGGTGCAGAAATGGATTTTGCACCAATCAGGAGCCAGGAATGGGATTTGGGGGTTCTCCAAACTGCACAGAATCTTAGCTAGAGGCTCTCCTGAACCCCTGAGAACCCCCAACTGTCCACCTCTACATCAGCTCAAGGCAAATTAATAATACTCTGCCAGAGACAGAATGGTGGAGATATACTCTTGCTTGCCCATGGCCCACTTCAGTCTTTTCTTAAATGTAAGGCAGCTACATAAGCCAATCTTGGGAAATGCTGTATCTATAGATCTGAAAGAGAGCATTAAGGCTTTGGCAAAGAATGTCATTAGAAGGATGGTGCCTGGATTGACACAAATATTTGTTTTCATGGGTATTAATCTGCATATAGTTAGAAATAATTAGAGATAAAGGTGTCTTTTAGCCTTGAGAGAAGTTGATGCTTTCCAGCCTTCTGCTAAATCCCATGGGTATCTTGATGGGTATCTGTCCTGCCCTACCTCACTTGGCAAGATAATAATTACTAGTCCTTGCTGTTTTCATGCTCCTGCTAACTATGTGTGTTTTTGGTGCAGCGAAGTATAGTGCCAAGAAATCCTGTAGTTGTTTATCCAGAGGTGGGATTGCTCTGTCATCTCCTCAGTTAGAACATGTCCTCATGAAAAAAGAGCTGAGAGAAATTGTTTAAATTGCTCTAATTGCTTTTGTGTGAGAGACAGTGAGTGACATGTCTTCAACCAGTATCATTTTTCTAGTGTGATTATTATGCTAGAGCCTGAAGCTAGTAATTTGCCAGATTTTCCAATTGACTCCCAGTAGTTTTATACAAGTCAAGGCAAATTCACTTACATTTTATAATTTCTTAGATTTATGTCAGGCTGTTATGTTATCAGTGAGTCAAAATTTTCAGCTGTTGATGCACCAGCAAAGTAAGTTAGATTGGAGTACCTACAGTTATGTGCATACTCCCTCAACAGGCTTATCTGAGGACCCCAATTGTTGGGGGCAATATGCTGACTCTGTAAACTGCTTAGAGAGGGCTGTAAAGCACTGTAAAGCAGTATATAAATCTAAGTGCTATTGCTACCTCATCCATTTAGCTTAACTGAGTGTTGAAAGCAGTCGTCCATTTTACACCCAAGCAATTTCTTAAAGCATAGTTAATTTTGGCAATGCCACAATTTATATGAAATATCTAGGCAGCCATTCCAGACTTCATGGTATAAATATGTTAAAAAAGCATTTTTCTTAGGTCCTTTCCTCAAACTTACTTTTGCAAGGATAGAGCCAATGGAAGGCAGAGCTGGCAATAATGTCTTCATTTTAAGCATAATTTGGGCACTCCTAATAAAAGAACTTGGGATGCATATGGAAACCATACATTTTACACCTCACTAGAAAGACAGTAAAACTCAAGGAAAGTACTATTGTGATATGCCAAAACATTATTCTGCATTTTAATCCTTTCCTCATCAATCTAATAGAAAACTAGATTAAGATTAAGGTAAATTTAAGGCAACCACATTCTACCTAGGAGAAATTCATAGAAAATTCTCTTAGGTGGAATGTGGCTTCCTTAAACTTACCTTAATCTTACAGCAGAAGAAGAGTGACTGTTTGATTTTTTAATTGTATAGTCACTATTCAATTAATTTGCAGCCAAACTGGTTAAATTAAATCTGAAAGGAAAACAAAACATGCAAACCTCTCCTTTAAGATTACTTTCAAAAAGCAAGGATGTGGGAGAGTGATAGAAGAAAGGTAAAAAGTAAAAGAAAAAGTGTACTATATTGTGATAAAACGTAAATAACTTGCAGAAAGTAATTCTAAAGCATGCTGAGAATGAGACAGCATCTTTGGCAGAAGAAGAAAGAGCCTTGGTGGTGCAGGCTGTTAAATGCCTAGCACTTAAGTTCCAGCTGCCTGCAATTAGTGCAGGCTCAAATCCCACCAGGCTCAAGGTTGACTCAGCCTTCCAGGGTAGGTAAATTGAGGACTCAAGATTGTTGGGGCAATAAGCTGACTTTGTGTCGCTTAGTAATAAGCAGGCTTATACAATGGAATGAAGGCTATTGCTGAGCGCATTGGGTTGCACTCCAAAAATTGTAAGCCACCCTGAGTCTCCGGAGAAGGGCGGCATATAAATATGAATTAAAAAAAAAATGTTGGACAGTTTGTTGTTGCTGTTTAAGAGTGAAAAAATTAACAAAGACTATGCTACAAAGTGGCACGGAACATCCCATGAGGATCTTTTGGTCTCAGTTTGAGATGGCTGTGAATTTAAATGAATTAATTTCAATCTCATTCACACTGGTGCTCAATGCAGTAATTTGATTTTAGATCTAGGCTGGGATTCTGATTTTAAATTCCTTTGCTTCTTGCTCAATGGAGAAAGCAAGCTATAATTATGCAATTGAAATCAGGTTCCAGAGAAACTGAACCAAGTATCACTTAGAACATACAAGCTTGAGATTTTAATGGAGCCGAATGGCTATATCTTGGTTTTAATTGGATTTCCAGCACTATCGCTTTTTTCCCCATGAGGAAAATGAATCTTTTGCAGCATAATAATGTTTACATGCTATTTCTTAAGGTTACGTGATAATTGGTCGGGTTTATCAGAAGCCTTTCACATTTCCAATCCTCACTGTTCAGCATAAACTTATATACACACACTTATACACACTAACACACACACACACACACACAATCCAATATAAGAGATTACATGAATTTTTTTTTTTAAATGACCACACATTGTTATAATTTAGAATTATGGAAAGGGGATTTGGCAATAGGGGATTCTGAATCATTGATGATAGATGAATACTGCCTTCTGGTTTATAGGCAGCATAACTTAAGTACTAGCTGCTTCAGAAAGGAAGCTATTATCCTCCAGTCCCACTTGTGAGCATACATTCTTCACCCAGCTAAACTTTTCTTATGACTGCCTCTTATTATATAATGCTTACAGTGCAAATAAAACCATAAACTCAAGTATACTGTAACAGATTTTAACAACTAAAAAAGCCAAAAACCACAGAGTTCAGAAAAAGGCTAATGAATTGCTACAAACAAGGATATATTAAACTTTTTAGCTTTTTGTAATTGGCAATTTTGAGTTAAATTACAAAGCTGCCTTTAAGTGAACCACAAGTCAAAGGACAAAGTTTGAAGTCATTCAAAGAAAGGTTGGAATATAAGTTTTTTTTAAACCTGATTTGGTAGACGTTTGGGATCTTTTGCTTACTATCTGCCCAATCAAGAGATGATTCATTAGAAATAACCAGAATGATGACTACTATTAGACTACTTTTGTGCTGCCTGATATACCTTAAGGTTAGGGTTAGGCTTAATCAAAACCAATGTGACCGTGTAGCGACTTAAGAATTGGATTTGTCTAGAGAAACAGATTTCATATCCCTGCTTACCTATAGAACTTGCCTCTGCGTATCCATGAGGGAAAAGAGGGGAGGAAGAGAGGGAAAAGAATATATGAGAGATATTAAATTACTTTTCTGAGTACCTTGAGGCTGAAAAAGCGAATGCATTAAATAATATGTGCAGAGCTGTTCTTTCACTCTTGTTCTTTACCAGGAAGTGATTTTGACTGGAGCGTATTTCCTCATAAGCTATACTCAAATCCTTTCCAGGAGAAACCAGAAAAACAAGAACAGACTCTGTTGACATCCTGGCTTTATGAGTAGGCACATGAAATCAGTTGAGAATAGCTATAAATTTCAGTGGCTGGAACTGTATATAAATCCTCGGACCAGTAGTACCAATTATTTATGTGTTCATTTGATGGGGATATTTGTATCCTGTTCTTCATCAAATAAACCCTATCACAACTTCAAGTACTATAACCACTTCCCTCCCTTTGACAGTTCCATGATTTTGTGAATGTGTCAGACTCACATCATCACATTGTCATCACATGATCTATCGCAACATTTTTCCTCTTTCCTAAACTGGGGGTAGGTGTGGCCAGCATGTGACACATCCAGCCCGTGGGCCACAAGTTTGACACCCCTGTTCTACTGTAAAATAGAGTTACTGATGGTTAAAGAGATGCTTCTGCACCCAAAATACACTACTTCTCTTGACATTCCTCTCAGCATAGATAACTTAAGGATCTGGCAGTGTAGGCAAGAAGAGTAGGAAAGAGGAGTTATTGGCACAGTGGGTGAGTCCTGATTCTCCCATTGCCAAGAGTCCTGAAAATCAGTGGCCCTGAAAATCAGTGGCTAGAGACCAGAGGAAGTCTCTAGGGCTAATAGGAGCCAGGAGCCCCAAAGAATACTTAGATATGTAAAGCTATAGTAAAGGTAAAGGTAAAAGTTCTCCTCACACATACATGCTAGTCGTTTCCGGCTTTAGGGGGTGGTGTTCATCTCTATTACAAAGCCGAAGAGCCAGCGCTGTCCGAAGACATCTCCGTGGTCATGTGGCCGGCATGACTAAACGCCGAAGGCACACGGAACACTGTTACCTTTCCACCAAAGTTGTCCCTATTTTTCTACTTGCATTTTTACATGCTTTTGAACTGCTAGGTTGGCAGAAGCTGTGACAAGTAATGGGAGCTCACTCTGTTACATGGTGCTATGGATTTGAACTGCCGAACTGCAGCCACTGAGCCACCACGTCCCTATGAATAGCTTGTATGGCCTAGTTTGTGCCAGAAATGCTTGAAAACACCACTTTAGATCTGGAACAGAAAAAGACAAGTTCATGCTGCCTTCTTGATAGATATGGGGTGATCTGAAGATGACATCATCCATTTATGTCTTCAAATCAATTGCCAATGTGTATCCCTAAGCCAATTAATATTAGGATAAGTGCTTCAGTACATCCAGGTAAGAATTCTCTGGAGTCTCAGTTGTTTATAAAAATGTTCTTTTGGCTATCTTGATTCTTGATTCAGTTTTTCCATAACACTGAGAATACCTAAAAGATGTTCTGTGTGGGAATTTCCATTTTAGTTTTAAAATGTACAGTTTCTCTGGGGAGATATTGTAGGGCTCTTGCTGAAAATAGAATGTTATTCCATGCTTTATGAAACAAACTTTAAGTACCTTTGCCTACTGTGTATTATATTACATTGCTTTAACATTATTTCTGAATACTGTAGTCAACACTGCTACAAACTACATTTTTCCTGTGTGTGTTGCCTTAAATTTCAGTTTATACTCTACTAATAAAAGCTATTTTATGGTGCTTCAGCATCAGTATAGCTGAAATACCAATTTCTGAAGTATTACACCATGGTATTAAGTGTTCTTCTGGATTGCAGTACTTAAATGTTGAGAGCTTATTGCTCAGTTTTTAAATTAATTTAAATAAGGAGCCTGTAGATTACTCATCACTGTATAATGATGGTATTGTTTTTTCCTATTAAACACACCAAAAGAAAAAAAAATATTGAAATGGTTGTTTTGCCCTCAACCTTTTGTAGTTTTTGTTATAAGCCAGATATTTATTCTCCTTTTCCACACAGCCTCCCGTACTTAGAGATGGTCTGATAGATTCCTGATTTTTAGTCCTTTTATTCTTACTTGTCAACTTTTTATTAATTTTTATCAGAATATAAGATACAAAGGAAAATAAAAAACTAGGAGAAGGGGAAAGGGAAAAAGAGAAAATGTGGGGCAGGAAAGGAAAAAGAAAAATAGTCATTGACTTCCAATTCTCTTTGGCACAGTAGAAGATAATAACATTACAAGCGTAACTTTTTACTTTTATACAATAGTATATGCTAGTTATTTCTATAACAGCAAATCTTTCTAATTAACAAAAACAAAATCAAAATTTCATTTTTTTCCCATCACAAGCACACAGTCCAGAAACTCAAACCTATAAACCTGCTCTCTATATATGGATAATGCTAGAGTGCTGATTCTTGGTTTAAAAAATGCTGTGTATTTGCAATTTATTTTTTTAAAAACAAAAATAGTTTAGATCTATTTCCTCACTGGCAATAGAGACAGAGTCTTTGTATAGGCTAGTGCTAGGTATTCCTCTCAAGCAATACCTAGCACTAGCCTATACAAAGACTCTTTTAATTTCTCCAAAGCTCTGTATGAATGCCAGAATCTTGAGTGATGACTTCTGTGATGTAAAAATCTATCTCTTCCTCTTGGTATTGGATTAAACTGGTATTTTTTTCTGAAGTCACTGAACCCTTCTGTTAGTTATTTTAGTGTATCAGGATTCTGTGGCATTAGCGTTATACTTGCTGTATAGTTTTTCTCCTGTAGTAGCTGGTAAAATAGCTTTACTACGACACTCTTCTCTTTATCAGTCACAAATATAAAGTCTTGCTTCCACTGCTATCTGTGTTGAAGACTGTTTATGTTGAGGTAAAAGACTAGTAATGTGGGTACTAGTAGTCCCTCCATTTTGCTTATTAACTTTTTAAAGTATTATTGTATCTCTCTCTGTCTCTGTCTCTGTCTGTCTGTCTGTCTGTCTGTCTGTCTCTCTCTCTCTCTCTCTCTCTCTTCACACACACACACACACACACATCATATGTTCTGGTTTATAATGAACACAACAACTTAAGAATAAGTGGCATTATTACTTAATTATTTTAGAGCAGTAGAGTAGGGTTACTGTTTTCTCCTTGCTTTTCAACAGACTATTTATTTTTTTCATTTTGGTTCCTCTTTTCTAATTCTGATCTTATTTTCTGAACTATGTGTATTGCCTTTTCTAGTAAAATGGACTATTACTCTAATAAATCCCAGATCACATGGAAAACTGAATCTGGGAAGGACTTTGGAGAACACAATTCATAATAGAGTTGAGACCAAAAATGTATTTCAGAAGTATTTTGAGTACCCACACAAGCTACCACAAAAAAACCTTCTCCTCCAACTACCCACACATACTACAAATGCCTTGAATTTGCTTTGAATTATCAGTCAACCACAGTTATTCTGCCTGTTTGTGTAGAATCACCTTTACACTGAATGTTTCCATTTTAAAGGTGCTCTCTTACTATTTTGAAATAAAATGCAACCAGACAAAGCTGAAAGTCATAGGTGGAGGACACTGGATGAAATTATCAATGGCCAGTTTTTCTGGGTGGGTGGTTTTGACAGAAGTTGGCACTGTATCATAAATAAGCAAGCCAAAGCAAATGTCATTCAGCCAAGTATCAAGTTGTGAAACCCAGCTGAGAGAAGGAGGGTGTACCAGGAAGGAGTATACATTACCTTGAATGTAAAGGTAGTTTCCCAGGCTAGCTTACTGCTTCCTTTCACTTTGACATGAACCAAAACTGAGATGATGCAAGACAGACATAATACTGAGAAGAAAAGAGCCAAGCAAACGAAGGAATAGAGTTCAAGGTATTGTGCTACTCAGGAACAGATGATGAGGATGATGAGGTGAGGATAATGAGGATGATGGTAATGGTGGTGGTGGTGAAGCAAGTATCAGGATTAAAGGCTGGATTTTTCAATTGCTTATTAAAGAGAGCATAGTGTTTGTATGCTTCTGTTGTGCTGATGAATGGTATTTATGTTTTCATCATTGTCACAAACTTGTAGGGTTGGTTGCAAAAGTTCCAGGATTATATTATGCTTTACTTGATGGCATTCTTTATAGAAAGATTCAGGGATACATTGAGGTTTTCTTTAGGATCATTTCTACATACAAAGAGTGTGAAGATGAGTGAGATGGGTTTCCAGTAATCTGTATCTCTAATGATACTTGTATTTGGAAGGGCAGAAAAAGAAGACCACAAAAGGAAGAGCAGTACTTCAGACTTTTCTGTGGTTTCTGACATTTCTAGAATTAAATTAAATTCACGGATGTCTTCGGGATACAATTAAACAGCAAACACCGAGATGGCAAGTGTGACAGTACAATCAAAGTTCCACCTGTTTTTATGGGTTCTTTTAAACATTCTGTGGTAGCTGCCAAGTTGACTTTTTTTGAGCACACTGTGCAGAATGTTTGTTTGTGATTCAGATACCAAGAGAGTGTGTGAAAAAAATGGTATCTTTTTCCCGAAGCTTTCCAAAGGCAAAAAACAAATAGAGGAGGGAAGAGAATTTACTTTTGTGTCTGACTTCAGAACTTCAGATAAGTTCTGCAGTAAAACATGCTGTTTTACATTTTGATCTATTTTGTAAAGTGAAAGTGATAACATGGCTAAAAGCGACATTAAGACATTTCATTAAAAATCTGGCAGAGAGAGAGAGAGAGAGAGAGAGACAGAGAGAGACATAGACAGAGAGACAGAGAGAGATTAAACATTTGGTCAATTTTCTTGCACTAAAAAAAGTGGATAGTTGAATAACAACAGGTATAAGCCAGTTTGATGCTAGGTAAGCTGTTAGGATGAGACCCATTTTCAGCTTACTCGCATTTATTTTTGCTCAATTTGTAGATTGTCTCTTCCCTGACTGCCAGTTTCTCACACAGCTGGTAATGTGCTTCTATTATTGTGAACCTTGTGAAAGATTAAATGCAAATAATCCCCAACACATCTCTGATAGCCATTAATTCTGGACACAGGATTAGAAAAAACATGAAAATTAAAGAAAAACACGAACGTTTTATTGACCAGAGCAAAGTAATTCTGGCTGTACAGTATATTAAACTTTCTTTTGTCTGCTTTATACCCACAAGATGGTGCTGTGTCAATGCATACCGCTTTCTGTTGCACCATTGCTAAAAGGTTTCTTGAAATTGTTTTATTAGGATGGGTACATTATAACTTACTCCTCTAATATTTACTTGCTACAAATTAAATCTCACTGAGTTCAGTAAGACAATATAACTTTGTGAGTTCAGGAAGGCTGGAACTAATGCAAAGCAAAGTGCCCATGCCCACACAAATGTTTGGGGTCAGCTGGGAACAGCTGCCAAAATAATTACCGAAGCTGGTAGAGAGGTGGTGGAACTGTTTTAATGACTTGAAGAGAAATGCTTCATTTGCACCACTGTAGGAATATGCACCTATTTGTATCCAAAGCATGTTTTGGGGATTCACCTGCTCAGAAACAAGTTTACGGTGGTGCCCAAAGATGCACTGAGCAGCCTTCCCCTCCAAAGTCTTTCTGTTTTGGAACTAGTTGGGGTTCAATTTTTTTTAACTACTGGTTCTGTGGGCGTGGCTTGGTGGGCATGGTATGGCTTGGTGGGTGTGGCAGGGAAGGATACTGTAAAATCTCTCTTGCCACCCCACTCCTGGGGGAAGGATATTGCAAAATCTCCATTCCCTCCCCACCCCACTAAACTGCTTTCCAGCTCCGTTCTCCTGTGCAGGGCAACAAAAGAAGACACAGCCAATCAGCTGGGACTCGGGAGGCAGAGAAGAGATGGGGGGCGGGACCAGTAAGAAGTGGTATTTGCTGGTTCTCCAAACTACTCAAAATTTCCACTACCGTTCTCCAGAACTGGTCAGAACCTGCTGAGTACCACCTCTGGACAAAACACCTATTTCAAAGGATCTTCACAATGCCTTGCATAGCTATCATCTTGAATGGCAGGCAGGGGTTGGGTTTTTTTCCCAGAATTTGAGAATAATTCATTTGTCAGCATTCTATCTATCTTCCTTTCCAGTATAAACTGTGCAGTTTTTCTTCATATTTTTTAGTGGGCTAATCCTAACCCTGTAAAAATGGGTGCCTTGGAGAAATCCAGAATAGGAAAAATCACATTTTGGCTTAATTTCCTTGAATGCAACAGGTTGATTTATTGGGTCATTTCAAATATTGAACCGTGCTTTGAATGGGTCTATTTCTATGATTGGGTCCCTCATTATTCCATAACACTTCCAAAATTTTAAGTTCCGAGGCATTGCTTTAGAAACTTAGGTTGTGCAATTGCTAAAACATATTAGAAATGTCAGCACATTATCACATAAAGCAAGACAGAGTTGCAGGCAACTTTCCAAGTGTTTTTTTAAGGTTACGCAGTTAATTCACACATTACAGAAATACCAAAAACATAATCCAGATCCTTATCATGGGCTCAGTAAAGCTGAAGGCTGTCAAATGCCCAGAGCTGGTATATTTGGAGAGATTTCGTTGTTTCATTAACACTTTCACTTTCTCAAATCTGTTAATATTTATTAAGGGAAAGTAATAAAGAAAAACGTGCCAAAGTCCAGTCTCAGCTGTAGAGGCAACAGCCAACACTTTTCGACAGTCATGATCCAGACATCAGCCCCAACTCAGCCACTCAATGACAAGCCTGAAGAAAAGAGTTTTGCCTTCGGAATTCCTGACATTGTTGTTGTCATCATTTATTTCATCTTTGTCCTAGCTGTGGGAATATGGGTAAGTCCCCTAAATGGCCATTTTGGCAATTAGGGAAGCTCTGTCTGTCTGTCTGTGTCCTTTAGGTGGACAATATACAATGACAGGCTTCTTGTTCCTGTGGTTTTTTGTTTGTTTGTATTTTGTTTTGCCTGATAGCTGCATTAAGGTTGGTGACTTTCCCTTCCTAACACAAACCCTAGCTTGGAAATAAATCATTCTCTTTGCAAAAGGGAGACTTCTTATTTATGTTATTTATCGCATAGATAACTGTTTCGTTTCGCAGGTGAATTTATGCACCTTCCTCCTGATACCACAGATACGAAAGATAGCTGAATATTCTCCACAGCATTCTTTACTTTCATTGTTGCTCTATAATGTTATAGAAGCAATCGCAGTAGTAGCAAGCAGTAGGTTTCAGAAGAGTTGCTGACCAGTAGAAGTTGTCTTACATCAGATCACCCCATTAATTCATTTAGCCTATTGCTGATAATGACTAACAATAGCTCCCCAAGCTTTTGGGCAGGAGTTATCAATGCTTATCTGGAAATGCTGGGCAACTGAACCTGAGGGCTTCTGCATGCAAAGGAGATATTCTGTCATTGAAAGATTG
Organism: Naja naja; assembly: GCA_009733165.1. NCBI lineage: Eukaryota > Metazoa > Chordata > Lepidosauria > Squamata > Elapidae > Naja > Naja naja. The sequence continues at coordinate 66,227,834 of CM019150.1, forward strand.
TCCTGGCCCTTTTCTGAATCCATCACTCCAAACTTTCTACTTTTAGAGAGTATCAGCAGCCATGTCTGTCGCTTTCATACCCAACATCTGATACATCCAAACCTCCTCTCTGTCACTTTGCATTTAATATATGAACCTCAAAGTGATTGAGTCTATCACAATCAATCTACGCTAACTTATAGTAGTGAATTTATTCATTCTTTACATGACGAATGTATTGTGTGCCAGTCTTGAAGACAGTATCAATCTCAAGTTCACTGTGTTCTGGTCTAAAACCTTGAATGCCAGTGTCCACAGTAGGGAACAGGTATTGAAGAATGCCTGCTATGGGTTGAGAACAGTTAAAGCGAAATAAAAGACTCCTAAATAAATCAATAGAGCAAGGTTTAAGAAAAAAGGTGGAGCAGATAAGACAAACATGTGATTCTGTACCATATATTTCTCTGCACTTCTTCCTTGTAGAGAATTTCATCCAGGAATATTTTCCTATATCTTTCTTTCTACTTGTGCTGTCTATACCCTTTGAAAAGCCTCTTTGGAGAAGGAAAGGTAAGGCTCCGAGCTGTGTCCGACACCATCCTGCATCCCATTTTTTTTTCAATCTCCAGATCCCTTTTGTCTTTAGTACCAAAGTAAAGTTAACAGGGATTTTAAAAAGTAAAAATTCCAACTACAAGGAGGATAAAGAGAAAATCTGAATTGTGACACGTATGGAACATCACCTTAGATCAAAAGAGCTATGCAGTTGTGGTTGCACATAAAAAAAGCGGTTGGGGCTTTTGTCCCATAGTTTCATACAGCCTCTTGATATTTTTGATTCACTCCCATCCATTGGGGCCTGAAACCTGCCCCACCTATGTTTAAATGTAGCCCCAGTGCCAACCTCATTGGTCTAGGCCAGGGGTGGGCAAACTTTTTGACTCGAGGGCCACAATGGGTTCTTAAACTGGACTGGAGGGCCAGAACAAAAGCATGGAAGGAGTGTTTGTGTGAACTAATATAAATTCAAAGTTAGATTACTTGACATAGCCTTCTGGGAGAGCAAGAGAACCCTCCGCTCTTTTGGCTCCACGGGCCGGATAGAACAGCTGAATGGGCCGGATCTGGCCCCGGGCCATAGTTTGCCCACGGCTGGTCTAGGCCCACAACCTAGAAACTTTTGGAGGTCTGAAAGGAGAAGGGATAGAATAAATTTCTTATTCTGTTAAATACTTCTTCCTTTTTTAGAAGTTTTTTATTATAAGAAGATTTTACATAGGTTTAAAAAATTCCAGAAACATAAAGGAAAAGTTGGAAAAAGAATGCAAAAAGAATACAAAGAAGGTGTAAGAAAATAAAAGAAAAAATACAAATATCTAAAGAAATGACTTCCAATCTTCTTTGCAGCAGTTATAAGCATGATTATCATATTCACCCACCCAAATTACATATTATAGTTCCCTTCTGTAATAGTATGTGGCAGGGGTGCTATTCTACCAGTTCACACCTATTCACTAGAACTGGTTGTTAACATTCTAAGCAGTTCGAAAACTGGTTGTTAGAAGAAATTACTGGCCTAATCCTGTAAGGAAGACAGGAAGGAAACATTCTGGTGTTGCTTACAGAAACTGCCTCTCCATTAACCCTTATTACGTTCTTGGCAGGTCTAGACTTCCTGACTCAGGAACTTCTCTGGAGTTTTTTCCCCCTCTTTTGCTGGTACTCTGCTTGTGTGGAGTAACCATTCAAAGTTAGAATGGCACTGAAAAAAAGTGACATGACCATTTTTCACACTTACGATTGTTGCAGCATCCCCACAGTCATGAGAGGCCAGGTGAGGAGATGCGTGCCTCGATGTGAGTGATATTGAGTTGGCCACACCCAGCCAATAACATGACCACCAAGCCATGTCCACCCAGTCACATGATCACCAAGCCACACCTACCACCTAACCCACGCCCACAGAACCAGTTGTTAAAAATTTGAATCCCACCGCTGGTATGTGGGAATGACCTTGGAAAACCAGGCAAAGAGATGCTATCTAGGGAACAATCAGATAAGAGGAAGCAGAGTCCACAGCTGCATAGTGGGCAGAGCAAGAGGCTCAGGATGGACCCTCAGACTGAAAAGGTGACCATGAAAGAATTGTCTTTTCAGACTTGCAAGATCCTGTTAATGTGGCTTTACAATAAAGTGAAATTAGCTTATCTGGCCATGTTTCCTGTCTGATCTACCTGATAAGGCTGTCATCTTCTTTTCTTAATCAAACATTGTTAATAAATAAATTTAAAATCATCACTTCATTTTTATTCATTTTTAGCAAAAGTCCACAAAGGAGTTCAAGTTTTTTTTAGAAAAGTAATTGTAGTTCCCTCCTTCTTCTGTGAATATCATATCATTCAATTTTCTTAAAATCCAAGCCAGTGTTTTCCTTATTTCGATATTTCTTCTCTTTTTTCTTTCTTCTTTTTTAGTCTTCTCTTCAGGCCAGTCGAGGAACAGTTGGAGGCTATTTTTTGGCTGGAAGATCCATGACATGGTGGCCTGTGAGTATAAATTTTTTATTAGTTCTACGTATTCTTGAAATTACCAAAATTGGGATTCTAGTTAGATGCCCACCATGTGGCAGCTGAGAAACACAGAAAACTAATGCTTTACTGACCTCATGGTCATTTGGATTTTTGCAACCTGGATTCTATTTTATTCCCTTCTGTTCCCTTCCCTTCCCTTCCATTCCATTCCAATTTATATGCCACCTATCTCCCCAGTAAAGTGATGCTTTGGCAGCTTTAACTCTAAGTGCAAGAGATGGAGATACAATAAAAAGCACTGTTCCTACATATAATTATCAATGTACATTTGGTTTTTATACATCTAAATAGTAACAAAACAGAACTAAACCAAAACAGAATGACTTTCTGCATCAAACTGAATCAGATTCATAGACTACTTTTTTTCAAAATTCAAATTCTGCCTTTAGAATAAACTAGATAACCCTGTGACCTCTTGAGTCATCCTTTGAGAGAAAGGTAGTAGAATCTGATGTAACCAGAAAAAAACATTAAATTTTAGGCTGATCATATTTTCCCCCAATACTGCATTGTTCCATGATCATTTAAGAAGAGTGTATATCTTAAATAAAAAATAATTGTAGTAGGAAGCAAAATTTAATAAGTCAATATTTACTAATGTAAAAAGGGAAACAGAATGACCCACAGGTAGGCAAAACAGCAGTGGAGCAGGAGCAACTTTTGACTTCCAGCTGACTTCCCCATTGGTTGTGGGAAGTTGGCAGAGAGCATTGGCAATCATGATCATGTGACCATGAGGTCATTGCAATACACATTGAAAGTAATGTGGTATCTCTGGCAGCCCTGAAAACACTATGCAAACAGTCAAATGTATTCCCCCATTGTGTGCCTGCTTACTCTCTTGTTGTCCTTTCTTTTCCAATGAATGTAAATATGTAAATATAGTGTTAATTGCCTTCTTGCAATCCCAGAACTGGGGTAAATATTTCAAAAGATGGGGGAGTGGAATGGAGGAAAGTAAAGTACAGTCACAGTAATTTCCTACTTAATGACTGTTTTGAGGCCAGCAACAATACAGAGAGAAAACCTGAAGCTGCTGTCGTAGTGGCTGACTACTCCAACCCTGGAGAGTACTATCTCGCTGCTAGCCACCTCCCCTTTAAGACTAGGGACTGGCATGAAACTCTAGAGACACAACCCCCAAAAATTAATTCACCCAAATAAATCTTACATCATTTGTCAACCACTTGATCCCCCAGACACTAACTGACCCTCTTTTGACCCCACATTTATTAACCCTTGGATGATTCCATTGACCCTTGGGTATCAATATTGACCACTTTAGGGAATCTTTTTTTTTCTTTTTACAATCCTTTAATCCCTTTATTTGGGGTAGAGCCGTGGCAACTGAATGGAGCTCAGCATTTGCTGGCTGGATGCCTTACCTGATGCCTACATGGAGTTCGCAGCAGATATTTTCTCTTTGCACCCTGATAGAGAGACATCTGCTTAGGATTGATCTCTCAACCTTCCAAGTGGGAGGCAAACGTCTTCACCTATAGGCCACTGCACTGCTCATGGGGAACCCTATGTTACACTAATTCAAAAAAAGAAGTAAAAAAGAGAGTAGACTTTGATATTAGCAGCTATAGTAAATATGCAAATAAGGGACATTCAATTCTGCAAATCATAGCCTTGTTGCAGTCTGGAATGTCCACTGATGTTTATGTGGATTGCAGAAAGTGCAAGACATTTAAGGCTTCAATCACACCATTGTTGGTACCATCTTGACCTTTTATAATACTCTGTAGTGACTTCTGGTGGCCAAATAATTAGTATGGTTAGCACTGGGATGAGGGGAGGAAATCAAATGTATTGCCACTCAGGTAGCCTATTTAAAATGTAATAAGACCAAGGAAAGCAACAAAAAACTTTATCTCAAGCAGCATTATATTGCTGGCAGCCAACTGAGGATTTAAATAGCTAAACTTCATATTTGTACACAAACGAATGTACAATGCCACCTGGGATTTATGAAGTATTATTAGCTCTTAAAATATGATCACCAAGGGCTTGAAAAGAGAATGGGGATAAGAGAAAACTTTAGTACAGCTACAAGGGAATAATGGAGATTTTCAAGATTTTTCTTTTAAAATAAAAATAAAAATCCTTCAGGTTCAGAAGAGCTACTATTCTCTTACCTGAAATGATGGCAAAAATAAGGTCCCCCCTGCACCGTCTAATAACTTCTTCATTTATTGAGCAACTTTGTAAAGATTGAAGCTTTCTGTGCTAAACCACTTGGATTTAAATCTCCAAAATGATTCACTGGAAAGGCATAAACCTTTTGAAGGACACTTTCTTTTGAGCAAAAAGGTAATATAACAGTAATTTAAAGGCCCAGAGAAATAAGTGTCAGTGGGATGAATATCTTTTTCACCCTCCCTCAAAAATACAACACTGTAGATCTTTTGAGAGTTTAACTCCAAGCTGAATATGGCCTTGAACTTCAACTTTGGGTTATATGAACTGTAAATTCTATAGACAATGTTTTCCCCATACTTTTAACAGACACACACATATATAAAGGTTTGATGTGCTTTGTGCTCCAGTGATGTTTAACCTATTGTTTACCTACAGTAATATTGTAGGAAATTTAAAAGGCTGACAAGAAGCCAGTTGTGCCCAACAACTTCCTTGCTAGGTTAAATTTCTTGAAAGAACAGGCAACTTTCATGAGAATAGAGATATATCCCAGAAGAGATATGTTGATATGTTGATTTGTTTTTATGAAGCCCCACGTTGATTTTTGACCCCATCCCAACTAATTGAGTTCTGCCCTAAAGAAGACCAAGTGTTGCTTTGTGTTTCTGATTCTTAAAAAGAAAAAACACAACTATTCATTATGAAAGATTGATGAGATGCTATACCTCTAAGAAGCAAATTTCGTCATCTAATCTCACAGTCATATTTCTTTTTGTTTGAACAAAGAACCGGACAGATGACCCTTACAAGATTCATTGTAAGCATCAGCATACAATCTGTTTGTCCAAAATATTTGAACTTTCATTTTTAAACAACCTCAATCATACCAAGAAACTTCAAGTAGCTTTCAATGCCTTATGTATGCTTTCATGCCTATGGACACAGATATCCTATCCATGCATGTATGCATACATATAACAAAAAGTTAGCATTTAGAAGGTTATATGTTCTCCTTCCAAAGTGAAACCTCTTATGGTCTCTCTGTGATTTCTCACCCACTCACCCCTTTTCTTTTCTGAGAGTCATATTTCTGCCTCTGAACTTTGGGCCCCTAAGCAAAGGCTAATAGAATTTGACCTGTTTCTCACCTTTGGGATAGTTAAAATATCAATACTGGATAAGACTAGAAACCTTTCCCTGGAGCCAGCACTGACAACATCTCACCTGGGATGTAAAAAGCCTGACTGTGCAATGTGCATTTGTATCTTAAGGAAATAGAGAGGCTTCCTTCCCAGAGACACATATCCTTATTGTGGCAGGATTAAACAGGAGCTGGAAGACATGAACCATTGGACCACATCTTTCAAAGATCCTGGACCATTGGACAACTATCAAAGGACTGCAAGAGAGCTGATCTAGTTCCTGCCTTCAAAAAAGGGAGAGTGGGGGTGCGGGGTAAATGGATCTAGAAAACAACAGACCAATCAGTCTGACATCAATACCTGGGAAGATTCTGGAAAAGATAATTAAACAGCAGATCTGTGAACACCTAGAAACAATTAAAATTATTACTAGAAGCCAACATGGGTTTGTCAAAAGCAAACCATGCTTAAAAAAAACCTTATTGCATTCTTTGACAAAATGGCTAAATTAGTAGACCAGCGAAATGCTATGGACATATATACTTGAACATCAGTTTGACAAAGTAAACCACAGCCTACTTCTTGGTGAGACAGAAAAATGTGGGCAAATGGTCTTCCTGCTGATCTACTGATCCCTGTAGAGCAGTGGTGGGATTCAAATATTGTTGCCACCGGTTCAGTGGGCGTGGCTTGGTGGGCACACTTTGCGCGCATGTACACACTTTGCATGCATGCAAGTGCCAAACGTGCACTTTGTGCAGGTGCAGAGATGTTCTAACTCAGCTCCTGCAAGCCTGCATGATCCCAGTCACTTTAGCAGCTGCCACGCAGCACTATTCTGTGCCGCGCAAAGCAGCTGCGCTTCAAATTCAGTGGATAAAGGTGAATATGAGAGCTCGGGTGGGCGGGTGGGCACAACTGCAGAGCCATTAGAGCAGCAGAGAGAACCAGTTCAGTCTCCGCTGCTCATCACTCCTACCAGTTCTCCAGAACTGGGCAGAACCAGTCGAATAACACCACTGCTGTAGAGGTTTTAGAATTCTCCTGCCATGATGCAAAAGTGCACAACTTTTATTTATTTATTAATTATTTTTATTTATTAATTCGACTTGTATGCCACCCCCTGTCCAGAAGGACTCGGGGCAGCTCACAGATAAAAATGATACAATAAATTAAGTTAACTAAAATAGAATTAAATTACAGCAAGCCGAATTAAACTAAAAATCCCATAATACATATAAAACCCTTCCCCCGAGGAGTCAGCACAGCCCAGCCTGTTCAAACAGCCAAGTTTTTAGGTCACGACGGAAGGTGCAGAGATCAGGGGCCAGGCGGAGCCCCAGAGGCAGTTGGTTCCAGAGAGTGGGAGCCGCTACAGAGTAGGCCCTTCCCCGGGATGTCGCCAGCCGACACTGAGTCGCAGACGGCACCCCAAGAAGTCCCTGCCTGTGCGTTCGTACAGGGCAGTTGGTATTCGATGCCGGCAGTAGACGCTCCTTCAAATAACCCGGACCCATGTCCCGTAGGACTTTGAATGTTAATACTAAGACCTTGAATCTCATCCGGAGGGCAACCGGTAGCCAATGCAGCTCGCTTAGGAGGGGTGTAACATGGGAGTACCGGGACGCTCCCATCACAACCTGTGCAGCCGCATTCTGCACCAATTGAAGCCTCTGGATGGTATGCAAGGGCAGTCCTAAATAGAGAGCATTGCAGTAGTCAAGCCGGGAGGTAACAAGTGCCTGAGTGACAGTGCGCAGGGCATCTGGGTCCAGATAAGGGCACAGCTGGCAAACCAGCCGAACCTGGGCAAATGCCCCCCTGCCTACAGTCCCTACCTGCTCCTCCATCCTGAGCTGTGAATCCAGGAGGACACCCAAGTTCCGTGCCCTGTCCACGGGGGGCAACACCTCTCCCCCATGACCAAAGATGGAATCTCCTGACTGGACCGAGATGTCAGTATGCACAACCACTCTGTCTTGGCCGGATTAAGCCAAGCATGTTCCTGTCCATCCAGATCCATACCGTATCCAGACAATGGGACATCATGGAGAGGGCATCACTGATGTGGCCTGGGGTGGAGATGTACAACTGCGTATCATCAGCATACTGATGATACTTCACCCCAAAGCCACGGATGATCTCGCCCAGCGGCTTCATATAGATGTTGAACAGGAGGGGTGACAGAACCGACCCCTGAGGGACCCCACAAGTGAGAGCCCTCGCTGACCTCTGCCCCCTGCCAACACCGATTGAGCATCCCGAGAGGAAGGAGGAGAACCACTGCAATACAGTGCCTCCCACTCCCAACCCCCCGCAACAGGATACCATGGTCGATGGTATCGAAAGCCGCTGAGAGATCTAACAGGACCAGGACAGAGGAAAAACCCCTGTCCCGAGCCCTCAAGAGATCATCCATCAGTGCGACCAATGCCGTCTCTGTGCTATACCCGGCGGAAGCCCGATTGGTATGGATCTAGGTAGTCTGCTTCCTCCAGGAAAAGCGGAAACTGCTGAGCCACCACACTCAACAGCCTTCGCTAAAAAGCGAAGGTTGGAGACTGGACGAAAGTTGTTCAATTCGGCTGGGTCCAGGGCAGGCTTCTTCAGGAGGGGCTGCACCACCGCCTCTTTAAGGGCGGTAGGGAAGGCACCCTCCCTTAATGAAGTGTTAACCACTGCCTGGAGCCAGCTGCTCGTGACCTCCCTGGAGGCGTAGACCAACCAGGAAGGGCACGGGTCCAACAAACATGTGGTGGAACTCAGTCATCACATGAACCTGTCCACTTCATCCTCAGAAACAGGATCGAACTCAGTCCAGATTACATCGGGCAGACCATCTGCACCTCCAGGGTCAGGCCCCTGCACATTAGAGTCCAGCCCTTCCCGGATCCGAGCGATCTTATCCTGCAGGTATAATCCAAATTCCTCAGCTCTGCCCTGCAAGGGATCCACCACAGCCCCTGGATGTAAAAGGGAGCGGGTGACCCCGAACAGGGTGGCTGGGCAGTTACCTGCGGATGCTATGAGAGTGGAGAAGTAAGCCCTCCTTGCCGCTCTCACAGCTACCAGGTAAGTCCTAATATGGGCTCTTAGCTGGGCTCGGTCGGAACCAGAGCGGGTCGACCTCCATCTGCTCTCTAAGGCCCTTCTCCGACGCTTCATCTCCCGGAGCTCCCCTGTATACCAGGGAGCCATCCGGGATCTGCACCAGGTAAGGGGATGCATGGGGATAACTCTGTCAAGGGCCCCCGCCGCCGCCTGTTGCCAGGCTGCCGTCAGAGCCTCGGCAGAGCTGTGGGCCAAGGATGCAGGGAAAAATCCCCAGTTCTGCCTGGAACCTTTCTGGGTCCATCAGGCGTCTGGGGCGGAACCATCTAAGTGGCTCCTCATCCCAGCGGTGTGGGGTAGCTTGGCGGAAAGCCAGCCGTAGGAGATAATGGTCTGACCATGGAATGGGATGGACAGAAAAATCGCCATTCCCCAGACCATTCCGCCACTGCTCCGAAATGAAAACCAGGTCGAGCATGTTGCCCCCCTCATGAGTCGGGCCATCAATCACCTGAGTCAGGCCCATGGCTGCCATGGAGGCCATGAATTCCTGGGCCAGACCCAACAATGCCCCAAGGGAAGGCAAGTTGAAGTCACCCAGAACAATAAGCTCAGGGAACTCCAACGCCACCCCCGAGACGGCATCGAGAAGCCCAGGCAGGGCAGATGCTACATAGCTGGGGAAAGGTATGTAAGCAACAAGTTTGGCTGGTCAGCCAGTTATGAATCCATCTCCTGATGGTGTGGTCTATCCCACATTTTTCTGTCTGCTTCCAGAAACCCTTTGTTAGACAATGTGAGCCATGCAGGGCTGAAATTTCATAACTGTGGTGGATCTCACCATTTTTCATCAACTGAATTTTCTGAGTAGACTTCTAAGACAGTCTCAGGTAGAGTCCACTGCAGTAGTTTTGTCAGTAACCTTGATTATAGTTGTATTAACATACATGCATGGACAGCGGTTGGCTTGCCAAACAGACAAGAATGGGCTTGATCTGTAAAAAAGAATCAAATCCCCCTTGAGATGAGCTTTATGGATATGACCATACATTTTTTTCATGTGACAGAATCAGTTTGCAACTTCCTTCTTGGGCAGGAGTGGGCAAGAGACCACATGAGAAACTGGGAATGTTGTGTAGGGCTGAACCAATACACTGAACTGAATTCTGCTCAATATTAATTTTATCATTTTATAAAAAGCAGTGGGCTATATGATTTTGATTACCATGAATTTAGCACTCATACATGCATAAACATAAATTTTTAAAAATAGCAGTTGTATTGCATACACTTCTTTAAAATAAAAATAAAATAAAAGCAATACAGGTGTATTGCATGCATTAGCATACACTTCTTTACATTTGATTTCTAATTTCCGATTGACCTCACATGGGCTGCACAGGAGAGCTAAAGGACCAAGTGTGGACTGAAGGCCATAAAATGCCAGGTTTGTTCTTGGACAATGTTTTTTTTTCATCTTCTCCACCTAGTCTACAATGTTGGTATAACTAGAAAATATGCCAACCAAGGTTTAAACTTTAACCAGACTTATCCTGGTTAATCCAGACAAGGCAGATAAATGCTATCCACTACTTGTAGGCTTCATAAGAAAGGCAACTTGCAAGTAGGAGATAAACAGAATAAATTAGAAACTGGATCAGATTTTTCTTTCAATATTCTTTAAAAGAACCAGGCAGGGCAGTTGTAAATTTTAACATTGCAAATTATGTATAATTAGTAGCCTCACTTTACTTGACACAGTTTAACACTTGATTATCTCATCCTATTTCTATTTGATTAATCTATGCTTCATCAAAAACTAGGATCTCATAACTACTGTCTCAATTATCTACACTGATCATTACTACTACAACTTACAAATACGAGTTAAAGTAAATACCAAGGTGTTTCCTGGTTCTTATCACCTACAATATACATTCGGTATATTTTTAACTACAGCTACTATTAAGAGACATGCTTCTGTACTGCTACTTACATAAACTATGTACTCTACTACTTGTCAAGGAAGCATTGTCTTTCACAGAAGGATAAACTGAAGTTTCAACCACTCTGATTAAATATTTGCTCAAAGATCTATTTTCAAAGAACAGATACTGTAGCACTTCCAGATCCACAAATATTTTGGCTTGAGAAGTTCCTGCTTCTTATGGGACCACCCAGAAGTTTATGGAACTAACTATCATGATAGGTCCCTTGGGACTCTGGTCAATGGGGCCTATGTTATACACAGAAATGGAGGCAGGAAAGCAAAGGAACTCATCTTGGAAAAGCTTAGAGCAAGTTCTTTTCTCTCTCTGAACAACTCTGGCTTATGAAGTTTGATCTGACCTGGGTTTTTGGTAATACTGAAACCATGGGTTCATGATTTGACAAATTCTCAAATGGTTTCGGCAGGACCAATTTCTCCTGTTCAGATCTTCAGTGACTTGAAAAGTATGTTCCCTGATTTTTTTTGCTGGCCATGTGGCTTGCCTGTTGACTGTTTGCAAAATGGTAGATTTTCTGTTTCCAAATAATCACTCAGCATGTTTGTTCTCGATATATTTGTGCCATCTTTGTCCCAGTATTATTTAATGAAGCTTTATTAGTTTTAAATGTTTGGTGGCACCAGATTTTATATATTCTATATTTAGTTAGCTATACAATTTTAAAGTATGTATAGGTAGCAGGAGATCCAGAAATTCAGTATGGTAGGCAAGACCATGTGATTGAAGATACACCCCTTTTTAAAGTGTGCCAAGAACAAATAAAAGGGCTTCTATTATACAGTCAAGCCTACTATATGGACATTTTTAGTCCCCATCCCTCCTCCAAATTCCCCCAAAATTGATAATTGAATCATAAATCTGATGAATGGAATGCCATATTGATGGAAATCTTGAAAGTCACCTCTATTGGGTCAGAGGTGCTACCCAGGAAGCATTTGAAAGGCTCTGATCAATTTTCAAATGCCCATGATAGCTGCTTGAACTGGAATTACAGATTTCCATGTTGATGCCAGCTGTCTAGAGCAATAGTCCCCAAAGTGGGGTGTACAATTATTTATTTTATTGATTGGTTGATTAAATGTATATACACAGTCCAGGAATGCAGGAAGAAAATGTTAGAATGCTCTATTTCCATGTAATGTTTATACTTAAACAGTAGGAAATTAAGCTGCATTAATAGTGAACTGAATATATAAAATAAAATTTTGGGAGATATAATATAAATGCTTTATAGTACATATGGTATACCAATATATATGTAGTAGTATGTGCAGTTAATATATCAATAAATAAGAAAACATCCATTTGGAATCTATGCTCTTTTTTCTGATGGCGTTGATAAATCCAAAAAGTTTAGAGACCAGTGGTGACTATATATAATCTGTAGGATTATATATAAGAATGTCCAAGAATTGCTTTGTAAGTTCTGTTGGGAATAGATAGAATAAATCAAGCCCAACAGATCAATAGCAATACTAAATGCTATGCACAAGCCAAGTTCAGTGGATATTTGTCTTTGCCTTTAAAATCCTTATAGGCAGCAGGCAGAGATTCCACCAGCATTTTAAAATGTAATGAAATGATGAGATGGTTCTTGTGGTGGAACAAACCAGGAAGTGCTATAATTAAAGCAGGAATGTCTTGCCACTTCCAATGTTTGGGGCATTTCAGCAGTTCAAGAAAAAAAACAAAGAAAATCCAACACCAAACCAGTTTGTGCATTAAAAAAAAAACCACAATCTTTACATAAGCTATACAAATCTGACAATTTGCCTATTGATCCTATGGGGAAAAAACAATAGACCAAAACACATGCTTCAAAACATAATTGGAAAGGGGAGCAATAAAACAGAACACATGTCAGCTGGACTCCATGTTCCTATTTATTTGTTTGTTAGATGGAGGATTTCATGGTAGGATACATAGCACTCTCTCCTGTTTCCCCACCCCCTAATTATGATCCTTTGAAATACGTTGGACTGAGATCATTGTTGTTAGTGACCTTCCATGATCAAGGATATACTTGAACATGGGTCTTCCAGGTCCTCTTCCAACCACTGCCTTCTATGGCTTCAACCTAAGTCTTCCTTGTAAAAAGCACAATAAAAAATAATGCCTTCTTTGGAATAAACTTGGTTCATGGTAACCATCGGATGTATCCATGAACAACAAGGAGGGACAGTTTACCATGCCTGGTAGATTTATAAAAAAGCTACAAATAATTTGGACACAGCTATAGATACTAACTCTGAAGATTTTAAAGATTAACATACAATTGAAATCAGAGGTGTTTCTTTTGGGAATTGATTGATAGTTATGGAACTTTTTATTATATATACATGATAATTATAGAGATTATTATACACCCAAAGATGGAAAGGCTTGATATGAGCCAGCATGGAGGAATGGTTGATGAAGTTGATGGAACTTGCTAAGACAACCAAACTGCCATCTTTAATCAGAAAAAGATTGGAAACTCATTATAGACTTTTTTGCATCAAACAGAAAAAAATTGAATTCATGATATATAGTTTTGATGACTGGAAAACATATAATTATAGAAAAATGACTCATGCTGTAATTATAGAAGAAGAGGTTAAATTACCCTTAAAGCTGCTGTAAAAGAAAATCAGAAGTTACTTCTCAATATTTCCATTTTCCCCACTACACTTTTGTCTTTTTTTTCTTTCTTTACTTCTTTCTTTTCCATATTCCAAATATTAGTTTCTCATAGTTTTCTTATTAAAATCTTAATAAAGCTCTTTTAAAAAGGAATGAGAGAAAGCTGGCTCTGATTAGTTCATTTTAATCCAGATTTAAAATGAATTACTACATTTTTTTAATAGTCCGTAGATTGGCATGGTTCTATACAGAAGATTAAATCGATCATTTCCATTATTGCCCTAAAACTTTGGCATAAGGTTATTCAGATTTTCTTTTAAGACAGAGAAAGCCCACCATCAGATGAACAGTCCTGGATATTTCCCTCTATGCTTTTTTTTGTCAAGCAATTATAAGATAACAGGTATAAGTATAAACATAGTTATGAATACATGAAATGGATACATATAAGAAAAATAAAAAGAAACAATAGGACAGGGACGGTAGGCATGTTGGTGCGCTTATGCACGCCCCCTATGTTTATTCACTACTGCATGCATGCTCATTTCTGTTATCTCTGAGCTAATCCCTGGATATTATATGTTTCAGATTGGTGCATCACTGATGTCAAGCAATGTGGGGAGTGGTCTATTTATTGGTCTAGCAGGCACTGGAGCTGCCGGAGGACTGGCAGTTGGAGGCTTTGAGTGGAATGTGAGATGACTTTTTTTTTTTTAACAAATGGATGGTTTTGGGGAACTCCTATGTGGGTTTGGTCAAATTATTGGATTGCTAAGTGACACGGTCATAAGGTGCAATGTCACGTGACCACACCAACATATAGTTCAACAGTCCCAGTTGCTGTTTTTAGGCAACTTCTGACCAATCACATCATACCACGGTCACATGATCACCATTTGAGATCTCCCAGTTTACCCATTGGCCTGCTTGTTAGAAACCAACAGTGAAGGTTGCAAATGGCATTCACATGACTGCAGGATGTTGCAATGTTGTAATTGCAAGCCACTTGCCAAGTGCGTACATTGTGATCACTTGACCATGGGAATGTAACAGCTGCAACTGTAAGGACCTGTCATAAGGAGCATTGTTCAATGCTGTTATAACTTTGAATGATTGTTGTGTGAGCGAACATTAAACAAGGACTAAACGTACTGTAGCTTCACTCTCCATTTCAGAAAATGTACATGCTAATGTTTAGAAGCAGTACAATATAATCCATTGTGTTATGTCACACAATATGTACAAAAGGGACAGAGCTTCCAGTATGATAGCACAATTAATGTACTTGAATGGAGAAGTAATTTCATCTTTAGATTATTATTTTTAGCAGATTGTATGGCCTGATTCATTCATTGTGACAGAGTTCCTAAATATTCTAAAGATTTCTTTTGCACCTAGCAAATGATATTTAATTTTAATCAATTCCATGTGATTATAATGATTATATGATCTGTGTAGTAGCCAAGGAAAATATTACCCCACTGGGTTGAAAATCCAGTGTGAAAAGAATTTACTGAGCATTCAAGGAAAGGACTAGTTGTAAAGAAAAGGCAGCTGTCCACTGAATAGCCAGAAGTGAATTCTTCTCAAACTGGCATTTTAAAACATACTGAACATAAACTCATGACAAATTCAGGTTAAATTGTATTGCCCCAGCACAGAGGTCCCTACAAGATTGTGACCCTTGACCCCTGCCTTTGTAGTAATCCAGGTGAACTTAAAAGCCAACTTTGCCTTAGAATTGTTTGAAGGCCAAGATTGTTCCATGCTTTGAGTAACATTGCTTACAGTTACAATACTTCACTCATAGTACAGTCCTGAGGGATATCTGAACTTCTCAACTGCCAAAAGAGCTGGAGCTCAGCTGTCTCTAAGATGAATTATTTCTCTTGGTGCTAAAGGTCACCCAATAATACATTTCCTCATGCAATAAAGGGCACACTTACTAGAACAACAAAGAAGCAAGGCTGGACTCCAGTAACTTATATAGTAATGAATGAAAAAGGGATCTCCAGAAGCCAACAGAGTTCTAAGCTTAGTGATAAAATGGAAGATATTGTCATCTTCTAAGATTTTTTTTCCAATTTCTGCAATCTACCTTACTGTCCTGGGATTTTCTGAGGCTCTTCCTTTTAAGAATTAACTAGGTCTGATTCTCAACAACAAGCGAAGTTTTCTAGGTATTGTTATCTGCTTGTGTGGTGTTAAGTCTAATAGTATAAGCCGTCAAGTCCAGTGTTAAAGCTTTATCTATATCTTGAAAACCTGACAGAAATAAAAGTTCAGAAGAAGTTGTATCTAAAAATCAACAGAAAAAGAGGTGTTTAATGCAAGCGAAAATGTGATTTTAAAAGTGTGAGCAAGATCATTCATTTTGATGTTAGATTTCCTGAGGCCCTGTACATCTACTTAATTAAGATCTTTTGACCTACCCTATGTGTTTTTTTAATGTTCTAGAAGATGTGCTATTCATTCAAGGAATCATTTCTCTCATCTATTGTCATTTATATTATTTGGTTTCACAGTTTTTCTCTTGCCATTTTATAGCAACAAATAATTTTATATACTGTGTGCATATGCTGTATCTTTCTTTTCGTTCCTGATAGGCCACCTGGGCATTGATAGTCCTTGGTTGGATCTTTGTACCAGTTTACATATCTTCTGGAGTTGTTACCATGCCAGAATATATGAAGAAAAGATTTGGAGGACAAAGGATTCAAATCTACCTATCTGTACTATCCCTCATTTTGTATATATTCACCAAAATATCGGTATGTATCCAAGACAAAAATCATAGCCTTAGGATATATGATTTACTTAGTATTCAAGGATGTTTTTTTTAGATAAAGTCATCCCACTATTCTCAAGTACAATAATTGTTCTAATAGAGCATGTCCACATTGCCACTACTTCCAAATCCCTTTAAAGTGTTTTAAAGATGATTTGCTGTTCCAACCTGACTGCCTCACATAGTTTAAAGATCTATTCAATAAACTAAAATAAATTGGATAAAAAGTAAAATAAATAAAGTAAATTTTTTTTTAATTCATATTTATATGCCGCCCTTCTCTGGAGACTCAGGGCGGCTTACAGTTTTTGGGATACAACCCAACGCGTTCAGCAATAGCCTTCATTCCATTGTATATGCCTGCTTATTACTAAGCGGCATTTTTACAAAGTCAGCTTATTGCCCCCAACAATCTTGGGTCCTCAGTTTACCTACCCCGAGAGGATGGAAGGCTGAGTCAACCTTGAGCCTGGTGGGATTCGAGCCTGCAATAATTACAGGCAGCTGGAGCTAAGTGCTAGGCTATTAACAGCCTGCACCACCAAGGCTCTTAATGAAAAAAAGGACTGGGGTGACATGACAGCCGTGTTCCAATATCTAAGGGGCTGCCACAAGGAAGATGGAGGCCAATCTATTCTTAAAGTACCTGAAGGCAAGAAAAGAAGCAATGGATGGAAACTAATTAAGGAGAGAAGCAACCTAGAAGTAAGGAGAAATTTCATTACAGTCAGAACAATCAGTCAGTGGAATGACTTGCCTCCGGAAGTTGTGGGTTGTCCAACACTGGAGGTTTTTAAGAAGAGATTGAACAGCCATTTGTCACAAATGATATATGATTTCCTGCCTGGGTAGAGAGTTGGACTGGAAGACCTCCAAATTCCCTTCCAATTCTGTTACTTGTATCAGCGATAAGTCCAACATGGCCTAGATTCCAACCATGTACCAGCATCAAAAGTTACACTTTTTCTAGTTTTGACACCTGCTTTACTTGCAAGCGTCAACCTATAATAACTGAGCACAATTAACATCTCTTTTCTCCTCCTCCCCCCTCTCTCTTCCTCCCTCTCTCCATTTGCTTCAGACAGATATTTTTTCTGGTGCACTTTTTATCCAAATATCCCTCGGTTGGAATCTCTACCTCTCTACAGTGATCTTGTTAATAGTGACAGCTATCTACACCATAGCAGGTAACTATGCTGTGTAGCAGTATAACAGTGCATGAACAACTGATCCTGGTCAGCACTAATTTATTTTTATGAAGTAGCCCACGTGTTACATTGGATGAGACCACCCTGTAAAAAGAAAAGATATAAGTAGTGGTCCCAATTCATAGCTGGGTTCTGAAGTCGCCATCAAAGTACTTCAGAACAGTGCACCATTTTCCTCCTTTTTTCTACCATGAAAGTCACCATGAAAGGCTATCATCATCATTATCCCAGAATCCAGGAGTATCCATGGGGTGGGATGGGAATCAAAAATATCAAATTTGTGTCTACATGATCTGAAAGGAAGAGAGGGTTACTATTAATGATCATGGTTGACATCTTGACATTTTTTCCCCTCTACCATGGATGTCCTACCCTGAATAAGAATAAATAAGAAGGCTAATGGAACTGAACTATAATAGCTTCCAAGCTTTCTTCATATCAAAATAAATTCAAATGAAAATGCACATAGTTATTTACAACATACATAGCATATAGCGAATGTGAATGTGCTACTTTGATCATCAATATTTAGAAGCCTTTGTGGCTGAATCAGTCCTTGTTTCTCTTTTTATATTGCAGGTGGTTTGACTGCAGTTATATACACAGATGCTCTACAAACTGTAATCATGGTACTTGGTGCTTTGGTTCTTATGTTCATAAGTAAGAAGAAGGAATTGTGTTGCTTACTTTCTTATTCTCATTTCTAAAATAGGACAGAGTCAGGGGTGGGATGCTATCGATTCTGCCCGGCTCTATAGAACCGGTAGCTCTGAAGAGCAGCAGACACCGAACCGGTTCGGTATTTGCTGCTGTTTGGTCCACCCGCCTGCCTGAGCTCTTACCTGTCCTTTATTTCCTGCTTTTTCAACCTCAGCTGCTTTGCGTGGCACAGCTGAGGTTGAAAAAACAGGGAAAAAATAGCTTTTCAAACGCTGCGCACCTGTGCACAGCGCTTTTCAGCTGTCCAGGTAGCACAGCTTAAGGTTTATTACACATGTGCACAGCGCATGTGAGATCCATGTGCACGCAAAGTGCGCATCCGCGTGCAAAACGTAGTCACCGAACTGGTAGTATCACCAGTTGAATCCCACCCCTGGACAGATTTCTTGAGTTTTGCTTTTGAAGGTCTTCACAGGATAGCAGTATGTGGTGCAAAAATGAATTTTATCTTATGGTTGGAATATCTATGGAGATTCCCAATCATTCAGGTCATGGTTTTCCCAAAGCTAGTTTTTCAAAGGGCAACTAGACTTTACTGTTTTTCCCCCCTTGAATACATTTCACTTCTCATCCAAGAAGTCCTGGCTGAATGGTGGGAAATAGAAGAATTCATATTCCTTAGCGGTCATCTGGTCATTAGTACTCTGAAGGTCGGTCTGTCATTAGCTTTCTGAGAGTCATTGAGGCCACTTAGGGAGTTATCTGTACCCTCAGGGTCACCTGAATCAAAATGGTTGGAATAAAGCCATTTTTTTAATATGCAGAAAGGGATACAGACTAAAGCATAGTTGTTCCTTCAGCCTGATTTACCTCATTTTTACACAATGACCTAAATGAGTATAAAATCCTGTGTTATCCAAGTAACGATCAAACAAATGTGGCACTGTAATGCTTCAAAATTTGGAACAATGTCACCATGAAATATTTATTCATCAGATCAGAAGTCTGGTCAGGAAAGAAATTATGCTCATGGCTCAGACTGGCAGACAATTATCAGCACTGTGGTAATTACATATCCAATAATTCAGAAATTCTAACAATACAGTAATATTAATACATGTGATTTAAATAATATTAATTTAGTATAATTTTCTTGATATTGTTATGATATAATGTGTAAGCTTAAACATGTGTCTTGTTGTGTGTTACATATCATATTGCACTATTTATAATGTGTGTTTCTGTTTTAAACTATAACCATACTTTTCAAAGGGTATGTATCACATTCAAAATGCCTCCCATTTAGAATAGAAATACAATAGCACTTAGACTTATATACCACTTCACAATGATTTACAGTCCTCTGTAAGCAGTTTACAGAGTCAACATATTGTCCCCAACAATTTGGGTCCTCATTTTACCGCCCTCGGAAGGATGGAAGGCTGAGTCGATCTTAAATGGCAGCTGTTAAATGGTTAAAGTTTAAAAATAAATGGTTTCATCTCCTTTCCATAATCTCATTTATACGAGGTGTTTATTTTTTTAAAAAAAATCACAAAAGGCCATCCTGTATAACAAATATAGCTTTTATTTTGGCTCTGAGAGAGTAAATTACACAGGAGGAAAAAGCAAAAATGAATGAATGATTGGACGAAATAGGTTTTTTCTTTTCTTTTCAGGTTTTGAGAAGGTTGGGTGGTATGAAGGATTGCAAGAGAAGTACAGTCGGGCAATACCTAATGTCACTGTCCCAAACACAACTTGCCACCTGCCACGGCAAGACGCTTTCCATATGATGAGAGATCCCATCACTGGGGATATTCCATGGCCTGGCCTTCTATTTGGCCTCTCAGTTCTTGCTCTCTGGTGCTGGTGTACTGATCAGGTAAAATAAATCTCTTTCTCCCCTTCCCTTGAACTTTAGATTGATGATTCACTTCCACGGAAGGATGTTAACAATGCTTCCTACTGAATAATACATATGGAAAACATTACAATGGAATCAAAAAGCCATTTAATTTCTCAGTAAAGATGCATGAGCAGGATGTGAGTGCTCTCTTGCCTTACGATTACAGCACCCAGAATAATTTGTATCACTCAGCTTTTAGGAAAAAAAGTGGGATAAAGGCTTCTGTTGCTGGGCAGGAAGAGAGCGAAACAATGAAATACGAAATGTAATTTCTGACCTTTGGGACTGCCACAGTTAAAGGAGCAAATTCATCTTCATGGCCACAAGTCAAGCATACATTACAGTGAAACCTTGATTTAATGGACCTTAGTGCAGTGCACTTCAGGTTCAAATTTCTATTGTATTGACGTTGCCAAATACCATTTGTGTAATGATGTTATTACATAAATGATGTTAAAAGAAACAAACGATGTCAATTCCGCTTTTGCCTACTTCAGCTAGCAGGGAAGTCAGGTATATTAGTTCAGGGTGTTAAAATTCACACTTGGGACAAATTGATTTATAAATTCAGTTAAATACTACATTAAAATGTGTATTCAGGTAGTCCTTGACTTACAAAAGTTCATTTAGTGGCCGTTCGAAGTTATAACAACCCTGGGAAAAAATGGCTTATGACTGTTTTTTACACTTATGCCCCTTGCAAGCATCCCCATTGTTAAGTTTGCATGAAGAGACAGACGCAGAGTGCTTCAAGCTCTCTTGTTTTATTAGTGACTACAGCTCAGAACGGACCCAATTTGGCTGGGCTGCGGCTGCTACTTATAGCCAGCAGCCGCAGTTGACAACCAGAGTGCAGGGTTTTCCCACACTTTTAAACCAATCATTTCTGACATTTTACAAGAACAGTTCAAACTAAACCAATGACTTTAAACCTACATACATAACACCCATGGCCACCTAATTCCAGTTCAGACAGTTGGTAACTGACTCATATTTGCAACGGTTGCAGTGTGTCAAGGTGCTGGGATCTCATTTTGCAACCTCTGACAAGCAAATTCAGTGATGAAGCCAGATTCACTTAACAATTGTGTTATTAGTGGCTTAATACTCTGCAGGGGTCTCCAACCTTGGCAACTTTAAGACTTATGGACTTCAACTCCCAGAGTTCCTCAGCCAGCTTTGGAACTCTGGGAGTAGAAGTCCACAAGTTGAAATGAAGATTCACAAGTTGAAGTGAAGATTCACTTAACAATTGTGTTACTAACCTAACAACTGCAGTGATTTACTTGACAAGCGTGGCAAGAAAGGTCATAAGTGGGGGCCAAACTCACTTAACAAATGTCTCACTTAGCAACAGAAATTCTGGGGTCTGTTGTGGTTGTAAGTTGAGGCCTACCTTTACTTTAACTGAATTGATGATGCATTTTTAAATATTTGTATCTTCTACACATTTATTAGGCAGATACTTTCTCTTAATGTTAGATGTTGCCTTTCCCAAGCACTGGCCATTCTATAGAAATTTCTAAATTTTGGCGATTGGAAGGTTTTTCCATCAGTTAAAGTAAAACGACAGCTTTGTTTGTCTCAGCTGGCCAAAGCAGGTGTCTCCACCAGAGGTGGTATTCAGCAGACTCTGACCAGTTCTGGAGAACCGGTAGCGGAAATTTTGAGTAGTTTGGAGAATGGGCAAATACCACCTCTGACTGGAGATTTTACAGTATCCTCCCCCTGCCACACTCACCAAGCCACGCCCACAGAACTGGTAGTAACAAAATTTGAATCCCACCACTGGTCTCCAACCTTGGCAACTTTAAGAATTGTGGACTTCAACTCCCAGAGTTCCTCAGCCAGCTTTGGAATTTTGGGAGTTGAAGTCCACAAGTCTTAAAGTTGCCAAGGTTGGAGACCCCTGCAGAAGTGGTATTCAGCAGATTCTGACCAGTTCTGGAGAACCAGTAGCGGAAATTTTGAGTAGTTCGGAAAACCGGCAAATACCACCTCTGACTGGCCATGCCCCCATCTCTTCTCTGCCTCCCAAATCCCAGCTGATTGACTGGGTCTTCTTTTGTTGCCCTGCACAGGAGAACGGAGCTGGAAAGCAGGTTAGCGGGATGGGGAGGGAATGGGGATTTGGCAGTAACCTTCCCCTGCCACGCCCACCAAGCCACACCATGCCCACCAAGCCATGCCCACAGAACCGGTAGTAAAAAAATTTGAATCCCACTACTGGACCCCTGGGCCAAAGAAATGCGAAAGAAACTATTGCAACCAAGTTTGTCCTTGCAGGTCATTGTACAAAGATCGCTCTCAGCCAAGAACCTCTCTCATGCCAAAGGTGGATCAGTACTGGGTGGATATTTGAAAATCCTCCCTATGTTTTTCATTGTCATGCCAGGAATGATTAGCAGAGCTCTTTTTCCAGGTAAGCTGCTTCTGAGTGTGGGAAAGGCATGTGTACTTTCAGACATTATTTTTCATTAACTGAGCAGCGGTCAATGATCTAGAGAATTGGATACCCACATGGTAGAGCAAACATTGCTAGGGGTTTAGTCATGGGAATATCAAATTTGGCTGAAAGCGTAAGAAAAGGCCCCCCAGAAGCAACCAGAGATGTTTGTTGGAAGCTCACGTATCTCCACATCCAGTCTCCAAAACACCTCCAAAATTGCACTAGAAATATTTGGCAATAAAAGGCTATTTTCAACTGTGCATTTTTTATTTCTTCCTGGAAGGGTTAGTGTACCTGTTCAATATAAACTGTTTATAAAGTCTCCACAATCAACATTTTCCAAATATTTTTGTCCTGCTTTCTCCTCAGTTATGTCCCAGGAAGGTGAAAAACTAATGAACAAATGTTCTTTAGAACAAGCCTTTCAGACCAATAATATGGTCCCATATGTATCTTATAAATTGCTATCTGTATTTCCCTTTAGGCCAGGGGTGGGGAACTATGGCCCTTTTATAATCTGGCTCAGGAATTCTGGGAGTTGAAGTCCACAAATCATAAAGGAGCCATAGTTCCCCACCTCTGTCGTAGGAAGAAACAGGAAAAGCTCATAACATTTGAGCTAAGTAATATGGAGTGAATGGCCTGAACACTGAATGTACTTTTGCCTTTGGGGCTCTTATTCTCCACGAGATCTGAAAAGCTGAATTACAATGCTTTTATTTCCTTGCTACAGATGAAGTGGGTTGTGTAGATCCAGCAATCTGTGAAAAAGTCTGTGGTGCTAAAGTGGGATGTTCCAACATTGCCTACCCTAAGCTGGTAATGGAACTCATGCCTGTTGGTGAGATAAGCTTCATTTACTCTGAGAAGGAGGGGAGATTCTGAATCAGCTAGATTGGGGCTCATTTGCAGATGGAAGCTAACTCAAGTTTCTTTTTGGTTCCTTAGGACTCCGTGGTCTCATGATTGCTGTGATCATGGCTGCCTTGATGAGCTCTCTTACCTCCATTTTCAATAGCAGCAGTACTCTCTTTGCCATAGATATCTGGCAGCGGCTTCGTAAGAAAGCTACAGAGCAGGAACTTATGATTGTTGGAAGGTGATTTTTGTCTTACTAGAGTTTTGTGCATTTACCTGAATGGTTAGGGCTCTGGGAGTTCAAATCCAAAATCTTTTAGAGGGTAGCATATTTGACAAGGTTAATTTGATGAGCTTGATCCACATTATATAAGTCAACATCTGGTTCGCTGTTTCTGTTGCTGCTTCATGTATCCATCTGCCAGGCATTCTTCGCAGAGACTTCTGATAAAATCTTGTTGCAGACCAAATAATTCTGCAGCAATGACAAGACTGCAATCCTTTCTCACAGAACCAAGTACAAATCCTAGAAATGGCTTTGTGCGCAATTTTAAATAAAAGCTGAAGCAGCCCAAATAGAATCCAAAGCCTCTGATTCCAAAGCAGATAACCATATCAACCACTGCCCTCCAGAACTGATGACCTCCAAATGCCATTCACCGTTCTGCATTCTGGGAAATTAGTTATCTGCTTTTATACATTTAAGGGATAGCCCTGCAGGGTTGAAAATGACACCTGTGTATAAATTTTCATAGTCACTGCAGATGCTTTACATTTATGGGCTCTGAAGTAACCATTTTGGACAGTGGCTTTGTATATATCTTTTAATAAAATTCTTCCCCCTTTTGCCATTTTGATTGATGAAATATTTTTGTACCTGAAGTTTTAAAGTGGTCTTTTGTTCACTTTCCCCAAAGTCTTTCTGTCCAGCAGTGCAATGCTGCCCTCCCCACTTTATTTTCCAAGAGGTTCACTGAAAGAAGTTAGATTGTTCAAGTTGTGCAAAAGTAACTGTATTTTCTCTTCTTATCTCAGGGTGTTTGTTCTGATTCTCGTTGCCATTAGCATCCTTTGGATCCCCATCATCCAGACAGCCAATAGCGGTCAGCTCTTCGACTATATTCAGTCAATAACCAGTTACCTAGCGCCACCCATCACTGCTCTGTTTATCCTAGCAATCTTCTGCAGGAGAATCAATGAGCCAGTAAGTACAGAATCAATGAGAAGGTTTATATGAATAATAGTATCTTCCCAATGTCATCATTTCATAGTTTTTTTAAGGGCAGACAAGACCATTCATTACAATTATATTGACTGCTGAATGCAACAACTTTGGAATTTAGTCCCATTAGAGCACAGTTTCACTTTAAAAAGATTTTTAAGACTTTGATTACTGGTTTAACGGAAAATAGTGACAGGCTCAGGAAGGAATGGAAAGGGGAGGAGAAAGAAATATTATAAAGAAT
The DNA here is from genome assembly GCA_009733165.1 of Naja naja. Classification (NCBI taxonomy): domain Eukaryota; kingdom Metazoa; phylum Chordata; class Lepidosauria; order Squamata; family Elapidae; genus Naja; species Naja naja. The sequence goes on from CM019150.1 coordinate 66,252,711, forward strand.
TGCATTCTATTATTTCCCCCCAAAGTTTAGAAAGTAATTCTTATTCTGAGACAGAATTTCTCTACCTTTAATCTTTTAGCCATCAAATCTCCTTTGATTTGAGACTTCAAGAGCACAGCCTTATATAATTATGTGGGAGATATATCCACAGGAATCAAGTGCTATTTCACTAGTCTCTTTTCAATAAACTTAATAAATAGCTTTTCTTCTTAGAACGTTATATCCTTATATTAGCAAGTCAGACTAAGTTCCATAATTCCCCACAAGTCAATTTCTGCTTAACTTGCTGTGAGAGTCAATAATCACAATCAGTTATTCTATGATGCAACCCCTCCCTCAGAAATAATATGCCCTTTCTTTTTTAAGAACAATAGTTGTGTACGTCCAAAACCCATGGTGTGCAATGAATGTTCAGTAAGATGGGGGGGGTAGAATCATGTCAAATATTGACTACACAAAATAAAACCTGACTGATGGAGAGTCAGTGGGTAAAAAGTAAGCCATTGTCTTATTTTTGGTAAAGAAGATAAATTACAAAAAGAAACAAAAACAAAGTAATAAGTACCTTCTTTTAGCCTACTGTTAGAAGTATAAGGTAATTTTCTAGTTGTTTGATTGGGCTTCCAACAAAATCTGTTGTTGTGTAATTTTTTAATCTTCTTTTAATTTATCATAGTCTTTCATACAGGTCTGGGGTGCAAACTCTTAATAGCATTAGATAGCAGAAAATGGATGTAGAAAACTTTAATATCTTGCTGCCATCCAGATTTTTCAATCCAGATTTGGTAAACCTCTCAGTAACTTATGGGTAAAAGAATCTGCTAAATTAGAAATAGAGATTTAATAGAAGACATTCTACATTTATGGATATTACATCTGGGCTAAAACATCTGGATTCTTAGTAGATGACAGTAAAGAGATATAACATTTGTAGTAGATAATCCTGCACTCCTTATCTGGGAGCTCTATTAGATTTATATATCACCATTTGGTTTTGAGACAACAGTGGCTCTCACAAATATCTCTCTGTTACAATTTTAACATTGTAAATTTTGTTTAATTTTAAATAAAAATACTTTAAATCAAATGTACCCCAAAAATAAGTATGTAAAGAAAATCTTGGATATTTTTCACTGTAAACTCGGCAATGAATAAACTGAAGTTACCACAATTTATGTCAATAACATTATCTTTTCATATTTTTTTCTAGGGAGCTTTCTGGGGCCTAATGTTTGGACTAGTAGTGGGATTTATTCGGATGGTTATGGAATTTATCTACACAGCACCCTCATGTGGTGAGGAGGATCAAAGACCATCTGTATTGAAAGACGTTCATTATTTGTACTTTGCTATTATTCTGTTTGGGCTTACCATTGCTGTTATAGTCTTTGTGAGCCTCTGCACACCACCAATTCCAGAAGAAAACGTAAGTGATATTTTAGCATGACATATATTGTTTCAAATCTATTTTTAGCCTCTGCTTGCTTTGTTATCTTAAGAGCTTTGTATTTTGGATAGTAATATTTTCTCTCTACAAAGTTCTTGAATATATATATTTAAATGGAAATTGAGAACAGCCTGGTTTTCATATTGTGAAGCAACTAATGCACACGCTATCAAGAAGAAAGGCAGACAGTGGATAAGAAATTATATTACAACAGGCAGCTGAGGAGGAAATGTAATGGCTCTAATTGAACCCTTTTTCGTATTTCAGTAGAGACAGCATCAATCTTGTGAGCTAAAAAGATTAATGTTGTTGGAGCTCTGGCATTTAGAAAGAGTATTTCATTCCAAACCAATCTCAGTTACATTGTACAATCGAAGTTTAGTAACAAAGAATTTCTTTTGCTGCTTTAAAACAGACACAAAAAATTTAAATCCAGCAAGTACCTAAACATTTCATTTAAATATCACTAGTTTTATGGAGTGAGTTTGTGATTCATTAGATGCTTATCTCCAATATAGGAAACTTCTATATCCTGCTATAAGTGATTAGAAAATTTGTTATGATAACTGTAGACTTAGAACATTCAGATTATGCCACACTTTCTCAAACTGAGTCAGAAGACACCTACCCCATTCAACTGAACTGAGACCAGTGGTTTTACAAATAAGTACATATTTTCAGGAGGATATTTGACTGTGGTTACAGATTTTAACCCATTATTTGTAACTTCACCAAGAGGACATTTTTGTTGAGCACATAATAATTTGAATGAATAATAAGTAACTCATTTTCTTCTTTCCTTTGAATAAATGAAAAACTGCTACAGCCAAACTGATGAATTGAAAAATATAATTTATTTTCTATTTTTTGTCTGATACTATTATATTATATCCGAGTACAGTAGAGTACTTATTATATTATAATATGTTATGTTATCTAACATTACATTACATTACATTACTATACTATACTATATTATATTATATTATCAATAAACATTTAGATAAGAGTCAGTTTGGTGTAGGGATTACAGGCACTGGCCTAGAAACTGGTACACTTGAGTTCTAGTCCTGATTTAAGCATGAAGTCAGCTGGGTGACTTAGGCCAGTCACTCTTTCTCAATCCTAGGAAGGAGGTAATGACAAACCACTTTTGAAAAAGGTTACCAAGACTTGTCCACAGTCAGCTAGGATTCAAGAGTGATTTAAAGCCACACAAAAAGAAAAAAACATAGGTAGCTATGTTTCATAGAAGGACCTTCCAACCTCTAGGTGGAGCTATTGATGATCTTCTACATTCAAAATATGTGCCCCACAACTTCCGTATAATGTTTCTAAATATAATATTGTGTAAATAAAAGTTAGGTTCATATTCTCGGTGGAAACTGCTGGATGTCTTTCTTGTAGTTTTCACAATTCTTTCAACAGTGCTAACAATACAACTACCTGTATTGTTAGTTTTAAATAAGAACAAAAAGAAAAGAGGTAAACAAAATGTTGTATCATTTATGTTGGTGTGGCAGAATTTTTAAGCATCCCAATAGGTGTTAAATAATATTAATTGAGTTTGGATCTTTAAACCTATATCTATTTCACAGAGTCATTCAATGAATTGCAATGCCAAGTTGTGTCAGATCAAAACAGATTTATTTATAACAGAATAATCAATAAATATATTATTCTTAAATATATACAGTCTTTTCTTCTTTCGTTCCTCTTAAACAGTCCTTCAAGGAACTAGAAGTTTCTATGAGAGATTCACAGTTCTTCCTCTTATAACCTCTTCTTAGATATAGCTAACCTCTTTAGAAAGTCCCTTTCTCTTTAGGTTATAGATCTTCTCTCAGATCTCTTTGCTATATCTTCTCATACACAGACTGTTATGTATGTAGGTTTGAATGTTATTGGTTTATTTGAACTGTTCCTGTAAAATGTCAAATGGTATTGGTTTAAATAGTGCGGGAAGAAACCCTGCACTCCCATTGGCTGGCAACCACGGCTGCAGGCTATAAGAGGCAGCCGTAGCCAAGCCAAGACGGGTCCATTCGAGCTGTAGTCACTTAATAAACTCTTCGCTGGAACTCCTCGCGTCTGACTCTTCATGCAGACTTAACACAGACCTCAGTCTGTCAGATCCTAATATCTCCTCAGAGTCTTGTATCTTCTCAGTATCTCCAATCTCCCTCAGAATCTCCTCATTTTCTCTTTTATTTCTCACATTGAAAATGACAGTTGACAGCCCTTTTATACTTAGGGGCGTGTCCTACAGTATCACAGTGAGGTGCTCAATGCCACCCTGTCATTGGTGGATTTGATCACCTCATCAAACTCCACTAATTTGTAAACTGCATAGCAACTCCAGAAAGTTCTACTTTCTGACAATAGGCAATATCAAGCTAAGGAAGGGCGCTTGGGGGGTGGGAACAGACTGCAGATGAAATCTATGTTACAATGGTAATGTTAACACTGTTTCTTATGCACTTGGGTACAATCTTAGGATGTAACTATAACATTTCATCATTGTGATCTTGTTCTGAACTGTTGTCTATGCCTATTCAGAAAATTTTAGGGGATGCCATATATAGGGAGGTTATAACATTAATCTATGCTCCAACCATGAATCTCTTGTAAATAGAATAAATAGGTGTATTTTACAGTTATACTCATTTGTTGGTTTTGTATCTTCTCCTAAAAAGTCAGAGGGAGGGAGATAAAAGCAGACAAGTCCAGTTAGTGTAAATATACTAATATCTTGATCTAGAAACTAGAAGATTGTGTCTTCTAGTCCTCTCTTGTTGTTTTAGATAAAATGGGAGGCAGAACCATTATGTGCATTATCTTGCGTAGCATCTTGCCTTGACAGGATAATAAAGTTTCAACCATTTGTTCTTGCTTGACTCCTTCTATATCTTCTGTCTTCACTTTATTCTAATACTTTCCACCCCCAAGAAAAATCCTCCCTAAAAACATTATTTAGGAATCATCAAATCAAAGCAATTTTGCACAATGTGACAAGAAAGATTAGCCTTGCCTGATCCTCATCTTGCTTGAAAAAAATTTAAATGTACAGTTCTGCATTTAGGCAAGAAAAAAACAAATGGACAGATGTAGTATAGGTAGTACCTGGCTCAATAGTAGTAACTGTGAGAGGGATCTCGAGTCCTAGTGGACAACCATTTAAATATGAGCCAGCAGTGTGCTGCAGCTGCCAAAAAGTCCAACGCAGTTCTAGGCTGCATTAACAGAGGGATAGAACTGAAGGATTAATACCATTTTATAATGCCTTGGTAAGACCACACACGATGTAAAAAAGAAGTTGAGATTCTAGAAAGAGTGCAGAGAAGAGCAACAAGGATGATTAGAGGACTGGAGGATAAAATATGTAAAGAACGATTGCTGGAATTGGGTATGTCTAGTTTAATGAAAAGAAGGATTAGGGATGACATGATAATAGTGTTCCAATATCTCAGGGACTGCCACAAAGAAGAGGAAATCAAGCTATTCTCCAAAGCACCTGAGGGCAGGACAAGAAGCAATGAATGGAAGCTAATCAAGGAGAGAAGGAACTTAGACCTAAGAAGAAATTTCATGACAGTTAGAACAATTAATCAGTGGAACAACTTGCCTCCAGAAGTTGTGAATGCTCCAACACTGAAAGTTTTCAAGAAGACATTGGACAACCATTTTTCTCAAATGGCATAGGATTTCCTGCCTGAGCAGGAAGTTGAACTAGAAGACCTCCAAAGTCCCTTCCAACTCTATTATTCTATTCTATTCTATTCTATTCTATTCTATTCTATTCTATTCTATTCTATATAAAACAATAAATCTGTGGAAGATTATACAGATTTTTGTGACAACTAGAAACCTTCTTCTACATTTTATGCCTGAAATTTGAACTATTTAAACTAATTTTCTTTTATAAGGCACCTTTTGAGAGTTTCTTTTTATGTAGCGTTCCCACACTATCCATATATTTTTATAGAAGCAGCTTTGGGAGGAAGCAAATCTGAAGCAAAGAATAGATAGAAGAAGGATGTCTGGCCAGCTAATAAAATAAAAATACTACAACAGTAATTTTAGAAACTATAGAAATGCCAAGAAAGGAAAGGTAAAGAAATAGCTTAGCTTTAGAAATAGTTTCCAATGCATATATCAAGATAAAGCTTTAAATAAATATACAGTACGCTTCAAACAAATTACAAAGTAATATGCTATTGAAAAGCTATACAGAATAGTTTCAACTATTCTTGCATGTTATATTCCCTCCGTGCTTAGCTTGAATAAAATTTAAGATACCTCATTCCGTGTACCTGAGTTTAAACTATAGGCAATGTTTGATTGGGGCCCATTTTTGCATAAGAAATGTGATATATATAGCTTTTTCTAAGATACAAGTTTACATTGATTTGATTTTGAGAGACAGTGACTTCAATGGGATTTATAACTCAGTAGAATTATATAAGACTGTGTTTAAGCATCCACAAAGCCAGTATATCCTTTCTGTGCAAAATGATAGTCACATAATTACTGTTCTTCCTTGTCAAACCATCAGACTCAAATGGCTCTGTAACTTTTATTTTCTTGTTTCTAATTTGCAATTATTCAGCTTGCCAGATTAACATGGTGGACTAGGTACAGTGAAACACCTGAAAAAGACATGGAGAATTGCATCCATCAAAATACAGAGCATACTTCCCAAAAGGAGAAGGATTCAGTGATTTCATCATCAGAGAACATAGATTTGACAGACAAAGAACATGGCGGTATGTAATATTTCCTTCCTTCCTTCCTTCCTTCCTTCCTTCCTTCCTTCCTTCCTTCCTTCCTTCCTTCCTCTCCCCACTCTAATTTACAAAAGCAAACAATAACAATCATCCTAACCACTTATCCCCACTAATTCATGGGACCACATATTTTGAAAAATAATCAGCCTCTATAAACCCCCTTTAAAAAAAAACCTGGTCTTCACAATTCTCCAGAATATTAACAATGAGGCAATTGTCATTTCTAAGGGGAAACCAACCAAAGCAGAGAATTACCACCCAGGGGCCTTACTGGTGATCTTGGCATTGGGACCCATCACAAACTCCTGCTCTTGAATCTCACATTATATGTTCTTTTACCTAGTATTTATTTTTCAGAGTCCATGGGAGGCAAGAAAGTATGTTCTTTAAGACAATTGACTAAAAATGAATGGAAATCCTATTCCAATAATTTTATTCCATCTGTTTAAGTATTAGCCAATAAAACGTTGAAGAACAGTTTCTAGGGGCATTGCATAGCACTTCTGGAAGGTGCCTGATAGGTGAAGACTGAATTGTAGATCACACAGGGATTTATAGGATAGTGGGTTTTCTTTTAGGTCTCATAGGGCAAAGCCCAAATCCAAAGCAAATTTTGGCAATTTGGGTGAGTTTTATTTTATTACTTGAGCCTTGAAATCCTTTGCATGTTTGGCTATGAGAGAAATGTCATCGGCACAGCATAAATTATTGATGATTCTTCATCTAATTTTAAAACCACATTCTTCTTTTTTCAATCCAGCTTCCTTTTCCATGTATATTCAGTGTATAGATTGAATAAATAATGGGAAAGTATATAGTCTTGTTTCATTTCTTTGCCACCCTGAAGCCATTTTTTAAAAATATTATTTTTATATTACTAGACATAATTCTATTCAAATGCAGTTTTCCATTTTGATTATTAAGGATACAGTAAACGACTGATGGTATATAAACTCTTAATATAAAACAATAGCTTTCCTACCCCCACTCTAGTTCTTGCTGATCTAAGTTGCTCAAATATAGGTAGTTCTCAACTTACGACCACAATTTAGCCCTCAATGTTTGTTGCTGAGAAATTTGTTGAGTTTTGCCCATTTTATGACTTTTCTTGCCACATTTGTTAAGTGAATCACCGCCGTTGTTAAATCAGTAACACAGTTGTTAAATGAATCTGATTTCGCCATTGACTCTGCTTGTCAGAAAGTCACAAAAGGGGACCACTGCAACCATCATAAATGTGAGTCAGTTGTCAAGCATCTGAATGCAAATCACAGATAACAGATAATCAGTTGGAAAGGACCTTGTAGGTAATCTAGTCCAAGCCCCCACCCAAGCGGGAGACTCTACACCATTTCTGACAAACGCAGTCGAATCTCTTCTTGAAAGTCTCAAGTGATGGCTCTCCCACAACTTCCGAGGGCAAGCTGCTCCATTGGTTGATTGTTTTCACTGTCAGAAAGTTCCTCCTTATTTCCAGGTTAAATCTCTCCTTGTTCAGTTTCCATCCATTATTCCTTGTCTGACCTCTCACATGACCCCTCACATGACTCACATGACCATGGAGATGCTGCAATGGTCATAAGTGTAAAAAATGGTCATAAGTCACTTTTTCAAGTGCCATTTGAATGGTCACTAAACGAACTGTTGTAAGAAGAAGACTCTCTGTATCTAATCTCTACTTATAACCAGCGACTTTTCATTCATGAAATTGTGCCCTTCAAATTCTCTGACCCATCGTTTAGTGCCTGAGAACTAAAGTTAAAATTTATGGAGTCTTTAAATTCCAATTGCTTGAAGTAAGTAAATTATCAGAGGTACAGTAAAATAAAATAAAAAAGTATCTTGATTACAATCTGTGGTTCTTCATTTTGGGAGCATTCAAAAGAATTAAATTTGATAGCTACTAACGAATGACAAGAAGGAAACCAGACTTTGTAATCTGAAGTTCCACTGGGCACTTTAATTCAATTTTAAGCAGCTGTTGAGACTAAAGTTGTTAATTATTTGTCTCCTTTGTTTGCACGTAATCCATCTCATCTGTCCTCACATCTGAGGATCAACAGTTATCTTGATTATTAGGTTATTAGCACCAATTGTAAAAAGAAATGTAACATCTTTTCATTAAAATGTATCATTGCATTACAGAAAGATTGTATGTGGGTGTGTTTATTTTATTCCCGTACAGAGTTCTACCAGCTCCATTTGAGTTTCCATTCTCATAGTAGCTTTACAGGTCAAAATTTTGTAAATACCTATACTTCCATCATAAGATTTTAAACCACGCTGCTAGGGAATTCTGGGAATTGAAGTCTACAAGATTTAAAGTTGCCAAGTTGGACATCCCTGTCTTAAGCTTTCTCATGGGCATCCATGGCAGAAAGGGAAATGTCAAAATCTGTAAAATGGCAGGTATTGTGTTACGAAGTCCTGCCCTTTTGGTTGGGCTTGCAATGGTAGCATCCCTACTAAAGAGATGGACCTTCTTTCATGATGTCATGCCTGATAACTCACACATTTTAACATATATGTCTCTCAGTGGAGGCTGCTGGTGTCTTGCTTATACAGCTTTTTGAAGGCAGAGGGAATTGATTCTTGGAAAAAAGAACGAAGTTGACAATTAACAATTAAAATATCCAGAGAAGAGAACCAACTTCATATAGTCGTTAAAAGCATTGGAGTAGAAACCAGGACAGTGTGACTTCTAGTCTTGTCTTAGGTGCAGAGCCACCTGGGTGACCTTGGGCCAGGAGGTTACTGAAGTTAAGACTGACTAAAAAACAGGAAAAAAAGGACATATTGAAATATGAAGCTTTTTCATGACAAATTTTATACTTAAGGGTTTGAACCACAAATTATTAGGGATTCTCCCAAAGTTAGCTACCATTGAGGGTTATATAGAATTTTCCTTAAACAATTTTGGACAACTAATGACTCAAAGAAAGGTTGCCTCATTGTTTTTCTGGGCAATACCCTCCCTCCTTCCCTCCCTCCCTCCCTTCCTTCCTTCCTGTAGGAAATATATGGGATAAATCAGATAGTTAGATGCTAAAAGGATCGAGGCACTTCTGTATTTAGCAGCTGTGTAGAAAGGGGATTTTTGGTATGAACACTATAAGAAGAACTTGCTTCTTCTAAATGATTCTGGAAAGATATTGGAGCTTCTTTGTTTCTCATCTGCCCACCCCAAGAGAGATGCAGATCTTCAGCAGATGAGGCTTTTCTTGGCAGGCAGACACTGTTAAAAGGACAGGAGTCAAGAGAGATAAAAGAGACAAAGAACGGGAGAACACACAACAGTCCTATTCCCTGGTGACTGTGCAAAGCCAGCATGCATGGAAAATTAGAGACCCTCATAATTGGTTAACACAAAGTTAATGCTCTGTAAGCAGTTGCAGCTGAGACTAATCAGAATGTAAACAGAATTAATTTGCTGGAGAGAATTTGCTGAAAGCAGACTGAATGAACAATCCGGGATTTAGCTGCACTTCTTAACTAAGTAGTTCAGAACTAAAGTTCTCCTTATATAGGCTATGGATGATAAGACTGAAGTTTGTGGGGTTTTTTCCTCCTAGAAAGATCAATCAAGGCAACAAGTTCTTCATGGAAAGTTCAATCCAGTGACGAACAGGACAGAAACTAGAGGGAGACTTTTTCTATGAGCTGCATTTCTCTCCCTCCTTCTTCCTTCTGCTTTGTAGGCTGATAGAGTAGGCACAACAGTGTTCTTGAAAGGTAGTCAACTTTTGGGACTATCCCAGGGTCATATGCTAAACCATTAGCATCCAGCCAGCTTCTGACAAGCAAAGTTAACGTTAAGCCAGATTTGCGTAGCAACCACATCATTCACTCAGCAATTGCACTAATTTGCTTTTAACAACTATGGCAAAAAGATAGTAAATGGGCCTGATTCACATACCAATCGCCCAGTGTGCTCCCACAGACGGGGCCTCCTGGGGGTACCATCAGCTAAACATTGTAGGCTGGCAGCCCCTAGGGGGAGGGTCTTCTCTGTGGGAGCGCCCACCCTCTGGAACCAACTGCCCCTTGAATTGCTCCTGGCCCCTGATCTCCGCTCCTTCTGCCGCGACTTTAAAACATGGTTATTTTTACCATCCTGGCCTGGACTGACAGGGGATCGGGATTTTAATTTGAATGTTTATTTGGCATTAATTTAATTTTTTTAAAATTATTTTAACTTTTGTATTGCCTGTTTTTTATGTACACTGCCCTGAGTCCTTCGGGAGAGAGGGCGGCCTATAAGTCCAAATAAACTGAAACTGAAACTGAAACAATTGCCTTGCCTAGCAACAGAAATGTTGGACTCACTATTGGTCATAAGTTGTGGACTATGTATCTGCTCATATCCATCCTTCGCTATTCTATTCTATGCTGTTCCTCAAATATATATTACTTGCCTGTTCCAGGGTGTCTATAAGCACCATATAGGGGAAAAATTCAGCGCACAATAATTTATTCTTTTCTCTCTTACAGAAGTGAAATATCCTGTCTGGAAAAAACTTTATTTCTGGTTCTGTGGAATTTCTGTCAATCCCAAATCCATTTTAACAAGAGAAGAGGAAGCAACTGCTCAGAAGAAGCTCACTAACATCAAGGAAGAGCCAGTGTGGAAAACTGTTTGTAACAGCAATGCCATTATTCTTTTAGCTATCAATATCTTTTTATGGGGTTATTTTGGATGATCTGAGTAAGCTACTAAAGAAACTCAAAAGGTTAGGTTTCGTTTAAAAGAACAACACAGGCGCTAAATGATAAAAATGGACATACCTTGGAGAAACATGTTATAAATTGTTGTTTAGGCCAGTAAATGGACCACTAGTAATGATTTGCAACCCAAGGCCTGGCATACTTTTATCTGATCTTTGGCCTAATTTGAAAAGACTATTCAGACTTGTAGAAAAAGCAATCTCTCCTTTTCATGTCAGCTTATAGTTTTAGCTTTTAGTTTTCAAACTCTATATTTCTATATTTAAGAAACAGACTTGACTTACCTCAAAGGGTTTTTGTAAAACAAGATAAACTTCGAATAAATACCAAAGGTGTTCTTATAGAGATTTCTTGTCATTGTATAATACTTTGTTCTAAACCCTTTTGGCATGAATTTCTCCTTTTAAGAAAGAGTCATATAAAGGCAATATTTACATGAATTGCCTTGGAGACACAAAACCTCACATGAAAAATTCTCAAAAAGAATTACAATAACACAGTTGAAAGAACACATGGTGACATAATATTTTCCAGTCTAGAATTCACTCCAGCAGATATGATGAAATTGCTTTTGTCCATTATAGCATTTCCTGCAATAACATTGTTGTTATTTAAACCTGTTGTTCATGCTGAAGTAGTGATTCAAATCAAAGAAGTTGCAGAACATTAACTTCTTTCCTGCATAGCTTTCTGTCCTTATTTCTGACCTGAGGGCAGTTCTTGGTTTAGTCTCCTGTATCACCAAGCTAAGACCTGAACCACTCTTCTTGGGATCAGTGCACTCCCAGAATTGATGATAAAATGTTGTTTACGTGGTCATCTCAATGCAACAGTCTTTCTGTATCCAGTCAGGTTATCAACTCTGAAGCTGGCCTGACTGAGGCCATCTTGGAGGCTTCAGTGTTGCCACAATAGTGCTGAGGGATAGGGATAGGGGAATAGAGATAGCTGGGGTTTTGTAGCCAAAACAAAATAGTTTCCCCTGAGAACCAAGGACATTCCCACAGGTGGCTGAAAAGAGGAGGAGTGAAGTTTCCAAGCAACCAGACAACACCTTGATTGGACCATGTGCCAGGTTATTTGCAAAAGGGTGGGTGGGTGACTTTATTTTTAATTAGATGAAAACCGCAGGCTGTTTTTACCAGTCTGTGCCAATATGATAGGTCCAATAAATCTGTTCTTTGAGGAATCCTCTTCACTCGGAGTTCTGTTTGCTATGGGTGTATTACTTGGAACTTTGACACAGATATGGATTATTTTTCTGATTCAAGTCTTGCCTGACATACATTCTGTCAATCATTTTATTGACCTTATTAATAAACCTAGTACGAACTAATATCAACCAAGCTAGATGAAAAAAGAAAAAGTGCAGAAAGTGCAAAAAAAAAGGAAAAAAAGAAGAAAAATTAGAAGAAGAAAAAAGAAGTGGAAAAATATTTTTTAAAAGGGGTGAAAAATTAATATACCAGTAGGTAGTCCTTGATTTGCTAACACTATTGAGTTCAAAATTTCCATTGCTAAGCAAGACAGTTGTTAAGTGAATTTTGCCCCATTTTATGACCTTTCCTACCATAGTTGTTAACTGCAGTTGTTAATGTTAGTTGTTAAGTGAATCTGGCTTCCCCATTGACTTTGCTTGTCAGAAGCTCGCAAAAGGGGATCACATGATGGAGATCCTGCAAGGTTGTGAGTGTGAAGGATGGTCATAACTCATTTTTTTCAGTGCTGTTGTAGCTTCAAATGGTCATTAAACAAATTGTTGTAAATTGAGGGCTACCTGTATGTGAGTATATTAGTTTGGGAGTAACTGCCCATTGTCTTTGTTGGCCGGCATGCATTCTGGATCTGAATGTGGTGGCAAGTCTGTTGCTCTTTAATAGGTTGGATTTATCCTGTTGAGCCATAATAACAGCAGCATTCTTTTAGAGCAGGGGTCCCCAGCCCATGATCCATAGACTGGCACTGGGCCACAGCATGCCAGCAACTGGCTGCACAAACAAGCAAAACCCCATCCGCAGGATGTAGGCAACACACAAAACCATGCCTCCACCAGTCTGTGGAAAAACCTCTCTCCACGGAACCGGTCCCTGGTGCCCAAAAGGTTGGGGGCCACTATTTTAGAGAGCACTCAACTCTGTCTCTGCTTGTATCACAATAACAAACAATGCTTCAGTATTTATCAATTTAAAAGCACAGATTACTTTCAGATTCCAGCGGCATGCAGGCTGTCATGCCCCTGTCGGAGTCTGAATCTAAAGAGGAAGATGAACAGCTGACAGGGAGCGAGACTGTGGCTCCGTTGGCTGTGGAGGAAACTGGGGAAGGGCAAAGTCCAGCTGGGCAGATCAGGGGAGAGGTAGAGCAATGGAGAGGGAGTTCAGAGGCCTAGGCCCTCCCCCTCTCCATCCTAGGGCATGCAGGGAGGAATGGAAAAGAGAGCAACCTAGGTTGTGTGGCTTACGGGGGAGGAAAGGGCCCTGATTCCCTTCATTAGCCACAGCTGGGAAGAGAGTTTAAAAGAAATGCATGCTGAGTGCAGCAGCTGCTGGGAGCAATCATGAGTTTATCTTGTATTGACTTTGCTTATCTGTGTTCCTGGCATCTTCCCAACTGTGTTGAGTTATTGCCATGCCTTCACATCTGGAATTCTTCCTCCTGCCCCATCGGAATAATTACCTCATTTTGCCTTGATTGGACTTATAGTTACAGTTTTGGTTGACCATGTTTTGGACTTGATTCTCTGCAGCCAAAGGCTGTTCCTGGGAGAGTTTTCTCCAGCCAGAAGGTAACCAACCAGGACATTGGGGGCAAAGTTGGAGCTAATAAAGGGACTCCTATTGATTATCTGACTGTTGCCTTTGTGCCATGCCCCAGGTCATCACACAGCCATTTGTGGATCATGGCAACCTGAATATATTTTTATGTTTTTCTATACATCTCATAAAATAAGTTATCACCAGTATAATAGGATACATGTATGTTGCAAACAATTACAGTGCTTTGAGTTATAACTGATAACCAAATCTGTAGGCAGCAGACATTTTTAATGAACTCAATCTATATTTCTTTATTAATCATTGCTGCTAGGGCTATGTTGATCAGTAAGTGATTATCATTCATTTTCTTGACAAAGCTATCAAGGTCATTCATTGCTGCTCCAGATAAAAAAGGTTCTTCTTTTAAACTAAGATGAATGGCTTGCTGGGTTTTTTTGTCAGGCTGACTGAGCAAAAGGAAATGAAATTAACAACAAACCTCTTACAAATATGTCACTACACTAATTCATTGGGAAAACGTTTTCAAATGTTATTGTATTATATTTCATTCAAAGTAGTTGCTTGGTTAGGCAATTTTTTAGTACATGTAAGCAAAAACAAATTTGGAAAAAATTAAGGAAGACGAACAGCAAGTCTGTAAATTGCTTTTAGTTTTTTATTTTAAATGTACAGAAAATTAATAAGATACTTGCTTACCAGTTAAGGCACTTATAACATGACAATCTATTTTCTCCAGTATTCAAAATGTGTTCAATGCTCATTCAAATATAAGACTCTGTGTTGTTAAGAGACCATTTCATTTGTTGGATTCAAATTTTTTTACTACCGGTTCTGTGGGTGTGGCTTGCTGGGCATGGCAGGGGAAGGATACTGTAAAATTCCCATTCCCTCCCCACTCCTGGAGGAAGGTTACTACAAAATCCCATTCCCTCCCCACCCCACTAACCTGCTTTCCAGCTCCATTCTCCTGTGCAGAGCAACAAAAGAAGACCCAGCCGATCAGCTGGGACTCGGGAGGCAAAGAATATGTGGGGGTGGGGCCAGTCGGAGATGGTATTTGCCGGTTCTCCGAACTACTCAAAATTTCCACTACCAGTTCTCCAGAACTGGTCAGAACCTGCTGAATACCACCTCTAGACCATTTATGTAACTGATATGCAACCCAGTTCTTTTTTTTAATATTCAGCTTTATTCAGAGATTAAACTGATGGTTGGTATTGCTATATATTCATGAGTATTTGGGAATATTTTGTGACACAGTAACCACTAGTAATGGTTCTATGGCAATATAGAGTTTTGGTACAGAGATTCTCCACAAGGCCAAGTAACCTCTTGTCTTCTATAAATTCTTGGAGCCTTGGTGGTGCAGGCTGTTAAACACCTAGCACTTAGTTCCAGCTGCCTGCAATTAGTGCAGGCTCGAATCCCACCAGGCTCGAGGCTGACTCAGCCTTCCATCCTCTCAGGGTAGGTAAATTGAGGACTCAAGATTGTTGGGGGCAATAAGCTGACTTTGTAAAAATGCCGCTTGGGGGGGCCAAAAAGCCCTAGTAATAAGCAGGCATATACAATGGAATGAAGGCTATTGCTGAGCGCATTGGGTTGTGCTCCAAAAAATTGTAAGCTGCCCTGAGTCTCCAGAGAAGGGTGGCATATAAATGCGAATTAAAAAAAAAATTCTAGAAGAGCCTTTTCTGGTGTGGCCTTCTGGAACATTATACCCCTTGAGGTGATATCTGCACCCTTTGGCCTTGCGAAAGGGCATGAAAACCTTGCTCTGCCAATAGGCCTGGAGCCCTGTTGAGGGCATTTCATGTTAGAGACAATTAATAGGCTGAGATAAGACTCTATCTCCACACATTGTGTATTTTGCTCTCCTTGTTGCTATCTTTGTTCATTTTAAGCCCATTTTAATGTTAATATTTATTATTTTAATATTTTCATGGTTTATCTCGTTACTTTTAATTGGTTGTGAATCACACAGAGTTGCCTGTAGGTGTGAGATGGCCAGCATGTAAGTTTAATAAATAAATAAAATGAAAATTAATGGAGAGAGAAGAGACCAGCTGAAGTCAGAATAGGCACACGTCCGTTGCAGTCCAAGAATTTAGCAAAAGGAGAGTCCCAAATATGCCTGCAGGTCAAAGAGAGCAACATAGTTTTGAAAGTTCAAGAAATCAAAAGAAAGTGACAAAGGAGCACGGTGACCGTATCTGGGCTGGAGAAATCTGAATAACCACTAATTGGCAGCAATAAATTTGTAATAATTTATTTATTAATAGATTTACATCCTGTCTTTATTTGTACGTTAAAAGTGGGATGCATAGAAACATAGAATTATAGGGTTGGAAGGGACCTTAGAGATCTTCTAGTCCTCCAAGGGAAGAAAGCAAGAGACCTTATATCACCTCAGACAAATGAATGTTTGAAAACCTCCACCAATGGAGCTCCCATAATTCCAGGAGGCAAGCTGTTCATAAAGCTGAATTATCATTATTATTAATGTTATATAATATATAATAGGAAGGGACGCAGTGACTCAGTGGCTAAGACGCTGAGCTTGTCGATCAGAAAGATTGGCAATTCGGCGGCTCGAATCCCTAGCGCCACGTAACCGAGTGAGCTCCTGTTGCTTGTCCCAGCTTCTGCCAACCTAAAAGTTCGAAAGCATGTAAAAATGCAAGTAGAAAAATAAGGACCACTTTGGTGGGAAGGTAACAGCGTTCCGTGAGCTTTTATTATTTATTTATTAGTGGGACTTATGTGCCACCCCATCTCCGAAGACTCGGGGTGGCTCACAGTTAAAAGAACAGTAACAATAAATACTTAAAAAAGAATTAAACTAGACAGCCCCAAAACATAATTACAAAATACAAACTTAAAATCAATCCAAAATCTAAAACCACCCCTCCCAAGGGTCACAGCCCGGATTGGTTAAACAACCAGGTCTTCAGGTCATGGCGGAAGGTGCTGAGGTCAGGGGCCAGGCGGAGCCCCAAGGGAAGTTGATTCCAGAGGCATTTTGGCATTTAGTCATGCCAGCCACATGACCACGGAGACGTCTTCGGACAGCACTGGCTCTTCTGCTTTGTAACAGAGATGAGCACCATCCCCTAGAGCCAGAAACGACTAGCACGTATGTGCAAGGGGAACCTTTACCTTTACCTAATATATGTTTATTATGTACATTATTGAATTACAAAATGCTCACATCTCCTATTTTGCCCACAGCAGCAACTTGTGAGAGAGGTTATGTTGAAAGAATATGACTGACCCAAAGTCAACCTGCCAACATTTATACCTACCAGAGGATTAGAATCAGGGTGCCCCAATTTCTACTCCAGTACCTTAACCACTGTACCAAACTGGCTTTCATAATGTTCAGTGTTTCTTTGCTTCCATCTAGTGGCCATACATATTTTTTGGCAATGATATGGTACACCTACCACAGGCAAGAATGATATTAGTCGCAGTTTTGCATGTCACAAATGTTCTTTTGAGCAGCATGACTAGTTTCTAATGTGTTTTTTATGCTCTAAATTCAGCCAATGTTTATTAGGATTCCCAGAGTATTCCCACTATTGCTTTCAGAAAACCTGATACATCTTCTGCATGCAATCTCTACTTCTCATCATGGTAGCTGCAACAGTATTAAAGAGAATCCAGATTCAAAAACTAGAGGCTGTTGAAGTGTAAGGGCCAAGATTTTTAATCAGGTTCCATTCCATGCATGGAGAATTTAATTTATGCTTTGTTAAACTGATGTAATTTGAGAAGGCTACAAGCAAAAAGCTATGGGGAAGTCATGAAATAGAAACTCTTGTCCATGTTATTCTGTTACATGTACAGATGATTTAAGATTCATACATTTCAGAAGCATGGAAAAAATCAGATTTCTAAATGCTTATCTACAGGTTTTGAAAATGTGTGCTAGGTTTAAGTAGGTTCTGCTATGGCACTGAATTTGAGAGTTGATTCCTCTAGAAATTTCTCAAGCAGAATTTCTTTTGACTCTTGTAGAATTTATTTTCATCAAACCTGTGGTTAAACCAGTGGTGGGCTGCAACTGGTTTAACAACAGGTTCTGTGAGCATGCACGCAGCGTTCAAAAAACACCAATTTGAACCTCTACAGGGCATCCCCGGTAAGTAGAACAGCTGAGGTATGCTGAATCCACTGTGCTGTGCAAATCGGCTGAGCTGAGAAAGATGGAAATATAGGTCAGGATAGGGTGGGAGTAGGTGGGCATGGCCAGCTGATCATTGGAACTACCAGTTTGCTAGAATTGGTCTGAACCAGCAGTGGCCCACCACTGGGTTAAACATAGGTTACACAGAGAAGCTTGATAGAGGAACTGCTGTCCCTTCTGAGGAATCTAATTTTAAAAAGAAATAGTATCCCAGCTCCAATTGTGAACTTTGTACAACTTTTATTATATATTTAAGAAACAGCATACAGACACATGAACAGTATAAAACACAGGTGTGACAGGAACTTTAAACAACACTAACCTATTTAATGAACAAGCTTCTAAGATATTTCTAAAGCCCAGTAGACATAACCAATTCTTCCTGCCTCCAACCTTTTTGCAAATATGTTTATGTAAATTGTCTTTGTTAATATCCTATCTAGCTGGCTTTATGATTTGACCTTCACAGGTCAAGTCTCCACTTGTCTCCTCCCCCCTCTCTCTGGCTGTTCAAATCTCTAATCCATTGTAAGATCTCCTTGTTGGTGAACATGTCAATTGCCACAGAACTACATTGGCTGAGCTGCAAACTGATGCTCCGAAATTCTTTGGGTAAAGTTTGTGCTTTCTCTCTTTTTCTTCTTCTTGATGTGTAATCTTTCGGTCAGCAGAGAGTACATGTGTTCTTGACTCTGTTTGTTTCAAACATCCTTCCTTTCTTCTTTCTCTTGCTCCTTCTCCCTTGCAATATCCTAGTTTGGGTCTTCCATTTGTTTCTAAGCTAGCTAATAGTCTCTTCCCACCCAATCAGTTTCCTTTTCCTCATTGCTATTCCCAAGGTAACTATCTGACTTTAGATGCTCAGCCTAATTAAACTATATACTGCTTAGGTATATAGGGCTAGGAGATCTGACTTATCTTTTTTCCAAAATCTCTTTGTCTATTTAGCAATCATCTCATAGCATTTTATTTCCTGCATCCTGCCATTTATCTGCATAGCTTAATAAGTGTAAGCGCTCCTCATTTGCATCAACTTTACCAGGTAATAAGTATGAATTTATGGTGGTAACACAGGTGTGCATAAAACACTTGTTTTTGCTTTGAAGATGATGATCCTCATAAAAGCATTCGGTTCAGATTGCCACAGTTACGGAAGAAAAAATAAATTTTGTGCACTTTTCCCAAGACCTGTGTAACATGACAAAATTACACAAAATGGGTGAGGTAACTAGACAGCAATGAAAGGAGTAGGGATTCTTTGACAGAAAGGTAGGACAGGGCTGTTAAAGTGAACTTCATCACAAAGAATTGGAAGTAACTATGGAAGTGTCACATTACAACTCTGATTGTCCATTAAAACAATGAAGCAACTCTGACATGTGTATAGATGGAAGAGTTTCCTTCAATTTTGCAGGCAATTTGTTTGAGCAATTTGATGTAACACTTATGGATGTTTTCCACTTGTTATTTGTTTTATCACAATGATCAGAGGTAGTGTAAAATTAGGACACTGCATCAGATTGAATCCAGAATTCTTCAACAATTTGGAAAATCTCTTTCTAATTTCGAATGCAGAGAAATGTAAATCAGTTCACTCTTTCTCCACCTCTTTCTCCATCACTTGGAAAATCCCAGTTCACAAGGTGTTCCATAAGATATAAAAGAACAAGGAAGTTTTGGCTTCCTTGAATTTTTAATTCCAATTCTGAAGGGTTAGGAACAGAATGCCTCGCACTATTTTTAAGAAGAGCTTGCTACAATATTTATTTTCTGTTAAGTGCAATCAAAACTGAGAAAAAGCAAAAACTGCATTCTTCCACAAAAGACTTAATGCAAGGAGAAATATGTTTTCTTTGCTTTCTGCCCCAGATGTGTATGTGATACCCAATTACTTTAAACTGTTTGTTTTCCCTATCAATAGTTTAAAATACGAGTTGTAAGGAAAAGTTCCACAAGAGCAACAAAAAAAATCCTCTGTCCAGCTTAACATGTGGAAGTTGTTATTTTCTCTGTCAGCAAAATGGTTTACATCTGATGAAAGAAGAAACATTTTGCTGGAAGCTCCGACAAGTATCTGTTTCAATTTTTTATTAACCTATAGCCACTGTCTCTGAAGACTTTCAGACAGCCATGAGTAAGATTACTGTTATAATTTCTTTTAGTCCTCAGGGCTAAAAAGTTTGGAGAATTTTAAAGGTTATTCTGAAAAATAAAAAGACAGTTGAAGAAGCCTTGGTTATTTTAATCTGAAGAAAAGAAAGAAAAAGAAAGGAAGAAAAGGAGGGAGGGAGGGAGGAAGGAAGGAAGGATCTCAGTTCTCAGTTTGGTTCATACTGAAACAGCATTGCCTATTTTTATTTACTTCTTATCATTGATTTTCCGTGAACCTCTTATTTACTGTATGTATCAGGCAGATTTCTCAAATATGTTTTGTGCAAATGCAGCTTGTGTTCAACGTGCACATCAGGGTGCCTCAACATTTTCACTAGAAGATGGAGAATGAATAATTCTTACATACATCTCTAAATGGAGTACACGTGTGTTAGAAAGAAGGCATATCATGAAAACAAATTCTTAGAGATCCTAAAATTTCAGATAGTCATCTTATGTGCTGTAGTTTGTTGCGCTCAACAAGAAAAAAAATAGAGTCCTAAGGAAAGATGCAACTTGTTTTATCGATGGTAAACTGATTCCAAAATATTCCATCTCAGAGCTGTGGACCAATGGGGACAAATGTACTAGATGAATGTGATCCTAGAATCAGAAAAATCTGAAATGTGGTATCCAGTCTTCAAAATTTAGGGGTTGTCCAGAAATCTCGTTCTTTTCTCCACTTTCCTTTAGACGGCTTTGTGAAGGGAATGGCCTTTCATTCCAGGAAATGGAATCTAATCAAGAACATGATAAACAAAGAAGCATTTTCCAATAGTATTAATGTCCATCAGGAAAGATGAAAGACTAGTATCATACCACAGTGCTACCTTGGGTGGGTTTACTTATGATCCTGATTTGAAATTCCAATGATCAGCCCCTCCCCCACAGCCATGTGACTGCACTTTGGATGCTTGGCAACCAGGTTGCATTTACAGCCATTTGCAGCATCCCCTAGTCACATGATCTTGTTTTACAAGTTTTGCCCAAATCCAGCATTACTTCCGTTTTTTTGGCAAAAATGCCCCCTAGCAAACCATAGGTTTGCTTAATGACCACTAGAAAAAAGGTTGTAAAATTGACAGTCCTTAGTTTGACCATGATGGGCAGGGTCCATTATGATCATAACTCAAGGACTATTTATACCAAAACCCTCAGCCCTGGAGTCTGATGCTAATGCATTCATCCACTGCATACAATCTTCACATGGCATTATTAAGAAACTCCCATATGCCCATTAAGCCAATTACCCAACTGGTCAACTTAACATAGAGGGTTGTAGGTGACCGTCACAGCCGAAAACAGAGGTCTGGAGCTCATTTTCACTGGCAGAGCACTCAGGCCACCATAGGTGCCCCCCAACACAAGTGACATCATGCTGGCCACACCCACTCTGGTCACACCCACCCCAGCTCCCCGAGGTCAAACACAAACCTGATGTGGCCCTCAATGAAATCGAGTTTGACACCATTGATCTAGACTATCTTCCAGCATTTGGGAGTTTTGTTTTTTTAATTTTATCTTTGACAAGTTTCCCAAAATAGAATAATGGGGGTATAGTGTAAGTTGAGCTGCCTTGCTGCCAAGATACTTCTTCCACAAATGTCAGGGAGAGAATCTAATTGAACTCTGAGCATATGGAGCTCTGCTGACAAAGCTAAGAAACCAGTTCTGCACGAACAGTAAGGAACATCTTGACGCATGCAAGACATATGTGTTTGAGATAAAAGACTGAAGTGTTTCATAATAAAAAAGGACAAAGTGAACTACAAGTGTTGTATACAATTTTAATTAAAAAGTGGTTTCACCCTTCAACATGACTAGGCAATATGCTACACAGATGGGATTTCACATTTTAATGATTACCCATACCTTTAAAAAGATGAGACAAATAAAATCTTTAAAAAGAAACACACAGAAGCTAGGATGTATGTAAATATTAGATGATTGTGTGGAAAATGAGGCAAGGAAGAAAATCAATTTCTGGCAAATGTTTACTTTTGCAGAGCCAAGAAAATACATTTACACAATTCCAGCCTTTGAATCTTTCACCCTGCGTGAAATCTTCCCTAACTATCCTCTACTGAAGACCAACATGAATAACCATTTTAAACAGTGGGATGGATGAAGGTCAATGTGCTAGTAAGTTTTAATTCTTGTGTTTACAATTGAACAACCATCTTCAGTTTCTTTCTATGCTAGGCTAGTTCCCAGCTTCCATAAGCCAAACCTATGGCGAAGGATACCAAGACCCACAGTTTATCAGCATCTGGAAAGACATAAGTTTATCATCCTTGGCTACAGAAATGCTTAATGCTTCGGAGAAAGCAATCAATGAGCAATGGCTTAAGATGTGACCTTGTAAGTAGACATAGTTTATGAGTATCTGAAGAAAAGGGCCTTGGTGGTGCAGGCTGTTAAATGCCTACATTTAAGTTCCAGCTGCCTACAATTACTGTAGGCTCGAATCCCACCAGGCTCAAGGTTGACTCAGCCTTCCATCCTCTTGGGGTAGGTAAATTGAGGACCCAAGATTGTTGGGGGCAATAAGCTGACTTTGTAAAATGCGCTTAGTAATAAGCAGGCATATACAATGGAATGAAGGCTATTGCTGAGCACACTGGGTTGTATCCCAAAATCGTAAGCGCCCTGAGTCTTCAGAGAAGGGCAGCATATAAATGCAATTAAAAAAAAAAAGAATAGATCAAATAAACAATTGCTTTTATTTCTATGATTATACATGGATATATATATATATATATATATATATATATATATATATATATCTTGGTGTATTCGGGTCTTGTCCCGTGTAAGATTGAGAATACCTTGGCAATGTTTCGAAGAAATCTCATCCGTCATCTTCAGGCTGGTGTCTTCAGCTTCGTTCTCCTGGGAGAACGAAGCTGAAGACACCAGCCTGAAGATGACGGATGAGATTTCGTCGAAACATTGCAAGGTATTCTCAATCTTACACAGGACAAGACCCAATACACCAAGACTACATACCTTTACCCGTGAAAATCTACGAAACAAATATATATATTATATATATATATATATATATATATATATTACATTATATGCCACCCTTCTCTGAAGACTCAGGGCAGCTTACAATTTTTTGGGATACAACCCAGTGTGCTTAGCAATAGCCTTCATTCCATTGTATATGCCTGCTTATTACTAAGCGGCATTTTTACAAAGTCAGCTTATTGCCCCCAACAATCTTGGGTCCTCAATTTACCTACCCCGAGAGGATGGAAGGCTGAGTCAACCTTGAGCCTGGTGGGATTCGAGCCTACAGTAATTGTAGGCAGCTGGAAGTTAAGTGCAGGCATGTTCATGTGGCCTTGCATGCATGTACTGTATCTGAACAAGTAAATAATGAACTTCTTTGGCGATCTTAGATGCACAGTCTGCATTCATTATTACATCTTATAATCAGTAAAATGGTTGATATTATTAATGGGTTTCCATGCTTTGGACTAAAAGACAACTTTGCGAAACTTTGGCTTTGCATATTATTGCTTATAGCCTAAAACTCTCATTTCTTTTGTCAGTTGGTAAGATCCCAGTGCATATTTCTGCTTTAGTAGACAACCTCATACTTTGTCTCCATTAAGCATTTTAATTGAAGGCCATTGTTCAAGTACATTTATTTTTGTCCAATCCATTTTAATAGTTCTCTGTAAATTTTCCTATTGGACATTATTAAATCCTTTTTGCTCCTTGTAACATAAATCAACTTTAGCAAATCTTTAAAATCTAATGAATTTATAATTGCTAGAGAAGCACAAATGTACTTTCCTGTAGGTCAAACAGACATTCAGAAATACAGGAACTCTGCAAAGTTAAGATTTACTTTCTGTGGGGTTCAGTGCTTTCTATCCTATCATCAGTAATCAATACAGTTTTTCATGTTATATATTAGTTCAGAGACAGGCAAACAAGCTATTGAACCTGGTGATCCCGATTTTAAAAAGCCCAAGAAAAATAAAATAAACCTTTTAATACGAAGAATAGTACATACTGTTACTATAGCATAGAAGAATCTATGTACGAATTATAGTTTCACCCAGACTGTTACTACCTTTACTGTTAATTTCATTTCCAACCCCCCCCCCAAGATCAGATTTTTGAGATTATTGCATTCTAAGCCTGCTACAAAAGAAGATTCTGCCCTCCAAGGAATTTTTGGAGGTCAAAGGACTTATTCAGAGCTGCTTACAAAAAGCAGAATTGAGCTTCCACACAGTGATTTTTATTTATTTATTTTTTACACAAAAAGAAAAGCTTTGGAATAATCTTTGAGGAAGCCTGAGAGAGATATAATTCTTGATCTTCATTCTCTTGGGAGTTACAGGCCTTGTTTTCATTCTTCATCCAAATCTCTTACTGCGGTGATTGGAAAAAGAGTTGGTATTTCAACGTAGATGCTGTTAGTTCTGACATATGTGGCTTTGAGCTCAACTGCAGTCCAGCTCACTGTCTTTAAGCATATTTCATTCTTTACTGCTCCCCAATTATTCCAATAACATAGAGAAATGCAAGGGTACAAATAAAAATTTGATAGGCTCTGTAAACGCACGGAGGGGCTGAACAGAACTCAGGAGTGTGATATCCTGAACATCATCAAGTCATTTTAAAAGGCTTTTCAGGTGTGCAGGAACAAGACTGCTATTTGAGCTCTAAATCAGGAAAAATTGAGAAGAGTACAAACAGAAAGCTCCAAACCCATAAATTTGAGCCTTGCTGGGTCTCTGCAGACTCTGACCGATTTAACATTCAGTTCCATCAGACGAGGAACAGCAGCTGTTTAATTCTGACAACTACATGATTAAAAACCAATAAAGCAGGAAGGCCACAGTGCTATTTTTTTTAGGTGCCAGCCCTCTTGAAAACAGCAACTTTTTTAATGTAGTGATAGATCATTTCTATGACAAAAAGTGTCAAAGCATCAAAAACAATATGCTTTGTTATTGTTGTAACCCTGAACGGAGCAGAGACATTGCTCCCTGTTTTTATTTGCAAAGTCAAAGCACAAACACAAATGTTGAACAGGTTAAAAGACTTCCTGCTGTCAAAATTAACTTCCTGATTTGACCGTATTAGGGAGGGGAGGGGCAGGGAGGACCTCAAAACGATAAAAAAAAATAAAGAAAACTATAAAGCACACTTCTTTTCCAGGAGGAAAATCTTCCCTGAGACTTTTGAACCTCAATTCCTATTGATAGCAACTGTAGTTGATTACATTTAGGGAAATATGGAGTGTTAAGTTTGCATAGAGAGGCAGGACGCGGAATGCTACAGCTCAAAGTTTATTGTGACTTCAGCTCAGAACAGACCCGATTTGGCTTAGCCGAGGCAGCTATATATAGCCAGCTGCCTCGGCTGACAGCCAATCAGAATGCAGGGTTTTCCCGCACTTTTAAACCAATGATTTCAAACACAATACAAGAACAACCAATCAATTCAAACTCTGCATACATAACACCCCTCCCCACTAGGTTTGGTCCATACTCAAACCCCATCTATCTAATATACTCTTGCAAATAGGAGGGGCTCTTACGTGTACGTTGCGACCTACGTGGTTCAGGTGTTCTGGGGTTCTCACATTGTGAGGGAGGAAATGTGTCTGTTAACATTTCCTTACTTGGACTTCTAGTATTGTCATAACCTGTTTGGTTACTACAACCTGGTCTCTCCTCCCAATCCATCTCCAACCCAATGTCAGCACCTAAGTCTGGTAGTGATGTGCAATTTTCCATTTGTAAAAATGGTTGTTGGCACTATGACAGGTTTTGGGATGGTTCCTGTCGTGTTAGCTCGTTACACATGGGGTTGATTCTTGCTTGCTGATTACCTTCATAATCCTCTCCTTCCCCCCTAGGAGAGGCAGTAGGTATGGGAACCAGAGAGGAGCAATGGCGATGCTCCTGAGGTAGTCTGGACTGTAACTGATCTATGTGCCTGCTCCAGAGGACACCATCCTCAGTTTGAACCCTGTAAGACCTGGGGCCTGTAATTTGGGTTATCTCTGCAGGAATCCATAATGGTTCACCCACAAGGTTTTTTACATAAACAGAATCACCCACAGTGAATGTGCGAGTTTTGCTAGTGGAATCTAGTGGTGCGTTGGGTGTGTAAGTGGGATGAAGGCGGTCAAGGGGAGATCTGAGTTTCCTACCCATCAACAACTTGGCCAGGGTTAAGTTAGTTGATGGGTTGGGAGTGATATGCTGGACACTGAGTAGTTTTTCAACTTTCTCAGTGATGTCCCCTGGACCCAAGTTTCCAGTTTCTCCTTGGTAAATCGTACCATGCGTTCACCCTGTCCGTTAGCCGAAGGATGCCCAGGGGCTGTAAGGGCGTGTCTGATGCCCTGCTGTGCTAAATATGATTCAAAAAGATTGGAAGTAAATTGAGGACCATTGTCAGAAACAAGTACATCAGGCAACCCATGAGTTACAAAAACTTTCTTAAGCTGTTTGACAACAGCATCTGCTGTGGTGGATGCCATGGGAACAACCTCTAACCATCTGGAGTATGCATCTACCACAATAAGGAAAGTGTGCCCTCTGGTAGGGCCAGCAAAATCAATGTGAATCCTGGACCATGGGCCCCTAGGACATCCCCATTCTTGTTTGGGGGTGAGTGGTGGGGCAGGTCTGACTTCCTAACAGTTGGGACAAGATGCAATCCAGTTTTCAACCATTTTGTCAATCCCCGGCCACCATACATAACTCCTGGCCAATCCCTTCATTCTGACAATTCCCAGATGACCCTCATGTAACATTTCCAAAACCTCTTTCTGTAGTTTTGCAGGAATAACCACCCTGTTACCCCACAAAATACATCCTCTTAATACAGATAACTCAGTTTGTCTGGACTTAAAAGGTTGGGAACCTTGAGGTAGATCTTGAAGTGGCCAACCTTTCTTAATCCAGCCTATAATAGGAGCTAATAAAGTGTCTTTGGCAGTCTCTCTGGCAATTTGAGCAGCATGGACTGGAAGTTTGGCAACAGTTTCCAGAAAAAAGGTGTAAGATTCAGGAGCAGGGTCCTCAATGTGTGAAGGAAGTGGGCAGTGACTCAAAGCATCAGCGTGCCCAATGTCTTTTCCAGGTCTGTGGATGAGTTTGTATGAATAAGCAGCAAGAACTTCAGTCCATCTCAGCATTCTTGGTGGCAGGATTGTGGGCGTTGGTCTGTCTCCTGCCACAATGCCTAAAAGAGGTTTGTGATCTGTCACAGTGGTGAAACTTCTCCCATAAATGTACTCATGGAACTTCTTGACAGCTGCCACAATTGCCAAAGCTTCCTTGTCCAGTTGGCTGTAATTTCTCTCTGCTTTGGTCAAAGTGTGAGAGTAAAATGCAATAGGGGCTTCCCTCCCACTGGGAAGCATGTGGCTCAACCCCCCCCAACCCATCCCCCAAAAGGGGATGCATCACAAGTCAGTACAACTGGCAAATTTTCAGAGAACTGTATCAGGACACAATCAGAAGTAATTTGTCTCTTAATGTTGTTAAATGCAGCTTCTTCTTTTGTGCCCCAGACCCATGCAGATTTTTTATCCAGTAATCTGTGTAAGGGTTCTGCAGTGGTTGCTTTCTGAGGTAGAAACATATGATAGAAATTAATGAGTCCCAGGAATGCTTGCAAGTCAGTTTTGCATCTAGGCCTGGGGGCTTCTTTGATTGCCTGCACTTTGGCTTCTGTGGGGTGGATGCCATGTTTATCAATCATATAACCCAAGAATTCTACTTTGTCAGTTCTTAGTGTGCATTTCTCTTTTTTGACCTTTAACCCTGCTTTTTTGAACCTGGTTAGGACTTCTCTGAGTTTCTTGTGTAACTGATTGTCATTTTCAGCAGAGATTAAAACATCATCAAAATAAGGCACCACCCCAGGCAACCCTTGTAGCATCCTTTCCATGAGGCTTTGAAAGATGCCTGGTGCCCACTTACCCGAATTGTAACCTCTTGCATTTGAATGCACCCCGATGGGTTACAATGGTTTGGGCTTCTGCAGTTAGATCATCAACTGTTAACTGCTGGTATGCTTGGGCCAGGTCCAGCTTGGCGAAGACTGTGCCCCCGCCAAGAGAGTGTAATAAGTGATGAACCACAGGAACTGGATATGCACTCTGTTGTAGCGCATGGTTCAATGTCCCCTTGTAATCCCCGCAGATTCTCACTGAGCCATCCGCCTTGACCGGTGTGACTATGGGTGTCTCCCACCTGGAGTGGTCTGTGGGCTCTAATACCCCTTGGACTATCAGTTTATCTAATTGTTCATCAATTTTTTCCTTCAATGCAAAGGGCACCCTTCTGGGTTTTAAATGGATTGGTTGTACCTTGGGATCTAGGGCAAAAGTGATAGGGGTCCCCAAGTACTTGCCTAATCCATCGCTGAAGACCTCTGGAAACTCAGACTTCAAAGACTCTTCCCACTCAGTGTTGCTCACATGATTGATGCCAGTCACTTCGATGCCCAGCAGGTTGAACCATTCCAGACCCAGCAAACTTGGGCGATCTTTATCCATGATGGTCAGGGGTAGGCGTTTGCTGTGACCTTTGAACTTTGAACTTTGTATAAAGGCCTAAAGACGTGGCTTTGCCAGCCAGCTTAGACACCCAGTGGGGCAACAGTGCCTTGGTGGTGCAGGCTGTTAAATGCCTAGCACTTAAGTTCCAGCTGCCTGCAATTAGTACAGGCTCGAATCCCACCAGGCTCAAGGTTGACTCAGCCTTCCATCCTCTCGGGGTAGGTAAATTGAGGACCCAAGATTGTTGGGGGCAATAAGCTGTAAAAATGCCGCTTAGTAATAAGCAGGCATATACAATGGAATGAAGGCTATTGCTGAGTGCATTGGGTTGTATCCCAAAAATTGTAAGCCGCCCTGAGTCTTCAGAGAAGGGCGGCATATAAATATAATTTTAAAAAAAACAGTGCAATGCACATGGCTGGTTAATAACAGATCTCACCTCCCCCCACTCCACTCCACCCTCTCCATGTGTCTTTGGTTTAAATGTTTGATTTTAAATGTTGATGTTTAGCTTAGATGTAACTGTAAGCCACCCAGAACTATCCTACAGTAAGATGGGTGGCCAATAAATTTTATAAATAAATAAAATAAAATATAGCTAGTCCTCATTCAGCAACAGCCTTGTATAGCAACCATTTGCTGTTACAGTAAGGATAAAAAATAATTTTACAACCATTCTTGACCTTTGCAGCTTGTAAAGAAAAGAAGAACTGAAGTCAAATCATATGCAGTTTCATTTTCACCTAGTGGTCCCTTCACTTAATGATCACCTTTGATTGCTAAACCACAGCTAGTGGTACTCTCATCACGCAGACTAATGTTAGTAATTGTATTAATTTTAATGGTTCAAATCCTGACAGCAGCTTTATTGTTTTTCTGACTCACAAACAAACCTGAAGGAAAGCAGACTTGTACTAGACATTGCATTTTTTTTGCAGTTCCTTAAACATGAGTTTAAATGGCATCATTTAAACCAGGGGTGGGTTTCTACCAGTTTGGCCTGGTTCTATAGAACTGGTAGCTCTGAAGAGCAGTTGACACCAAACTGGTACACTATGATGATCTTCTGGTCATCTGTTTGGCCCACCCGCCTGCCCAGCCCTTGGCTGTCCTTTATTCTCTGCCTTTTCCTCCTCAGCTGCTTTGTGTGGCACAGCTGAGTGCCGCTCATCAGCTGGAGAAGATGAATACTTGCCGAACCTGGTAATTTGTAAGTAGTGTGCATGTGCATGCAGCACGGATTTGGTGCGCACGTGTGCGAAGCAAACCAGTTGTTATGCGGGTAGGATCCCACCCCTGATTTAAACTCATTATTAAACATGAGATTATTAATAATAATAATGTATTGCATTTAAATGCTATCCAACTCAGAGTGACTCTGGGCAGTTCACAATTGTTAAAAACATTTAGAAACAAAAAAATTTACAAAAGCAACACAGGACAAAAGATGTCAAAGAACACAAACCAGAAGGGGTGGGAAAAACGGGGAAGAAAGAGGGGTCAGTCATCATCACCAAAGGTCTGGGTGAAGAATCAAGTCATTAGACTCTTCAATACAAAAGCTACAATAGGGTTGTAGCTTTTTAAATTTGGGGGGAAGTGAAGTTAGATAATGGACAGATGATAGAGAGACGGACAGATAGATGGGCATTACTACATATCAGCTCAACTGAAATTGCATTGGTTCAGTAAAAGAAAAGATCCAACAAAAAAAATCCCCAAATTCATAGGTGGAATTACAGCTGTTAAAATCACCTGGCAGAATTTGTTCTTGATATAGGAAACAGTTTCTGTTAGAGGAAGGTTGGTCTTCTTCATCTGTCTCTTCTCCTAGAAACCCAAGATGATTTACTAGTACAATACCAAACAGCTGATTTAAATAATCTGCAATGCAAATTTTAGTAACAGAACACCACAATGGATTCGTGTATGTGAAATAAACTTCATGCATAACAAATGAAAGCTAGAGAATGTTAACTACAGAACACAATGAAATTAAAATAGAAAACTAGTATAATAAATTGCTGGAATACAAAAATAACAGAAAAATAAGCAAAGAATTTGATTCAAAATGAAACAAAAATAAGAGGATAGATAACAGTGATGTCATTGCTTATATATTGTAACAAAATGCATTAATTTATTTATAAGATATATGTTACATTTATTGACTAAACAACAAAAATGCAATTTAAATTCTAGAGAGAAGATCCGAATGTTTGGAATGAATAAGGAGGCAAAGCAAATGACTTGAAAGTAGAAGAAAGACATAATTGAAAAAATGAGGTCTAGTTAGAAGGAGAAAATAGGAAAGCACACTGGCCACAAACATCAGGTCTCCATTGATTCTGCCAAGTCCTTCAGATTACTGATTTACTAACAAAGGGTAGAAAATAAAATGCAACAAAAAATTTGGGGACTAGAAATCCCTCACGTGAAGTTTTCTGTGATTCATAAGGTAGATATGTGAACACTCAATTCCTCTAGCACTATTCTGCATATTGGAATAAATATGGAAAAAAATCAAATTATGGTAATACTTTGCAGACAAATCTGACTTTCTGTAACATCCTAACATTAGAATCAGAGGTTTATGACAATTTATATTTGCTTCTTTAAACTTTTGACTGAAAGTCAGCTGCAGACCTATGCATCCCTAGTTGGAATCCATAATTTCCTCTACTTGCTGACCAGTAGCTTCTTCCTAGTATATAAGTCAGGTTATACACAGCACACCATTTATCAAGTGGTAATTTACCAATTGACCTTTCACTTTCCACTGTTTTGCTCATTTGTGTTTCTGGCTGCCTGTTTCACAGCTGCTTAAAGCTTTCATTTCTTGGAGAGAGAATGTAAATAGGTGTGGGCTGCTGGGGGTTCGCAGGGGTTCGGGAGAGCCCCTAGCTAAGATTCTGTACAGTTCAGAGAACCCTCAAAACCGAATCCTGGCTGACTCTGCCCACCCCACCCTGCCCCTCCCAGGAGTCCCCATGTGGCTCGTTTTGGATGCAGGTAAGTGCAGGGCATGCACGGAGGCTCGGGGAGGGCAAAAAATGGGCCTCCCGGAAGTTTGGGAAGGCTGGAAATGGGCCTGTTTTCCTCTGGAGCCTGGGGAGGCCACTTTCACCCTCCCAGAGGCTCAAGGAAAGTCTCCAGAACCTGGGAGGACAAAAACGCCCCATCCCCCATGGTGCAGGAGGCCGACTAGGCCATGCCCACCATGGCCAGACCCACCCAGCAACCCAGGCAGAGAACCCTTTGCTAAAATTTTTGAAGCCCACCCCTGAGTGTAAGGTAGTCTACATAACAAACAATACTGGTGCATTACAATAGGGTTTTAATTGTTAAATCCTTATTCACCTTCTATTTATGACCTTATTGAGTACATTCATCTGTTCCTCATGGAAAGAAACTGACTTACCACTCAAAAGGAGTCAAATTTAGAAATACTAAAGTATTGACCTATTTGAAATCTATGAGATTAGTATTAATATTCAAAGTCCTACATGGCTTGGGTCCGGGGTATTTGCAGGAGCGTCTCCTGCCGACATCGAATGCTGATCGCCCTGTGCGTGTGCACAGATGGGGACTCCTCGGGGTGCCGTCCGCAAGACAGTGTCAGCTGGTGGTACCCCGGGGGAGGGCCTACTCTGTAGTGGCTCCCACCTTGTGGAACCAACTATCCTTGGAGATCCGTTTGGCTCCTGATCTTCGCTCCTTCCGCCATGATCTGAAAACTTGGCTGTTTGAGCAGGCCGGGCTGGACTGAACTCTGGGGGTGGGGTTAAATTGGGTTTTAGATGTTGAGCTTGTTGGTTTAATTCTTTTTTTAATTATTTATTGTTTGTATTTTAGTTGTGAGCCGCCCCAAGTCCCGAGAGGGGGCATACAAGTCCAAATAAAATAAAATAAAAATAAATAAATGAGATTACCCATTTCATGTATTTTGATTGTAAATGCTTCATTAGCTGCATGCAACTTATAAAAATAGTTTGACCAATTCGCCATCTTCTCAATATATTTTTAGATTGTTTTATTTCCTTCTACTGCATTTTATAGCAAGAACAATAGCAGACCATTCACATTGTGCAACAGTTTTGTTGTTGTTTAAAGAAAGGAAATGCTCTGTAAATCCTGGCTCTTTTCATTTATCCTTATTCCCCTGAAACAAGCATCTCTTTTAACAATGCAAAACAAAGCTGGTGGGATTGTACCATTCCCCCATCACTGGCAGACTGCTTTGTGGATGGGACAAGATAAGGAACATGGATGGGAAAGCGCTATTTAAAACCCCACTTAGGAATTTAAGACATTTACATTTGATAGAAGGGATATAAACTTCATCACAAGGCAAGATGCACAAAATAATCACTGTTTATTTCTATATTGATTCATTTGCCTCTAACATCAGTTGCCTCACACCGCTGTCAAGGAAAAGGTAATGCCAGAGCAAGCTGTTTGCCAACTCACAGAAAATTAGCCAACAGAGAGTCAAAGTGATTTGAAGCTTATCCGTGAGTGGCTAGCAGGCTTTTTACCTGTTTTTCACATCTGAAATAGTCCTTAACAAGCCAAATTGATGACATTATAGTTGAAAACATTCACAGCCACTTCACTTTGCTGGGAAAATGTGAAGTGGCTGAGAATCCACACATTTACAGAGACTGCTGGGACATTCATTTAAGCAAGGCTGGAAACAGACATACTGTACTAGTTTTAACTATTTGGAAAGAGATGCTTCCTTCACATTCCTGTGTCTGCTGCTAATCTCAGGCTCATTTTTAATACAAGAAGATTCCATAATAGTAATTGGAAAACATGAGGAAAAAAGAGGCAGGATATTTATGAAGGCTGCATCAAGAAGCAGCTTTATGCATTATGTCAATGTTTCTCAATTTCAGCAACTTTAAGATCTGTGGACTTCAATTCCCTGCAATTCCCCAGCCAGCATGCTGAGATTGAGAAACACTGCATTATGCAGGAGAACATTGGGCTGTTGCAGATCTTTGTGGAGGCACTTCATTTCACTGAAGGAAGAGCAAACACTTCACTTGCTTCATTTGCCTGCGCTAATACTTATGATAGCTCACAAAAGCTTTTAAGCATATGCCTCTTCTAGGTCTTGAAAGTGTCTCCAGGGGAGGTAGTGATGAAACATGAACTGCATCAGCTCTTCACCTCAATAGGCATAGTGCAGTGCACTGCAGAGGACCTCAAAGAGGTGAATTAAAGCTGCTTCAGGTAGGTTTAGTCCTGTTTAATCAAACTGCATTTTCTGCGATGTAAAACAGAATGGGAGACTTGTTCCAGAAGGTTTAGGAGCACTTTGTTTTCCCTTTTATTTTCCCTTTATTGTGCTGTGTAGAATGCAAGCCTAAAAGCAATGGTACTTTCAGAACTGGATAAACAGTAGGTAAATATACACAGACTACACTGCACTAACAGCATTCAAATCACCTTTCTTATGGGATTCACACAGAATCCCATAAGATTTTAGAAAAAAAATGCCAATAATAATGGGCAATAACTCTTCAGCTGCTCCACCATGTCAGTGGAATGGTGCTCAGGAAACCAAAACACTTTTACCTGTGGGCATGCTTCTGAATATTTATTCAAATCAGGAACCAGGTAGGAGAAAACCCACAATTCCCTCTCCTTTACAGAGGGATCTGTGACTGTGTGCCAGCAACAGCCATTAAGAAACTCAGGATCTGTTTCTAATGTTATACATTCTTCTTCAATATTTGGATGGTGAGCACACAGGAGGACTAAGATTTCATTCCTCCACCTCAGTTTGCTCTCCTACATTGAGTTGTAATTACTCAACAAAGTTCTGAGAGAACAAGGAGGGAGAGAGGAAAACATGGAGACTTAAGGAGATAAAAAGCAGCCAGATTATTTTCAAACTTTTTGACATGGGAAGGTGAAGCAACCTAATAATCCAGCAGCTTTTCATCTCTTATTTACACTCATAAATCAGGTTTTGTTTTCTAAATGAACAACTGAAGATGCTTCTTGGATGAGAAGTGAAATGCCTTCAAGGGAAAAAAAAAAGTCTAGTTGGCTTTTGAAAAAACAGCTTTGGGACAATCATGACCTGGATGACAGAGACTCTCCATAGACAGTTTATTTTCTAGTCACAATGTCATAATGGAATATGGCAAAAGCACAATGCAGAAAATTATTTTCTTCAGAAAATAATCACTGATAATATTTTGTATTAACCGTATCCATTTTTCCTCTAGATTCATCCAAATAGAAGATTTGTTTTCTCCTTGGCTCGTCTACATTTTCGATTAGCAATTAGTCAATCTAAGCAAGTTATAGGTTTTTAAAAGATTCTTATAGAACATAACCTATTCGACATCCATGACGATGGTTAAAACCTTAACCATTACAACCTTAAAACCCACCAACTGCTCTGGTAAAGAATATATGAATTGTTAGTGGCATTTAGCCATTAAACTTACAGTTTCTAGTAGCTTTTAAAGATGTAATATTCCAATAAAGTAACATTGTTGGGATTGCATTACTTTTCATATGCATAGTGCTAGCTGGGAACTGCCTAGTTTCTTTGTATACAATACAATTTAAAGGAAGACAAATGAGGCCCTTCAGCATTTTTATGGAATGGATTGTTAGGATGTTGCCTCATGCCAACTCAGCTGACATTTCACACCAAGATATTTATTTACCCAGTTACTTTCCAGTTACTTGAATCATTCGGATGTTCTGTTTTATTAAAGTTTGGTGCACCACTTATATTTTATCTTGACACATTATGACTTCCATTACATGCCACCCTAAAAATGTTGCTAATGGGAAGACCTAAATAAATAAGATTGCTTATCTGTCCAGATTTTATATTTGAATCCTTATAGAAACATCTTTTTTTTAAAATGGATAAACTCATCAGTGGAAAATGGGGACAGATGGCAGTATTATATGATGTATTTTGTGCTTTTTAAGAGTCTGAAAAAATACTGCTGAAATTACCTTTGAGAGTCTATTTCTGGGTGCTTTGAGAAGAAATATTCCAAAAATACAACATTTTCTTTTTTCCTGGCTTTAAATCTTGCGATGCTTGATGAAAGTGGGCAGCCTGTTCTGATTTGTTCATGTGGGATGTACTCAGTGGAAGGCTAGAAAGGTTTCTTCTCGAGGGAAGTTTCAAAATGGCTGGTGAACATTTGGTGGCCTTTAGCAAAGAGATGCCAGCTTTGCCAACACAGTTCTGCCAAGATATCCTTTAAGCTTGCAAGGACAGAATCCAAATCTGTTCAAACTAAAGCAAGGAGTATGCAAAACGTTGATATTTGGGTGGATATGGTAGCCCAGGATGATTGAAGTTTTTTCTTCATATATGTAAACAATGCACTGGCATCTCCAGTAACACTGGGCTTTCAAGGGAAATTTGGGAACAAGTATAATAAGAAAGAGAGTTTTAAAAGATCTTGGAAGTCTTCCAGTGTAATCTCTTGTTAAATCCGGGATCCAAAAAGCAGGATGCAGTATATAAAAATTAACGTAAGGTATAGCCTACAATGCTTCATACAAGTATGCATGCGTGCATGTGTGTTTGTTTGTACACACACAAACACAAAATTAGTCCAAATCAATGCATTATAGATTGGTACATAGATGGTTCTCAACTTCCAGACTGAGAGTCTGACTGTCCCAAATCACTCAGCTTGCTTTTGAGCCTAAGGAAGGGAAAGATTAGAATCTGGTTTTTTCTAGTCCAACACTGAACCATCCCACACTGTCTTTCACTCATACACATAAGACCTGTGTGTGAAGGAGGCAGCCTCATGGGAATGGCACAGGATCAGCTTATTACATGTTGATGAATAGATCTATGGACAACTAAAATCCTTGATTTGGATACCCAATTAGCTTGAAAAGATTTGGACAACCAAAGAAATGTTCAGCAGGTGATGCAACTCAGTTCAAGGTGTTAACTGGAAATGACTTGCAGTGCCTTGAAGCAGTTAGAAGACAGGTGTCAAACTCACGTTGCTGTCATGTGACATTTCGTGATGTTTTTCCCATTCACGGAGCTGGGGTGGGTGTGGCCTGCACATAACGCATCCGGCCCGCAGGCCGCCAGTTTGACATCCCTGAGTTAGAAAGAGGTTGAATAGGTTCTCACCCGGCTGATAATGATGCAGTCCTTTTTTTCTTCACACTTAGAATACCCAAACACACGTTTTGAGGCAGAAATGTGTGTAAATTATTTCACCAGCACTTAAGAAAAAGTTATTTAGCAAGTTTTGCAGACATCATTCTTCTCTGTGAGGATTTTATCTGCATTTGTACTTGTGACAATGAAGATAAAGAAGTCAACACCCATTTCTTAATGTAATCCCTGCCAATGGGAAGGGAACACTGCTCTCTTCTCACAGACATGTTCTTAGCAAAGGGTCAGAATCCCCAAATTATTGACCAGACATGTCATGAGACTATCTCTGGGTGCTGGTTGCTAGAAATGTCTTATCTCTGGCAGTAGGCTAGTTATCCACATTATCTCAAATTATGGGCCAGAAATGTCATTGGACTACCTCCAGGTGCTGCCTGGTAGGTACCCAGTTTTATTTACAAATGTCTCTGGCAGAGGATCCAGTGTCTGGAGTTATCAAGTCCCTGATGAGATGTCCTTATTCAGTCATCTCCATATGTTTGTCTGTTTGTTTTAAACATGATAAAAGTGCCCCAGGGGGGCTACAGTAGAAGGATGGTGCAAAACTACTGGTTCCAGGATGCTCACCTGGCAAACTGAATGGATTTGTGTTGCTCCTTTCCTTTTTATTCTTTTCCTTCCTTCCTTCCTTCCTTCCTTCCTTCCTTCCTTCCTTCCTTCCTTTCCTTCCTTCCCTTCCCCCCTTCCTTCCACCCTACAACCATCAACCCACCTACCCATCCATCCATCCCTTGTAGAGCAGGGGACATAGGTGTGACAAACAGTCAAGCATAGAAAAAGTTACTCCTTCCCTTGGTCTCTCTCTCTCTCCCTCTTCAATTCAGAAATGTTGAATTTTATTCTCATTCCTAAACAAAGCAGTGCTTATGCAAGAAGAGACCCTGCTTAGTATGTGTCTGTATTATAAATTCCTCTCCCTCTTTGCAATGGCAGGCGGCTTTCTTTGTGGGTGGCAACAGTATTTTCCCCCTTTTTTCTTCTGTGGTTGTACACGAAAGTAAAATAAATCACTTTTCATTATCAAGTTGGAATGTTCCTGCTCAGTGCAGAATCTGACACATCACGATTCAACCTGTTCAAAGACCTCTAGTGGACAACTCAACATTTCATGTGGCAGCCTTTGATACTGGATGACAGCTCGTTTAATCAGAAAGACTGTTCTGATATCAAGCCTGAACCTCTTTCTTTCCTTGCAACTATAACTTACTGGTTCCCTTCCTATATTCTGGAACTATGGACATTATATTTATTACAGAAGGCTGTGTGATTATCTTTCAGATATTTGAAAGCTGCTATCATCTCCCTCATTTGTTTTATTTTTTTTCTGCAAACTCAATTTATTAAAAAAATCATTTAATTGTTCCTCATAGGGCTTCATTTTCACCTTGCTACTTTGCTAGTCCTCCAAACTCCTTCCAGTTTATCATTGTTCTTTTTGAATTGCAGAACTTCTTGAAACCTTCATTTCACTTGCCACTCTCTGAACTCCTGCTTCAATCTTTCCCCAGTTTAACTAAAGAGACTTCTCTATTTCATCTTTTTTTAAAATAAAATCTCTTTCTCTCACTGAACTGAGTAATTTGCTATAAATTCTGAGACTGTCACCTGATTTTTGTACCACTTTGTATATACCATTAGTTTCAAATATTATATAATTGTTAGGTGGTTATTCATTATAGTTCCATTTTTTAAAAATTCTGGAAAGTGTAATAACTTCCAGTGTTATAGTTCTGAAAGAATCAATGCTGTCAGACACCCCACTTCATAATCATCTTCTTGTCCCCATTCACATACATGAAGCAAAAATACAGTGACATGACTCAGAGACCGAGAGAAATGATGATGATAGATGATGATGATGTATTTCAACATAAGAGTTAGAAATACAATTCCAGAAACAACAGGAAAAGACCTCACATACTTGCACATACTGCAAATGCAAAATCATGGACATATTACTTAGATTTTCCTTAATTGAAAACCTGATGTTTGAGAATGAGAAATTAAAGCTGCTGGCATGCCTATAAATTCATAACAAATACAATTTTTATTGTAATAAAAATCCTCTAGATTTTATTTTTGTATTGAAAATCCCAGCCTCAAAAATTTCACATACTTATGTAAAAACAGTTCTGTTAAAAAATAGAATACAGTCATTAGATAAATAATAATCTTCACAATTAAAAAATACTGATCTTATACACTGTTCATTTTCACGTATAGCACTTCTTAGGAATTTAGTTTGATTTATTCTTTGAAAGTGAGCTGGAAGCTTTTCTGTACATGTTTCGATAGATTTTTTGCAGGCTGTCTTCAAAGATGGCTCTGTGGGGCTTGTTTTGATACTCCGCAACTTCACTGGTCCAATATTCATCATTATCCAAATGAACCATGACGTTTGGCTGGCTGAATGAACTGGCAAAGCCCACAAGCACCCAGACCAAAAAAATAAATAAAAATAAAGCAAATCATTACCTTTCAAAATTCCGAAAAGTGTTAACAGGCATTTATCATTTATTTATTACACTTTATATAATTTGCATTGTGTGTTAATTACTCATAAACTAGGGTTAATGCTGATGGCAAATATTTGCTTATATGAAATACTATTTAGAAAAAGGCACAGAATGCAAAAATATAATATGCTGCTTGCCAGTCTGGAAAATTCTAGACAGTGATGGTGATCTCTTTCCACGAATATGTGTGGTGTTATTACTTTCTATCTGCACCTGCATTTTAATCTACCTGATTAGAGCTTCTGCTTAACAGTCTGCTTCTCATTTCAGTATCAGATTATGCCTGAAGATTACACAATGCACAACTTCTTTCACATTTCAAATAGCATGCAAGCCTCCTTACCTCGTGGTTATTTTTTATATAAAATACGCTGGCCTGCTGGAATACAGCTCCAAAAGTATCAATACCTTGCATTTTTTATGCTACTGAAGGCAAATTTTCTTCTCTCTCTCTCTCTCTCTCTCTCTCTCTCTCCCTCCCTCCCTCCCTCCTTCTCCTCCCCCCTCTTTTGTTCTCTTTTGGATGATCCGTAACACATCCCTGTCCATCTATTTTTCACAGGAGTTGTATTTTTCTCCTCTCCTCACTGTGAAGATACAAAGCTCAGAGATGCAGGTTGAAGGAATGAAGACCTGGCCCTCAGAGTAGAGGAGGTGGGTACATTAAGGGGAGACTTTCAGAAAAGATTAATCAGCCTTGAGAAAGAGGATAGAAAGAAACACAAAATAAGCTTGCTTTGCTTTACTTTGGTATAAGGTGAGGCAAATAAGAACTCTGATAGGCTTTCAAGATTGTTATTCTATCCTACAGCAGTAAAGAGTTTTTGGTAAAATCCTTGCTATGCCTGGGTTTGACCTTGCCTAGTTCAAAGGTATAGCACACACACATAACGGCATGTAACTTTTTAAATAAACCTTAACTTGCTCATAGGCATCTCTTCTTAGGAACTTTGAATAGTCTTAATTCTATTCATACAAATATGTTCTAAACATAAATCCTCATGAATGAACTATATTCCAACCAGAGATATGAGTCCCCCCAAAGTGCTTTTTTTTTTTCAAACTACAACTGGACTTCCTTCATTTTTCTTGAAAGACATTTCACTTCTCATCCAAGAAGCTTCCTCAGTCCTAACTAACAGGTAGGGAGGGAATAGAAAGGATTTATCCTTTTTGCAGTCAGCACTCTGAGGTTGTTGAAACCAGCTGGGAGCTAGTCTGTGTCCTCAGATTCACTTAAATCAGAGTGTGGAACCTTCTTGGGACTGCTGAAAGACTGCATTGTAAACAGGAGATAAGTGTTGTCATTAGACACACACACACACACACACACACACCCTTGAGAGAGGTACGTTCAGTTATAACATAGATAGCCTCTTTGACTCCTTTTTCAAACCAATAGTCCTTTCTGTCCGGAATGTGAACCTTACTGCTCTTTTCTTTCAAATGCAGTATTACTGAATTCTGTCCCTGTTGTGTTGGTTCTCCTATGCTGTGGTATGCATTTGCGTAGTGGTTGTATCATTTTCCCAATGTACAGTTTTGCACTGCGCTGCATATACAATGTTGCCCTGTTTGTGTCTGGGTGTATTGATCTTCTATCTTAATGCGTTCCTGATTTCTCTAATTCAGGTGACTCTGAAGACACAGGTTAACCCCCAGCTGGTTTCAACAACCCTCAAAATGTTAACAACTGACTGATTGCAAAGAATATAAATCTCTTCCATTCCTCACCAATTAGTTAGAACTAGAGAAGCTTCTTTAATGAGAAGTGAAACATCAACAAACAAGGAAATCAGTTGCAGTGGGGGGGGGAAGCACTTTCTGGGACAATCAGGACTGAGAACATCCATAGACAGAGTTGTAATAGTTTTCTCCTATGTGATTAATTTTGGGATCAGGAAGACTGTCAAGGAGACTTAAGCCTGGATGTGCATGATTAACAAATATTCATAAGTGAAACTTGTCTGTGATGAAGCCTGCTCCTGAAATGCTCTCTACAACTGGGGTCCCCAACTGCTGGACTGTGGCCTATTACTTGAGCCTTTCAGAACTGGGCCGTGGAAATGGTGAGCTAGCACATGTACATATGTATCCCCACTCACACAAGCAACGAGCACATATCACTTGTGCAAATGGAGCTGCACACGTGTGCATGCCGCTTGCGCAGATCCATCCCCTCTCTTCCTCCCCCCGCCCAGTCTGCAAAGTATATTTCCCAACTCTACATTATCTGTTGCTATTATGTTACCTACTGAAGTTCTGTGTCTTTGTCTTTCTTATGTAAATATTATGGATAGGGATTTTTAAGCATTTTCTTTCCATTTTATATCACTTCATTATACTGAAATACATTTTTTTGCAAACTTCAAGATAGGAAATGGTATTGAAGTGTAAGAAATGAAGACAAAAATAAATAAAATGTGTGTGACTTAAAAGAAACAGAAACAGCATTCTGTGCCCCTCCTATAAAGGGTTTGATCACACTTCACTCAGAGGAACCACATTTTTAGAGTAGCTTTTACCAGTCAGGTATTAATCAAGAGAAGAGTTTGTTGATTACACCCTAAATGTATGTGCCAAATTCTGAGTTTTTCACACTTTTATTCTTGGCTTACATCTGAAACAAGCTACTTCAAACTATCCATAATAATCTGGATTTGCCAACATATTACTCAGAGTCGGCTTCTAACAAATTCAAGCTCCTTCACTTAAAACTAGCCATCACAACAGCTCAGGAATTACATACGAAGAGTAGCACTGATTTTTATTGATTTCAGTTCAGCATGCTGACAAGGTCAGCACTCACTTTCATGCAGGGCCATTTGCCATCCCTTCCTCACAAGGAATCCCACAATGAAATGGATAGATCTACATCCAAGTTGGAAAAATGCTATCTTAACTGAAAACTACTCTGACAAGCTAAAGTGAACCAATCTGGGGATTACAAGCAGAGATTGTATTAAGAGCAAGATAATGGCACTGACTCCACTTTCAGAAATACCTGTCATCTACCTGTCACATGGTTTTGTTCCATATCCTTTAGAGTTTCACAAGTTCCTTTCAAAGTCACTTTACTAAATATTTCAACATTACATATCTTCTGTGAAGTCCCAGAGGTTTTCAATCATTTATTTTACTGTGAACATTTGGTCAGCAAAACTACTTTCTCCTTTGAACTCTACTTTGGCATGCTATTTATGAGGACATCTTCAGACTTGAAACTGTCAGAATATTTTTGAGCCTCCTTATTTCCCAACTCGCTTGACTGGCCTAGAGGATGGGACAAACCCATCAGCATTTGACCTTACTTGAATATTAACATTTCAAAGTCAATTATTCTCAATGATGTTGTGACTCTAAGAGTTGCAAATTTTTTATTCATGTGTTGTACCTCACACACTGACACCATCCGAATATACATATATGGATTACAAAAAAATTCAGAATATGTGAGTGGTTGGTAATATCAAAGTATGAGTTAGGTTCTCAGTTAAAAGAAGAAAGTTTAATAAAATGGTAAGTACAACCTTTGCATGCAAAATAAAATAAAATTTAAAAATCCCTGGTTCAATTCCTGGTATCCCTGTTGCGACTGGAAAAGTTCCAGCCTAAAATTTTGAATGTCTCTGTAATCAATGTATTGATACTAGTTTAAATGGCTTAGCAGTCTGAGTGAATATAGTTTGTTATGTTTCCACTGAAACAGTAAATGGGCATTGGTATAATTACCTGAGAACACCCTTTCTATCTATGCTGCTAGAGTCCAGGAATGGGATATGACTCCTCCCTCTGACGTCATAGAGCTG
Source organism: Naja naja (assembly GCA_009733165.1). Lineage (NCBI taxonomy): Eukaryota > Metazoa > Chordata > Lepidosauria > Squamata > Elapidae > Naja > Naja naja. The sequence continues at coordinate 66,295,866 of CM019150.1, forward strand.
AGTCTGCCACTATATAAAAAGCCAGCCCTTAGCCGGCTCCCCAGCATTTAAACGAAGATTCTTGACAGACGTAACGTGTCTCTGGTAGATAAATAGTGAAATTAATTCACACACACCCCCACTAAGACCAGATGCACAAGGGTGGGGCTGGACTCTCTTGCAGCGTAGATAGAAAGGGCATTCTCAGGTAATTATACCAACCCACGTTCTCATCCACGCTGCGCTGAGAGTCCAGGAATGGCCGTCACCAAAATGGCTGACTGCCACCCCAAAATGGCCACCCACCACATGCGTCGGCTCTAGGAAGGCTTCATTGCCTCACTTGCTCCCTAGGCTCTCCAGCAGCCCTGAGCAATCAAACAAGCACTTATCTGCTATCAGCTGAGAGGCAGTGAAACAAAGCTCCGAAAGCCAGCTGTGGATCCCCGCTCTCCTTGTGGCACAGCTCAACCGGAGCCCCGGGAGCTGTGTTGAAGCGATGAAACTGCTTCTCTTCTCAAACTGCTTTTAACTACTGAACTTTTTTTTGCTTTTAGCTCTTTCTCCTATTCAGAGACACTAGCTCTTTAGACTAGAAGCTGAGTTAAAAGCTGGGGAGCCAGCTAGGGGCTGGCTTTTTATATAGTGGCAGACTCAGCTCTATGACATCAGAGGGAGGACATATCTCATTCCTGGACTCTCGGTGCAGCGTGGATGAGAATGGTTTAATCTTTGGGTGACATCAATACACTGTAAGGAGCCCTACATCATAATAGTGTGGCTTTTATTTATATGCACAAAGAAACAATATTCAGGAGTTTTAGTAATATAAGGATGACCTGCATCATAGGCATATCTGACATAATTTTAAACAATATCACTCACAGCAGAGCAAGTAATTGATATGCTGCTTATTATGCATTTTTACAAAGTCAGCTTATGACAACTGCACCTCGAGGATGGAAGGCTGAGTATCTCGAGAGCAGTTGTAGGCAGCTGGTTCAAGACAGGCATTGAGCCACAAGGACTTATTTTGGGCATTATTAAATTATTCCAGTTATAACACTGACACAGAAAACTACAAAGATACAATGGCTGCTATGCCATTAAAGTAATGTTATGCATGAAGAAGCAAAAGACAAGGAGAAGGGCAGAAAACTGCATCTACTAAAAGCAACAGAGGTTCATTTGGGGCTGTACCTTGGTTCAAACATGCTAAATATCAAGTCAGATGACTTGCATGGAATTAGTGCAAAAAGTTATTTAAATTTGGTTTCTAATAGATATGGTATGCACATAATATTAACTATATAAGGTCTAAAGTTATTTCAAAGAGAATATGGACTGAGAACTGAGGGGGGGGAGGAATGGGAAGAGGGGAACCATAATGGAAAGAGACCTTACCTGTTCTGAAAATTACTGTTTAAAGAATCTGTATGTGAAAAATCTCTTTTTCTGAAATCAATTGTCCTAGTGGAGTCTCTTGTCTTAGCAGACTCTTCCTTTGACAAAGAAGTCTCATCCTAAAAAATAAAGTTTTTTAAAAAAACACACAATTTTATCTGATAGTCAAACCATATTACTTACATTTTAAAAAGTATTTAAGCTATTTTTAAGTTTACTGCTTCTCCCAGCAATATAGGTAGAATAACTATAGGGACTTTTATAGGAATTCTTTAAGACTAATAGAATATATGTGAACATTAAAACCTACATCATATATTTTTAATAATTAGAAGCTGTTTATTATTCTATATCAGACATCCACAAAGAGAACTTTTCCCTAGATGCCAAACTAGAAGTGAAAGGCACTTCATCGAAAATGAACTATTTCTATTTAGTCCTAATCAAAAAGCTGGAAAAAAAAGTAGAATTCCTCACTGTGTGTCTCATTATCAATTTCTGACAACCTCCCTTCCACAGAAAATAAGATTATTCCCAAGTTATTTTAATAAAGAAATATTGCGTGGATAAGGTTGCACAAATCTCAGCAATGAAATTGTCTTCCCGTTTCCAAATTTGAATGGCCTTCCAGTTCCTAAGGTGGATACTGTATGAGTTGATGATGATGAGGATCTTGTAACTGACAACAGAGGACTATCCAGCTGCCTAAGAATGAGATTCACCCACCAGTTCCAAACATGCCATTATGCTGGTACTTGGACGAACCAAATTTGTAATAGTTACATTTCCTTTTTCTTTAAATGCACTTCCTTTTTCTCTAAATGTTCTGACCAAGGCTTCCTGAGACAGTAACAATCACACACTGTTCCCAAAAACCTTTGTTTTTACTTCAATGGCTGTGAATTATTTGCATTTACAGACTGTAATGAGTCCCAAACAGTCCAACAGAAGTCTGCTATAGTCTTTCGGATAAGGCTGATAAGCACCCACCTTTATCTCCCCTGAAATGCTGCCAACTACTAAATTGCCAATTAGCTGTACAAGGCCAAACAGAGCATAGTCAACACGGACCTTCAGAACGAACAAAGTTGCTTCCTGCAAAGGCTCATGTCCCTTTGCTCCTCCTTTATGTCTTATGAGGGGGGGCAATTATCTCCAAGCCTTATTCCTGTCGCCCCTTTTGTCTCAACTGTTCTTGCATTCTGACAGCTCTGTGCAAGGGTGCACTGGGAACAGGCTCTCCCTATTCCTCTGCCTCACTGATGTCAGATTCTGGAGGCTCCAGAGTCAGCACATAACTCTCAGATGGCCCTAGCCCCATCTCTGTGTCGGATGCAGATCCCTTGTCCGAGCCCTCCCTAGACTCCAGAACTGGCCCTCCCCATTGTCCGCCTCTGCTGCCAGTTCTGCAGGCCGCCGGCGGACAACAACACTAAAATTTGGCACAAAGCAAGAGATAATATACTCCATCCCCTGAATTATTTACTTGCGCCGATGAGCAAATTGTATACTTACATAGTAATTTAAACTGAATCAGAAGACAGAACTGCATTCTTTATTCTCCTATAGCCCTTCTAGTCCATGTAATATTGAATGGTGCTTTGGAAAGATAAAGATATTTCCTGAAAAGTTCTTTCATCCCACAGGGAATGTCCTGATGGTCTTTTCTTAGAAGTTATGGGTATGCTCTTAGCATCCAGAGAGAGGAAATTGTAATGACTGAAGGAACTAGCAAGCTGAATAGTGAACCTCTGTTTGCTATAGCTGAAGGCTGGCAATTGCATGAAATGGTTAATAAACCTTGTTGCTTAAAACCTGAGGAAGGAAAAGAGATGCCAATTGATTTTCAGACTTACAAATGTTAGCTTTTGCCTTGCACTGTGTGTTCTTAAAATATTTTTCACTCGTTTATGAATCTCGTCCCCATTTATTGGTGTGTTCCAACCTGTATAACACCTAAAATTCAAAAATAAAGATAACACATTAGGACATTTTACATGAAGATTTTTTAATTATAAGCATGGATTTGGAAATGGGTACAATACATTATTTTTGCTTTTATAGATACATCTGAAAGATAACATTATCAATAGCTATTTGTGATCATGGCCAAGTATTATTTTTACAAAGAAAGAGGTTATGTTTCTTAGTATCAATTGGAGAGGATGACAAACAGGAGAGTGCAACTGCACTTTATAAATGCACCTACTTGGCCACTGTGTGAAGAGAGCGCTGGACATTCTTAATTCTGGTAATATCTAGCATGTAGTCAATATAGTACTTTTACAACTACAAAAGTATACTACAGGTGGTTGCACTCACTCCGATCTTTGCCACTATAGTATCAGAACAGTATCAGATAGCAATAAAAATAAGTTTGTTAATATACCAGAAGAGCAGAGATGAGCAATTGCCCTAGTATCCAAAAAGGGAAAGCAGGAAGATCCAAGAAACTACACATCAGTTATATGCAAGTGTTTAGAAAAGAATACTACCATTAACAGATGCCATCTTGGGTTTATCAATAATAAACTGTGTCAGGTGATCTAATCCAGTGGTGGTATTCAGCTGGTTTGCACCGGTTCAGGCGAACCGGTAGCAAGGATTTGGCATGGGTCACAGAACTGGTAGTAACTTCTGGCTGGCCACGCCCCCGACCTGGTCACTGCTCAGTTGCTTGCCCCACCCACCCGATGCTCGCTCACCCCCCCACCTGACGCTAGCCCGCCCAGTCACTCCTTAAGAGCCTTGATGGTGCAGGCTGTTAAACGCCAAGCACTTAGTTCCAGCTGCCTGCAATTAGTGCAGGCTCGAATCCCACCAGGCTCAAGGTTGACTCAGCCTTCCATCCTCTCGGGGTAGGTAAATTCAGGACCCCAGATTGTTGGGGGCAATAAGCTGACTTTGTAAAAATGCCACCTGGGGGGGCCAAAAAAGCCCTAGTAAAAAGCAGGCATATACAATGGAATGAAGGCTATTGCTGAGCAGATTGGGTTGTGCTCCAAAAAACTGTAAGCCGCCCTGAGTCTCTGGAGAAGGGCGGCATATAAATATGAATAATAAAAAAAAAGATATTTCTTTTTTCCCCTCCCAGCAATCAGCTGTTCCTACGATCAGCTGTGCCGGGATTCCCCTTGTTTATTTACTGCTTTTCCCAGGAGGCTTCCCTGAGGTCCAGAAAGGCAAAAAAAAAAACCCTCCATTTTTTGCCTTCCTGGGCCCAGGGAGGCCCCAAAATGGAGGGTAGGGAGGTGCTGCCTTCCTGAGCCCTGAAGCCTTCTGGGAGCAAAACTGCCACCCCAGGAGGCTTCCCTGAGGCCCAGAATGCCCAAAAAATGGGGGGGGCCTGTAAAAAGCAAAGAAGCCACGCCCACCTAGTCACATGGCCATGCCCCCTAGCCACGCCCACAGAACTGGTAGTAAAAAAAATTGAATCCCATCACTGATCTTATCCTTTTTTATGATAAAGTAACTAGTTTATTTAGACCAGGAATTATTGTTGGAGCTACTGTTGTTTGACTTCGATAAAGCATCGAATACAATGGAGTATTGTATCTTTGTGTCAAGGCCAGACCAGGAAACAGTCTCCACATGGTCTACTGAAATTCTTCACTGATGCAGAATATATTAATAATCTCTTAAAAACTTGACAGGATTTCTCTCTGCCTTTATATCAAAGAGAATCAAGGTGGGGTAGAGTTTCTTTTTCACCCCTCTTCCTTTCCAGGGCTAAGTAGATGTATATCTAATGGCTGCTGAATTCCTTCTTTAAGGCTATCTCCATTCTCCTCTTGACATTGTGGCCAAAATAAATAAATGCAAGTTACTACGATTTAGTGGATTTTCAACCGGCTCAGTTGCATTCAAAAAGTGCTTGAAATTTATTTTCCATTTTTCAGGAAAAGTGTATTGATGAGGTTTCCCAAGAATAGGCCTGTGCCATTCAGCTTTACAAATCACATAGAAGATGGAGATAAACTAAACTGATGTTTATTAACCCTGTAATGATATTAGTGGGATTGATGAACACCTTAAAAAATAAGTTCACAGTTCAAATGTATTTTGACTGGTTGATATTCAATGGTGACAAATATAAGCACCTACAGAAAGATCAAAGGTATTGATTCAGGATTGGGAAGCTCTGTTCTTTTTAAAACCAAAGTCAGAACAAGGATGAGTGGATTTTTTTTTAAAGGACATGCAGATTGAATATTAGGCAACATTTCCTGATGCTAAAAACTGGTTAGGAGTGGAAATAATCTGCTAAGAATAGTGTGGATGGTTTAGTGGACTCCTGCAATAAAGTTTAACCAGATGACTTACAATATCCCTTCCACTTTATACATGCTGAAATTCTATAATATGCACATGGCTTAATCACACTTAATTTTTTAATATATGATACAAAAATCCTTTTCTATAAAATGTTTGTTTTTTCCCGAAATGACAGTAAAATCCACTAGTGTGCGCTATAGCTTAAGAAATGTTTACTGATCACTTTGTATTAATCTTCTAAACTGAATCAAGCATTATAAGGTACAGTATTATTTAAGATAACTTTCTTTTAAATGAATATATTTACTTACACTATTAATGAAAATATTTATATCAGTGATAATGACAATTTTTACACAGCACTATGCTATGCTATGTTAATCTTGATTACTTTTTAAACATATAATTTTAGAAAATAGTAAACTAAATCATTATAGTAGCATATATACCTTGCACAAGTTACCATACAAAAAAAGCTCCATGTTGTAACAACTCATCATCTGTTATATTTTTGAAGACTATAGGAGACATTTTCTGAAGCTTATATTCAAAGTGTAGTTTTAAAATTATTAATAAAAATATTCCTATCATGCAAATACTCTAACAGTTGATTATCACTGCCAGGTCTTAGAAACAGGATTATGATATCACCATTTTCTTCCAGTGTTGCTGGAATATATTATTTTTCTGACTTTACTTTGACAAGACAAAACAAACCTCTAAAATTATTTTTTCTGTCATGGTTCTAATTTTCTTTGCTACTAGCAATCATTTCATATCTGTTTAAATTGTTATTGACTCCTATACATTATATAAACATTCTATATATGTATTCCTCATTTATTGACTGCCACATTTAAGCAGTTATGGTGGTGTTACAAAGTAACTTTGTGAGCTCTCACATTTATGACTACCATAGATCTGCAAAAGAAAGGAAAGCTGAAGTAAGATAGTAAAATTCTGATATTTTCATTTAGTGACTGCTTAACAAATTGCCAATCCTTATTGGAATTGCTGAACAAGGACTGCCTATATATAGGATATGGCCACCTGGAATAAGCCAGATCAAGGGAAGACTGCTCATAATGTATTTCAAAGTTGCTATATTGATAGAAATCAACATTATGAACTACTGTATCTGATAACATACTGTAACTAAAACATGCTGCTTTTTGGGTAGCAAAGTTTTTTTTAAAAAAGATGCAGATTTAAATGCATATTTTGTACAAAAACTGGGGGGAAAAATCAAGAAAACCTATGTGTCTGGCCTTAACTATTCCATATTTGTAAATAGAAAGTGGAGAATTATGTCACACAGTTTTATGTCTGTCTCCTACATGTAAATTCCACTTCATTTCAATGGATTTCATTCCCAAGTTACTACTACTATATAAACAGGCACAAAGCACAGAAAATTTCAAATAAATGCCTGCTTGCTTATTAGCACAAAAGCTTAATATATTTTATATTAGCAAAATTATCACAAATATATTCTGCAAAATACTGTGACTCTTTACTAACTCTTTTCCCCTTCCCAAAAAGCCTCACAAATTCAACCATACATTTACGGCTTCCATTTATCAGTTTCAAATGCAGAGGATTTATGCTGAGAACAGAAAGAAAGTCCACATACAAGGACAAACTACCACAAGGGGGAAAAATCAATATAATACAGGAACACATGCACCTCTACAGTGCAAGCAACTATTGTGGAGTCTGGTGAAAAGAAATTACGCTATGGCTAAAAAGAAATTGCTCTATGACTGAAATAGCTAAAATGAATTTTTGAGAACACAACAGTGAAACAAGCTTGAATTTAATGCATTAAGACAGCAATGCTACACACAATTGTAAGTTCCATTGATCTCAGCAGGGCTCACATTTCTGCACCCAAAAAAGACTTGTTAACTGTAAAGCTGCTAACAAAAAGCAGCTGGAGGTTATGGGAGTTTACCCTAAGTAGTTGAACTATATGTTGAGAAATGATCTATGAATTAGTCTAATGCACAGCTGAAATTAATACCATATATTATGTATATGTAATACCATATGCATATGTAACAAAAATAGATTATAAAATCCTTATTATATTTTTAAAAACCCTCATTTTCTGCTGAAGATAGGCCTGACTTACATGTTACCCTTTTAGTGTGAAAACGTAAGTGAAAAAAAGATTTCTTATAAGTGCCTCTAGCAGAACAAACAAGCCATTTTTTTAATGCTCAAGGGCAGTTTTTCTCTGCCAGTGAGGGAAAGGTTGCCTTGTTATTTTCTCTTTTAAGTGAGTAAGTTGGCAGGTGGAGAATAAAAGATTATATTTTCCCTAAAATCTTTCTTACGTAATTGGTTACCTACTATGACGACAGTTTACATTAAAAAATTATCAACTTATAAATTATCAATTATAATTATCAACCTTATCAAGACTTATACTGAAAAGTCCTAGGTATTTTGAGCAGTAAGTCTCACCATCAGCTATTTATCCAGAAAATACCAATAAATAACAAGGTGAATGGCTAATTTCAATAAACTACCGGTAAATGCAAGTGCCGCAAGATAACTTGAGAATGAAGAAAACGAGATTACAGCTTAATTGTTCTATGCCTTTCAACCACTTTTCAGTAGCAATCAATTTTTTTTTAATTACATTTATATGCCGCCCTTCTCCAAAGACTCAGGGCGGCTTACAATTTTTTGGGATACAACCCAGTGTGCTCAGCAATAGCCTTCCTTCCATTGTATATGCCTGCATTTATTTATGTATAAGTGGCATTTTTACAAAGTCAGCTTATTGCCCCCAACAATCTTGGGTCCTCAATTTACCTACCCCGAGAGGATGGAAGGCTGAGTCAACCTTGAGCCTGGTGGGATTCGAGCCTACAGTAATTGTAGGCAGCTGGAACTTAAGTGCAGGCATTTAACGGCCTGAACCACCAAGGCCCCCAATTGATCCACTATCTTCTAAAAGCCAGGACATCACTCAACCCTTTGAGCTCCTTACCTTCACTAACAGGTAACAACTCATTTGATATATTTTTTTAAATGATAAGCAGGTACAAAGTACAAGTATATTTGCAAGCATGGTATTAGTCCTTACTTCTAAGGAAAAGATGTATGGTAACTTACAATTTGGAGAGCTATCTGATTTATATGAAAAATTATACAATATAGATTGTACCTTTAGCTGTACCTTTGTAAAGGTACAATAAAGATTGTACCTTTAGCTGCACTTTTAAAATTTTGTCCCTTCCCCTTTTCTTCTTCTCTTTTTTAATTTCTTTGAAAAGTGTGTGTGTGTGTAGAATTGAAAATGTGCTTAATGTTTTGAAGTATTATATAAATTGAGGCTACCTGATTCAACAGTGATTTCAAATAAGATCATGGCTGTTCAGATACATATCTTGGAGTACTTTGAATATAAATTGGGTGGGAGACTCTGATCCCCATATTAAGAAATTAATTTCTCCAAAAATATTGTAAAGATCTATTGTTTTAACTTTTAATAGACAAAATCAAGTTCTGATGAACTATAACAAATAGTAAAAGTCAAGAGTAACTGTGATGAGCTGTACCATTCTTATTCTATAGGCCAGCCCAGTAGTTTTATCTATCAAGTAATGTTAACTAATACTGAGTAAGTTACTCCCCCAGAAACTACTGTAATTAATAAATAAATACATGAATAAATAGAAAAGATAGCATGATTTTATAATATAGCTATGTAGCTTCTTAGAATCTTTGGCAACTTTCTTCTAAAAACAATTAAGGATTTTCACAAATATATGGATTACCAACTTGAACTCAGAAAGTCCACCTTACATCTATGCTGGGAGATACCCCTGTAGGGAGGTGACTATAGAAGATGTTTTTCTTCATTTTTAATCTTTCTTGTAAAACTTTACACAAATGTAGCTGCTGGTCATGCTTCTGATTCCTTCCATCATCAGAGTAGAAAAGTAGCTAGCTGGTAGCAAAATGGGAATGGGGAGTCTTGCAGCAGAGCATTTTGGAGCCAAGCCAGTTGCAAACCCCTCTGAAGACTCTTCTCATTGCCATAGTACACAAATAGTTGATCTATCACTCCTGCTTGTTGAGCTTCACCCGACTTTAGTAATGGATTAGCACTGAAGTGAAGGCTTTATTGTAAGGATGTGATTTCAACAAATGACAAGTGTTAATATCTTGCAGCTGGGGCAAGGAGGAATAAAACGATAAATTATTTTGTAAGGCTGAACAAACTTTGCATTTTAAAAAACAACTCTTTCTTAAACCCTAAATAACAAGTTGGACATGCCTTCCAATCTGTTAGAGAAGAAACAATCACCATGTCACTGACCAAAAAACAAAACAAAAATAAAATAAAAGGAACAGAACTATGAAAAAGCAACCAAGAAAAAAAGAATCAAAAAGCTTTGAAAAATCACATGATTTTCAAGGCTCTGTACCTAAGAAAACAAAGAAAATATACTAGTAGATGACAAAGGGTAGAGAGGAATATTGAAGAATAGATTTAAAAGCCAAATAAATCGCAGTCTGCCTTTGTAGCCATGTGACAGCAACAGTAAGTTCCACAATGAAGAAAATTAAGAATATACAGGAAGTATCCAAACTCAAGGACAATTATTATACATTAAAACAAAGGAATAAGTAATATTGTAGTATTAATCTTAGTACTAATTTAGTGATCAGGGAAAGGCAAAATGGAAAAAGAGTGAAGTAAGAGTCAACATATGAATTTTCTCCCTACGCCCATCCATAAAAAATTACTCTTAATTTTAAAATGGGTTTGCATCCATCAGCAAAGACATTTCCAATTTCTCCTAAACTGGAAATAACTCATGAACTTAATTTCATGTCAGACAGTATGTGATTTGCAGTCTTCCTTGTCTCTCAATTCAATTGAGATTAGAGGGGGGGAAATACAGATCTTATGCATTATTGCTGGAAATATTCTATGCATTGTGTGAATGGCCCAGAACCAGAAAACTTTGTGGTACCATGATCCCTAAAATAATACATGAATTTATTTCATTCATTTAAATGATAAATAAAATTGCTAATTACTCTGTGTATAAGCCACCAGGTCTGCCAGTACCATGCTTGAGCCCCAAGCTCTGCTTGGAAAATCTGATTGTCTATTTTATTCTCCGACTGATTGTTTTGGTTTTCCTAGTAGCATGCCTTGTCCATGGTAGACTTGGCTTGTACACATAAAGTGGAAGTAGTTTATCAAAGCTCTGGCTTTCCTTGGAAAGCCCCTCCCTTAATGTCCACCATCAAGTTCATTTGCAACAGCTACAACCCACAATATGAGAACTCCTATCTTAAAGGTATCAAACTGTAGGAGATTGAGGTATATATTTGAATAAAAAGCATCTGGAAATAACAATGGCTGACCTATATAGCCTGTTATTGTTGTTTTCATAGTCTAATAGTAGGCATTGCTAATAGGGAATGTATTTACTTTTCACTGATAAATTAAAGCCAATTAAATTGCAATGTGATTTAGGCATTGCTGTATTTGAATAATACTAGGTACAATTCAACTTAACTGTTTACTGATTGCCGTATCAGATTTTAAACAATGGCCAATATTCTTAAAAGTAAAGACCCTGATTAAAGTACATACCAAATTAAAACACTGAAAATCCAGTATAAACATGAAGACAGCATGCTATTTTAAATTTTCCAAAAATATGTGTTATTACCTTTCTCTAAGAGATGAGCGATCTAACATAGGAGTTGAAAAAAATTTCGGCAATGATGCAGGTGCTGAATGCATTAACCGACGATCTGAATAAACCTGCCTACTGCTCATTTTTGTGATCAAGCGCTCCTCATAGGCATCGGGAAAATAATCGAAGTATTTCTCATGACGCGATCCAATAATCTGCTTAGAAACACACACGCAAAAAACCCCAAATGATCTTTGTAGAATACATTTAATATCTTGGTTAGATACGATAGTTTATTGTTAGCAACGTAACAAACACATTTCATAATATATTAGGATGATTCCGGAGGGAGAAATGAAACGTAAGAAATTCAATCCTTTCCATTGCCAATGCTATTTTTTCTGTCAAGTCATGTAATTTGACATTTCTACCACAGATTTCAAATTTCTGATATTTATGTGGGAAGTGTTAAATTTAATTGTTTTATACAAAAAAAGTTAAGATATATTTCTTCGTTTTAGGCAACAGAGAAATAAGTGGACAAAGACTAGTAAGATGAATTTCAACAAGGACAAATGCAACATCCTACATTTGAGTAGAAGAAAATCAAAAGCACCAAGTATGGGAAGGACTGTACTGGGTAACAGTATGTTTAAAAAAGATCTGCACTGATCCAACCACACCTAGAATATTTTGTCTAGTTTGAGGAACTGTATTTCAAGAATGGCCCTGCAAACTTGAGCACAGCCATAGAGGGTCAAGAAGAAATACTTGAGTTATGGTTGGAATCTCTAGGTATGTTTCTCTCCATGAAAGAAAAAAAATGGGTTTTAATTATAATGAAGTAGATTTTAATTGAGCATAAGGAAAATATTTGTAAAGATATGAAGCTGCTCAATAATGAATTATTTCAGAAGAGAGTAGTGGTTGCTAAACAAATGCTTGAGTCCATCTGCTGGGAATGATACAGTAAAGGATTCCTCAACTAGGTAAGGGTTTGGCTATGGTTTCCAAGTTCCAAAACTTACATTCTACTTTTTTGATAGGTTTGGGTATTTCAGATGTTCAATCAAAAAATAAAAAAATGTCCTTTAAGTTTGTGAAATTTTTATATCTTAATTCTAACATATAAACTACTCAATGACAATTTTGTTCAGGAAATAAAAGGGTAATAAGAGATTAAATCAATTGTAGTTAATAAAGTATTCTGTTTCTGTACTCACTTCAGTATTTTTGGGCCTGTAACTGCCAAGAAGGCTAGGATCTTAAAAAGAAAAAAGGTAATAAAATTAAAGCATCTTTATTTACAATGATATTAGTAGTAGAATATTCAGATATAAAGACATTTTTCAAAAAATACACAAAGTATTTTGAAAAATTACAATCATTTAAACCTTTAAATAATGACTGAGACCACTAGTTTAACACCAGAATACCACAGTGTTAATTGTAATAAAGCACATAAACTAGCATTTAGATAGTGAGATAATGTACATTTGTGACATAATTTTTCAAATAAATACAAGACAATATTTCTAAAATATTTTTCTCAATAAAACCTGCATTTTTCTTTTTTGACTTCTACTCTTAAAACAGGCAGCATCACAACGCACATAAGAACTCATGAGATTTCAGAGTTCCATGCCACTAAGTTATAATCAGCTGAACATGCCTTCCCACTCCAACGTCTGAGAGGAGGCTACCCAAAATTGTGTTTTAAAATGTAACAACAAAGCTTTTATTTAACTGCATTGGTTACCATCTTTTAACATTATTCAACATGGCACAACTAGTAAAACAACTACTACCTTACTGTAACATATATGAACAAAATCAAATTATTTAAAGAAGTGTAGCACTTTTTTCATATTAATATTGTATGGCTTGGGAGATACTGTAGGACTTTTTTGTTCTATTAGATACCTCTGAAAATCTGTGATTTACATTCTAGCTCTTTTGTGATTATGAAAAAAGAACTGTGACATGTACTCCTCCTTCCCATTGCAAAAACAGCTTCCACATCTCCAAAAATAATGGAGTTATCTGTGCTGCTAAAATGGAAATTTCTTAGTATACATCAGAGTCTAAAACACTATAAACAGAATGTGGATAATGTGAAAATCTCATGAGTTCTTATGTGCGTTGTGATGCTGCCTGTTTTAAGAGTAGAAGTCAAAAAAGAAAAATGCAGGTTTTATTGAGAAAAATATTTTAGAAATATTGTCTTGTATTTATTTGAAAAATTATGTCACAAATGTACATTATCTCACTATCTAAATGCTAGTTTATGTGCTTTATTACAATTAACACTGTGGTATTCTGGTGTTAAACTAGTGTTCTCTTTTCACATTATCAGTTCATTTTGATAAATTATTTTTTATCCTGAGGACTATCTATAATGAAAGTATCCTCTCTTCTCAGACTACTGAAGGTTTTACAACCAAAATCATATATTAATTGATTGCTGAAACTATGCATTCCAACAGCAACAGAAACAAACAAAAATACTTCTAGAACACATAACAGTTTAACTTCAAAATAGGTCAATGAAGAGGTAAATGCTATAAGAAAACTCTATGCAAAAATATAGCTTTCCCTGAAGAGATAATAGGAATTACTGGAAATAATAGAAATACATAATCCGTGAGATACAAATGGGAAACGATAGGTAATATACTGATTAAACTTCCTAAAAGTAGCGTAAGTTTATTTTGTAAGACAACAGAGCTATGTTGTTTATATCAACAGTGTGACACAAGTCAAAAATTTCCACAGTAAGAAATTGAATGCAGTGACTTTTAAAAATTTCTACTAAGAATTTGCTGCCAATTAAAGGGAATTGCGCTAGCACTTTTATAAAGCACTTAAATTGCAGTATTCTTTAAAACATGTTATGTCAGTGAAAATGTAAGAAATCAGATAGTTTGCTCCTGAACCAGAAATGTCAATGAACTAGACAAAGCAAAAACATAATTAAGGCCACTAAAATAGGTTTCAACCTTCTAACTGCATGCATCTTTTATACGCTAACGTAATACTTGCCATAGGCTGCTCCTTCTTTGTTATTGTCCTTAGAACACCAAGTATGAACATCAGGTGAGGGAGTCAATTCTTCAACCTGAAATAATTATTAAAACTACTTAATATAGGTAGTACTCTTTTAATGACCCTAATTGGAACCAGCAATTGCGCCACTAAGCAAAGCTGTCATTAAGTGTCAGAAAGGGAGGGTATGTTAAGAGCCCAGTCAGTTAAAGAATTTCAATTGGCACAGACTAGGAAGAGAGCCTTCTCTGCTGCTGTCCTCACCATATGGAACATCTTTCCCCCAGAGGGGAGACTGGTTCCACTCTTCTGGCCTTCCAGAAAAGCATCAAGACCTGGCTTTTCCAACTGGCAAAGAAAATTAAAGTTTTATGCAATCTTGGGGTAGTCGGTAGCTTCAGGGCTTTCCTGCTGCCTTAATAACTTTGTTTTTTAATTGTCTTTTTATAGAGTTTTGTGGATTTTACCTGTAATCTGTGCAGAGTCACTTAGATAGTGACATAAGCAGCATATAAATTTGATAAATGTGGAAAAAAAATCACATGACCAGCTGGAAAGAGACAAGACTATCAGTTTGATACCTTTATGAAATAACACATTTGCCCATACTTTGTAATGCTCAAGAGTCTGTTTACTGTCTTGTACACATCAAAAGCAATGCACTTATGCTGCAACCTAAAGCTGGGTGCACTATGCAAATAATTTACAGTACTCTGTAAATATGGTGGTGGGGAATGTCAAGCAAAGCTTACAGAAATTGCTTGCTTCCCCCCACTTCCCCTAGTGCTCATTGCAGAGTAGAGAGAATGGATAGAAAGAGATTTCAAAAGAATAAGTTCTTTGCTCTCCTATGCATCAAGAGCAATGGGATCACACTGGCAGTGAGAAAGGGTTAGGCAAAAGAGATTACCTACAGGAATCTTGTAGGGTTTCTTACTGCACACGCACACACCCACAAACACACACACACACCAGCAAAGCAGAAAGACTGAAGCAGGAAAGATTTCAATAGAGTAAGTTGTCTGTATAGCACACTGTGGCTGCCAGCCGCAGACTGCCAGCACAATTGCACTGCTTTCAATGTGTAGAACAGTAAAGAGCTTATTTTCTTGCAATTTCTTTCTCTCTAATCAATCTCAATCTCAAAGGTGGGGGGACACAGGTCAGGCACAAGACAACTGTACATGTATTGACTGTAATGGCAGTGACATGACTGAAGGATACCATGAAGGTCATAAATGGTCTGTAAAGTTATTTTTTCAGAACCGTATGTTTGATCAGTCACTGATCATATGGCCAGTAAGTGAGGACTACCTGTATATGTAAAGCATGGGTAAGATCATGCCTCCCCATCAGAGTGGATCTGTAAGGTGGGGGTCCTACCTCCCTATTGCCACAAAAGAACCATTGCAATATAGTGCCTCCCCCCATTCCCTTCTACCATAACCTATGCATAAGGATATCATCGATAATGTTATTGAAAGTTGCTGAGAGGTTCAATAGGATTTGTACCTTCCTACTGTACTTCCTACAAAGATCACTTAACATGGCGGCTAATGCAATTTTTGTTTCATATTTAAACCAAACCCCTTGATGGATAGGGATCCAAGTAATTTATTTAATTCAAGATTTTGTGAAGCTACATCTCAATCATCTATTCAACAACTTTCCCTAGAAAGGAGATTGGAGACTGAATAGCTAGGTTGAGCAATAGATTCTTGGGGAGGGGCACAGTTCTACTTCTTTCAAGATGGAATTAAATGCCTTAAGGTGCTAGTTCCTACAATGATCCAGCAGCCAACTCTTCAGCCTGGATTTCCAACAGAGAATTGATAGCTTCAAACTTACTATAATGGCATAGGTTTGGATTTGAACTCTTACTTATATCCCAACATACTTATTTGTCTTTCTTATTCCACCAGAACTCAAGAAATCTCACCTCCATTCAATTTTATTAACAATAAAGAAATGGCTTGCCACTGCTTTTGTTCAAGATGTTTCTCTAATATCTCACTCTAGTCTAAACCCCTAGAATTTCTAATGATCTCACACTCATGTACTAACCACATCTGATCCTGCTTAATTTTTGGAGATCAGGTAAAGAACTTTAATGGTGCTTAATTTTTCCTCTAGACCAGGGAAGAACTAATTGTCACAAAAGAATAAAGTTAATTAAAAATTTTCTAAAATAACTGGAAGAACAAGATTTGATCTATGCTTAAACTGTTACCATTAGAGGATACGTACACGACGAATTACAAATGGAGGTCTGTCTGTTTCTTTCCTGAAATCAAAAGGTCCTAGGTCTAAGTGAGCCAGGCGTTGTCTGATTTGCAGAAGTTCACACATACGTCTTTTTGTATAAGGAGAAGGAGATCGAGAAAGAGATGCTATTGTGGGTTGCTCATAACTCTTTGTTGCTAAACAGGGCCTGTTTCTCTCAGGTGAAGCTGTGTTCTTCTTTGAAGATTTGATCTGTCGCATTCCTTCTGTAGATGAATGAAACAGCCCATCTAAATTATCCTGAATTAAAGGAAGAAATTATTAAGACTAAAAAGCTTCAAAGTATTTGGTCTCACCACTGAACATATCATAACCAATAATTATCTTGCTTGATATCTCCATAATTAATAATTCTCGGATCATATATTTTTCTTATGTTTAAACCTCAAACAATCTTTCTCAAACTATTGAAAAAAGGGGAGGGGGAGACAAGGGAAAAAACACAAAAGGCAATAATTGTATTAGGATGACCCTTTTTTTCCAGTCAAATGGTTGATGATGTGTTCTTGGAAAATAGACAGTTTCCAACTATTTCAACCAAAACTTCAACCAATTAATAAGTTATTATCTTAGATTCTAAATGAAACAAAGCCGATTTTTCTTTCTTTAACCCACCATGTTTTTGCTGTTTAACACTACTTACTGTCTCAGCAACCCTATACCTGAAATGATCCTTAAGTTGTAAAACCCATTTTCTGTTGTCTGAAAGAACAGCAAATCTACTTCAACTAGTTGAAAAATGAAGAGTGGCATCCAAGGCGGTGTATTAAGTGGCAGGCAATTCTTCTTCACTCTCTGACAAACAGCTGATTTCATGGCCAAAACTGGTGGTGACTTGCTCCCTGTTTTTGAAGGGGAGACTAGGAAGGACCCAAGATGACCTTAGGATAATTGTGTACCTATAGAGAAGAGGGATCTAGAAAATCACAATTCTCGGTAAGAAGCGATCAGAAGATCAGGTCTCTTACCATCTTTTCCTTTCAGCTATTCATTTTTTTAAAGGATACCTGGATTTTAATTCCACTTTTAAAGTCCTTCTGTTCTTTGATCTACATTTTAACCAACTAGTTATTGGTTAGTAGGATAACCTATTGTAAGTTAGTTGTAAGATAGATGGACTAGTTGACTGTACATCTAGCCTACAACTCCTTCTGGACTTTCATTACTTTTTTCTGTTCTCTTATTCTTTACTATTGAATTCTAAACCACTTTCTCATTCGCTGTAAGGAAGTCAGTGGTGAAAACCCATTCTCTGGCAGTGAAAGTCATCTGATTGGATTTACATTTGTACAGGATTACATTACAATTTTTTTCTTTTAAGCACTTTAAAAAAAAGAGTGCTGATTACATGTAAGTAATGAAATGTAATGCAGGTCAAACTGGACTGCAAATAGATATAGAAATTTATACATTTATTTAGAAATTTATGTTTGCAAGGGGAAAGCTATTATTTTTGCAATATATTTGTCAGTGTTCAATTAGGAGGATAGTATATGTTTTTTTGTTGTTTTTTTAACTCACATCTTTTTTCTTTAACGTTTTTTTCTAGTTTTGTTTTATTTTTGTTATTCTTTTCCCTTTAGATTTTGTGTTTTAACTTTTTGAATAAAATAAAAATTTATTGATAAAAAAGAAAACTGAATAGTAGAAAGTCAAGGTTTTTCTACCAATAGTACTTAATGATTATACCAAGAACTACAGAGTGAAAGAAACATTTATCACAAGAATGTTTGTCTTGCTTACATCAGTTTAGCAGATGATTGTCAAATACTTTTAACTATTTTAACCGTTTTAAAAAACTTATAAGATTTTACTCAGCAGTCTTTCACTTTCAATTGAAGCAATCTTTTATTTAATAATGAAATTTACATGAAGTTCCATAAGTTTCAACAAACAAGCCACCAAAGAATAAATATAACAAAATATTATGGGAAGTGTTTGCAATTTAAGTTATACTAACCTGTTTCTGCTTCGGAGCTTTTGCTGAACTTAACAGACTTTCTGAAATAACACAAGTTGTGTGAAACTTCAATTTTGGTGCAATTCCCTAAGAGAGAAACAATGATTGACCATAAAGCGCCAACTGAATAGATGCACGATAACAAAGAAGTAAATGTTATCTATTGTAACTATTCCTAATTTGAATAAATTCCTTTGTTAATTTCAGCCTTTAATAAAAATAATTAGAAGAGACAGAACAGCAATAGTAAATATCAAGAAGATAACATTTGCATTTCTGGCAATTCAATTACTCGCAATTATATTGCTTTTCTGCAACAATTACAGTCTGATGTTTATTTCAACTTGTTGCTTTGTCAAAAGCATTTCTCAGGAATTTTTATGGCATATTATATAATACTAATTAAAAATAAAGCCATTCTGTTCAGCCATCAGTCGCATCACTTCTAAATGTTTTGAAATATATATTAGAGAAACTGGGATATCCTTTCTGTCTAATAACTTACCATTTCTTCCATATTTGTATTAAGCGTATTAGTGGTGACAAAAGAAATTTACAATGTTCTCACGCTTGTAAAACAAACAAACAACCTAAGTAAAATAGCTGTAAAGGGTGCTGCACTTCCTTTCTTGAATATGGGCATAATATCTTTACCCAAAGCTTATGTAAGGAAGGAAGGAAATGTTAGCATTCATAAAAGGTAGAGTCAATGTAATTACAAATCATTTAATTGCTGATTCATGAATAGCATGGAAATAACTATATAGGTGGGAAAGTCTTGTCTTCCTGATTTATACCTAATCACATGGCTTTTTCATCGAGCCCATTTCTATTTACTCTGAACAGTGTTAGATTTCTGGAATGTTAAGAGAACTATTTTATCTTGTTAATGATCCTTTGGACCAGAAATAGTAGGTTTTGAATTTGAGATTTTTCAATGCAAAACATATATCTGATTGTAAGCTATGATACTTCACCTTGCTCTTTACAGTATGTGATAGGAAAAACAAAGAAGAAATACAAATATAGAAATACATCCCCAACTCATTGATTTAGCAATACATATCAAATTAATTTAATGTGAGCAAGAAGAAGGAAGTTTATTTCAAGAAGAAAAGAAGACTAATTTTCCAACAGAGAACAAGAAAAGTAAATAATAACTTGCCTACTAGGCCTTAATAGTTTGCATTTGCAATTTTCAAGGTTTTATTCTTCCCTTATCTGCAACTCTGAGATTCCCTGATACTCTTCCATCTGTGCACTATCTAGGAATGACCGAGTACCTTCTGGGTCCAGATAAGTTTCATTATAAATAATAAATAAAAATGGTTCTAAATTATTGATCATTAAAATATGTCAAATAAACCCTGAATATAGATCAACATTTGTATGGTTCTTGTGCTCTTGTGATGTATTAAAGCACACTTACTGTAAAATCATAGGCCTTTTTCATTAAGACCTCACGAACTGAATTTCGTGGTTGATGGATAAACTTAGGAGCAGGAAAAAGGAAATCTCTTGTATTTTCTTCATATCTGGCCAAAATTTCTCCCACTGAAAGTGAATTGTATGTTTTAATTGAAAAACAATAACTACATATTCACATACAGAAAGATGCAGGCATTGAAGCATACAAAAAGAGATCATGATACCACAAAGCTAAGAATGTTTAGATTATCTTGATCCCAATAACACATAAATATGAAATCTCATCTTTGGCTGCTAATGCCACAGAGCAATATTTCATTAGATTAGAAAAGCCTTTGAAAGTACTAATCCAAAATGGAATAAAAAAAACTATCTTAAGAAATTTTGATGGCAATATTCAAAGTCAACAATAAATATGGCTTTCTTTGGTGGAAGTAAAATATTAAACATATTATTTTGATTTTGGAATTCACCAACAATATAATCTAGAAATTAATGAAAATAAGGGTTCCTAAAAATCATGGCTTTTTGAAATGCAATGAAAAAAACAAAATTATTGAGAGGAGCTAACAGCAACCCAAATTTAAAGTTCAACAATTTTGTATTTTATGTTTGTGTAGTGATTCACAAAATCTACTTAAACTTATGGATCCAAATGACTGCACAGCAAGAAATCTAGGATGACTGTAGAGGGGTTTTTATATTCCTATTCTATTTCATTCATTTGAAGTCGAAAGTGAATAACTGCAGAATTACCCTTATACTGCAAAGACAAGAATTGGTTATAATTAATTGATCACAAGATAACATCTATGCATAGAGATTCTGCACTGAAGAATAAACACAAATTTGAGAAGCTGGGTAAATACTGTGCACAGCTAGTATCTATTAATGGACAAAAGGTGTGCCCTAAAAACATGTTCCGAAGAACTATATTGTATGGAATAAATTGTTATATACAGAAATTTACCATAGAACTGTATTGATTTATGAAAATATTGATACTATACCTGGAGGAACAGTTTGTATTAATTGCACCACTGATGTATCAGCTAGAAAAAGGGGGAAACTAATCAGAAGTTATTTTGATAACAAAGTTTTAAAAAACTATCAGTTTATCTCTAACTTTGTTACAATTTATTGCATTTGTTATTATCATGGGGATCTATTAGTTTCTGGAGAGACAGACAGACAGACAGGCAGGCAGGCAGGCAGGCAGACAGACAGACACAGATGGCACAATTTAGCTTCTAACCATCAGGATTCCCGTAAATTGGATTTACTGACCAGAAAATCAGATTATCATGAATCAGATGATCTAAATGCCAGTTTATTGTTACTCTTGAAGTAAAATCCTTTACATAGGTTTTTTTTTCAAGGAGGAATATTCTTTTTCTGATTGTTCAGATTTTTTCCTACCCCACAAGACCCAAAGCATTTTCCAGTAAGCTATGAAATCATACTGAAAGCTGCAGGTATCAGTCTAGGTTAGAAATTGGAAACACAACTGATATTCGATCTGTGGAGCAAAGTCCTCTATTTCTTTACCTCAAAATATCCCGTCTTGCCAGGACTAAAGTATGAGACAATGCAGAATCATAACTGGAGTTGGAGAATGTTCTATGCTGAGTGGAGCTCAAGCATTTTGGTCAGTAGGTAGATGTATACCACATTCTAAATAATATGATAGCTTTTCTTATCACTACTCAGTTAAGAACATGAAGCTAATTTCTCAGTTTAGCTGGTTTTAATACATAAATCTGGCATACTTCAGGTGGAAGGTAAATGTTTTTGCTTTCAATTTTTTTCAGCTCAAACCAGGTCTAATAATGTCCTATTTACTTTGACTGTAGTTTTCCCTACCACTGTGAAAACTTAGTGGAACTTACTTCTGAGGGAGTAGGGTGCAGAGCTTTAATTAGTACACCTGTACCTAGTATTTCAGTCATAATGATACTCAAGGCAAACTACATGGTATCTGCAGAAAGTCTTCTAATTTAACACTAACTAGACTCAGACCTATTTTATGCCCTTTGTTGAAAAGCAAACTGATAAGGATCTTAACAAATCAAAAATAATGATATGAATGTTATAATTGATACTCTGTCTTAAATCCTATCATTCTCTTTTTAATTATCCTTTTGTTATTTAAGAACACTGAGAAAATGGAAAGGAACCTGTGACAAATCTCTAAAGCTTCAGTTATTTAAAAGTTAGCAGATGTTCCTAGAAAATATACCAAATAGTTCAATATACAATCATCTAAAATGTGATGTTCCAATGAAATCATTTTTCTTATTGTTAATAGCTGAATTTGAATTTCCATTATTTCAAAGAAAATTTCTAGTGCATTTCATACTACGGCTGAACATCTTCTGAAATTTCCAATTAATTTTTGGAGTTGTATACTGTAAAATAATTTGTACAAGTAATCAAAAAACAAAAATCCAAAAACCTACTTTCAAAAAGTTCAACAAGATCTCCTGGGTCAACTACATCAGTATATACCTAAAATGAAAGTTTTAGAAAATGAAATGGAACAATTCTAAAACAATCCTGAGGGCATTTAACAAATATGATCACTATAATAATTTAGAATAGTAAGTTCTTTAAGAGAATAAAACAGTCAAACAACATCAACAACTTCTCACTGCAACAGAATCTTTTTTCTAAAAAGCAGCTATTTTCTCTGTTGACTTCTGAACTGTTTTTGTATTGGTTTTGACTCTTAAAAATTGACATAAATAATAGGTGCAAGTCTCTTACTTTCAACCTGGAAAAACATACCCGCCTTGTTAAAAAGTGAGCAATTATTTTCTTTAATTCTAGTAAAGGATGGAACATCACTTATATTTATTCTGTCAGAGTGTTAAAATTCATTCAGTATATATATACTCAGAAATAAGCCCAGCTAAGTTTAAGAACTTGTATTTCCAGGCCAGTATAACCAACTGGGAATTAGTCCCATTAAACTGAGTAGGACTTGTTCAGTGGGGAGATGTTTAAGATTCCATAATTAAGGTTTAATCTTAATTATGAACCCAGTATGAACCCCAAAAGCAGGGCTGGAAGGTCTGTTAAGATCATAATGGAGTTATGTCAAGATGTGCAATTCTGTGCTGTGCTGTGCTGTGCTGTAAAAGTGAGAGAATACTTTATTTACTACAGTGCCATAATCAGCTACCATCACAAAATGAAGCCTGCTGAATCAATTAATACACTAAGATAGGAGGGATTATACAAGTTTGGAGAAAATATAAATTTCACAGAACAGATTTTTAAAGAACTTTTACTTTAAAATGCACAATTTAAATCCACTCACAAACCCTGCCGTGTCGAATAGTTTCCCTGTGGTTTCTATGTCAACGCTATTCATTTATATGCAATAGCCACATCTACACAGATTTACCATGTTGATGGAAAATTTTATTCAGATAAAAATATACATTGCAATGTAAGGATCAATAAATAAATCAAGACTGCCATATAAATATTATTTAGTAAACACAAAGTATAATGCACAGAGTGTCTATAAAGCCATATCTGTAAAGATTGCTATATATATCTTCACAAATTTTTCCTTTTTTAGAAGTTCTTTCCAATAGTTCAGATACTATAGTTCACTCATGCCATACAGGGACTACTCTGTTCTATTAACCAAGTGACTGTAGAAATGAATTGTTATTTCTACCAGCAGAATGTATGTAGTCAATATCTACATTTCTAAAGAATTCATAGTCTGCATTTCTTCCATAAACAATACCCTCAGCTATTAAAAAACAAAACAAAAATACTTTTAAAATAAAAAATACAGGCAAGCCTATAATATATACATACATAAGCATTAATTCAAAAATAAAGTGAGGTGAAAATGAAATATTACAGAAATATGTATAAGAACATTGCAAACAAAGTGCTTGGATATGGATTATATGTTAAATGTTAGCCATGATATTGTAAATACCTACTTTTTCAAACATTAATTTCTCATTAAATATCAGGGGAAATATTGCACGAACACATGAAGTTTTCTTATGTTGTCCAAGAATACATGCACTGACATAGACATCTTCTCTGGATTTCAGTACAACACCTGGGCATGTTACCTGAAAGAGCAATTATTCATAATAACTATGACTAATAAATTTTAACTATGTAACATTTAAACCCCACAGTCCACTTCATGAATTGCACAGTAAACTTGATGAACATAGTTAGAAAAACAATAGTGATGATAATGCAAATATCCCAGGTACCTATAAACTGACACTGTGATAAACCCATGTAATTATAATCCAAGTTACAGGAAATACAGGTGAAACTCGAAAAATTAGAGTATCGTGCAAAAGTTCATTTATTTCAGTAATGCAACTTAAAAGGTGAAACTAATATGAGATAGACTCATTACATGCAAAGCAAGATAGTTCAAGCCGTGATTTGCCATAATTGAGATGATCATGGCTTACAGCTCATGAAAACCCCAAATCCACAATCTCAGAAAATTAGAACATTGTGAAAAGGTTCAATATTCTAGGCTCAAAGTGTCCCACTCTAATCAGCTAATTAAGCCATAACACCTGCAAAGGGTTCCTGAGCCTTTAAATGGTCTCTCAGTCTGGTTCAGTAGGAATCACAATCATGGGAAAGACTGATGACCTGACAGTTGTGCAGAAAACCATCATTGACACCCTCCATAAGGAGGGAAAGCCTCAAAAGGTAATTGCAAAAGAAGTTGGATATTCCCAAAGTGCTGTATCAAAGCACATTAATAGAAAGTTATGTGGAAGGGAAAAGTGTGGAAGTAAAAGGTGCACAAGCAGCAGGGATGACCGCAGCCTGGAGAGGATTGTCAGGAAAAGGCCATTCAAAAGTGTTGGGGACTTTCACAAGGAGTGGACTGAGGCTGGAGTCAGTGCATCAAGAGCCACCATACACAGACAGATGCTGGACATGGGCTTCAAATGTCGTATTCCTCTTGTCAAGCCGCCCCTGAACAACAAACAACATCAGAAACATCTTACTTGGGCTAAAGAAAAACAGACCCGGTCTGTTGTTCAGTGGTCCAAAGTCCTCTTTTCTGATGAGAGAAACTTTTGCATCTCATTTGGAAACCAAGGACCCAGATTCTGGAGGAAGAATGGAGAGGCACACACTGCAAGATGCGTGAAGTCCAGTGTGAAGTTTCCACAGTCTGTGTTGATTTGGGGAGTCATGTCATCTGCTTGTGTTGGTCCACTGTGCTTCATTAAGGCCAGGGTCAACGCAGCCATCTACCAGGAGATTTTGGAGCACTTCATGCTTCCTTCCACAGATGAGCTTTAGTGGGATGCTGACTTGGTTTTCCAGCAGGGCTTGGCACCTGCCCACACTGCCAAAAGCACCAAAACCTGGTTCAATGACCTTGGGATTACTGTGCTTGATTGACCAGCAAACTTGCCTGACCTGAACCCCATAGAGAATATATGGGGCATTGCCAAGAGAAGGATGAGAGACATGAGACTGAACAATGCAGAAGAGCTGAAGGCCACTATTGAAGCATCCTGGTCTTCCATAACACCTCAGCAGTGCCACAGGCTGATAGCTTCCATGCCACGAAGCATTGAGGCAGTAATTGCTGCAAAAGGGGCCCAAACCAAGTACTGAGCAAAATGCATGCTTATACTTTTCAGAGGTCTGATATTGTTCTATCTACAATCCTTGTTTTATTGATTGCATGTACTATTCTAATTTTCTGATATTGTGGATTTGGGGTTTTCATGAGCTGTAAGCCATAATCATCACAATTATGCCAAATCACGGCTTGAACTATCTTGCTTTGCATGTAATGAGTCTATCTCATATATTAGTTTCACCTTTGAAGTTGCATTACTGAAATAAATGAACTTTTGCACGATATTCTAATTTTTTGAGTTTCACCTGTATAACTGAACTTTTAAATAAATTGCAATCAAATAGTTTTAAGCATTTTAAGACTATGCATCATCCTTTGAGCATTTCTTGGTCAAGAATAGGTATTTGAATGTCAAAGGCAAGAGTTGGGGGAATCTGAAATTTTGTTCCACTGCTTGCAGAATACTGCTATTTCTGATGTGTTCATTTATTCTTTTTTTTTTTGCTAAAGATGTGTTTGGTTGATTACTTCTTTGCAATGAAAGTATATATCTTAATAAAAGGTGAGTGGATGAATAAATGTTTTCTGATATGGGTACAGTAGCAATTGTAATAATTATTTCAAGAGTAAATGTGGGGAATCAGTATCTGTACATCTTGAACAAGCTATTAGCTATATATTAAAACCCTGAACCCACTTCCCAAAAAGCACAGTCCCATTTCTATTCATATTGGTTAAATGACAACTTAAGTGTTACAACCATGACACTAGCTCTGTGATAGCAGAATGTTATTATAGTGAACCCAAGTGTGCAAGGAAAAGAGCTCTTATCACAATGCAGAACACGGCTCTCAGCATTTTGATGAAAGCTGTGGAACTTGTAGATGTCTAAATCCACCCACATTTGGAGCCTGGTCCTTTGTACTCTATTACATTTGGTGTGATCATCAAGATGAAAGAAGATACGCAACATTTATTTCTTGAATAAGCCAATCTACTACGTCAAACAAACAAGCCAATCCACTACATTAAACCAAACAAACCATATTATGGCTTACTTACCCATTCATACTGGGATAAACCATAGGTGGTTTCCCACTTTTGCAAAATAAGTCATTGTTTTCTGTAATTACATATATGCTTGGAATGCTTCCCACTTGAAGCTATATTAACCCTCTCTTGGTAGTCTTCTGGAAGTGCTGAAGATAGTGTATTTGGGGATTAAACAGGGATTATCAACCAAAGATTATTACTTAAGTTTATTGTTTCTTTCTCTACTTGAAATTGAGCTATATTGTTTTAATATGTCATCTTGTGTTACCAAGAATGTTCCAATTTCTGATTTACTGGTACATGTTGTGGATTTACCATTCTATGTCTTGACAGTTATGGAGATAAACAGATGTGATAAATAAAAACTAGAAAGATAAAGAACCAATTTCTCTAACATTTGTAGATATTTTATGTATCAGTTTAGCCTTGCTAAGTTGTTGGAAGGATGGATAGTTCTCGTTTTTTATATAATATATAAGACTTACCAAAAAGAAAGTATATATCCCCACTTTATAGAACAAGAGAGAAACCAAGCATAGTACCAATTTCTGAACAGCAATGGTTTTAATCACTGAAGTTAGTGTGCATTAATTTTATAACTCAAATATAAACCATTAGGACAGTGATTCTCAAAGGGTGGTCTGAGGAGGTCCCTCAAGACCTTTCAGGGGTCCAGGAAAACAAAATTAGTTATCAACCTATGTTGAAAAAAGAATACAATATTAAAATCTCTTCAATCATGAAAAGCAATAGTAACAGCTAATTTTAATTTTAATACAGAAAATATTGATAAATATAACCCATATAAACAAAGCTCCTTTGAGGTCTCATTATTTGTAAAAGGAAAGGATCCTGAGAAGAAAAATCTTAAGAAACACTGCATTAGGAAAATAAGATTTCTAAGCCATTACTGGGTGACATAAAAGAACAACAATCAAATCAAAAATCAAAATTAAAATAAAGCAATCATTTTAAAAAAAACTGCGGGAAAGTATTTTCTTTTTTTACTCAATCTGGAATTATTTGATGAGGAACTATTGCTTTTTCAGTGTTTTATTTTGTACATCTGAATTGCAGCAATACTCAAGAACTAATCTGTAAGATACACTTGTAGAATTCAATGGCTTTCAAATTTACACTCAAATGCTTCATGATTGGTCTTTTTTTCCCTGTGCCTTCAAGTCACTGTTGACTCCTGACAATTGCCTGAATTAGTCCCTGTACTTTTCTTGCCAAGATTTCAGAAGTGGCTTGCTACTACCTTTTTCCTAGGGCTGAGAGTACTGTACTCTACCAGTACTCAGTCTTTCCAGTTTCCAGCTTGGTGCCTTAACAACTACACCAAACTGTCTCTCTTGATCTTAACTGTAGATGATTTCATAAAAAATATTTTAGGACGAACATTTTTAATCTTTTGTATGTGTGCTGGTATCTCATCAAGTAATAGCATCTGACTATGTCTGTGCATGGAAACTAAACAGGACAGGCTTGGTTACAATCTGAACTGAAACAGGAAATCTAAAAATCTAGATTGAGAAATTGGGGAAATCCTAGTCAAAAAGAATGGCACTACTTCTCTACTATTGCCAAGAAAACCACATGAATAGTATCCATGCAGTCAATTCAAGAGAGACTTTACTCTCCCCCATAGTCCCCAAATATGGATATATTTCTGCTTTGGAAAGAAATTCACTCAGCATTAGTATGTGGATCTGATTTGATATAGTGAAGCAAAGATGGTTACAATCTACTAAACTGAATGGTAGTGCATTTCATGTGAAAAGTGTGTGTGTGTGTGTGTGTGTGTAAGCCCATGAAAGAGAAAAGAAATGCTGGCTTTCAAATATAGAAATGAAAATACTTGAACAGCACTCAATTTAACCAACTGAAATTCTACAAAAGGAGACATGAAGAGCACACACACACACAAAACCAAACTTGTTATTATAAGACTCTAACTGTCCACAAAGGAGGGAGGGAGAGATGGCCGGATGTAGTCTAACCGTTAAGCTCACCCCTGAGGAAAGAAGAATAGCTAAATTTTCTAAATGGACGCAGATACTAACGGAAGCGCCAGATTTTGGCTGTAAAAACCCAGATGTTCACTGAATGCTTAGTGGTGGTCCTGATTTTTGGCAGAGACTCTACTACGGCAACCAGGAGAATCATGAAGTTAAAGAGCGTCGTTCGCTGTGCGAAAGAATCGTCGGTTACTTAGTAAATGCCGGGAGAGAGGGAATTAAAACAAGGAGGAAAGAAAGCACTCCTCCTCCACCACCGGCCTTTAAATCAAAGAGCTGCTCTTGAAAGAGGACCCAAGCCTCGAGTCGGCCTCTTCTCGACAAGAAAGGCAACCCACCAGCTTCCCCACCTACATCGCTTTCGTCAGGAATCCGCCCAGTTAGCTTTATTAGCTTCACGGCCGAAAGACCGAGTTCTCCCCTTTCTCGAATCTCCACCCCCCCATCAAGCCCCGCCCACCAGGCCCGTCGCCCATAGAGATAAAGCGCCCCTGTAAAGCGAGCAGGGTCTTCCGAGGTGCCTTTAGGAGCTTCCGTCGAGCCGTACCCCCTTTCTCCCCCACCCCCCAGGCTTCCTCACCGTGCGGATATGCAGCTCCAGAACGCAAACGAAACCCTTGCAGGGCGCCATAGGGCCGCCTTGTCTCTCGGACGCCAGATGAGAAGAGCAGGCTGAAGAGGGGAGGGGCGGGCAAGACCCTCCTGTTCCGGCCCTTCATGGGACGCGTTGCTTGGCTAGGCCCGGAACGCGCCAGACAGACTCTGTTGCCATAGCGCCGGAACGCTAATGGGGCCCCTGAGCGTAGTAGGAGCGAGAAGGCGTGGTTAACGTATCTCCACGGCAGGTTTGGAGGGCCGAGAAAGCTGAAGAGGACCATGTGTCGTCACTTCCGGTTCCATGGCAGGCGTTATCGGATCCTACCTAGCGCCATTGAGCGGAAAAGGGTGGAAGGGGTTGCATGGTTTGAGTGGTTTTTAATTTGGCAGCTGAGGAGAAGACTCTTCCCATTTTGATACGTTGGTTGGAGTGCACGTTTCTGAAAGGGTCCAAAATTATATAAAAGAAGCTACCCAAATTGCGTTTCTGTGATTCCCTTCCTAAAACATGCAGGCTTTTTTTTAATGGTTTGGATTGTTTAGTCATCAGCCTTCTAATTGTCTAATAGAGAAATCAGTGGGAAAGTTTTCAATTACAATTGATACAACTGATAGCTCTTTAAAAGAGTAAGTGAAGGAATACTGTGGTTCATACAAAATAGAGTACGTGTTTTCAGAAGAAGAGACTCATTAACACTTCCCAGCTTTATCTTTTAATTAGCAGACCATAAATGTCCTCAAAAGATAAACACACGGTTTGCTTTCATTAGAAAATAAACTCTGCAGAATATAGTTGAACTAAACTAACTAGAATCTTGTTTATGCCAAGATAGCAATGCTAGTTGGAAACGTTACCTTAATTCAGGTGAAATGTATTTAAAGTTCAGGTGAAACGTACTTAAAAATTAAATTGAAGCTTCAGTGCATACAACATTAGGATCATCTAATTTATCCCCCAAGCAGGGATACTGACAATGAGTGAGACCAGCATAACACATGGGAAACCCTTTAAGCCCCCCCCCAAAAACCCCATGTGAGTAGTGGTAAGATAGCTCCCACCCTGATGGTGTCTAGAAAAATACTGAAAACTTGGCTATTCTTCCAGGCCTTGGGCTAGATTGAGTGTTGAGCCCTTTGCATCATTTTTGGTTTGCTCTTGTCTTTTGACCAGATGCCTATGATCTTTATTCCTTTAATCTTGTTTTTTGCTTTTAAATTTACATGTCGTCTAGAGTCTGGTGCAGTCAATGGCCTTTAAATTGTGAAATGAAATTTCATTGTTGGTATGTGTATGTTGATAAGAATTCTTTCAGTCCCCAAACAGCTGTTAGAGCTTTCACCACCTGCCCTTACATTTCTTTGTTTGATATTGTTTGCATAAGCTTTGTTGGATATTGTTGCATAATAATTGGCTGCGGTGGCTTCTGGTGCTGTTCAGATAGGATATCTCATGGGAATATGATAGTATTGTACTCATTAAATACCTGAATGTAGATCCTATACAAGAAATGTAAGACCTATTCCTTATTTTACAGAGTGTTATTATGTAATAACAGATTTAAATTACATGGAGATAGATTCCAATTGAATGTTAAGAAAAAGTTACAAGGGAAGGATGGACTTTACTTCAATGAATGTGTTCAAAGAGAAACTGGATCTATCCAATGAAATATCGGATATGTGTTATAATATTCATTTCCCTTCCTGTGCCATCTCCTGAATTCTGAAATGTCAGAAAAGAAGCCTGGGCTCCACTATGACAACATTTCAGGAATGTGAATAGTTCTAATGCACCCACACCCAAGTCTTCACAATACTAAATCATCATAGTATGTTGGACACATAGTGTCTAGTTCCTGGTAGTTTCTGATACCTTTTTCTTATTCTAACTGCTCTGAATCCTTAAAGTAAGGTATCTGGTATATTCATAGTATTCAAACAATGGTTTGAACAATGCAAATTAAAGTGATTGTCATGTGATTTGAAGGCGTACTGTACTTTTGTGGACATAGCCTGAAATCACATGTGTCTTTTTACAGTCACATCACGCTACAGGTAGTCCTTGACCACAATAGTGCCCAAAGTGAGACAATTGTTAAGTGAATTTTACAACCTTTCTTGCCATAGTTGTTAAGTGAATCACTGCAGTGGTTAAGATAGTAACACGGTTGTAAAGTGAATCTGTTTTCTCCATTGACTTTACTTGTCTGAAAGTCTAAATAGGTGATCATAGGATGCTGGGACACTGCAATCATCATAAATATGAACCATGTGCAAGTTTCTAAATTTTGATCACATGACCAAACAACAGTTGTATCTCTGCAAAAATGGTCATAAGGCACTTTTTTATGTGCCATTGTAACTTTGAATGGTCACTAAAAGAAAGATTGTAAGTTGAGGACTACCTGTATTTTACCGAGTCATATATAGTCTATGATAAAGTACCATTCTCAAATCTATTTTCAAAGCACAATTATTAAGTCAGGTCTTCAGTATTAATTGTATCATATTAAGTGATATTTGTTTAAGTACTGTACTGATAGCTCGCTACATCCAGTGTTATGACATATTTTTAAAAATGTGAATATCCATTTTAATTAGACACCATGGCAAGAAGTAACATTATTTCAATTTGTTAACCTGCATCTTTATTATTTGTATTTTGCTGTACTTCTGTCTTGCTTCTAATGCTTTCCAATGATGGACAATTTGTCTTACATGGAATGGCATTTCATCTGTTTATCTCTAATTAATTACCAGATTAATAGTACATTTCACAGTAACCAAATTAGTTTGTAAAATGTGTTTAGTCAAGAGAAGAAGCCAAAAATTTCAAAATGTAACAATCCAACAGGCAGAATGTAATTTACAAAAAGTTTGTAATTGCATCTAGAAGGAGCAAAATGAATCAAATTATCAAAGTGTAATGAAATGATAGATCAGACTAAAACTACTTGTGGATTTTGGAAAGAATTACAGATATTTTTATAAAAATATTTATAAAAGTAAACATGTGAAATTGAGTCTTGGAATAATCAGGACAGACAAAAGGAAGTCTGTTCTTTATGCAGCACATAATTCAGCTTTGGAATTTTGTGGTAATGACTTCTAGCTCAGCTGGTTTTCAAAAAGGTTAAATAAATTCATGGAAATCATAAGGACCAATGGATATTAGACGATGGGAGTGTGATTACCTTTGAAGACCTTCTTCTAAGAGATTAGTGGCTGGTCACTGTGAGAATAGACTGCTGAACTAGATGGGCCAGAAATATGTTCCAACAGGATACTGCTTCATTTCTTAAGACTTTAGGCAGATTATTGGAGTATTTCATAATGGAAATATACAATTCTCTTCTGCAAGTTTCTTGACAGAGGGGGTTTGACTGTCTCTGTCAAGGACAGTGGGGCAGTTGGTTTCTCAGCAAATTTATGATCCCTTAGCTACTTTGTCACAAAGCTTCTTTCCATTGTGTCATACAATATACAGTGACTACTCAAGTAAAGGGAGCATTTAGGGAAACCTTTAAGATACAGGCAGGGGTGGGATTCTACCAGTTCAGACCGGTTCTATGGAACCAGTTGTTAACAATTGCGCAGTTCAGAGGATCGGCAAATCGTGCCCCTGGCTGGCCCCGCCCCTACCCACCTGCCCCTCCATGCCCAGTCAGTCCTTATCACACATGCACGACATCGCTGGCTGCATTCTCCCCCCCCCAGTATTTCTTTTTTTTCCTCCCAATGATCAGCTGTTCCAATGATCAGCTGTGCCGGGATCCCCCTAGCTGTCTTACTGTTTCGCCCAGGAGGCCCAGGAGGCAAAAAGGGGGGCACGGGTACTGGGCCTTCCTGGGCCTCAGGGAAGCTTCCTGGGACACCATTTTTGCTCCCAGGAGGCCTCCCTGAGACCGAGGAGGCAAAAAACAGAGCGTGAGGGGGGATGCTGCAAGGAGAAGGAGGAAGAGGAGAAACACCCATCCAGTCACATGGCCACACCCACAGAACTTGTAGTAAAAATATTTGCATCCCATCCCTGGGATGTTTGTTCTAAATCTCTGGTAACTCCAGTCCTTGGCAATAGTCTATTTCCTGTTCTGTGCTGTTTTGGGTCCTTTAGACTGAGGTACTATAGATAATATACATCTTTTTGTACATTGTCTTATTTTGTAAGAACCCAAAATTGTAACAGAGTGAGAGGGAGGGAGGGAGGAAGATGCTTTATATTTAATAAATAAGATTAAATTGGCATCCTAATGCGTACTAATTATCACTTTATAAAAAATTATGGAAGATGATCTTGGGCTGATTGATCTCTTTCAGTCCTAAGAGTTAGGAATTCGGCAATGGCAAACCACTACTGAAAAACCTTGCCAAGAAGACTGCAGGGGTTTTCCAGGCAATTGCCAGAAGTCAAATACTGTCTAAAATCCTCTCTTCCTCCCAAAAGCTCCAGGTTAAATATTTATGATAGATAAATATATTTTATAAGCCAAATTTCTTAATCAAGTGTATTCCAAGGTAAATGGTAAGATGGTTACTAAATACACCATAAAAGTAAGCCTGCTTTGCATTGAAAAAAAATAAAAGAACTTTTGCTTAAATTGCATTGTCTGTTTGATTACTATTGCTATTTAATAACACAGTCTGTCTTTATAAAATGATTTTTCTTTCCTGCAGATTTTCTGTCTAAGCAAAGTTTAGCCTAATAGGATTCTTTTACTCATGTTATAAACATATGGAAACAGTGGGGCTGTAATGTAGAGGCAGGCGGACTTTTTACAATAGCATCATGAAAGATGCTGTTATAATTAATGATACTTCAGGAAGATTTATAGGCCTCAGACAGAGATAAAACAGAAATATCCTTGCTTCTTTGCCTCCCATCATTTTATGCTCAATAAAATTTTATGTGAAGTAAGTCAAATGAAAAATGTAAGCTCTTAATCTTTTCCTCAATTCCCTATATTACTTGATGAATAGTTTTGTAGAATAAATTGGAGGTTTTTCATTCCTTATGTATGTGCTATTTTGTATTTGAAAGCAGAAAAAATAAGAAACTATCAGGCTGGCTAAGGTATACTAAGTATAATGACAGTGAAACAAATAATCTCCAGGTTACATACTTTTCTATTTTTGAAAAAAAAATCTTGTCTGTAATAATTCAATAGTCAAATAATTGTTTTGTTTTCCATGTTTTGTTTTGAGTCTCTGATATCACAAAGTCAGCATTACCACTAACAACCACCAGTGAAAAAAGAATCAAGGGCAAAAGTAGGAGAAAAAAATAAGAAATTGAGAATGGTACCTGTGAAATGATTTTGGCACATATTTACGAAGAAACAGTATTTGATTTGCTTATTTATTAATAGTAAATCTTTTGAATTTATGATGATTTCTGAGGAAAGTTATAATGTTAATGCCCAGGTTTTTGTTACACCAGTTTTGCTATAGGCTGACTTGAATGAATATTAAAGGCTTTGGAGATCAGTTTGCACAGTGGTCCTCAAAACCTGGTTAAAACCTCGTTGCTTAGGATATCATGCAAACACTATTGTGGCCTAAGTGTTTTTTCATCAGGGCAACCCAATTATGGGACGGAGCATACTGCTCTGCTTTTGCCTTTCAGCTCCAATCCAGGAGCCTTCACAGGCAGTCGCTTTCGCAACAAACTATTTTTGTGTTGAATTTATATTTTACCGACAAAGAAATAAAAGAGTAGTATAGATCTCTTTCAGGCTATTTAGCTTTCATCAGTTAGCCATACCCTTCTGGGATTCGAATCTGGGCTACTTGCGTATTAGTTAATTAAGTAATTAAGTAATTAAGTTTGAATCCCAGAAGGGTTTTGGCTAGCTGATGAGAACTAAATAGATCTATACTAGTCTCCCTTTATTTCTTTGTTGGTAAAACATAAATTCAATACTATTGTGGCCTATTGAGTTCATGACTGTTGTTTTTACTTTGGCAATAGTTGTTATATGAAAGCCAATCTGGTGCAGAGTTTAAGGCATCAGGCTAGAAACAAGAGACTAAATTCCACTCCTGCCTTAGACACAAAGCCAACTGGGTGACTTTGAGCTAATCACTCTCTCTTAGCCCTAGGAAGGAGGCAATGGCAAACCACATCTGGAAAACCTTGCCAAGAGAAGTGCAGGGACTTGCCCAGACAATCGCTGCAGGCCAACACTAAGTTGAAGGGCACACACACATGGTTGCTATGGAAAGATGGCAGTAAATTGCCATAATGAAAAACAATCAAGGAGAGAACTTATCTTTGTGTTTATGACTAACGGTCAAGACAGGAAAATAAATTTTGGATTTGTCATGGCATCAGTAAACCAGATTGGGAATTACAATGAAAGATCTGTAGACCTCCTATAGATATTACAGTAAAAGATCTGAAGTGGTTAAAAGTTTGGCCAGATTTTTATGTAAAGAAGAGAACAGTGATTGATAGTGAGTACTGATGCTTAGCTGAAAGGATCAGAGAAACATTTTGAGAGAAGCCTAGATATGATATACAACCATGTTTTTTTAAACTTGGTAATGTTAAGATGTCTGGACTTCAACTCCCAGAATTTCTCAGCCAGGAATTCAGTTCTGGATAATGTTTAAGTTGCCAAATTTGAAAAACACTGATCTAGAAAAAGGAGATGATGGCTCAGAGAGTAAGGAAGCCTTACCAAAATTGTAGCATAGCTACAGACAAGCAATAAAGACTAACACCTGCACATATACTGAACAAAGGTGGCAGAAACTTTGGGAAGGACACTTAAAAGTGAATACTTAGAAGATGGAAACAGCAGGAAGGATTGGAAGTGAAGATTGCAATAATAACATCTTATTATTTATAAGGAGTTATTTGGTATGGAATTTAAAGAATTCTAATATGAATAGGTAAGCCGGTTTGGTGTAGTAGCTAAGGGAGGCTGGATTAGAAGCCTGGAAACTGCCTTAGACACAAAAGCCAGTTGTGTGACTCTGAACCAGCCACACTCATCCCTAAGAAGAAGCTACTGTTGGAAGAAATATCTATCTGGTTCAGTTCCAAGCTGGAAGAAAGACACTAGAAACATGGAGGCTGGTTGGAAAGATGGTTTATTGATGAAGCAGAACCACCAAGCATTTGTGATTCTGAGTAACTGATCTGAGTTGAGCGTGAGGGGTATTTATAGCTTCTCTTCAGAACTTCTAGTTCCTGTGCAAGAACATATATTCTATTGGCTGTTGTAGGGGTCATAGCTGGCTCTGTAGGTTGTCTGAGCCAAGTTTGGTTGAAGCCTGGAGGGTGATGCAATGTCTCCAGGAGATTGTGCAATGTGGTGAGCTCTGCTGCTAGATAGTTGTGGGTTAATCCTATTATGTCCTGAGGGGTCATGTCTTAATCCTATCATCCTGGATCTGAAGGTCTTTTGTAGATGGGCTGACCCAATCTTTCTCAATGGGCACAAAATATCTCCTGGGGGCTATTAAGAAAGTCTTGGGGGCTGCTTTCTGTCTCCAAGACCATGTTTCTGTATTTCTCCTTTAGAAAAATGTAATATTCTGCCTTTTTAATATTTCTCAAAATATTTCATTCTTCTAGGAGAGGAGAGGTCTTCCCTCAATACTGACAAGTCACTTCAAAAAAAGATTGCCCCCAAAGCTGCATTGACTTGTTCCTGTTCCTATTCATTTCCCTCTGTAGAAAATTAGCACCCACCCCTCTCCTAGAAGAATAAAATATTTTAGGAAATATTAAAAGGGCAGAATATTTCCCCTAAAAGAGAAATAAAAATCTTAAAGGAAACAGAAACTCAGCCTCAAGTTTCCTACTCCCAGCAGATATTTTGGTGCCAGTTTTTCTACAAGACAAAAGACCTTCACCTTCTAGGACATAATAGGATTATCTATCAGCAGAGCTCATCACATGGTACAACCAAGCCCCTTCATTGCATCACCCAGCAAGATTCAACCAAGCCTGGGACACAGACAGCCTACAAAGTTAGCTAAGACTCCGCCCCCTGGGAGTCTGACAACCAATAGAACACACTGCGTTTGCCACAGGAACAGAAAGCTCAAGTTCAAAGCCCAAGAGAGGATATAAATAACACTCACTCTCCACTCCATGTGTTCAGCTGCACCAGGACCATGTGCTTAATGGTTCTGCTCCATTAAATCATCTTTCCAATCAGCCTGCATGTTTCCAGTGTCTTTCTTCCCACTTGAAACTGAACCAGATGGATGTTTCTTCCAACACATCCTTTCCAATTTTCCTCACTCTCCAAAGCCTCTCAACATCATCCCAGTATCTAATCCTTGCTGTCATTTCCAGATGTGCTGCCACTGAACTTTCTTAGTCAAGGTCTCACATTTTTCCAGTGTTGCTCTAGGAATAGCCAATTTCACATGCTTCTTTGCTTTTAGCAAAAAAAAGACACACAAATGACAAGAGAACCAGTGGGTGCTCAAAACCACAAATTTCAGATAAACCACAGGACTCTTTTCAAAATGTTCACTCTCACTTCTTCTGCATGGAGTAGCCTGCATCATTGTTAACTGTTGTCTGTTACTCTCAGCTGCGTCACGCTTAGTATCAAACTTGCCAACTTATTTAGCCATTTGAATTTCACAAACACAGCAGTCTCCAGCATTGGCAGCACTCCCTGCCACTTCTTCCTTAGGGCCATGCCTTTTGACCTTCCCTTTTCTTTCCCTGCCTTCATTTTCTAACTTTCTATTATGACAATTGAGTATGAAAACCTCTCTCTATCTGCAGTTCACCATTCCTGCCCCAATAGAGGACACCCTTTTGCTTATTTCTCTTGCTTTCACTTTTGTCTCATGAAGAACTAACATTTGGTGCCATCTGGGGAAAAAAGTCAGTTGTAGAATCAGCTTTGCCACAAAGCCCTGGTTTTAACCTTCTGTCTCTTAAATCTGTGGCTGACTAGTACTGTTTTGCATTGCATGATTCTCAAGTACTATGAATTTGACTCTTGTGCATTTCAAACTTCTGTAATTCAACTCTTAAACAAATTAACTGCAGTTTTAATCAGAAAAAAAGGTTATTGGGACATGACAGACTTTGCCATGCGAGGATGTCAGTGGATTTCATGCTTTTGTGAGATGGGTGGGCATTTAAATCTGATAAATAAAAATCATTTTCTTCAGTGTTTTTTTTAATTTAACAATCTCAGTTGCACAGTCTTTGTTTTTTTTAAAGATTATGATGAAAACACCTAAACTACTCCCAAGTACCACCTCATAAATAGGATTCTGCTTATCTCTCACAAAAATTAATATATCTCAAACTGCTGCTTTGCAGTTTCTCACCCTCCTTTTGTTGAAACTAATGAGTCACGATTACAGTAATGCTTTTTTGTGACTTCAAAACCATTTTGCTTAATGAGGTACTAAGTCTTTGTAATTAGGCCCAGAAGGGAACTGGGACATAGCCCCTTAAGAGCAATAATTATTTAGGTTATTTATGGTAATAAAATGTAGAAAATAGGAATGCTTCCTCAGAATGTGGCTATTTATTCTTTTACATATTACATATTGCCTAACAGGCAATTACCCTATTAATGCAACGTTTGTTGCTAAAGACATTAATTGAAATGTAAATTAAATGTAAATTGGCTAATTAAATTGATATGTAGTGAACCTGTCATGCAGGCCTCTGAGATCAGATACATTTGGCTAATAAACAAGTTTTACTAAAGTACAGTTGAAGTACAATTGTGCCACTAGAGTTAAAATTATATAAGCTTGCCTTTACATTCACCTTTAGTATTCAGTCGCTTGTTCTGAATAGATGCAGTGGTGATAGTTCAACTTTATTTTTTTGTTTGGATGACTCTTTGTGGAGTTTGTTGCTCTGAACAGCAGAACTCCTGCATAATTTCAACCAAATAGTTCCTTACTTTTCTAGTTGTTGGAAAATTTGTTCTTTGGCATTACAGTTTTATGTTTCGGTCTACTGAGCAGGACGTCAGAGAACTCTGAGCATAAAAGATATTCGATAACTGTTAGCAGAATAATAATAAAAAGCAGATAGCTCTTTAGTGCTTTACATTTGGCTGAATTCACATATTACATAAGTCATAATATAATTTGCTTCTTTTTGTTGTGGTTATGTGACCTCATGGCTAAGAGCAGGTGGTTTCTCATTTTGTGCTAAGTCACAATAAACCTTGTTTGGTCTCAGATGAATATTCTATGTGAACCCAACCACTGCGATTTATACTTTTTTTGGCTTAGCCCTATGTATGAACCAGACCATAATTAATTGCAGGTCAAATGTTTTTTTTAAAAAAAATCCTGGCTTAACATGGTGATGCACACAATTGCCCTACTCAGCAACTAAGCACTATTGTGACCAGACATCTTTCCTACTCAACTACTTTCTGCACCTTCAGATTTAGGGTAGGCCTTGCAGATATTGCTATACAACCATATCTGAGTAACCTAGGTGTCAAAAATTACCTCTGCACAGAACTATTTTGTTCTGGGGAAAGAAGATTTAGTAGTAGAGGTAGGAAAGCATCATTGGAGATGTTGACATCACAGGTGGTCCTCAACTTACAACTGTAATAGAGTTTGCCCATTACAGTTGTAAGTCATTGTTGGAAGAAATTTCCCCAGTTTGTTCCCAGATTGGACACACCACAGATGCTGAAAAGAAATAGATGCAGAAGCCAGCTACCAGAAAGTGGAATTATTTTAATGTAGGAGGGCAAGAAGCAAAAAGTGACACAGTTCGAGCATTCCTGGCTTGCAAGCAGATTGGCGGAGGCAAACCCATGCCTTCTTATACTTGATTTTCCTTTGAAACTCCTACAGTTTGATAAGGTTATTTGTGTGCCTCTTGTTAAAGTGATTGCCCTTGTCTTCCTGCCTTAATGGGTTAATCCTGTTCCCGGAGGTTTGTCTTTCCTATCCTGGGATTTAATTCTGTCAGGAAAGAGGAAAAGGTAGTTTCGGTTTACCTTGAGTTTATTTTTTGCCTGATTCCCCTTATCTTAATGGCTCTACTTAAGTGTTTCTGTTGTCAACTATGTTACTTTGCTCTGAGTTTTTCTTTCAGCTGGTGTTTCTTGGTTTTCTTAAAGGAGAAAGGACTGGCTTGAGTCTCTTCGCACTGTTTTCTGATGTTTCTGGTGCTGTGAGGTTTCTGGCACTGTCCTTTTGGGGTGTACTTCCCACATCATGACAGTCATAAAGTAGGTCACCGACATGACTGACCCAAATTTATGACCTTTAAGGGGATGGTTGTTAAGTGAAAATGGTTGTAACACAAATCCATTGCTCGCCATGGGTTATTTTTACCAAAACCAGAAGTAAATGCCAATTTTCAGCAAAAACATCACACTGCAAACGGCCATAAATGTGGGTCAGTTGCTGAGCACCCAAAATGCTATCACACAACTGGGGCGGGTGATGTCAGAACTTTGGAACCACCTCATAAGTAGCATTGTAATTTTGAACTAAGGAAGTGATCATAAGTTGAGGACTATGTATATAAAGAGGAAGGTGATGTCAAATAGGTGAAAATTACTAACAAAAGGGTGCTTACTTGCAAAGCCACCCATCATACTTCTTCAGTATTCTGACATCATTATTTCATTTTTTTTCTGTACCCCAGAGAGAAATATTTCCAAAGCTGACAAGCCACTGCTTTAAAAACAAACTCTCAAAAAAAGCATGATTTGAAACCTGATTTGCAGCTGACTGCATCTTTGTTAATGGGCCTAAAATGTCTACAGTCTAGTCATTTTGCTTTTTCCTATAGCATATCTTTCAACAGAGTAATTTTCTAGACAGAAATGCACAGAGGATTTTGCTTCAATAGGTTTAACTGAAGCACAACTATCTGGAAATGGCAGCATTATCTATAATAAAATAATTCCTTCCATTTGATCTCCTATTTTAGGCTAGGCTGGCGAATGCTTGGAAAATTACCTCATCACAGAGCCTCATGTAGGTCATCTCCTCCAAAGTTACCCATCATTTTTGCATTAATTTTTAAGATTACCAGAAATGTTTAACAATTTTTTCTTTCATATCCTGCATGACTGCATTTTATGTGAATCCATTTTTTTTAAATTAGGCGAACAACCACTTGCCTTTTGAAGGTTCAAATTCTTCTGAAGGTATTTAGAATTAGACTGATGTAGAGGAAAAAAACATTCTGGACTTATTTGTATAGCTACTTCATGTTTGCACCTACATACCAATAAGATACTCACAATATGAAACTGTCTTCAGATTTCAGTTACAAAAGATATACACTAATAAGTGTGAACAATCACACAGGTTTTTGTGGAGGCACATGAAACAGAGATATAAAATGACAGGACATTCTGAAACACTCAGAGTACTTCATATAAATTTAGATATAAATTTGCCTTGCTTGGCCCCAAATCTCAGAATGGTCAAGATGTACACTCAAAACAATGTGTATTTGTATCTGCCCCATATTATAAAAATATGGGGAGGGAATGCTAAATATGAATGGAGAAGACAAGAGCAGACCAAGATGAAGATAAGAGCAATGGGTCTGAACCCTTATAAAAGTCAATTTTCCCACTCCCTCAAAGGTTCTACCATCAGATCTACGCTGCAAAAACCTAGAAGATCAACGAAAGGCAACAAAGAGATACAGAATAAAATATTTGCTACTATCTGGTGGTTCTCTGGATTTTTACAGCCCCAGTCTAGTAGCCCTATTTTAGAGTATCATTTAATTTGTAATCAAAATCTCTCTGCAATTATTCTATCTTTTGCCCTCCTCAATGTATTTTTTTCTCCCTTGGTTACAAAGGGGGTCTCGAAAAAAAACATAAGGTACAGATGAGGAAGTGCTCTAAAAATCCAACTCATTGTTGCTTTCTGAGTCAATAAATAGTTGATCCTACAATCCAGTTAAGGAAGTAGCTATATTTTGATTCCTTTGCCCCTATCATTTTAGATACTCATTCCAACCTTACATATGTTAACTTGATCAGTGTCATTATAAATTACAGATGAAAGGGAAGATATGTAGTCTCTCCGCTAAGGCTATCTTACATATTTGTGACTGAGATGAGATTTAAATTGGAGACATTCTGATTGGTTATGACAATTAACACTATAATGCCGCAAGAAAAAGCAGCAGAAAAAATATCAACATATTCCAGAGTAAAAGCTCCATGATTAGGTGTGGTAATACAAGGACAATAATCAGTCAACTGCATTTCGTCATGGGGATCAGTGGCTTGATAACAATGTGAACAGATTGTTCAATTAGATGGGCCAGGGATCCAATTCAGCAAGGCACTGCTTTGTTTATATATCTATTTTTGGCCAGATCCACTTACTCCATTGTGTTCAGATCCAGTTGCTGCATGGAAACTCAATTTCACATAAGAATATCAACTGCATATAAAATACTTACATTTTCCATTGCTTCAATAAAGGGAAGGTTTATGCACAAAGAATTGAATGCAATGAATTGCTTCCTCTATTGACAAAAATGCAAAGTGTGCTACTGAATACTCAAGTCCATGAACAAGGAGAGATAAAACATATGAAGAATGGTTACAGGAACTGGGCGTAGCTAGTCTAGTGAAGAGAAGGACCAGGGGAGACATGATAGCAGTCTTCCAATATTTGAGGGGCTGCCACAGAGAGGAAGGGGTCAAGCTATTTTCTAAAGCACCTGAAGGCCAGACAAGGAATCATGGATGGAAACTGAACAAGAAGAGATTTAACCTGGAAATAAGGAGAAACTTTCTGGATAGTGAGAACAATCAATCAATGGAACAGCTTGCCCTCGGAAGTGGTGGGAGCGCCATCACTTGAGACTTTCAAGAAGAGATTGGACTCCCATCTGTCAGAAATGGTGTAGGGTCTCCTGTTTGGGCAGGGGGTTGGACTACATGACCTACAAGGTCCCTTCCAACTCTGATTATCTGTTATCTGTTATCTGCATCTTAGAAACAAGCATCGGCCTTTGATTTCAAGGCAAACAGTGATTAATTACACCAACAATCAGTTTTCTATCTCCAACTGCTGGGGCAGACTGCACACTCTCACCCAAAATATTTCTATTTTTTCTCTACCCAAAGTATTTCTTGCAACCACAATTCTCAGCCACAAAAACCAGTGACCCTTAAAAGTGCAAATATATGCATGTTTTCTTCCAGCCGCTTCATCTCTGTCTGTTAGCTATTGGGAAATGGACTGCTGGTTTTCCTCATGCCGTCATTAGTGGGAACACAGAATCTGGCTCCAACTAACTAGAATGAGAGGGTGATCAATGCCTGACCGG
Source organism: Naja naja (assembly GCA_009733165.1). NCBI lineage: Eukaryota > Metazoa > Chordata > Lepidosauria > Squamata > Elapidae > Naja > Naja naja. The sequence goes on from CM019150.1 coordinate 66,339,487, forward strand.
AAAAATGTTCTAGGAGATAATTAGAAGAATAGTCACAGGATGGGAGTCCCTCTTGCCTGACAGAAATAATGCTGGGCATTTTGCTTGAAATTTAGGGGCTTTTCTTAGAACTGTAACAGTTTAAAGTTTATAAAGTGCCTTCTCATACCTTTATAGCCTATGGCAAACCGTTACATAATAATCATGAGGAGCTTTATTTTTGCCCAGCTAAATTCATATGGCTTCATTCATCTCCATCACCTTAATGAAGATATCAACTGCACTAATCCAGGACTACGAAAGCAGTTACAATTGATAGAATTTCAACTTGCTACTATGCATGATAGTTATGACTCATACAGCCCAGGTTCATTTATGTTAGCTAGCTTGTAGCTCAGTGTACCAAATGGACCTCATAAAATTGGATAATCCATAGCATGCAATTAGAATTCAGTTACTAAGGTCCTTGATTTTCGGGCAATACTTTAGCTCAGGCTGTCAAACTTGTGGCCCACGTGCTGGATGTGTCATGCACTGGTCACGCCCATGCCCGGTTTAGTGAAGGGGAAAATAGTCATGATATGTCATGTGACACTGCTGTACGCCACGAGTTTGACGCCCCTACTGTAGCTGATTCTGCATAGAGAGAGAGTTGAAGAAGTCTCAGGATGGCCATGATTTACATCAAGAATTTGGCTCTTGCTACAAGCTGTCTGTGGTCCTGAAATCTTATCCCATGGTCCTTTATAAAGATTTTATCCAGTTTATAGGAAAATAGCAATGTTTCAATTCTGCTTTTCCAGAACTGGATAATTCAGTTTTCCCAGTGCCTGCCTTGCTAAAACAAAATAACTATTTTCTTCCAACTGTATAAAATGTGGATTACAATATTACCACAAGGGAGGCCAAATGTCCACAATACATAGACTTTAGGGGAAAAGTTAATATTCCTTCCTAGTTTCAGTGAAGTCATGGTGGCCATTTCTACTTTTGCAGATTCAAAGTGGCCCCGAATTAATCCTTGCTTTTTGGACAAGGAGGATTGTCCCTTTTAGACCACTGAAATTGACATTGGAGTTGATATGAAGCTGCAACATGAATTAATATTCTGACAAGCCCAGAGTGCCCCATAGAGGAATTCAGGCCATCATCTCTACCTACACCTAGCACAGTGGCATGAATAGTGGCTTTACTAAGGGGAATCCTGGTTTATTCTTCTCATTCTCTTCCTTCAACTGTGCTATCCTTTGGTCCACTAAGATGACTAGTGCACAGCAATAATCAAACACAGAAGACAGTTTATATTAGATTACAATGCTGTTTAGTTTCAACTGTTTTATTTCATTCCTATTGGTGGCACATGGACTTCCACATTGCAACATTTTTCAGATTTTTCAAAAATAAAATCAATAATTCTACCAGTAGTTTAGAAAATCCATCATGCTTTTGCAGTATCATTAATTAAACCTGCATCATTATTCCCTGTGATGCCTGGATGACTGGCGAATTCTGGGAGTTGAAATCCACACATCTTAAAATTGCCAAGACTGAGAAACACAGATCTAGACATTAAATAAATCATAGCAGTCATGCTCAATTTTATCTGATCTCAATTTTATTCAAGCTTTTGTGTTTCCTGTAGGTGTCCCTGGATGGTTAACATTTCAAATTTGAGACTTAAAAAGTGATGAGCACAGCAAAAAGTTAACAGCTTATTAAAAATAATTCTATTACTATATCATCCATAAATAAGAAATAAATATAAAAAGGCAGGAGGAAGAGACGTGTCTATGATTAATCAGCCCTTAAAATGGTTTTTCCAAGACTCACTTCCTGTATTTCTTACCACCTACAGCTTTTAAGTATGCAAACAAGTAGCAAAGATATTGCTTTTATTAATCAGAAAAACTAAAGTCAACAAATGCTAGTATTTAATTTGGGATGTACATACAAACTATAGCATAAATAATAAAGTTAACAAACTTATATTAAATCAAGTATTAACAATATGGATCTATATTCAGTTGGATACAGTATTGATTGACATGTTAATTAAGTCTGAACATTTTAATTGATTCCTAGTGTGGTTTGTGATTGATTAATCAGATTTCAAAATTCTAAATTTCCAATGAGAGAGTCCCTGGAAGTTTCCGTGTTCATGAAATGATTGTAATGGAACTATTATATTTTAGCTTAGGAAATACACATTTAGGTTCTGGACTGTACAGGGAAAGTAACTCCATTAAGCAGATGCCATTGTATTATCTATTGTACTTAATTCCTACAGTATGTGAAGCAGTGGGTAGGAGCAATCCTAAAAATATGCATAAATTCACCTGAATTGAACGTGCAGTCAATTTATCTAGAAATAACCCAAAGTTTAAAAAAATATTATAATTTATTGTATTATCACATTCAGCCCATTGAACCAGAATGAACAAATACCATAAAGGCATTTTCTCTTTCTCTTCCATATTTTCACCATGATTAAGCAATCAAAATAAAAAATATTGATTCTAGATACTGCTTATTCAGTCACTGCTGCATCATGGGCAATTGCCCCATATCATTCTGTTCCTGTTATGACATTTTTCCAACCTGGCTTTCATGACTCTTCAACTGGCAACAGTTTTTAAAGAGATTTATTAGTGGTTTGGGAGAGGCTTAATTTGTCATGTATTTATTTTGTCTTGAATCTGCTTCTGAATACATTAATGCATCAGATTTCTTCATTCAACTAGTATGCTATCTTCTACTACAAACCATTTCAGATGAAAATTCAGAAGTGTGATTTAAACATTAAAGTGTAAGCAAACCAGTGTGAAGGAAAGAACCCCACCTACCAGAGTACAGAACAACGGAGACCAGCAGTGTCAACTCAGATGCTAAAAGCTTATCTGAATAAAAAAGTGTTTTTGTATTGGGAGGAGGAGTGTCAAAGATGGGATTAGTCTAGCTTCTATTTACATTTTTTTGCAACAGTTCAAGAATCTCCACCATCTGTTCATAAGATGGGATGGGTAACAAGAGGTACAGAAGTCTTTTGTATTAGAGTTTGTCCCTAAAGGATGCACAATAAAATAACAGCAGTTACTAGTCTACTTTTATTATGGGAAGCATAGTTGGACATCTGCTTCAAATAGTTTGAAACAAGACAGGCTATGAAATCATAGCTGTTTTTATTTTATTTTCTAATTTTGTACACAGGTCAGAATCCATTAGAGCCAAGCAGCCAATACAGATTAATAAATATATAAATGATGGTTTGATCTCAATTTATTCTCATTAAAGAGGTGCAGGTTCCTGAAGCCTTCTTCTCTTATTCATTCTTGTCTGAGACTTAAGGGAGAACCATGGCTTTCTAGTTTCTGGACTGATCCAGGAAAAGGGTTATAGGAGAAAGAGAGATAACAGTCTTGAAAAGGCAGCAACAGCAATCTTTTTACTATCTTCTGATAAATAAAACAACTTCTTCCTCACCTCTTCCTCTTCTTTCTTTGTCTTTGAACTTTCAGCTGTATGTGTGTATTGTTCCTTTTAAAGTTGTATCTGTTCACTGTGGTTTCCTGCATATGAACTATTCAATTACTTCAATGCTTCTCTGTTTGCTATAGCATGAAACAGTGATAGCTGGAATAATTCACCTGTCTCCTTGAGATAGCAAGCCTAATAATTTTAAACTCTGTTCATTTTATCCGTACCAGCAAATGTCATAAAATTGTTGTAGAAATATTCTTTTTCTCCTCTGCAGAATCTTCATCCAGGAATTCCATATGCAATATTGGGATAAATAGATAAAATCTAAAATTGCATTACTGTCCCCTCATAAAGGAGACAGCCTATTTTCTGTTTTTAGGTTTGTAACTTAGGAATAAAGTGGTTTTTGATGGCTTAGAAGAAAGTTAAAACCAGAGCAATAATAATAATAATAATAATAATAATAATAATAATAATAATAATGTGTTGATGTTTGCAGTTGAATTTTCTGGTCAAGACAGAAGAATATATGGAAAATATGGAATATATGGAAATTTCCTTCTTGTTTTGAAAAATAGATGGAGTTAATTGTCATTCAGTTTTAGAAGTATAATTATAATTTTAGGACAGAGGGGATCATGTATGAAACTTGTCTATTCCTATGCATCAAGGAAGAGAAATTTGATAAAATTTGTTAACATTTCAGTTGCACTTTTATATATATCTTTATTGATCAGGTTTAATTGCATACAAACAGGACACTATCAAAGACTTGAAAAAAATAAATAATGCTGTATGTGCAAAAGTCTAACTACTCAAATTTGTTGTGAACTGCTTCATCAGCACAGTAAGGTATTTGAAGTTGCAGCAGAAAACCAAAAGATATAGAAAAAGGAGCATTTTTTTCATTTCCATTCTATTTGTGGAACTTAAGACTTTTTATGCACAGCTTCATCTATAAGAAACATGTTCCCAGTCAGGGTAAATGGGAGTTGATTGCATCAGTGAGTAGACTGGGGGGAGGGTGTCTCTAGCATTTTATGTAGTATATTTGGAATATTAAGAGCATTTTGGGAGCATTTTAACAAGTGACAACTATGAAGGACACTTTTGTATTCACAAAACTTATGCTGAAATATTAGTTTTCCAGAAGACAAGCTGGGGAAGCTATTATTCTCTATCCCATAGCTTATTTTTATTTTATTAATCCCTAACAAAATACCGAAACACATTATTTTCCCTAAGTATGTATATAAGTTTCATCCTGGAGAGAGAAGAATTCCTGGAAATAGTGAAAATTGTTAACATAACCTACACAAATATGATGTAAAAAAGAAAACTCTCTACACCCTTGTACACTTCTATTTATTTTATTATTTTCCCCCAGTAATAGAATAATAGAATAACAAGGTAGGAAGGGACCTTGGAGGCCTTCTAGGCCAACCCTCTGTTGAAGTAAGAAACTCTACATCATTTCACACATATGGTTGTCCAATAACTTCTTTAAAACTTCCAATGTTGAGCATCACAACTTCTGGACACAAGTCATCCCACTGATTAATTGTTCTGTTAGGAAATTGCTTCTTAGTTTTAGGATGATTTTCTCCTTGATTAGTTTCCATCCATTGTTTCTTGTCTTGCTTCAGGTTCTTTAGAGAATAGGTTGGCTCCCTCTTCTTTGTGGCAGATCCTTAGATATTGGAACACTGCTATCATGTCAACCCTAGTCCTTCTTTTCATTAAACTAGACATACTCAATTCCTGCAACTGTTCTTTGTAAGGTTTAGCCTCCAGCCCTGTACTCATCTTTGTTGCTCTTCTCTGCCTCCTTTGTGGACTCTCAACATCTTTTTGAGATGGTGGCGACCAAAAGTGAATGCAATACTCGAAGTATGGTCTTACATTATAAAGCAGTATTTGTACTTCACGTATCCTGATTCTATCTGTCTAGGACTGTGTTGGCTTTTTTGGCAGCTGCAGTCCACAACTGGCTCATATTTAAGTGATTGTCCATTAGGACTCCAAGATCCTTCTTGCGATATGTTTTCTAAGTTACTCTACTAAATAGGGAGAACATACACTCTGTTTATGCGAGATGTTTTAGCAACATTAAAAGCTAATTCTTGTTATTAGAACTATTGAGATCTGGCTGAAATTAAATCTTACTGAAAATCATCAAATCCAATATGATCTTTTGGGGGAAATATGTACTGCCATACAAATATGAAACCAAATTCTTTTCAACAAAGTTCTAAATTCATTTCTACCAAACATTCTGCTTATTAAGCAAATTATGCTTAGCATATTTTAAATATGTATCTGGTTTTAGATAACATGTCATCCAGACAGCATCAAGGATTGAAAAAGAGGAACGAATGTAATCTGGTTTAAGCATGCTAAACTAAAATTGCTTTAAGCAATAATATATGTATTGGGAAGAAGGGCAATGGAAGGAGATTTGTCAGCATTTTCATTCAAAATGTAGTTGAAGACAAAGATAAGAAAATCTGTGAAAATGCTAGTAAATTATTGTGTCTTTTAAGAACTCTGAACCAATAATAAAATATAGACAGTAAACAAAATTAGGAAGTAAGTGCAAGCAATCTTTCATTCAATTATTTATTTAATGCTCCAAAAGCAAATTCCCAGAGCTTACTAGGCTTATTTTATGACATAACACAAATCTATTCAAATCTACAACTTTTATAAACATTCGGTTTCAATATAAAATTTGAATTGCTATTGTTCATCCTGCAAATCAATTAAAAATATGCATCTGAAGCCTTTCGGAACCCAACACTAGACACTAAGCTCAACTAGGAGCAATTAACCAACAGGATATATTATTTCCTCTCCATCTTAAATCATCTCCTCTTAAATCATTTTTATTATCAAAACATCTGTTAGTGATTAATCAGCCTATAGGACCAGAAAAATATAATGCTTACTTTATACATTTTGAAATTGCAATTACTTGAAATTGCATACAATTTAACCCACAGCTTTGAAATTCTAATAGTAGGGAATTTATATTGGGTTTAAAACGAAGCCTTCATATTTCTTGTTTTTTCCTTTTGCAGTGTACCACTCTTCTTACACACATGCTCATATCCAACTATAGTGTGGACATTGGACTATGTTTGTAAATAGATAAGGATATACAACTGAGTATTACACATCAGTTCCCCTTGTTCTGATTGCCAGATCTGTGTGCATAATCCTAATAAAAATATGACCATCAGTCAAATAGCTGCTCAGATGAGAAGGAAGTGAAGGCGATAAGATTTTGACTTCCTGGCTCCTTTGCCCCATGAAATAACTAACTGATTGCTTTCTGACAATCTCAGGCACAGAGCTGAAATAAGCTGAAGTTATATTTAGTAAATAAATGTAAAGGTCAAACATACAGGGCTGTATTTTTCTTTCACTTAAATGGCTCAAATTTCACTTATTCTGATTATTCTTTTACAATGTTTTTATGTTTTCTGCTTTAATACTACGATTTATTTATATAGGTCAAAACGGATAGTAATGCATGGATTATTTAGTATGCTATTGCATATTTATAGCTGGTTTTACCGTGGTCAACAAATTCAGTTCCCTTTACAACCATCTTCTCCAATCTGATGCCCTTCACATGCATTTGTACTAACCTATCAGAATTTCCTAGCCAACATAGCCAAATTCTTGAAGTTGCAGTCACAATATGCCTTGAGGATAATTGTTCTAGATTAGAATGTCTTATGATAGTTACAAGTATGAATAAACTCTTGCCATACACATGCAATTTCAATTAAACGAAAACTATTAAAAATAAGAGAAAACCATTTCGAGTATTACAATATCTAAACATTAAATTGCACAATACTCCATTCATGTACATTACATATTTTAACCTATAATCCTTGCAAACAATACTTTAGCTTAAAAAGTAATAAATGTAGAAATCATGCAGCATCATGGAAAACTCCTTCTAGTTTCTTTGGGATTCAGTCCATTATAGGACTTTGTGTTTCAAAATATGGTAGGGCAAAATTTTCTATTTGCATTTTTATGTTAAGCATTCCACATGGCTGAATAAGAATGAAAATACTATATTTAATAGCTTTTTTTTTAAGAAATAAGACTTGTGATAAATCAGTGAATAATACGTCAAGAGTAACATTTCTAAGAAAAACATTTTGTCTCCCTTTCATAAAAATAATTGGCTGGAAAGAGGACTGATCATAATCATCCATTTTAAATGTAAAAAGTGCTGATATAACTTGTTTCTTCCATTTTTTCTGAAAGGTATTTCTCTTTAGTGATTTATGATGAGTGAGTGTGCTTAAGAGTTGTATGGGTTCTCTTCTCTGGTTTATTTGCAGCTTGATTGTTTCCTTGAATCCGATGATAGGAATATCTATAGGGAATTGCTTTTTCTTTCCTGCCAATAGGGAAAATACACAAGGTAGATGAGTAACCTGAATAATATCAAGACTACATTACATTCTAACATTCTATGGTAATTTATGGGTTAAGTTAAGCTGCCAACCAAAAACGCATTTGTTTCAAAACGCTCAAAATAGTCTTTTAATTTCATAATCAATGAACATACACCAAACATCTGAAAATTATGCAGGACAATGCCAATCTGCCACTGATTGGGTTTCTATTTGGGCAAAAAGAATCTTATTTGCTGATAGCTAGATGTGAAGTTTTTACTAATACATTTAAATATTCAGAATAACAGACCCCAATTTGGTGGACTTTAGAAATGATACGCAAAAGTCTTCTGGACATTTCCCCAAGATCCATTATATCTGAAGTAGTCCATAGATCCATGAAAATGATGCAACTAAACACAAATGATGTAATTTAAATATTTAGGGATATAATAGACATTCAGATTTAACACTCTCTTGTTGAATGATTTGTTAATAATATTAATAGTTTATAATATAATAATAATAATAATAAAAATAGTTTACTATTTTCAGAAACAGAGAACAGGAGCTCTTATGGACTGACTTCATGATCTGAACAGTTTACAGTCATTGTATTATTAGTATGGCATATATCACAGGGGAAATGGGAATAAAATATAAGAAGACCAAACTAATGATAAATTAAAATTGATAATAATCAGCCTTAGAATTCATAATAAAGATATTGAAGTAATAGATTATCTTCTGTATTTTAGGATCAGCCAATAAAGGAACAAGTGAACAAGAAATGTATTGCAGACTAGCACTTGATGAAGCAGCCATTATATCCTTGGAAAAGATATTCAAATGATGTGATGTGTCTATACCCACAAAGATTAGAATTGAGCAAGCCATGGTAGTCTCTGTGACACTATGTGGAATCAAAAGTTGGACTTTAAAGAAACAGAATAAAAACAATATTGATGCCTTTGAACTCTGGTATTGGGGAAGACTTTTGACAATACCACAGACAGTCAAGAAAACAAACTGATGAATTAGTTCTTATTTGAGGCACAAATGACCACGCTTAAATTATTGGTTTGCATTATTTGTTACCCACCCAAATAAGCACCTTTCTAAGTAATGAATATATAATAAACAATATAACAACATACAGGCATAAACACATATACATATCCCCAGAAATATAACAGTTTGTATTATTGTGGTATATATTTTTCCCTACCAAGTCCATTCTGAGTTGGAATTTAAAAAAAGTAACACCTGGCAGCTGTCTGACTACGCTTAGGCACAAACACAAGATAAAGAATATTATTTCTAATGTTATGAGCAGTGTGTATTTCTTTTAAGTGTGACAGTATGGGGAAAAATGCAGGAAAAATGTATAGGACAAAAATATAGGATGGTACACAAGAGATAACAACTGCTACCTTTAATAAGTATAAACTCCTGAAGCTAAAAACTAAGGGAATATATAAAATAAAATTGTAAGTTTGGGGTTGGTTACTGTTAAGTTTGCATGAAGAGACAGACGCGGAGTGCTTCAAGCTCTTTTGTTTTATTAGTGACTACAGCTCAGAACGGACCCAATTTGGCTGGGCTGCGGCTGCTACTTATAGCCAGCAGCCGCAGTTGACAGCCAATCAGAGTGCAGGGTTTTCCCGCACTTTTTAAACCAATCATTTCTTATATTTTACAAGAACAGTTCAAACTAAACCAATGACCTTAAACCTACATACATAACACCCCTCCCCACTAGGTTCAGTCCATACTCAAACCCCATCTATCTAATGTACTCTTTTAAATAGGTGGGGCTCTTAAGTGTATGTTGAGACCTACGTGCTTCAGATGTTTTAATGTTCTCACCCAGTGAGAGAGGAAATGTGTCTGCTGACATTTCCATACTTGGACTTCTAGTAATAGAAGAACCAGTTTGGTTACTACAACCTGGTCTCTCCTCCCAATCCATCTCCAACCCAATGTCAGCACCTAAGTCACGTAGTGATGTACAGTCTTCCACTTGTAAGGATGGATTTTGGCATTGTGACAGGTTTTGGGATGGTTCCTGTCGTGTTGGCTCGTTACACATGGGGTTGATTCTTGCTTGCTGATTATCCTCATGATCCTCCCTTCCCCTAGAAGAGGTATTAGGTATGGGAACTAGAGGGAGCAATTGCGATGTTCCTGAGGTAATCTGGATCTAAGCTGATCAATGTGCCTGCTCCAGAGGACACCATCCTCTGTTTGTACCCTGTAAGACCTAGGGCCTGTGATTTGGGTTATCTCAGCAGGAATCCATAATGGTTCACCCATAAGGTTCTTAGCATAAACAGAATCACCCACAGTGAATGTGCGAATTTTGCTAGTGGAATCTAGTGGTGCATTGGATGCGTAAGTGGGATGAAGGCGGTCAAGGGGAGACCTGAGTTTCCTACCCATCAACAACACTGCTGGGGATAAGTTAGTTGATGGGTTGAGAGTGATATGCTGGACACTGAGTAGTTTTTCAACTTTCTCAGTGATGTCCCCAGGACCCAATTGCTGAAGTTTTTCCTTGGTAAAGCGTACCATACATTCAGCCTGGCCATTAGACAGGGGCTGTCAGGGCATGTCTGATACCCTGCTGTGCTAAATATGATTCAAAAAGGTTGGACGTAAATTGAGGACCATTGTCAGAAACTAGGATATCAGGTAACCCATGAGTTACAAAAAGCTTTTTGAGCTGTTTGATGACAGCTTCAGCTGTGGTAGATGCCAAAGGGATAACCTCTAGCCATTTGGAATATGCATCTACTATAATAAGGAAGGTGTGCCCTCTGGTAGGGCCAGCAAAGTCAATGTGAATCCTAGACCAGGGGCCCCTAGGACATTGCCATTCCTGTGTGGGGGCGAGAGGTGGGGCAGGCCGGACTTCCTGGCAGTTGGGACAGGATGCAACCCAGTGTTCAACCATTTTGTCAATACCTGGCTACAATACATAACTCCTGGCCAATCCCTTCATTCTGACAATTCCTGGATGACCCTCATGTAACATTTCCAAAACCTCTTTTTGTAGTTTTGCAGGAATAACCACCCTGTTACCCCACAAAATACATCCTCTTAATACAGATAATTCAGTTTGCCTGGATTTAAAAGGTTGGGCAAGTTGAGGTAGGTCTTGAAGTGGCCAACCTTTCTTAATCCAGCCTATAACAGGAGCCAATAAAGTGTCTTTGGCAGTCTCTCTGGCAATTTCAGCAGCGTGTACTGGAAGCTTGGCAACAGTTTCTAGAAAAAAGGTGTAAGTGTCAGGAGCAGGATCCTCAGTGTGTGAAGGAAGTGGGTAGCGACTCAAAGCATCTGCATGCCCAATGTCTTTTCCAGGCCTGTGGACGAGTTTGTATGAATAAGCAGCAAGAAATTCAGTCCATCTCAGCATTCTTGGTGACAGGATCGTGGGCGTTGGTTTGTCCCCTGCCACAATGCCTAACAGAGGTTTGTGATCTGTGACAATAGTAAATGTTCTCCCATATAAATACTCATGGAATTTCTTGACAGCTGCAACAATTGCCAAGGCTTCCTTGTCCAGTTGGCTGTAGTTCCTCTCTGCTTTAGTCAAAGTGCGAGAGTAAAATGCAATAGGGGCTTCCCTCCCACTGGGAAGCATGTGGCTCAAACCCCCCCCCAAAAGGGGATGCATCACAAGTCAGTAGAACTGGCAAATTTTCAGAGAACTGTATCAGTACAGCATCAGAAGTGATTTGTCACTTAATAGTATTAAAGGCAGCTTGTTCTTTTCTGCCCCAGACCCATGCAGACTTTTTGTCTAGTAATCTGTGTAGTGGTTCTGCAATGGTTGCCTTCTGAGGTAGAAACATGTGATAGAAGTTAATGAGTCCCAGGAAAGCTTGCAAGTCTGTTTTGCATTTTGGCCTGGGGGCTTCTTTGATTGCCTGAACCTTGGCATCTGTGGGGTGGATACCATGCTTGTCAATCATATAGCCCAAGAACTCTACCTTGTCAGTTCTAAGAGTGCATTTTTCTTCTTTGACTTTTAACCCCGCTTTTTTGAATCTGGTTAGGACTTCTCTGAGTCTCTCATGTAACTGAGTGTCATTTTCAGCAGAGATTAACACATCACCAAAGTAAGGTACTACCCCTGGCAGTCCTTGGAGCATCCTTTCCATAAGGCTTTGGAAGATGCCTGGTGCCACACTTACTCCAAATTGCAACCTTTTGCATTTGAAAGCACCTCTATGGGTCACAATGGTTTGGGCCTCTGCAGTGGCATCATCAACTGTTAACTTTTGATATGCCTGGGCCAGATCCAATTTGGCAAAGATTGTGCCAAAAGAATGTAATAAATGATGCACCACTGGAACTGGATATGCACTCTGTTGTAGCGCATGGTTCAATGTCCCCTTGTAGTCTCCGCAGATTCTCACAGACCCATCAGCCTTGACTGGTGTGACTATGGGTGTCTCCCACCTGGAGTGGTCAGTGGGCTCTAAAACCCCTTGAGCTATTAATTTATCTAATTGTGCATCAATTTTTTCCTTTAAGGCAAATGGGACACTTCTGGGCTTTAAACGGATTGGTGGCACCTTGGGATCTAGATTGAAAGTGATAGGGGTCCCCAAGTACTTGCCTAATCCACCACTGAAGACCTCTGGAAACTCAGACTTCAAGGCCTCCTCCCATTCAGTGTTGCTCACGTGATTGATGCCAGTCACCTTGATGCCCAGCGGGTTGAACCACTCAAGTCCCAGCAAACTTGGGCGATCCTTGTCCACGATGGTCAGGGGCAGGCGTTTGGTGTGGCCTTTGAACTTCACGTTGAATTCTCTTGTTCCAACTACTGGAATCTTGTTCCCTTGGTAGTCTTTAAGAGTCAGCGCTTGCTTCTTGAAATGATTCTTCTGAATGTTTGGGAGTAGTCTGTGAATAGTGTCCCATGACACCATAGACAGATATGAGCCTGAGTCCACTTCCATTTGGCAAGGCCTTCCTTCAATAAGTACCTTGACATGCACTTTTCTGTTATTGATAGAAGATGAATGACCGATAGTTACTGTCTGATGAGTTTCATTCTTCCCCTTTGCTTCTGTGCTGCTCCCCATTTTCTCACTGAGTTTGTTGGGCTTGAATTCTTTGTCTTTGTTTGCAGGAAATTTCCTTCTGTTGGGTGGAGTTCTGGATGATTTGCAGACTCTTGCTAGATGTCCTCTTTTTTCACAATGGAAGCAAATGGTGTCTAAAAACTTGCATTCAGTTCGGGGGTGGCTTCCCCCACAACCTCTGCAGTAGAAATCTTGCCTCTTTCTTTCCAGGTCTTTCTTTTTCCGCTCCATTCTGAGTCTGTAAATTCCCTCTTCCACCTCACTGCAATCTGACTCAGAATCTAGGTCATCACAATGGTTTGTGATAGACTTTTCCCCATCAGAATGGCTCGTGGCCCTGTTCATCTTCCTCATGGCTGCTGCTGAGGACTTGGTAGCTTCTGCTGAAGAGGCTTCTTCTATGGCTTCTTTGAGTGTGATCTTAGGTTTCATTAATAACTTGCTCTGTAATACCTTGTCTTTAAGGCCCAGAACGAATCGATCACGCATGGCCTCTTCTAAACTGTTAAATTCACATGCACCCCCACTGTCTCTTAAACTTGCCACAAAATCGTTTACGTTTTCGTTCTCCCCTTGATCATGACGGTAAAACTCGTGTCTCTTAATGAGGCACGATACTTGTGGCTCGTAATGGGCTCTTAACAGCTTTTCTAAATCAGGCCAGTCCATTACCTTCACGTCTGCAGCTCCCGCCAATGCCTTCGCCATCTTGAAAGCTGCCGGACCGCAGTACATAAGAAAGAGCGCCCTCTTCCGCTTCTCAGAAATGTCGGCTAGATCGTTTCCTTCCAGATACATTTGGAAGCGATCTGCATATGACTCCCAGTCTTCTGCCATCGGATCGAACGGGGCTGGGGGGGTGTTCAGTGCAGTCATCTCACTCTTCTTCTGTTCCGTGTTGCCTTCTCTTCAGGGAAAATCCCACCTTCGTCGCCAGTGTTAAGTTTGCATGAAGAGATAGACGCGGAGTGCTTCAAGCTCTTTTGTTTTATTAATGACTACAGCTCAGAACGGACCCAATTTGGCTGGGCTGCGGCTGCTACTTATAGCCAGCAGCTGCAGTTGACAGCCAATCAGAGTGCAGGGTTTTCCCGCACTTTTAAACCAATCATTTCTGACATTTTACAAGAACAGTTCAAACTAAACCAATGACTTTAAACCTGCATACATAACAGTTACATTAGAGAAACTCGATGCTCCATAACGTGCAGAAATAATTTTAACTTTAGGCTTAAAAACAAAGGACAATCACTTTTGGCTGAAGTCAATTGACAAGGGACAACAAGTCATAAAACTTGGAGAATATCACCATCCTGGCATGAGGTGACAGCTGTTTTCCCAGAATTATTAGAGAGGCAACAGAAATTTATAAACATCCAAATAATTTAAAAAGGGAGGAAAGTTATCACTTACATGGCACTTAGTGATGACTGATTATGAGTAATTCTGCTCTGTTGAACACAGGCAGGATATAAAGATGTAACATCTGTTGCCAAGTTTGGTTTCAGATATGCTCTGCAGAAGCTAGCAACCTGGCTAGTAAAATACCAGCAAATATCTAGTGTCTCAGATGGCATTGTTTAGAAGTCATTTCACCAACAGAGTGTTTTTATGTGAAACAGAAACCCATTCTAACCATTTAATTTGTTCCTGCTTATTCGTCTACTATACTTCTAAACTACTCAAGAACTTCAAGTTTCTGGATAGTGGGCAAATCAGTGAGAAACATACTATATACAATGTAGAACTTATGGAAATATTGACTTGGAAACTAATGCAGCAGTCAAACTCAACAAAAGCAATAAGGCAGCATGTAAAATCAATGTATTGTAAATGCTTGAAGTAAAATAGAGATTTCCACAGCACAATGAACAATTTTTGAAAAGGTGTGGGAAAAAGAAAAGATCTTTATCAGACCTGAACAAAGCCTGTAATAGGGATCCACTTAGCTACTCTTGGGAATCCATTATATAAGTGGAAAGCAATTTATTATTTCAGCAACAGAGTCGCAAAATTCCAAGATTGCTTTACAATTTCATGTAGATTCTCCTCACAAACTTACTACTTTTATAGTTCTTTGTCCTCCATTCTGGCAAAAATAGACTTTTCCTTTCTTCCCCCAACTGATAAATTACAAGCTGGTAAAACTAGGAAAAGAGAGAGTTCAAAAGTTGAGGATAAAAAGCAAAGTTCAAAATCTTTGTTTCAATTTTTACATGAACACTTGTGCCCCATGAAAGGAGGGTGTAGATAGTCAATCATTTTTGCTCTTTGTCTCTGTGTGAGTGTGCATGAAAGAGGATGAGAGACAGAGATTAATTTTTTGCTGGAGGTGGAGTTTTGCACTGTGTTTAAAGTTGAGGGTAATATATATATATATATATATATTATATATGTATATATATATATATATATATATATATACATATATATATATATATATATGTATATGTTTTCGTAGATTTTCACGGGTAAAGGTATGTAGGTCTTGGTGTATTGGTCTTGTCCGTGTAAGATTGAGAATACCTTGGCAACGTTTCAACGAAATCTCATCCGTCATCTTCAGGCTGGTGTCTTCAGCTTCGTTCTCCTGGGAGAAGTGTGTGATTGTGGCTGTTTTCCCCTTTTAAACTCTAGAGTTGGCTGTGTTGTTACTTCTTGATTGGTTTGTGGAGTTGATGTATGCAGATTGGATGGCTTTTTCCTGAGACCCTGTGTGGCTGAGGTGCTGGCTGTGTGTCTCTCAGCCTTTTTGTGTTGTAACGACCTGGGTAATGGGCTGTGTGATGACCTTCTGAGTTCTATTGTTGTGATGTCCTGGGTGTGGTGCTGTAATCTCCTGGGTCGTTGTCTGTGCTGCAACCTCCTGATGTTTTGTGTTGTGATTTCCTGAGTTCTGTGATGTAGTATCCTGGGTGGAAGGCTGTGATGTGGCATTCTGGGCCTTGGTTTGGCTCGAGTTTGAGGTCTGGCTATGTGTTTATAGCGTGTGTCAGTTTGCTTAGTTTGGGGGTTGGAGGGGGTGTAGCAGCTGGTGTTGCAGCCATGGTCTGGTTTCTGGATGGTGGTTGCCTTTCATCTGTGGCGTGGGCTTGGGTTTGAGTCTGGTGAAGGAGATTGGTGGTGGCATCATGTGTTATTTTGGGTCCGGTGTTGGTTTTGTGGCTGGGACTCGTTTGTTGATTAGGGCTAGTTTCCAGATGTCTGGTAGGCGGGAAGTATCATCCCGTTTATTCATGTTATGGGGGTGTTTCTCTATTTCGATGGCTTCCCTAATTATTCTCTTGTTGAAGTGTTCAGTATTGGAGATAAGTTTGGATCCCTCAAAATCAATTTCATGTCCTGTGGCTTTAAGGTGCTGGAAAGGGAGGAAGTTTTTCTTCTTTTCTGACTGCGTTCTTGTGTTCTGCGATGCGTGCATTTATTCTCCTGTTGGTTTGTCCAATGTATGTGGCTGGGCAAATTTTGCATGGTATTTTATAAACTCCTTGGTTTTCTAGCTGGATCTTGTCTTTGGGGTTTCTTAAGATGTTGGCTATTTTTTGATCAGTGCCAAAGGCTGTCCTGATATTGTGTTTGTGGAGAATTTTGCTGATTTTATCTGTGGTGCCTTTGATGTAAGGGAGGAGGCGATGCCATTGTCCTGTTCTGTGTCTTGGTTTTGGGGGAGTCTCCCTTGGATTAGGTTGGTGATTGTGCTTCTTTGGAATCCATTGGACATTAATACGTTAGTGAGGGTGTGTAATTCTGTTCTCAAGTGGTCTTTGTCAGCTAGGCGTTTGGTTCTGGAGATGAGGGTCTTGGTTACGGAGTTGATCTGTGCAGGGTGGTGATGGGATTGTGCATTTAAGTAGCGGTTAGTGTGTGTCTTTTTCTGGTAGATGGTGTGTCCTAGGGAGCCGTTGGGTTTTTGTAAATTAGGGCGTCCAGAGAACGGAAGTTGATTGTTGGTTTCTGTTTCCATGGTAAATTGTATTTTGGGGTGTAGGCTGTTGAGATGTGTGAGGAAGTTGTCCAGTTTTTCTTTCCCGTGTGGCCAAATTACGAAAGTGTCATCTACATATCTAAGCCAGAGTTTGGGTTTGTATTCGGATTTGTCTAGAGCATTGGTTTCAAAATGTTCCATGTATAGGTTAGCGATGATGGGTGAGAGGGGTGATCCCATAGGTGCTCCTTCTATCTGTTTATATCTTTGTCCATTGTGGATGAAATGCGTGTTGGAAAGGCAATGGTTGGTCAGATCTAGGATGTGCTTAGGGGGTTGTATTTGTTTTGGATAGCTGTCAAGGCTTCTTTAATAGGTACTTGAGTGAAGAGGGATATGACATCGAAGCTCACAAGTAGGTCACTGGGTTGTAGGTTTTGTTTCTTTATTGTTTCTATGAAGTGGAAAGAATTTTGTACGTGTGAGGTGATGGATTCTGTGTAGGGCTGGAGTTGTTTGGCGAGAAATTTGGCAAGGTTCTGTAGAGGTGAGCCTATGGAGCTGACTATGGGTCTGAGTGGTGTTCCTTCTTTGTGTATCTTGGGGAGGCCATAGAGCTTAGGGCATCTAGATGATTTTTCTCTGGGGATGATTCTTTGTATTCTCAATCTTACACGGGACAAGACCCGAATACACCAAGACCTACATACCTTTACCCGTGAAAATCTACGAAAACAAATATATATATATATATATATATATATATATATATATATATATGGAATTCCTCCCTTAAATAAGGAAATATTTGGTGGCCAAGGCTTTAAGTAAGGACAGATCTGTAATCAAAGCAGCCTTTTAGTGTTGTTTTGCAGAAGAGCCCATGGAAATGAGAATTTGGAGATTCTTTCCCTCCCCTATTGAAATGTTGAACGTCTGTGTGAAAAACCTCTGCCCAGTCTGAACAAGACATATTAACTTAGTCCCACAATTTACCATCTAGGAAACTGGAGCCAATTGTTTCTGGCCATTAACAAGCAATCAGTTTAAAACAGGACGGACAGCCAGCATCCATAATTCCTAATTATGTCAAATGACTTTCCCCAAGACTCCCAAAATTAATTAAGCAGAGCTCTGTAGGAGGGTTCTTGTTTCTGAGGATGTCTGGCAGTTTAAAGCATTAAACACAAACAGGAACACAAATCAGGTAGCAAAACAGTTACTGACAGGCAGTTGAAAGAAAGGCAGGCCAAGCATGACCCACAGAAGTGAATTTTACCTGTTCAGAAACTAGTAGCCAGGGTAAATTAAACTGGCGGGATCAGTCAGACAGGAGAAAAACAGATTCTTACTAATAGTTAAGATGCTCAACCAGGACTGAGT
This sequence comes from Naja naja, assembly GCA_009733165.1. Classification (NCBI taxonomy): domain Eukaryota; kingdom Metazoa; phylum Chordata; class Lepidosauria; order Squamata; family Elapidae; genus Naja; species Naja naja. The sequence continues at coordinate 66,357,777 of CM019150.1, forward strand.
GGACCTACATTCAGTTCCATCTTTAGTCACAGAGGCTTTGCCTAACTTATGCAATTGGTTTGTTCTGAGAAAAAAGAATGGGACTTCTATGTAGGCTGTCTTGAATCTCTGGAGAAAAGGCAGGATATAAATGCAAATGTAACAAGGAAATAAAATGAATGTTAACATTTTTTGAAATTATATGGGGATGTATATGGGGATGCCAACACAATAAAATACTGCAATAATCAGTCCTCCATGTATTTCCCTCTATGAAAAAGATAAGCTGAAGAAAAGAACCAATGAGTTAGTTGTAATCTGTAGAATTACTTCTCCCTTCCTCAACACTGTTTATCTTTTACTGGCGTAGTGGTGGTGGCTGAGTAGTTTTCTTGGCCAATCTTGTGGAGTTTTAGGGATTGCACAGTTGTGATGGGCAATCACATGTGGCTCTTCACTATTAAAAATACTCCGTGAGAGCAGGCATTGTTGAAAATTGAGCTTCTCTGGTTAAATGCAGGAGATAATGGATGGACAACAGAGTCTAATAGTCCTTTTGTGTGATCTGGGAAACAATTTAAATGCTAATAGAGTCCACATTTTAAATGCCCACATATTAAATCTGGTTCCAAGGTGGGAATCAAAACACCTGACTCCAAATGACAAAAGTTGTGATAAATGCATCAAGTCAGATTCATAACATTGAATTATATCACTATATTCTAGAGAATTTATTTATTACCAACAAGATGAAAGAAAACACTAACATTTTACTTAATAGAATTGGACTGAACTATTTTTACTTAATAGAATTGGACTGAACTAGGATTTTTTTTCTCAGTCATCTCACTTGAGAACTCTTTGTCTTTCCAAAAGTATTTATTGCAAACACATCTTGTTGCAAGTATTTTTAATGTAAAGCATTAAAGAAAATATTTAAAATTTACAGAATCTCTGACCCAGAAATTCTGGAGATTTCATAGGGGAACCAGATATTATAGAACAGTAGTAATATTAGTTATAAGCAAAATGTATTGATGTACATATAGTATGCACATGATGGCAATTTTCTTTTGATACATTTATCCAAAAGTTTCATGTTTCCCATCAGATTATGAGGGAAATTCTGTGTCATAAAATTTCCTGCTGAAAGCAAACTTGACTCTGCCTTCTTTTCAAATTCAGTTCCAGCATAGTTTACAAACAGTTGAAATCCAACCAAATCCTGAACTGGAGTTCAACAACATCTGGAGGAACATGTATAATCCATCTTTGATTGAGCTCTTCTTGGTCCACCCTTACATACATTAGGGCTACTAGATCTGGATTGCAAAAACTCAAGTGGCTATTAGATAGAAAACTAATTCTTCTCTGCCATCTAGTGATTATCAAGATTTTTGCAGTCTAGATTGGGTAGCCCTTTCTATCGCAACACATCCCTGGAACATGATCATCTGCAAGAAGGATTACTTTAAAGGAGCATAGATAGCACTAAAAACAAAATGTATCAAGTACTTGAAATGCAAAGATGCATCACAAAGTTGTTTCACCAACACCTAAATCTATTCTAATATTTATTTCATATGAAGTAAAGGAGAATAGGATGGTTCTAATATAGATAACTATGCATGGAATGAAAACAGTTCCTGATGCTTCTCCTAGAAGAGAACAGTTAACCCTCCAATTTTTCTTTCTCTCCTGGCTCTGCAAAAAACACATTCTACATTTAAGCATTTGCCATGCAGGTCTATGCTCAAAATGTGGGGCTACATTGTTCCAGCCAACATTTTGATTGCTAAGCATTTGACAGGGTAATTATTGTAATCTGGTATTTTGGTGAGCTCTGCTGGAGGCTGTCCAAGCAATGCAAATCTTTCTGAATTCCGTAAATGGATCTTTTTCATTTAGCCCACGCAAATGTGTCACAGTTTAATGCTGAAAGGATTTTTCCCCCTATCTTCAGCAGCAGCTACAAGAACTGAGATCTGCATTTAAAATGTGCAGACACACGTAGGAGTAAAACTGGCAGACTATAATTATCAATTGACAAGGGGGAAAACAAAAATTAATTTCTGAGGCAAAACATATAATTTGCCTTGAAACTGTAATAGCTATTCCATTTCTTATGCAATTTGCTGCTGCACAAAATCAGTCTTGAGTTGTCAGGGATTCCAGCATCTCTCCCCTGCCTTAAACCATTCTAAAGTTTTCAGGTAAAGAAGTAAAGAGTATTATTCTAGAATGGTTCCCTCTGTTTCAATTGCCCCTCCAATTTTCAATCCTAGAATATTTGTATTTACTGCGTAAGAAGAGCCTTGGTACCTAATAGTGGCTTTCTTTTCCTTTTACACCCCTAAATGTGTTTTTCCAGGGGATGTCATAGGAAGATGAATGCTCATGCAGAGTATGTGGAAACTCAGAGATCACTAATATTGTTATTGATTTTTGTAGTGTTGTTCATCTCCAAAGAGCCCCAAGCTTCATGCAAATAAGAAAGAACAATAAAACACTCCGATATAAAACAATAAAAGAAAAAGAATTTTAAATATTCAGTAATGGGGCAGGGGGAAATAGTTTTTAAAGAAGCAGCATGATTCTAGAGCATTTTTACCATGTAAATGCCTATGTGAAAAAGTTTGCCTTCAATTTTTATTCAGAATAAGAGCATGGGAGTCAGCCATACCTTTTTTGGGGAGATGATTGATAGCACAGTTGACAATAGGGCAATCCTACTTGAAAAATGACTTTTAAAAATGTTTTGAACTTCATGTGAAACATGCATGACTTTTTTCAGCCTTCTTACAAGCCTGAAACAAAGATACTGCTGCTTCAGTCAAATCATTAAAATATAATAACTTTAATATTACTCCTAACACAGCTGTATCTTTCGTCAGGAAAAAAGACAAGATACTTCAGTGAGTACTGTGCTTATGTTAGAGTTGAAGTACTGTTTCTGAATATGTTTTGAAGCACATACAGTCCTAATCGACGATACAATGCCATTCAAGTCCACATAAACAGTTCTTTTTGATTTCCCACCATTGCAGCTTAAGAGCACTTTTTCCAATATGTACAGACATCCATATGTTCCCATTCTCATACTCAAGCATCACTCAAAGTGGCTAAAACCTGCTAAAAGAAAAAGAAAAATGAGCAGATGTAGTGATGAAAGGGAGTAGAAAGGAGTACAGCTGGTGGAATCATGATACAACAACATCACTCAAGTATAGGAGTGATGATAGGGAGTTTTAGTGGTGATTTTGTCTGGGGGAGAAATAATTGGGAAAGTGGATTTACTGTTCCTAGTTACAGGTCAGCTATCTCCTTCCTCTACCTATTACCCAACAAGTAAAAAAAAACCTTAAGTTCAAAGAAAGCATCAAACTAATTAAAAGTCAGTTTAGCATATTTTTAAACAAGAAACGTTTAGCAAAAATGTTGATTCTAGCCATAAAAAAAGTCAACAAGGTCAACAATATTTTTAAAAATTTAATAAACCAAGAAAACATTTTTCTGTTTGAATAAACTTTCAACCCACTTTTGGACTGACTTTTATAAAATTCATCTGAAAAACAAAAGGCACACCAACATATGGCTATTCCCTCTTCCTTTATTTAGACATAAGTAAATTAATGGAATAAGAGCAGAGGTGGTATTCAGTAGGTTCTGACCAGTTCTGGAGAACCGGTAGCAGAAATTTTGAGTAGTTTGGAGAACCGGCAAATACCACCTCTGACTGGAGATTTTACAGAACCGGTAGTAAAAATATTTGAATCCCACCACTGAATAAGAGACTGTAGAATCTGGAGAACTCTGTAGGTCTTAGCTAACCTGGCTTGGCACATTATCATAATTGTGCTTTGTAATCAATCATTTTTAACCATAATAAAAATGGTTAAACGTTAAAAGCAGACAAATAACTTTCTAAAACTTACCATGTACTTGAAACTGGAGCTAAAGGTCTTTCTGTAATGGCGTTTAGTCTGTAGTAATCCAAAAATGTTCGGGCCACATTGCGTCCTAATTTCATATCTGTCAGAGTTCAGTTAAGAATACTTCTTTTTAAGTTATTTTCAAAATCCAAAGTAACTATTGAAATAAATTACTGTGATTTGGAACCTAAAGTGTGTGTAGATTAATAATACCACAAAGGTGAAAACTTCACAGATAAATATACTAATTATCAGAAGCTATATAAGAACTATGAAGTATTATTTTTATTGACAGAGATAGTTGTTAAACTGGACAGAAGATTCCTATCTAATTTGCTACTTATTGTTATGATTTGGGCTCTTTCTGCTTCGGTGACCCACAGGGATTTATTGGTCTTACACATACTGCTCTTAGCCCCCCAGAAGTAGTTTAAGATTGTCCTGTTTCTGTGTGGCAGAAAATACAGTTTTGTTACCTAACAATACATCATTTAAAAGCATGAGCATTCAAAGGATTACCTTTTTAGGAAGCAATTTTTTTGTGGTCCCAAATTAGTTAACTTTGCCATAAATTCATTTTCAAATATTCTAAGACTATATCTTGCATTCTCTAATTTAGCACACATAATTAAATGAAGGAACAAACAAACATCAGAACTGGTGATATTTAGAAAGATGGTGAAACCATTAGACAATGACAAGGTTTTATTTTTTTAATGAAGCAGAATACAATATTGATTTTTCTGCAGCCCAGAAACTGTAAGAATTATTTACAATTTTGCGTAGACCTCTTTCTGAATAAAAACATATTTTTATCAGTTCTTAATCTGTTTTTGAGTCATAGAAAATTGATATCACTAATTATCTGACACAATTTCCATAATTAGAAATGTAACATTTCAATGTTTCCAGACATCATGTATAATGATACCAAGTTCTAAATAAATTTTTCATTACTATTCACTTATTACTACAGGGATAACAAAACAAATTTAAGATGAAATGTTCACATTACAGAGTTTTCCAGAAAGACCATGCTCAGCAAAGTCTGTCTCCCCCCAAAAACAGTAATAATTAATGCCCCTCCCTGCTTACTTGAAAGATCTGCATTTAAAAAATATTCATCATCTATATCTGCCTTGGTTGGATAATCCAATATACTAGTTTAAAAAAAGAATAATTAGGAGTATCAGTTATTTTTGTTGGATTTCTAGAACTACCTTCTTTTCTGAAATTTGTCTCTGATGTTGGGAATTCAGTTTCCACATTCACTATTCTGCATATTGAAGAGGAAAGCTATCTTGTGTTTCCAGATACAGCACATACATTTATTTCTCATTTAGCCTAATTTTATTGGACATTGTCAGTCGCTTAGTCCTAAATGGAATAAACAAGTCTTTTTAATAACAATATAATTGCAGCTGTTCTGGAATTTTATTTATTTATTGTAGCATTTATACCCTGTCTTTCTATGCAATATATCCTCAAGTGAGCCTATAAGATTGTTTTCAATTTATGATAATATTGTTATTAAACTGCAAAATGCAGATCGTTTCCTCATGAAAACTGATCCATCCCATTTGCCTTTCTTTATATGGGAGAAAAGATATAAGTTGATAAAAAGCTGCTTGAATGAAGGATTTAGTAAGAAAAATAAATAAACCTACAACTAAAGAAAACAAGACCTCTTCCTTGCACAGAGGACTGCATCACATTTCAATTCTTGTTTAGTTGTGGTATATAAGAGCTATTTAATTTCTGCATGGCATTTAGATTTTCCTTGATTCAGTTTCAGGTTTCTTATCTGATTTCTCATCCAACTTCTGCTTATGTTCTTTTCCTGCATGCAAGGAAATCATTCCATGTCTATGGATCACCTATTGGATGAATTTTTCATCTGCACAAACTCCAAACTACAACAAATCCCTGATAAAATATTATTGCAGATTTTTTTTTCTAACTGCTGTGCTCATTCTCCTATAAGGCCCAGCCACATGCCTCAAACCCAGAAATGATGGGAGTTGAAGTCCAATAACTTTGGAGGAAACCTGTTTAGGGACCAGCAACATTTAATTTGCCAGAGTGTTGTTTTCGTTACCAAAAACTAGAAACAGCTTTTGTTAATTTACTAATAATTACTTTAATTGGCTGTTCTTTTTTCCACCACAGCGTTGTCATTTTGGCATCATGCAGTTTGCTGCACCAATTGCTGTTTTTTTTCTTTATATGTTCCAAGATTAATCCAGCTTCTAAAAAAATTGTATGCCACTTTACTCATCTTCACATGGCAATGGTAAATAGCATTTTTACATGTTATTATATAGTAATTGTTAAGTTTGCATGAAGAGACAGACGCGGAATGCTTCAAGCTCTTTCTTTATTAGTGACTACAGCTCAGAACGGACCCACTTTGGCTGGGCTGCAGCTGCTACTTATAGCCAGCAGCCGCAGTTGCCAGCCAATCAGAGTGCAGGGTTTTCCCGCGACTTTTAAACCAATCATTTCTTACATTTTACAAGAACAGTTGAAACTAAACCAATGACTTTAAACCTGCATACATAACAGTAATAATATTACTATTAAATAGTATTTTATACAGCTCCCAAAATTTTAATGTTTATTTAAGACCTTTAAATATTTGATTATGTGCTATCAAATCCTTTTTAACTCTTAGAACACATAGGTAGACTTTCTCCACGACAATCTGTGCCTAACCTGGTCCTTCAAGTCTTCCAACATGGTAACCATTGCCACTGTAACTGGTCATTCCACCTTGCTATTGGTCATCCTCTTCTCTTTCCTTCCATTTAAATCTTTAGTCTGGTTTTTGGTACAGAATCTGTGGTTTTCAATTGTTGCTAGGCTTAATTGTGAACTAAAATACTTTACACAGGTTCAAATGACAGTAGAAATAAAAATGGTAGCTCTCCCATGGCATGTCTGCTAGTATTCCCTCAAATTGCTTTCTTCCTTATACTTGTTCACAGAGCACTTTAATTCTTAGTACCATTATAACTCTTATGGTAAGTATTAGCTTAATGTTGTACTATCATCTTTCCTAACTAAAAGTAAATAGTTAGAAAAGCAATTACCACAAATTCTTCTACACCAGTGAACTTCTCAGTTACTGTGTTTCTTCAAGATTTTCTAAAAAACAAAACAAAACCAGAGCGGGATAGAAACCAAATCTCTGTAAAGGTATCAAATGCCCACTTTTATCCATCCTAAAGGCTCGAGCAAGGGCACATATAATCTTGATGGTTTTTTTTAAATTCAAATTTTCTTAATAATTTTCATTTCTTATGACTTGTTCTTTTTATTTCTGTAGTACTAGTGAATACTAGTAATACTAGTAATACTAATACTAGTGAAACACTTTGGGGATCCACATTTTGTTACATGATTGTTGCTGGAATATGATATTAATCTATTCCTAACTATTCCTTATAACTGCAGCTTCAAGAACCACACAGACAGCCTTCTTCTGGCAGTAAAAAACACACCCTCAATTTGGAAACTGTTGGCATAGTAAATCTTTGGTGGACACACTAAGCATTGTAGCTTTAATAGCTCACTGATCATTTAATAATGTTGCAGTGACAGAGGGAAGTGGCATTATGATCCATTGTTCCATCCATTTTGCCTATTAGAATGCTAGGCCATTCTGCTTTGAAGGCTATGGGTTGACTTTCCATCCTACTCACCTCCCATCTCTACTTTACAACGTAATCAGTTATTGGAAATAATTAGACTCTTTTCTAATCCACATTCTCGTCTTTTTTTTAAAAAATTACATTTATATGCCGCCCTTCTTCGAAGACTCAGGGCGGCTTACAATTTTTTGGGATACAACCCAGAGTGCTCAGCAATAGCCTTCATTCCATTGTATATGCCTGCTTATTACTAAGCGGCATTTTTACAAGGTCAGCTAATTGCCCCCAACAATCTTGGGTCCTCAATTTACCTACCCCGAGAGGATGGAAGGCTGAGTCAACCTTGAGCCTGGTGGGATTCGAGCCTACAGCAGTTGTAGGCAGCTGGAACTTAAGTGCAGGCAATTAACAGCCTGAGCCACCAAGGCCCTTTGCCTGAGCCTCTTAAGCCCCGTTGTGTCATTTCTATCTCACAGCAAGTGAGGTGTCTACAATAATAAAGGTTTGACAAGGGCAAAACCAGTTAGCAGTGATGTTCAATATTTTATAGGTCCTGTGGGGATTTCTATCAAATGGATTGGACCTTAATTTTATGTCCCTTCTAAAGGACAGCACCTCCGTCATCTTGAAATGCTATTGGCTCAAGTTCCTCCAAGTCTGTCTCCTGAGAGGATTAAAAACTATGACTAATGGGCTGAGGTTATTATTAGACAGAGCCATGAGTTCTTTGTTTTATGCAAGCAGTTATAAAAGAGAGGAAGAACAGGGAGAAGAGAGCAAACACCGAACACAGCTGTTCCATTCAACAAACCTGTTGGGAAGTCCCTTCAAGAATTAAGGAGTTTATCAAAATAAGGATTCTTCTCCTGTGTCTCCGTGTGTGTTTGTTATTATGTAAAAGAAAAATCTTTCTCTGTCTCTCTCTGGAGTTTTGGAAACTTTTCTTAAATAAACCCTGGGTTAGTTTCACTAAATGAGCATATTAGATCATTCACATTCTTCTTTACACAATGACTTGCAACCTACATCCCAAAAGCCAAACAGTTCTCCCCAGTGGGAGATATGTGAATATCTTTTTCATACATACATACATATACACACACATACAGAGAGAGAGAGACAGACAGACAGACAGACAGACAGACAGACAGACAGACAGACAGACAGAAGAATTTCAATGAGTCACTAAGTAAAACTGTTATTATGCTTGTGATCTTACTTCAACTTTCCTTTGCTTTAAACAAATTTTTCAATGGAATCCCAGTAACGGAAAGGGTCTCAGAATAGTTTCAGTTGAACCCCCTCCAGAATCAGGATCCTTCAATTTATTGAACAGATCAGAGATTGATAACCTAAGGCTCAAAGGATATTCAAGGCAGCGATATAAGTACTTTAAATAAATACACAAATAAAATTGATTTGCAACTACCCTAGTCCATTTAAACTGTTGCCCAGCTCTTGTAAAACTCTTCTGAAGCACTTTCCTCCGCCAAGGTGAGATTCTATGAAATAGATTGGAAACCAATTTGTTTGTGAATAGCTAGCAGGCTCCCTAATATGACAATATTCCACTATCAGTAAAGGATGATATCTGGTATCTACCTTTAAAAATGGCTGACAGTCCCTTAGTAATAGTTACACTCCAACATGTTGCAAGTTCAGTGCAGCCCACAGAGGCTATAATATATGACAGCAGATTCAAAGTTTTTCCTTTCCTTTCCTTTCCTTTCCTTTCCTTTCCTTTCCTTTCCTTTCCTTTCCTTTCCTTTCCTTTCCTTTCCTTTCCTTTCCTTTCCTTTCCCTTCCCTTCCCTTCCTTTCCTTTCCTTTTCCTTCCCTTCCCTTCCCTTGCCCTCCTCTCCTCTCTCCTCCCCTCCCCTCTCCTTTCTTCCCTTTTCTTTCTTTGTCAGCAGGAAGCTCCTCTTCAGATTATTTACTACATAATGGGCTATTTAAGCTAGAGAGGAGTGTACATTGATTGAACATTTTCAATTAAAATAAGCACTATTTTTAAAAACATTTCAGGTTTTGTCAGAGAGCATAAAATAACTCAAGACACTCAAGCTATGGCCATTCAGTTGTTGTAGATAAAGGGCAAGATGGGACAGGGTAAATACTTTTATTTTGTTTTAAAAAAAGACGTTTGGAATTGGATGTTTTTTTAAAAAAAATCAAAATCTCCATTCTTGTCTTTTTGCAACATTGTTATCTTCTGCTTTTTATTTTTATTTTTATCACCATCATCATCATTATTATTAATATTATTATTATTATTTTCTGAAATCTACATAGAATGAGGAACTGTTTAGTGGGTTGCAAAATCTCTTTTTGGCCAAAGCAGAACATATTCTTCCTAAAGAGATCTAGATGCATCATGATTTTATCACCAATAGATGTACAATGGAAAAATGTCCTTTGCCTGTCTGTGATTTGCCTTAAGTAACTATCAAGCATTCTAATATGGGGAGTGGCAGCAAAAATAGGAGTATGTAATCTTTCTTTTGACTTGAATGCTGGTTAAACTCAAGCAGACTTAAGAACATTCCTATATTCAGTTCCACTACTGAGTTAAATGCAGTAATTTTCTATGCTGTAGAACAAAAATGTCCAGCCTTGGTAACTTTAAGACTTGTTGACTTCAACTCCTAGAATTCCCCAGCCAGCATGTAGAACATGGGAATAATTTGAAAATTCCAGTCAACAGCATAATTCTAAATAACCAGCTGAAAAAGATTTAAGAAGTAGAAAATCAATGGAATCTTTATTTAAAAAAAGAAAAAGAAAAACCCAATGAAGTTGTTTAAGCCACACTGGTAAATCAGATCTGAATATCTGATTTTGGAAAAAGAATAGGGAACACTGGGGAAAAAGCAGTAATATTCACAGGAGAATATGGGATGAAAAAGCAGTAAATAAGGAAAGAAGAGAGTTAGATATAGAAGCGAGGGAATGAATAAAAAAATGCAAAGCACATGCTCACCAAACTGGTTGTTACATCGGTTGAATCCCACCCCTGACTAGCAGTATAAATTAACATTTGAATTAGATTAGTAGAACCCAATCAAATAAACTTTTAAAAGGTTCAAATATCAATATTTAGACTAGGGCTGCCAAACTCACGTCATCACGGCAGCATCATATAATGTATTGGGACTTTTGCCCCCTTCGTTAAACCGGGAGTGCGCGTGGCCAACACATGATGCATCTGGCCCCTGGTCTAGGCCATCTAACCATTGAAGTGCAGCATCATTTATATTTAAAAAAATAAAATACCGGACTAGTGTATGATAATCATGATGTGATCTACAGGTGTGAAACTAGTTTGCCTCTTCATGGTGCATCCTGGATAGTGCAACAGTGTGAACTAAATGAAGTAGCAACTGCTAGCAGCCAGACTACTCTGTAGACTTTCCTGGCTTTCAAAATGCATGGAAATGAAAACAAACCAAAAACAAAAACAAAACTGGACTTTTTCAGGCCCAAATGACAAATGAGATCAGGAATATTATTCAAATTTTCCAAATCAGTGTTGAAGGGCTCAGCAGGTCCAAGAACCAATATGTTTTTGTGTAAATAATAGAGTATGGTAAGACAGGTTTCAGAGATCTGCTCTGTTCCCAGTTATTCTAGAATTTTTTTTCTGCAAGAAGTTTATTATATAAGATGACATTAAACTGTAGACATTTTCATCATGAGTTTGTCATAACTTCAGAGCACTGCTGTTATCTTATTCACACCTATTGCTGCTATGTTTTTTGACTATGTAGGGTAATATGGAAAATATGTGAGCTTAAACTCTATTTTTAAAACAAAAGACCATCACCGCTATGATAACAGCATTTTTATAATATAGACATTCTACAATCATGCATTTTGCCATCTTATCAATTAATATACCATATTCTATTTAATATATATTAAATATATATTTACTATAACACACCATATCCTGTCCTACTGTTCCCATTTATTCGTATTCATTTATTATGTATATACTTATACCTGTTTATACTTATATGTTATGTTCATACTTATATTTGTTTTCTCATACATGCTTGACAAAATAAATAAATAAATAAATAAATAAAATATCAAAAGTTATATTGTTAAAATATTTTGCTAACTTCTCAAGTTGGATTATCAGAATGCAGAGGAACCTAATTTGATTACCATTATAGCTGTTGATCTTGAAATAGTCTAAAAAGACTGATTTGTTCTGGATGTTGTTTTCTCCTGAGGTGTATTTCTTTTTCTTTTTCAAGCAAGGATACAAAGTTTAAAGGAAGCTTAGGGCTGAGTTAAAGCAAGTTAGTACCTTACTGAAATAATTTCTGGTAGAAAAGCTCTGTTTCTTCTTAATATTTTGGGGTAAGTTAATATTTAACGATGAAAAGGATGAACTAGAAATGGTTGAAATAGAATAAATGGATTCTGAGCAGAAGCAGCAACTCTGCAGTCCTTATAAGCCCTTTAGTTTCTAGTTTCAGCTGTTATTCAGTCCCAGGGCTTTTATCAAATGAGACATCTCAGGAAATGAGGACAAACAAAAACATGGAACATTCAGAACTATAATTTAAACAAAAAAAGAAGGCAGGGACTGAAAGCAAATAGTACTGTAATTATCTACGGTCACATATACCTGCAGAAAATTGTAGAATGATGGGCACATCCCTACAGCCTGCTTACCAGGGTGCTATCTATTTGCTGACACTATATACTCACAGTGAAGTCTCTATTTTGAAAGTCACATGCATCTCAGGTGGAAGAAAGCAGCCCAGTTTAACTGTTTTTTTCCATCTAAGAAGACTGTTCCAGTTTCAAAGCTGTATTTTCACAGAGAAGACAGAAAACCACACATCCACACAATCCATGGCATATGAACCAGTTTATAAAAGATTGTAAATGACATAAATGAGCAATTTATACAAATTTCTTTATAGAGCCAACCCACCAGTCCTAGGAATTCACATTTATGTGTGAGTTGGATGGCCTAAAATTTGTTTAATAAATAAATAAAAATTACATGGATTCATATATGAAGGACAATCATTAGTTAACTTCACTTGGCAATCAAAGTCAAAGGGAATCATTTCTGGCAATTTTCTCAGTATTTCTTGTCATAGCTTATACATGTCAAGATACAGTAGGAGTAAAAGAACAACAGCTCAATATTAATCTGAAAATATTTATATAATAGTAAGGCTTAGTACAAGATGGGTACTAGAACTGATGACCTGGACTTGGAATAGTGTTTGACAGAAAGTGAACAGAAGAAAGGACTGAACAAAAACTAAAAAGGATTGAACACCATTGAAATTTCCCTGAATTGTTATATAATGTAGTTGGCAATATAATATAATGGTATTGTTATGCACATGGTCCAATGTTTGTGAACGCCTTGCAATGGGAACAGTCAAGAAATGCCACCTTTATTTGAATATGAAAACAAAAGGGAAAGGATGTCCACAAAAACTGCAGCATCCTTTTGTGTCTGGTTTTGGGTAAATTTATAATCCCAGGAAAGGATGTTTAAACAAGATAGCATTTGAATCACTTTGACCAGAATTTAGTATAAGTCTTTAATTATAAGAGTTCTAAAAGAGTAAATGTAAGTCAAAGGCATTTCAGTGAACAGTTGAGGTTAAATTGAACAGGAGCAAAGCAAAAGATAGAAAGTAAATGGAAATTGTTCAAAGGTAATTGAATGTATGTCTGAGCATTTATGTGTGCCAGCTAGCAATAAATACTGTTTGCAGCAAAGCAATCCAATATGGGCAAACAGAGAAAGTGCAGAAAGCAATCAAGGAGAAAAAAAAGTATAAGCAAGCTGAACTAAAGTACCATTTTGGGCCAGAACAGAAGAGAACAAAACTCAGAATGGAGACAGTGAGTTTGCACCGCTGTAACTAATTGAAATTATGGTCTATTGCAAGCAAGACAAGTGATCCAATTTTCCATTTTATAGACAGACATACCTAAACACATTTAAGACTTTGAGTGGATAGGCAGAAAACCCGGCAAAATGAGGGCAAAGCTACCAACTTATCTGATGAGTATTCCAAGTCACTAAGATGGTTTGCAGCTAGAAAATATAGGTCTCCACTGGCCACAGGAAATGCAAACATATTTCATGGGGTCTTGATAATAAATGTTTTCAATGGAACTGATTCTTGAACCATGGAAGGTAAGGGTTGGAAGGTAAGGGTTCTTTCTCTTATTGTTTGAAGAAGACCTCTAGTAAAGTAGAGTTGATCACCTTTTAGGACAGTTTGTTCATTCTTGTTTTTTGTCCAGATTTCTGGAACAACTCTAAACAATTCTTTTGCCTTGTTTATAACAGTTCTTCAAATACCTGAAGACAGCTTCTCTTCTCCAATTTGAATCTACCCAATATTTCCAACATTCCTCAAAAGATACTGTATTTTAGTTTTACTTCTCTGGACATGCTTTGCTTTCCCAATATCTTTTCTAAACTGCAGTGCCTAGAACTGGTCACAATATTCTAAATGCAATATGAAGAAGGAAGAATTATTTCTCTTAATCGTGACATATGTCTGCTGATGTAGCATTAGATTGCATTCTTTTTTTGCAATGTCATCACATTGTTAGCTGACATTGAATACATGTCATTCATCAAGATAACAACTGTACATATTGTAATTGGAGTTCTGTGGTCTTGAAATTTTTAAGAAAGAGTAATGAAGAAGTGTGTACACTTTTGTAGGGAGGAAAGATTTTCCTTCCTCACTTGCTACAAAATCCTAGATCTATGACATTTCCACAGACTTATTCTTTTGTTAAATGTCTGAAGAGGTAAAATGAAAAATAATAGAGGTTGCTATTTTGCTATTGCCAGCATGGGTTGCCTTTCATCACTAGGTGATTAGCTAGTGGCTGGCTTGTTCACCAACTTGAGACACTGTTCTGACCTAGGCTTCGCAAAATCACAAAGCAAACTCCTACTCAACAAAACCCCTTTTTATTAGGCTAATGTGAATTCCTATCATTCACATCCAGCAAAGTCCCAGCAAACAATCTTTCAAGGGTGAATTATAACCACAGACCTTATCAACCTTGGAGAGCTGCCAGATTGATATCTTCCAAATGCAACTCTGTACAAGAAAATATTTGGCAGGGAGTCTCTGAGAGTCATGAACAAATCTTCACACTAATTAAATGAACTAATTGTCTCCTGCAAAACCCCACTCCCCTTTCATTCCTCTTTGTTCCCTATGGGAGGGGCCATTCACCGTCCACCTATGCCTTTACTCCCAAGTCAACTCTTGTTCCTTAACTGTTCTGTTCTCCTGGCAGCTCTGTGCATATGCACATCGGGAACAGGCTCCAGCTGTTCTTCTGCCCCACTGATCTCCGACTACAAAGGCAGCTGATAACTGCTGGACATCCCTGGCCCCATCTCTGCCTCCGACACACAGCACTCATCAGAGCCTTCCCCGGACTCCAGGACTGTCCCATGTTCCTCCCAACCTCCTCACTGTCCGATTCTGCCACCAGCTTCATTGGCCGCTGACAGGCCACAACACACTTTGATAATTTCAACAAAGAATGAAGACCCTCTTTGTGTCCATTCTCTTGCCTCCTATTCTCTTGTCTCTCATTTAGAAAGCACACCATGAGTTTGATCTGTGAGGAAAACCCTGCAAGGACCTGCACATTGCTTATGAAGGCTAAAGATTCAGTCCTGGCAGGTATTGATATAAAATGGAGCCCCCTCGTATTTCCTCTCCTTCTCCACTGTTGCTTCAGCCCAGCACAGCCAGTCACCTTGGCTAGGAAACAGACTGCTTCAATCACAATCACTCTTCAATCACCAAGCTGTCTCTTTTTCAGCTCCTGTCCTTGCTTTTGTGTATTTACAGCCCATCTATCAATTTTGAATGCACTTCTCAGTCAAGATAAGAATTAATCTTTCTCTCCCTTTTCTCTCACCTCCTTTGACTCACATTTGCAGTTGAGTTCTCTATGAATTGCTTCCCTTTTTCTCATCAAAAATATTCCCTGACTTAGAAAGTGATTCTCATATGCTATGCTCAGGTAGATGAAGGGATGTATTATTATTTAGTTGTTCTGGTGGCTGTTTTCTGTGCTTTCAAGCAGATATATCCATTTTTGAACAGAAGTACAATATTAAATGTCAATGATTATGCATGTCATCTCCATTTCTTCTCTTTCAAAAATAAATCTGAATAGAAAGCTGGTAGAATCCTTGTTCTGGAGCATTGGTTCATTGTTTATAAATATATTAGAGGGGCTCCCCATCCTTACTATGTGTCAGCATCTTCTCCACTGGCCATGTTTCTGCTCCTAAAAACTATATTTTAACAGGTGTAAATTGTGGAAGAAATTCCTTTTGTTTGCATTTGAATATGAACTCCCATCTCACTTCTGGTGAGATGGATAGCTACATAAATTAGATAGATAGATAGATAGATAGATAGATAGATAGATAGATAGATAGATAGATCATAGACAGACAGACAGAAGACACATTTCTCCTGAACCAATTTATGAAGGGAGCTAAATGATTATTTGATAGTCATGTTTTCCTGTTTTTTAAAATACATATACAAGCTATTACTGTTTTTTAAAAATACATACACAAAGATTAGACAGATCAGTAAACATCTCAAACACATGATATTGGGAGGAGATACTTTAAAAATATATCCTGTTGAAGAAACATGCACAAAATGTTGCGTCTTACAAAACTAATCACAGAAAATTTTTCTACATGTTTATGGAAGATTAAAAAAACCTCACCATAAAATAATATAGAAATATTCAAAATAAACATGCTAAAAAATCAGGAAAATGAATTCATGACAAATTTTGGGACAGAAATAAATTCATAGATATAGTTTTTTTTAATTGAACGTTTCACAGACGAAGTCAGTATTTCTTATCAGTTCTAATTTTCTAATAAAGGCAAACTTTCTTCATGTAACTATGAGTACCTGGTTCTTTTTTAGAAATAATAATGTTATTAAGGTTAAAAAAATGCAAAGATAAATGAATAAAAACTAACAGAAATATTAATGTAAAAAAGAAAAGAAAAGTGCAAAGGAAAAAAGTTACCATGAGAGAAAAAGATATAGGTAAAAAAGCATACATACTATACACACACACACACACATACATACACATATTCCCTTTCTTCCAGTAGCTTAACACTTTATCTAACATTTCAAGCAAAGATCTCTCCTCCTTCTACAACAGAAAAAGTTTCTTCTTCCTGTAGCTCATCTCATATTAATAAACAAATCTTATAACTTTATCATTTGAACTTAGTCAAGAAAAATCCTTTTATGTTTTGTTTGTGTATGTTTGTTTAAAAAATAAAAAAGAAAAAAATAAAAGAAAAATCCATTAAGATCTAGCAGAACAGCGACATATTAAAAATCTGAATTCTTAATTCATCCAGATAGTATCCCAAAAGTTAATATCTTATCGGTTTCTCTTTAAGCCTTTGCAGAAACTCCTTCATAAGTTTAATATATACCAGAAATGATCCCATCAATATTTTAACCAGCCCTCCAAAAAAAAAAGAAAACCCCACTCTTTTTCTCATATTAAAAAATAAATAAATAAATCCTTAATACCACATAATTCAGTCCTGGTCAAGAACAAACTATTAAGAGCTACTAGTAAGATTATAATGTATATTTTTAAATTTGATTCAGTATACCAACTCCATGTTCTTTTCGTTTTAAAAAATCTTCATTTTTTTTCCTTCAAAAGCTGATTTCTTTTCATTTTCTCTTTGTCTTTTCTTAGCTCATTCATGAGTATAACGTATCTCTTTTATAAGTCCAAGATAAAATCTATTTGCTCTTTTAAACCCATTTTTATGGCAGCAAACAATTTTAATTGAAATTTCTGAGTACATTGTTGCCAAATATCTCTGGCAGATATTCTTCTAAAGCTAAAATATTTTTCTCCAGTCTGTATTTGTTAGTCTCTTCTCCTTTAATTATAATCTTTAACTCTTTCTGATTGTCTGTAATGTCCATTTATTATGTTTTCCTATGATCCACAGCATTTTCCATAGGAGGATTCTTACACTTAGATTCAAAATTTTCATATACTTTTAACTGGGTTTTAAACAATGCAGAGGAAGAAGTCTTACAACTAGTTTCAAAGCTTTACTTCCAATCCCTCTGGCCCCTTAGTCCATTTAAAACTTTTCAAAATTAACATTCTGATCATCTTTTTTTGTTGAAAGGTAAAGATAAAAGTTCCCCCGCACATGCATACTAGTTGTTTCTGGCTCTAGGGGGCGATGCTCATCTCCGTTTCTAAACCAAAGAGCCAGTGCTAAAGACATCTTTGTGGTCATGTGGCCGGCATGACTAAATACTGAAGGCACACGGAACACTGTTACCTTCCCACCAAATGTCCCTATTTTTCCGCTTGCATTTTTACATGCTTTTGAACTGCTAGGTTGGCAGAAACTGGGACAAGTAATGGGAGCTCACTCTGTTATGCAGCACCAGGGATTCGAACGACTAAACTGCCAACCTTCTGATCGACAAACTCAGCGTCTTAGCCACTGAGCCACCACATCCCTTTTCCTGTTTATTTGACAGTAAAACTTTTTTTTAATGATGTGTAACTTTATATGAAACTTCTCTCACTAAAGATTAATGGAGAATCACCCAATGGGATGAAACTTGTAGTTCTGAAGGTTCTTAGTTTCCAAAAAGGAATTAACAAGCCATTTCCAGAAGTGATTAAGAAATGAAATGGGTGGACTCAGTGTCTGTTTGAAGGCTCTGAATTGCTTTGCTGTTTGGGCAAAGCTGATGTTCTTTGACCTCTGGGACTACCAGAAACCATTGTTTTATTATCTCCTCACAGGGAGCATCTGTAGGGAGTATTTGTGGGTGATCTCTTTTATCTGGAGAGGAATTTTGAACTGATAATCCATTTGCCAATTGCTCATCCTGCCATGGTTGGCTCTGCAAAAAACAATGCCATCTTCATTCAGCCATTGCTACTCCAGAAGTCAATATGCTTGACTTCTTGCTTCTTTCAGTACATTTAAAGTCTTTTGTAAATGGCAATAGTGTTGTACTATATAATTTCTTATATTACAAGGAGACTGCTATCTATTATGACAGGACTTATTTTGTTGCAGTTCAACTTCAGATGTTTGAGGTGAGAGTATTCAGAGCCTGAGGTATTGATGCCAGTTGCGCCCCTATCTGGACCGAGATGCCTTGCGTACGGTTACTCATGTGCTCGTTACCTCCCATGTAGACTACTGCAATGCTCTCTACATGGGACTGCCCTTGAGGACCTCCCGGAGGCTTCAGCTGGTGCAAAATGCAGCCACACGGGTTGTGATGGGAATGTCCCAATACTCCCATGTTACACCCCTCCTGCGTGAGCTGCATTGGCTGCCGGTTGCCCTCCGGGTGAGGTTCAAGGTGCTAGTCAACATTTATAAAGCCCTTCATGGCTTAGGTCCGGGGTATTTGCGGGAACATCTGCTGCCAGCAATGATGTCCGATCGCCCGGTGCACTCACACAGATGGGGCTGGCGGCCCCCAGGGGGAGAACCTTTTCTGTGGGAGTGCCCACCCTCTGGAACCAACTGCCCGTGGAGCTTTGGGTGGCGCCTGACCTCCGCTCCTTCCGTTGTGACCTGAAGACTTGGCTTTTTTGATCAGCCAGCCTGGACTGAAGGGGATTTTAATAGTTTTAATTTGTCCTAATTTGTTTGTGGGTTTTAATTGGTTTTAGGTCTAGTGTTGGGGTTTTTAGATTTAACAGTTTTTTAAAGTTTGTATTTTCTGTTTTTACCATTGTAAGCCACCCTGAGTCCTTCGGGAGATAGGGTGGCATAGAAATCCCAACAAACAAACAAACAAACAAACAAACAAATAAATGTATGACATGTTAATCATTTCTTTGTGTATTTTTCTTGATTTATTGTATTGTGAGAACAGGCTAAAATGCCAATTTTTGCCCTCCCACCCAGTATTTTATTTTAATTTGGTTATTGGTGGCTGGAAATAAAACAAAACAAAACATTTATGGTGGCAAAACTAGAATCGGCACCATGTACAGGTTTGGGCAATATATTACTCTTATCTTTCTGCTAGATTTCCTTCCAGGTCCCAGTGCATCCACCGAGTGAATTTTGGCAAGTGAAAGCCAAAAGTAACATAAAGATGGAATTCCCAGGGTACTCTACTTTTGTGGTACCTTTCTAGGATTTTCTGTCACAGATGTGTAAAATTTGTGTAAACCTCTTTACCAGCTATTTTGACACTATGACTGTCAAGAGGGGAATTTGTTTAAATTACTAGCTTTGGAGAAGCTTAGTACTAGAGCTCAATCCAGTTAGGTTTAGCTGGCTGGATCTAGTTTTTCCTGTGGCATGACTCATTAACTGCAGGAATTTAACTGCTACAAAGTTAAATATGTCGTGAAAATAGGGACAACATGTTTTATATAATAATCCAATCCGCTACCTATATTCATGCTTTATTAACTGTATTCAATATATCTGAATACAGAGATAATAAAGAAACAAAGAGAGTTAAAATGCATCCTAAGGCATGCTGCTATTTGTTGGTGTTTATATTAAACATTGCCTCTTTTGTCTTGTTCTTCTGCCAACATTAATGCCTAGCTAATGATGCAGATTGTAACTCCTGTAACAGAAGATAATTGCATAGGCATGGTTCCTTGAATTTGCAATATCTGCCAGTACAGTAAAAAAAAAAGAGCAGAACAAACCAGATATAAGCTAAGCATCAAGTGAATGCTCCCAACCTCCCCCAATTCAGATTGATGCTTATTTGTGTATAGGGCTTCTTATGAGCTTGCCAATGGATACAGGCATATTACTGAGGTATCAACACTAATCTAAACAAGGGGGGAAATTGTTGATCATATTTAAACCTGCTTACACTGACTGATTATTCACAGGCTGGGTTTGCAACCATGCTAGATTAAGTTAAAATTGAGTGGAATTTTGTAATTTAACACTCTTTATTTTTCTTTTTTCATGAAATAAATATTAATAACATACTTTATTTAAGCATTGTCCATATTTAGGAATGTAATTACTACATTTTATTTATTTCTGTTTAGTGTGTTGCATGAATACAGCTAAAACCAGAACCTAAATGGACTTAGAACTACTTCAATATAGTGTTTGAAATAGTAGGTTTTGATTAAGAGACTGAAATCTATTTGATTTATGAAACTGAAAGTAGGAACTTAGGATGTGCCTATCCTAACTCAAAGTTTGTTCTCTATATTCATTTTTGAGAAGCAGTTGGTTGTTTACCTGATGATTTCATGAAGTAAGATAAACTGGGGCCCAAAAATGTTTCTTTTTGGTAGTAGCACCTATTCTGTGTAATGCCTTCCTACAAGAATTTAGATTAGCCTCTCCTTGATAATTTTCCAGATATTGATGCAGATGGAAGCTTGGGGATGGCACTGACAGCCTGTAGTGGGATTATGTTATCTATGTTTATTCTTTATATTTATTATTCATTATTCCATTTTCAATTGTGTTAAATTATTTAATTGTAACATGCTCTTTTTAACATAGACATTACCATTTTTAGAATTACTGTACTCTCTTCTTATATGGGAGTTTTATTATGGTGTTATATGAATTTGATATGTGAATCTGGTGAAAGCCAGATAGTTCTCTCTCTCCCTCCCTCCCTGTCTCCCCTCTCTCTCTCTCTCTCTCTCTCTCTCTCTCTCTCTCTCTCTCTCTCTCACACACACACACACACACACACACACACGTGGAAACATGAGATGGCTGAAACTAGATTTTATTTCTGCAAACTACCAGTTTCCAGCATCCTACTGAAGACAATGTGTAATTGATAGAAGTTCTGATTTCTCTGCCTTGACTTTTATGCAATTTTTCTTCTATGTCATGTAACAGTATGTACAAATTAGTGGCAATAACGATATCATGTCATGTACAAATTAGTGGCAATCAACGATATCATAGTAGGAATAAAAAACAGCAACTGGATGTCAATGAACATAATTAGATAAGATTTTTGAAAGTATGGTTACAGTGTATTACACAAAAGCCATATATATGATACTAAGACATTAAAGTTAATTCTTCCCTGTTTAGATTTAGAACTTGAACCTGTCTTGTTAAAACTGAAGTGGAATTTTTTTAAAAAAATTACATTTATATGCCGCCCTTCTCCGGAGACTCAGGGCAGCTTACAATTTTTGGGATACAACCCAGTGTGCTCAGCAATAGCCTTCATTCCATTGTATATGCCTGCTTATTACTAAGCGGCATTTTTACAAAGTCAGCTAATTGCCCCCAACAATCTTGGGTCCTCAATTTACCTACCCCGAGAGGATGGAAGGCTGAGTCAACCTTGAGCCTGGTGGGATTTGAGCCTACAGCAGTTGTAGGCAGCTGGATCTTAAGTGCAGGCAATTAACAGCCTGAGCCACCAATTGCCAGTTTATCTTCTTTTCCTCAATCATCATTAGCTCTTGCTATTAACATTTCTTTACTGATTAACAGCAACAACAGGAAAAACTGTAATATATTAAGTATGTAAGGAGATATGGCCATTTTTTTTCTTTCTCCCATTCTTCTTCATTATTCTAGTGTATTAGAGCCATTGTAGCACAATGGTTAGAATGCAGTATTGCAGGCTAACTCTGCCCACAGCTAGGAGTACGATCCTGATTGGCTCAAGGTTGACTCAGCTTTTCATCCTTCTGATATCAATAAAATGAGAACTTACATTGTTGGGTGCAATATGCTGACTCTCTAAACTATTTACAGAGAGCTGTAAAGCACTATGAAGCGGAATATAAGTCTAAATGCTATTGCTATTGTTATTTCTTCATTAATCTTATATGAGCTTGGAAGAGCTTGCCATCATCTTAGAATAACTGATCATAGATGGCTTCTCTCGCATCACATGAGCAAGTAGATTACTTTGGCCAGTTACTCTTTTTCAGCCCTAGGAAGAAGGCAATGACAAACTACTTTCAAATAATCTTTCCTAGAAAACTGCAGAAACTTGTCCAGGAAGTTTCTAGGAGTCAAAAAACTGACTTAAAGTGGGGGACAAGCATGGTAATATGGATGTTTTTTTCCCTGTAACATAGAAAGATTATTGGTTATTTGGATTGTATTAATACTTTTTTAATATTTGTATGTATGTTATATTTTTTGTGTGAGCTGCCCTGAGTCCCTCCGGAGATGGGGCGGCATATAAATCCAAAAAAAAAAAAGAGCCATCAATTGAATGTGTGAGTTTATGCCCATAAATATGTATATAGTCTACAATACATAGCAGATTTCTATATCAAGTGGTAAACACAGCTGTTCTCTAAGGATGGCAATGTATGTGTGAACTCACAGATATTAGGCATTAGTTGTGAGATGCAAAATTGGTTTTAGTAATGCATCTTCTAGTGGATAGTATATTTGGTTGTTTTTGTAGTAAATATCCCTTCTTTATGGCTTTTTGGGGGAAAAAAATACTACTATCTCCCTGAGGGAATGGGAGGATGGAAGAGAAACAATTTACCTTAATGACATGGTTTGCTTAAGAATTAAGTGTTGATGAAATTTGAAAGCTAAAGCTTATTTTTTAATTCACAGACCAGCTGCAGCACAGCATGAGAAGAGAGGGGGCTAGCTGTTTCATTTGCTACAACATCTTTTTCTGGGTATAGTCCTGACTATACTCTTCAGTAATTCGGTTTAATTGAAATTGCATGCTTTTTAAATTCCAAGTCTTATATTGATCAACATATGTCAACTGTAGAAAATTGCACTAAATTGTGTTATGTTTATGGGGAGCAGTCAACTGTTCACCGGTGTTTAGAGCAAGTTTCTACCTATGTAAGATTGGAACAGGATTATTACTGAGTCTAGAATTCGATTTTCTTATCTTTAAAAAAAATCAGAAAAGGAAAATGAACCTGAAAGACTGCTAGATCCCAAAAGTTGTGATAATCAATTTACTGCAGAGCAGAACTTTTAAAAAAGCAAGTAGTTTATTATGGCAACTGAATGTCTTAGTGATGACATTGGAAAATCAGGACTGGATTGCACTCAAATGTGCAATAATTAGAATAACTTCAACATTAAGCCAGTGATACACAGGGTCACTTCAGTTATGATTAATTCCTTTTGTGGATATATTTTTTGTAAGAGAAACTGCAGGCAAAATGGTGTTACATGAAAAATGTGTACTGGCAGAGAGATACCACCAAGCCTAAGAAGACGTTAGTGCACAGTTAGTTAACAAGGGAAGGTTTAAAAGAAAAACAGTCTTAGACATGCAATAGAAGAGTATTAAAGAAAATGAAATATTTTCCAAAATAAAAGGCCACAAATTTTGGCAAAAGAAATGTAACAGAACAATTAGGAATAATAATGATTATTAATTGAGGATAATATCAGTAAAAATATTAAGACCAGCAGAAACCTATTGTTTGAATAAATTACAAGACATTAGCGATAGGAGCAGAAGAAAAATGAATTAAAGAAATGCTGAGCAGAGGTGGGGGGGCATGTAAGGTTCCCCCATTTCATTATGGAGAACATATAATGGACAGCCAGACCTGAACTAGTTTGAGGAAAACTATAGCAGCAGAAGATGAAATACTAGACCTTATTGACAGATTAAATAATGGAAATGTTTGCAGTCTGGAATGTTATTCTTTCAAGAGTTGTTAAAGAACTATAATGTGAAATAGCTAATTTTATGTCAGAATTAATTAACCAAGATTTATTTCTGTACAGAGAATAGAAAAGCAGAGCATGTGTGTTTTAGTACAATGGGGAGGCAATTATTAAATGTACAGAAGGACAAATATTGCTGAATATGCAAGGAGCCTTGGTGGCTCAGGCTGTTAATTGCCTGCAGTTAAGTTCCAGCTGCCTACAACTGCTGTAGGCTCGAATCCCACCAGGCTCAAGGTTGACTCAGCCTTCCATCCTCTCGGGGTAGGTAAATTGAGGACCCAAGATTGTTGGGGGCAATTAGCTGACCTTGTAAAAATGCTGCTTAGTAATAAGCAGGCATATACAATGGAATGAAGGCTATTGCTGAGCACACTGGGTTGCATCCCAAAAATTGTAAGCCGCCCTGAGTCTCTGGAGAAGGGTGGCATATAAATATAAATGTAATTAATTAATTAATTAATATCATTTCTGAAAAGCTAAATCCTTTTTCATTTTTCAAATTCAAATTATCAATGAGTAGGTAGATAGGAATGGTGTAATATAGCTTTGCATATCTGCATTTTAAAAAACTTTTAATAAGCCTGTCGCCAAAAGTTTGGTGAGATACAGTTTTGGACCAGTAGAACTTTCAATAAGCCCAACAGGATCTTTAACTGGACAAGTCAACCAACTAGCTAATAAATCTCTATATTAGATAACAGATAGATTGGACTGAAGGAACCCTTGGAAGGAAAGGGGTCTAACCATAGGCTACCATAGTTCCATGTTAGCCAACAGGTAGTTCTGATTGCCTGGGTCATTTTTTTAAGCATGCTTTCATTTTGAAGTGATTTTTCTATCCAACATTTTTCTTAGTTATGTATCTGAACTGTGGAACACAGAACTGGAATAGCCAACATTGGAGACTCAAAGAGTCCAAATGTCAAGAAATGTTCAGGCTAAATTTTAATATTGAATTATATTTATAACACATGAAATTTTTCATCTCATGAAGAGCTTTGGCTCTACTGTACCTGGAATATGGTGAAGAGGATAATTTTACATAAATGAAAGAAACTTATTCTTCTGCTATTCAGGAACGAATTCAAAGTATGACTGTTACTCAGTTTTGAAAACTCATTGAATTCTAAAATGAGAAGGGAAATGACATTTTTGTATCTGAAAATTCAGGCACACCCTGTGTTTCAGTAGCTAGAAATGGAATGACTCCAGACATTTCCAGAGCATGTGACTTGAAACTTGAATTTGCAATATATAATCCACTGTCTGCCACCCTTGGAAGAAAGAAGCTGCAACTATCTCACTTCCAAACCTCAAGTGATCTACTTGTAAATAAAAGGCTAGTATTAATAATAATGCCATCAGTGTACTAATATTCTTGCAGTAAAAATACACCCAAATTTACACTACTCTGACATACCATGTACAATATGTAATAATATGGTGCTTTATCAGACCAAGTTAAGTACATGATTCACTAGCTGAAAAGAAATGCTGAAACTTCTCCCAAACACCTTCATTTCTTAAGCTAAATCATGTCCATTAACCGCCTAGTTCAACTGCAGAAACAACCCAGGTTTCATTGTCATAGTGGCTTGTTGCTATAGCTCACTCCCTACCTTTTCAGACAAGCCTTCTCACTTGCCAAATGATTACACAGCAGATTCACTTTGACTCTTTAATTGAAGTGCCTCTCAGGTAACACCAAATGAGAGGTGCTTCTATGTCCCAAAGCATTCAAAACCATCTCTGAAAACACACACGCCTGGACACTTTAGGCATTGCTTAATTGATGCTATTTTCACAGATCCTTCAGGTCACCTGTAATATCAAGTAATTTAAGTGATATTTTCACTATCCATTTACTGAGCTAGCTGGCAATCAGTCCTCCTACACAATGAAAGAAAATGTTTGGAGGGTGGGAAGCTTTAGAAAAATGGCAGAGAAACTATCCGTTCCCTCCAATAGCAGACAGCCTGCCAGTTTTGCTAAATTATGTTCACTGACACAGAGTTGGCAGTAATGTTTACAGGCAAAAAGCTCCAAACTCTGACAGAAAAGTATTTTTCTATAAATCAGTAAAATCAAATAGATCACTTTAAGGCAGGGAAAGAAATAGTGTAATCCTATACATGGTTATTCAGATATAAGCTTCATTAAGTTAATATATTTATTCCCAGATCAATGTACCTTAGCCTATGTAAATGCATTTCTGTACATATCTTCCCTGTTGCTGATAACACTCATAAAAGAAAGGAAGATTAAAAAAAGAATGACTGATTTTTATAATGAATGAATAATTCCCCCCCCCAACAATTATGGCACATAGCCAAACAGTTTTAATTTAGCCATATCTTTTAGTATTTGTAGACTATTTATGAAAAGGAACACACAATAAGATTCCCAAAACATCCAGTAGAATGTCATTAAAAAGAAATGCTTAATTGTCCATTTAGGTGCAAACAATGAAAACACCATAAATATTTGCTGGTTGTATGGGAATATTTCTTGAATCTGCAACCTTTTACAGGAAAAGTCAGTTTTTCATTCTTATTTTATCACTGTCCAATTCAGAACTTTTGCTCTGTCTGCCATATAAATGATAAAACAACTTTTTGGGTAATAGCCATTTGTAGTATACCTAAATCTAGGAACGTACAAATTCTAGAAACGCCAAAGCATATTCAAATATATGTGAGACAAATTAATTGAACATTTAGTAAAAGTTTCCCAATTCATTCTCTTACGTTATAATTGATGAGGGACGTCAAAAATTGGGGTGTGTGTGTGTGTGTGTGTGTGATTTATTTATTTAGTAAATATATATGCCACCCATCTCATTATCAAATGATTCCAGGAAGCTTGTTGAACAAATCACATAAAGTTCATCAACCTCTTGTTGAACATCTAGCAGCGTTGATAATAAATAAATGCTAATGAAAGGAAGTCAACAAAAAAGACATGTGAAGCTTAAATGCACATGGAAGCAATTGTGCAGTCATGTGCAAATAACATACTCAGGCACTCAACAAATTTCATATGATCTAGAAAACTACAGAACTTTCAGCCTTGATGGGCAGTAACCATGGTAGAATGAACTTAATGTGCATCTGACTTTGATTCAACTTTTGTTTCTCATGCTTTTTAATACACTTGCCACCATTTCCATTCAATATTCTCAGGTTTCCATAATCACTAGTAATCACTCTAGCAGAAAGCAATATCCATAACAAATCAGCCAAGAGTTGCAAACTGAGAAGAAAATACCGTTTTTTTGAAACATAAAACAAAGGCGAGATAAGAGTTTTCAATACTGTTGTGAATAGTTGGCATGTGTTCACTTTATCCCATCCTTTGATTCAATCTCTGACTATAAAAAATGAGTTCAAGAGTGTCATGGAATAATCAACAGATTAATCAGAAGCTCATCTTCAGAAATATTAGCAATACTTTCAAGGGACATCGTGGATACTTGGACAATATGAGGCATTTGCATGTAATGTCTTGACATTAATTTGGATCAGTTTCAGAACTATGCAAATGTATGGTTTTGAGAGCTGAGTGTTGCCTTCCCCCCCAGTTCTACAACAATTGATTTAAATCTGTGTATTCTGTTTACAATGCTATGGGTTTACAGAACATTTGGGAAGTCAGTTTCTAATAAGTGAAATTTACACTCATCCTTTTACTCATTCATCTCCTCATCCTGGACTTAAGTCAACATTTCCTTGTGCTTATTACCAAGAAACTTTAAGATATGTAGACTTCAACTCCCAGAATTTCCCAGCCAGCAAGTTTCCAAGATTGAGAAAATCCATTAAAGAGGTTCAGCTACTATTGAGCCAAGATGCTATTAGGAACAGGGGCTGGGTGGCTTTGCAGCTCTCTTTCATAGCAACAGCTTTATTTCATGTAAAAAATGAAGACAGGGCAGCTACCTATAACCATAAATATTGATAATTGGAACTACTGTACAGCATGAGATGAAAACATTGTTTTCCATTGTTATGGTGGAATAGGCAGCTGGAGGAGGAGTAGTGTGTATGTGTGTGGAGGAGTGAGGGCTAGGAGGGAATCTGGGCAAGAGCATCACAGTTTTTCAGAGAGGAGGCAGCATATTCCAGAGAGAAGCCTAAGACAAGAGACTACACAATGCTGAACTGGATGTGAAAGGGAAGAAAAGGTTCAGGCCACATCTTACAGTCTTATTTATTTATTTATTTATTTATTTATTTATTATTGGGACTTGTATGCCGCCATCTCCGAAGACTCGGGGTGGCTCACAACTAAGAAACAACAGCAATAAATAATTAAAAAGAGATTAAACCCAATTACAAGCCCAAACAAATTTAAAATACATTAAAAATATAAAACCACCCCCCCAGGAAAGAAAAGGTCACAGCACGGATTGGTCAAACAACCAGGTCTTCAAATCATGGCGGAAGGTGCGGAGGTCAGGGGCCAGGCAGAGCCCCAGGGGGAGCTGGTTCCAGAGGTCAGGGGCTGCGACATAGTAGGCTCGTCATCGGGGGACTGCCAGCCGGCATTGGCCTGCCGACGGGACCCCAAGGAGTCCTTGCCTGTGTGCTCGCACAGGGTGGTTGGCATTCGATGTCAGCAGGAGTCGCTCCCTTAAATATTGAGGACCCATGTCGTGAAGGACTTTGTATGTTAAAACTAAAACCTTGAATTTCACCCGGAGCGCAACCGGCAACCAATGCAGGCAGCGCAGGAGGGGGATAACATGGGAGAATCAGGAAACTCCCATCACCACCCGCGCCGCCGCATTCTGCACCAGCTGCAGTCTCCAGATGGTATGCAAGGGCAGTCCTAAGTAGAGAGCGTTGCAGTAATCGAGTCTAGAGGTAACAAGGGCATGTGTGACTGTGCGCAGGGCATCCCGGTCCAGGAATGGGAGTAGTTGGCAAACAAGATGGAGTTGGGCAAAGGTCCCCCTGGTGACGGCTCCCACCTGCTCCTCCAACCGGAGCCGAACATCCAGGAGGACCCCCAAATTCCGCACCCTATCCACAGGGGGCAACACCGCTCCCCCTATGGCCAAAGATGGATATTCCTGACTGGGCCGAGATGCCGGTACGCACAGTCACTCAGTCTTGGCCGGGTTGAGTCGAAGCATGTTCCCGCTCATCCAGATCCGTACCGCATCTAAGCACTCCTGCTTAGTCTTGAAGTTATATCTACAGCTTTAGTCTGGCAAGATTCTGCCTACTAGATATAAGCAAATAAATAATTGGACTTGATTGGATTGGAATGATTGGGTTTCACTGTGATGACTTTGGGCTTTATGACTTTATAAAGACCTCCTCCTTATATTTTGCACTTCAGATTTCTTCAACCCCAGCCTGGACAGGTAGTAGCAGAGACTGTAAAAATTATTATCTGCAGCAACTGGAGGATATCAGATTGCTTACTCCTACTGTAAAGCCACGTACTCATTGGTAAAACTGAGAATTTACAATGTTCTGATGAGATAGAAACTTCATGACTTCAGAAATATTTATCTCAGTTTTGATAGGCCTGCTGTGCAGCTATATAACAGAAACTTTCTGGTTCCGGTACGTCTTTTGTGCTCTAAGCCCAACACAAACAACACAAATGGTATTAGCATGGCTGCCTTCTGTCTACAACAATCTGGAGACAACTGCGTTTCTCAGATCTCTGCTGGAGAGCACATTGAAACAGGCCCCATCAATTCCTATGCAGATGATTCACAGAGGTGACTTTAGAAAGAATACTGTCATCAACAAACCACAGCAGTGCCCACAGACATAGAAAGAGGGAAGCCTTTGAAAATACCAAAGAAAACTAACTCCATGCTCTTGTCAAATGCCTAATAATTTTGGCTTTCCAAAACACAAAGTTGGATTATTCTGCTCAAGTACCAAAACAACTAATTAACACAGCTAATTAATGTCATGAACAGCAGTCCAAAGAATGGTATTTTAAATTCTGGATTTCAAAGCTTTGCTAATTGTGGGGCATTGCTGCTAAGCACAGGGAGGGTGAAACGGTTTGCACATTTTACAATTTTACAGTTTTATAGTGTACCATCAATTAGCAGCATCACAGGGAATGCTCTTTCGCATGATGCGTTTGTCTAATGTCTACAAAAAGAGAAGGGAAGGGAAGGGAGAGAAATCTCACTCCTTAATAAAAATGTACGCAGTATCATTTTTGTCAAACAATTTAAAACATGGTTGGAAATGATTGTGAAAAACAAATTATCCATCTTGAAAGTGCACTGACACCCAGCGTTTATTTTCCTTCTCTGACTTATTCAAAAGGCAAAGGAGGAGAACATAAAATAGGGCACAACAGTGATACAAAATTGCAGGACAAGGCTAAAATCTTCCTTGAAAGCTTAATAGCGCCATTTTTGTGAGAAATATAGAAGGAACACGATTTGCTTGTTACCGACATCTTGATATGTCTTGTACACTATTCCTCTAGGGCACATGTCCAAAAGTATCCACAGTGGATGCAAAAAATAATAAAGATATAATCTTGGACTTTTAGAAACAGAAAACTGATGGCAAAAAACAGGCCTAGTGATCCATCCAGTCTTAGGTTTTTTAAAAATGTTTTTAATTTTTGTCAGATGACAGACATGTGTTTATCCCAAGCATGCTTAAATTCAGCAATTGATCATTAATCTACTATCTCTGCTGGAAGTCAGTTCCAAGCTTCTATTATTCTGTGAAGTAATACTTTCTAGCATTATTTTGAACTTCTCTCTCCTGTCAATTTGAGGTTATGCTTCCATATTCCTGATTTTGGCTTAATATTGAAAATACTGTCTTCTAGAACCTTATTCACACCCTTAATATATTTAAAAGTTTCAAACATGAACTCCCCCACACTTTCCCTTCTGTTCTCCGGGCTGTATATATTCAGTTCCTCCAATCTTCCTTATATATTTTGTCTCTTGAACCTTGAACTATTTTTGTTGCCTGTCTTTGGATGCACTCAATCTTATCATTTTTTTAAAGAGAGGTCTCCAGAACTGGACTTTTTCCAATTTCAAAGAGAGTAAAAGCATTCTTAGAGATATTGCCTGCTTGACTATACATGCTTACAATTGTTCATCATCATCATTTTAGCCATTGTCTATCCATTGCAGAATGAAGGCCTCTTCTGCATGTTTCCAACCCATACGGTCTGAGCTTTTTTTTTTTTTTTGCCAATTGGGCCCCCAATATTTGTTCATGTCATCGATCCATCTTGTTTTATGTCACTTTCATGGACTCCTTTTATCAAGTGGGATCCATTCTATGACTGCCTTGGTCCACCTGCCATCAGTTTTTCTTGCTATGTGACCAGCCCATTTCCATTGCAATTCTTTTATTCTCTCGATGATACCTTATAGTTTTGTTGTTCTCTAATTCAAGATCTTTCTATCTTGTCTTGTAATGATGAGCATGTATTTTTCCATGGCTCTTTATGCCACTCGTAGCTTTTGTTACAGATGCTATTGTTATATGTATTATTAAAATTGTTATACATACGAAGTATACATTTAGCTGTTTCGAACAAGATTATCCTTCCTTTATCTTCTGAAAAAACGTCAACCCAAAGTAAAATTCAGCAATGGTCCCATTCCTGCCAAAGAAGAACACCATCAATCTCCTAGCCTGGAGCTCAAGGTCTGTAACAAATCCCTTAGTTCAACAAAGTACTCAGTCCTAATTTCAGAAAATCATTATTTCCAATTATTGATATGCGACTCCTGTATAGAATTTTATGAAGGCAACATGATCCCAGATCCCCAAAAGAGACTTTGCTCCTCCTTTTTAAATTTAGTAGTATACAGTAATGGGATAACATTTTCATTGAGCTGTTTACTACATATACTTTCCTTGACAGTAATTTTGTGGAACATATGTAAAAGAGTAGGGAGTGCATCACAATAGGCATCCTGTTATTTTTCCATACAACTGACTTTGCCATTTTAATGTTCTTTTCTCCAGGGTGGAGCAGATACTCTTCCTGCTGTTCCCTTTGTCTTAAGTACTCTTAATTATTTAGTGGTTTTAACTGCTTCACTTCACAACCCTTACATCAGATTACTTGTGAATCCTTAACAATAATTGTTCCTCCTAATACAGATCACCTGGAGCCTTATAGTTTCTTTCCCCCTCTGTCAATTATTCCTACCATCTGCTGTCTCTAGTTTTTAAAGTAATACTAACCCATGGAGGAATTCTCTTGTTATCCCATGATTGCTACATTCATTCAGGCAGGAATCTTCTTTGAGAGGAGTTTGTAGAAATAAATTCTCAAAGACAAAGCAAATAACGTTTATCAGGTTGATCTATTTGCTTGTTAAAAATAAAACCTAATTTACAGAAGTCATGTTATCCATTTATCCTTAATCAGATAGTTAGCTAACTGGCCTATAATTCATCAGCTCTATCCAAATATTCTAGTTTTCTGGTACAGAAGGCAATTTTCAATATTATACATATTTTCATTAGAAGATCAGCTATTCTACTTTTGGATGCTTTAAGAACTTTCAGATATACGCTATTAGAATTCAGAGATTTATTTGTTTTCCCAATGTCAAAAATACTACAGCTTCTC
This sequence comes from Naja naja, assembly GCA_009733165.1. Classification (NCBI taxonomy): domain Eukaryota; kingdom Metazoa; phylum Chordata; class Lepidosauria; order Squamata; family Elapidae; genus Naja; species Naja naja. Next base: position 66,390,685 of record CM019150.1, read on the forward strand.
CTTTGTCATCTTTATTTTATACAGTTCATACAACAACCATTTTGGAAAATATCAATTTATTTCTGCCAAATATTTTTTACACTGAACATAGACCTTAAAAATTTGTCTACTTACTTCTCAACCAACTGCTTGCTAATAAAATTGTTATTCCAATGTAAATATGTTTTTTTATTGTTAGCTTCAGTTTAGTGCTAGGCTCTTCATTCCTCACCACCATTATCCCCACTACCAAAATATCTCCAGTGGGGCATTGTCTTCATAAATTCTGTGAAATTCTGTGCTTCTTGAAAGCATTTGCCTCTTTTCTTTTATATCATGTCTGTCCATTAGATTTTTGTGTTTGTTTCAATCATACTTCTTAATTCTTTTCTTACTTACAACTCTCTTCCAGCAATATATTCATATAAGCAGAACTCATCTTCTCCTTAGGTTTAGTTAGCTTTTCATTTCATACTGTACTCCATTTGCATTCTTGTATTGATAGTCTTGAAGGCAACAAGGCAGTTTTTGATACAAACTCAAGGTTAACTGCACCAATATTGATTGCGGGAAATATGACTTCAGCAACAGAGTGGTCAATGCCTGGAATACTCTACCTGACTCTGTGGTTTCTTCCCCAAACCCCAAAAACTTTAACCTTAGACTGTCTACTATTGACCTCACCCCTTTCCTAAGAGATCTGTAGGGGGCGCGCATAAGCGCACCAATGTGCCTACCGTCCCTGTCCTATTTTTTCTTTTATTGTTTCTTTTATTTTTCTTATATGTATTCATTTCATGTATTCATAACTATGTTTACCCTTATACTTATTATCTTGTAAGCAATTGACAAATCAAACAAATAAATAAATAAATAAAAACTTTATCCATTATAAATTTGTTTTTTCTTGTCTTTACAACTATTTTTCCTACTAAGCTTCCTTATTACAGTACTCTGACCCACGTCAGATCTCCAAATCTTCACCATCCATCTTCTAAATGAAATGTTCTGCCTGACTACCACTTTCTTCAGTCTCCACTTAAGACATTGCTTCCTCTTTCAAAATCTGATTAAGTACTGGATTTTAATCAACATTTTCTCTCTTTATCATTTTGATTACAGTGCTTTGTTTCTGGGCAGATACTGTTTCAAGAGGAAAAGTCTATGGAAGTTTTTGAAGCTCTACTTCAAAAGCTCTACTTCAGTTTCCAGGCAAATCAGTTCATCAATCGTCACTAGTAGGCCTTAGTAAAGTCATACAATCTTGCTGCCTTTTGTCTTCCTTCCCTAGCAAAATATGAATGATAACTTTTTAGGTTATATTATTATTATTATTATTATTATTATTATTATTATTATTATTCGCACAATCAGCCAGATGTTCAGAACTGGGTTTGGCATTTTTGTCTACCTATCAAGTCTTTACCAAGTACCTGGGATGATGATGAGATTAGTATTACTCCTTTTATTCATTAAACATGAAACTCAGTCAACTGAACATTTAAAAGTGTATCACAAATGTCATTGACTGGCGCTGCTGGTTGACATGGGTTGCTGCCAGCATCCTAGGTATCAACCAAGTATCTTCTTAAAATGTACGATGTTCCGAGTAGCACAGTTTTTTGCAGTTCCACAGGAAGCTGCAACTTCTTGATGTATTTTGTAAAATTCTTGGACATGGTACCAAGTACCCCAATGACAATGGGTACCACTGTTACATGTTTCATCCATAACTGTGTAGTTTCAATGGCCAGGTCGCAATATTTGTGATTGTTTCCAATTATTATGGTGGTGGTGGTTGATTTAATCTTCAATTTATGCACAATCTGGGACCAATAAAAACTTAACAGTTCAAGTCCTAACAAAGGACCTAAGAGCTATTAAGGTAATGTCTGAATATGTAGGCAGTTCCGAGTAAGGTAGTTTTTTGCAAAGTCAGAATATTCAGGTCTAATAAGTTCAAAATTTCTATGTATTTAAGCAACTCTTTGGGTATTGCTCTAAGTTTTCTATTACTATTGGAACAAACATAGATTTTTTCCTCCACAATTGCTAAACTTCAATTTGCAGATCACAACATTTCATTATTTTTTCCAGCTATTTCTCTTCAATTCATATATTACCTGTTGTTATGATTATTATTATTGTATGGCATTGTTACAATAACCAGGAGCACAATGCAATTGTAGAGTAGTAGTTTGGCTTGCCAAAGTACCAATTCTGTTATAGGACACACTTGCATGCTTCCCAAGATATACCACTTTGGTGATACTATTTTTATTAACAACTGATAGAGTAATTACTGTTAAATCTATAACTAATCATAGTAATAATGCTAATATAAAATCTATTGCCTATTATCAACTCTCCCAAAACCATGGTGAAAAATTCAACACGCAACACAGAGTACTTTCCTTTGAATTCTTGAAACTATTCTTACTTTTAAAGCAGAAAGCTGTAATGAAGATCTATAGACTCAATCTCCTGAAGTTCCAGTTTGAATCCCTGCCTTCTTTTTATTAAACTCTGTCTTCTTTGGCCCACTCCATCATCCTTAAGACCATTAGCTGCTTTCTTCATCCTATATAAAATGATTTCCTACCAGGGAGCAGATTTTGACAAAATGCCTAAATAATAGGCATCTATTTTCAAAGGTGTGCTTTATATGACAGCACTATCAGTTTTGATAGTAAAAATAGTAAAAATTGCAGAAGTAAAGGTCAGAATATAATCAGCAGGATGATCAGAAGGTCTGATACTTATTCCAATTATTACGTATCTGACTTTAATTCCAGAAATTGGGGTTCAGCATACTGTATCTGCTTAAATCAAATGATTAGCCCAAACTGACATCAGTTTATACCAGGTGTCCAGATTATTCTTTAAGTACAAAATGTTATTTTCCAAAGGCCATCTTAATTATTCACAGTATTTGTTATAATTCATTTACTTCAGTACATTGATTTATGTTTTTACAGATTTTCCATTCAAATTATATTTTATGTAAGGGCCAAAATATTGTATTTTACAGAAATTGTTAATGTGTCTTTTAAAAAAGCTGAAAAGGAAATAGAACTTAGCTTATGAAATAGGGAGGCAAAATAGCTTTTGAGCTTCTGCTTACAATTCTGGTCCCAATCTGGATTAGGGTTTTTGCACTAGCCATTTACACTAATTAATACATGATTCACTGAAAATAATGAGTTTTTTCTCTAGGACAAGTTATTAAAATTAGAACTTCTTTATGTTTCAGATTCAGTATGGATCTGGCATAAAAGACAATAGACATCCACCATGCTCAACATGGTACAAAACAAGGAAACTTTATATAAAGTTTGGGTCAATTTCAATTGTATCTTAATACTACACTATAGAGTTATGTTATACTATCTATTACACTTACATTACAATTTAATAGACCAATCTAGAAAAAAACAACTCTATGAGACATATTATAGACACAGGCTATTATCAATCAGCATTTTAATGAAACATAATTACATCCATTTATGGCTCCCAATAGGTAAAGCAATAATTAAAGGTGCAAGCAAATAACCATAAGAAATAATGAGTACCTTCTCAGAGCAAAAATTAATTGTATATCACTAACTTAGTAGGCTAAAGCTTCTCATTTATAAGGTCATGCATGCAAAACTACTTGTTAAAGATAGACAGTATGCCCCAGGAGAAATTTAACAGTGTAGAAACCAGTTTAGCTGGGGAAAATGCTACTTATTTTGGGTTCCCTTTCATTAAGTTCTTGTGCTGGCATAGGTTGCATCTTTAAATATTGTAATAGTTCATTATTTTCCCTTTTAAAAAGGTATCTGATAATCACACATTTGACTACTATATTTGTATACCAATAAACAAATATCTATATATATATATATATATATATATATATATATATATATCTATGTTATCTATTTATGTCTGTCTATCTATCTATCTATCTATCTATCTATCTATCTATCTATCTATCTATTATTTAACTTACCTGCATACATTTATTTTATTAATTATTAATAGTTAAAACAAAGGTGAATTTCCAAAGAAAGATAATATCAATAAATGAACAGAGAATTACTAAAATTCTACAATTAATGCCCAATGTAACATTAATAAAAGTTAAACGATACCAAGCAAATTAAACTGAATTGTTTGTATGAAATAAAATCTTCATATATTATTATTTGTAAGTATTTAAAAAGATAATAAAAATACCGCTAAAATATAGATAAGTCTTTAATTTCCGACTTCCCTCTTCTTTGTATACCAACTGATTTGCAGTATTTATTAGTATAAACTGTACTTTAGAAATCCTACTCTAGGTATTTATATTAACCTCAGAGTGTAATTAATAATATATATAGAAGTTACTTGTGGTTAAATCTAGATAAGCCTCATTACTTCTATAACTTCTCCAAGTTATAGTACTCAGTCAGGTATTACCAATACTATGTCATTTTTTCAGGGTTGTGAAAATTTATTGTCATAGCTGAAAGTATATATCTTAATAAGTTATAGTATGGTATATCTTAATGAAGTATGATCAGCACTGATGACATTACCTAGTTTGAAAATCAAACATCTGCAAGAAAAGAACAAGTTTAGACAGCAGCAAGGACTCCACTAGATTGCAAAAACAAGAATACACATACAATATATACAAAATTCTAATGCAAATTCTGTTTTGCAACACAATCACAATAAAACAACAAAACACCTCAACAGGTGTATTAGTATCGTATACTTTATATTTATTTCACTCATGAGGCAGCTCAACCTTAGCTATCTCACTGAATTATTTTGAACCAGTTTCTTTAACTCAGCTTGTCCCACTTTAGGATGTGCATAACATTGACTCCTGAAAAGTGCAATTCATTTCTAATAATTAATAAGCTGTTCAGGAATTAGATTACTTTTAAGCTCTATTTTTATTTGTATATTGTAAAATAGAAATGTTTATTTCCATTATATAAGAGATAGCTTCAGTTACATATGACTGCACAAAATTATTATTCTTCCTCTCCTATCAGCCACATCTCATAACCTTCTGGCAATGCACCACATTGCCACCACAATGAACCATGGACTATATATTCTGTATATTGTATGGTTTCCTCTCATAGACTTGCAGAGAAAAGATTCTTCATATTATGATGAATGCACTGTAGATTTCTTTTTGTGCCATTTAGAGGTTCATCAGAAGATGGCTGGCTTTCAGCCAGCTCATCCCCTTCCCTCAGGGCCTTCTGAAGCAGTAACTATTAATATGTTACTCACCATTTGTCTGATGCATTTCCTTGCTCCACATCCATCTTTGGAGAGCTGACTTTCATTAACACTTCAAAAATAATTTAAGCTTTTCGCTGTGAAGGTTAGAAACTTTTCACAGCTCAGAGTTAATAGCTCCGCTGTTTATATGCTATAATGTCTTGATAACCTTTTCAAACCCACAGTGGCCCACAGCTAACACCTGTTCTTGCTATTTTTGTTTCCAGAAAGTAAGAACAGAACTGCAGTGACTTCTGCTTCTCTGTGGGCATTTCTCCTCTTCAGTGTTTCTGTTATTCTTTCTTTATGTTTTATGGGTGTACCTGAAGAGTAGAAAGCCCTGCTAAGGCATGAGATTTCTCATAGTATACACAGAGTATGCAAACTTGACAGCATACATATAAAGGAAGTAGACAACAATACGGAACTCGTTTCCCTTCATAGTTCCCAATCATCTGTTGTCCTTTTCAAAATGTCCTCTGAATAATGCAACCAACACTGTATTCATTTTCACGAAAGGTTTTCAATTTAGCAGTGAAATTATTTCCACTTGTGTTGAGCTTCCAGTGGCCACTTCAGTGGTGTATAGTCTCTACCTTATCATTGAAATAAAATCAATGGCCCCAAAGGTACTTATGAAGCTTTTCAAGGGCGCAGATAATGGTACAGCAATCTTTCCCTAATGCTGATTAATGAGACTCCTTCTTTGATGTTCTTATGCAGGAATATTACCAAATAAGGAGTTTGGTTTGTGCCTGTTTGCTTTAACACAGCCTCAGAGGCACCAGTGGTCAAGGTGAACAGTTTGTCAAAACTCTGGAGCTTTTAGAACAGAGTTATTTCTAATGGCTGTTTCCAGTTGCTCAAATGTAACGTGGCATTCTTCAGACCATAACACAACATTTGAGTTTGTTCTTCCAGTTTAGATCCAGCAGGGCTACTGCAATTTGACTGAACTTGGATACAAACTTCTGGTAATTCTGTTTCTCCAATAATTATTGAACCTGTTTTTTCTTTGTAAGTACAGGTTAATCCTGGGTAGCCCATATGTTTGCTTCCAGGGGTGACATAATCAAATGGGCTGCCTCATGTTCCCCACAGACTACTAGATCACATTTCTTGGCCTTGTTAATGAATTCACCCTCCTTATGTGTCAGATCATCATTTCCAGATGTGTTCTCAAATAGTTGAAAAGAAGTTGTCATATAAATTTGCCATGGCAAAGCCATTCAAATCCCTCATCAGCTCATTGGGAAAGTTGTAATAACATTCTGAAGATCAAACAGGATTATATTGAATTCAAACAACTCATGGTGCATAACAAATACTGGTTTATTTTCATCTTGTTTTGTAAAAAGCATGGGCTAGTATACTTTGCTCAGGTCATATATGTAAATATGCTTGCCTTCCTCTAGCTGCTCCTTCAGGTCAAGTGCAAGGCATGGGGAACTGGCCTGGCTCAATTTCTTCATTTATTTCATTCTGATCCACACAAAAAATGGACTCCACCCCGCAACTTTCCCAAGCTCAAGGATCAGGAAAGCCCAAATGCTTTCAGAGGATTAGTCTTATTTCCTACTTCTCTTTGATTTCTTTTTTTAATGGTTCAATATTGTTATGGGCCTGTCAAATAAACCCTTCAACACTTTGACTGATTTCTCTATGTCTATAGTCATAATGACTGGAGTAATAAGTCCTGATTACACTGTATAGCATATTTCTTGTAAAATAAGCCAGTACTCTCCTTTGGTCTGAGTATGTTCCCATAGTATAGTTTACATTTAAGCCTGATTCCTAGAATCTTTGCAATTCTGGGTCTCCCTTTCTCTTTTACATGGTATAGAGTAGGCAATCTGGGTTGGTGTGCAGCAATCTGAGGAACAACACTTTATCTTCTGACTCACAGTAGCATTCCCTGGCATGCAAATTATACCACTTCTGGCATGCAAATTATACCACACATTTCTCTTGCCCCCTGATCTGGAATCTTCTACTGTAGCTTCTGAATTTGGATTTGGATAGGAAAAGGACTAATTCTCTCTGAATATTCTGTAGCTGCTGTACAAAGTCTAAGATGTTTATTCCTGCAGGACTTTCTTCTCCCTCCTAATTTTAACAAATCATTGGCCTGGTCATGGTATGGGACTGTCGTGAGTTGCTCATTTGCATTTGTGATAACTTGGATAGTAGCTGGACATTGATAAGTGATGGTTTGTATTGCTCTGCATATGATGTGGTTTATGCTGAATGTTTAGTAGTTCCTAAACTGGTCATGTTTCCTTCCTTTTCATGACTACCTTGAAGTGGTCCCATTGATACATTTCTCTTGCTCCCTGATCTGGAATCTTCTACTTAGCTTCTGAACCTTCCTTCCATTGCCTGTGTGGTATACAGTCACATTAAAAAAACGTAACCATAGATCTATAGTCCACATTACCAATTCCTATAGTATTTAAGATGTAGGATATTTTTGCAAATTAGAAATAATTTAGAAGAGATAACAGATCAGTTACAAAATAAGAAAAGGCAAAATAAATACAAATACTGAGAGACCAGGAGATGTGATAGCTCTTTACAAATTCTTCAAAATGGTTTTGAAAGTTATTTTATAAGTCCAGATTATAAGAAATTCTAAAGAATGTGTGTGTGTGTGTGTGTGTTTGAATACAACTTAAAGTATGAAATGGAAACTGATATTACACATAACTTCCTAACATGTACAGCCAAATAAGATATAAGACAAAGAGATTTTAATGTAAGACAAGAAATCAAAGCCAAACTTTGAATGCAAATTCTTGCATAGATGTGTTATCTATCTGTTCAGAAATAGATCATTCTTGATGAAAAGATTTTTCTTTTCTTGGATTTCTTGAAACTTCTCAGAGTATTTCTGCTCCTTAACAGAAGCTGTTTGGAAGATGGAAGTCCATTTCCTTACCCAGCCTCTTTAAATACACTTCCAAATTCTATTCTTTATCTTAAAATATAAAACTATTTATAACTCCAACAGAGAGAAAGATACTTACACAAGACCTCTTTTCCTTTATGGAGATATGTACTGACAACCTGGCATAAGAAGCTAGCCACCAGGCCATAGCCACAATATATGTAAATAAATTTTCATTCTATGAATTTAAATCTAGGAATATTCTTTCCCCTAAGTGCAAATATGAAAAAATAAAGACACCTTAAGTTCCCCTGTATCTTGACTTCTTTCTGATATTTGATAACTTTTCATGTCTATTTCTAATCTGCAAAAATATCCAACATCTTAATTACTGTAGAAATTGGTGTAGTGTGGGTTATGTATAAAACTCACTTCTATACTAATTAAAGAGAGTTACTCAGACATATAAATGCCCATCTGATATGCAAATAATCACTCAGCCAGGTAACCCTCAAGGATATCTATACATTTTCCACTCCACAAATTTGGATTGAAAATTGGCCCTATTCTTAAATATTCCCATCTTCTAAGCAATCAACTAAGCATAATTTACTTGTGTGCTGTGGCTTGACTTCAGCACAATTAAGTCTATCAAATCCATTAAAACTTCCCTGAAATTTCTTTTTATTCAACCAGACAAAATTATTGCCTCTCTTATCTTGTCTTATCACAAACTTAATATCACAGCTATTTTGAGTACTACAAGTGTCCTTGAATTCAGGAACCAGTAATTCCTAGTATTATTTAAGCTCTCTCTTGTAGCTGAAAAGTAGGACTCCTCATACTTTTCCTGAATCATACTGGCAGAACTTTTACCCAAAAAAATCTCAATGCCTAATCATAATTTATATCTTGTGCATATGTTGCTCATTTTCAAGACATGGACTGTGGTTGTTAAGAAAGAAATTTGATGCATTCAGGGATTTGATCTGACAGACCTTCTTGAATTAAGGACAATCATTTAGCTCCCTTTTAAACCTATTTTTATACCAAATTGAAGTGACTCTAGAAATGGAGGTTGAGAGTGGAAGAAGAAGGAAAAAAGAAATAGAAGTATTTTAAAAGCTATAAATGTCTGCCTAGGAGATCGTGTCCACAAAATAGGAGAAGGAGTAGGAGAAGAAGAAGAAGAAGAAGAAGAAGAAGAAGAAGAAGAAGAAGAAGAAGAAGAAGAAGAAGAAGAAGAAGAAGAAGAAGAAGAAGAAGATTATTATTATTATTATTATTATTATTATTATTATTATTCAGCAAAGAAATGTCAGAACCTTATTTACTCTGTGCCATCTGGCTGATGATACTTAATATTGACAACTGCAAAAGCAATGGGTTTTTTTAAAAAAAAGAACAAAACAAAACAAAACAAAAAACAGAATAGGACTTGCCCAGGATTTCAGCAAGAATATATACATCACAACATCCAGAAGATATAATTAAATAAGCCCTGTATGATTGTAGCACAACTTGGAAATTTATTCTCAGAGTTAAAAAAAATGAAAAAAACAACAACAACAGAGCTTCAGAAGAACCTTTTATCAATTATCCTTTTTATGAAATAAATATGTCTTATTCGTGTAAAAAAGTTGAAGAGATCGGCAAAAATTTATCCCAACACAAGTCCAAAATGTTGGAAATATAAGAAGGTTGATGGTACATTTTATCATATGTGGTGGCTATGCCCCAAGACCAGGATATTTTGGATTCAAATTACAAACTGGCTACAAGAGATTACTGGTTACCAGATTGAGCTCAGACTGGAAACCTTCCTTTTAGGAATTATTAAAGATAGAATACCAAAAGAAATAAAATATCTATTGTTACACATCACAACAGCTGCCAGAATAGCCTTTGCACAGGTATGGAAAACTCCCAATATTCCTAAAGAAGAACTGATATTACAAAAAGTAACAGAAAGCACCAAAATAAATATGTTAACATTGAAACTGAAAGAAAGAGATGATTCTGAATATTTCCTAATCTGGAACAAATGGTATGACTGGTTAGCAAACACAACTAAAAAATAAGACAAGAAACTTAACTGTAAGAAACCTTAAGAATATAAAATTGTAAATTTGTAAAATATGTAAGAATATAGAAATAATGATTATAGTTAAAGTTATTAATTAATATTAGATAAATATAAATACAATGTATTAAGATATTTATGATAAAAACATGCATATATGTGAAGAATGTTGTTGAAACTATGATGTTGTATGTTGACAATTTGAATCTTAACAAAAACATATTTTAAAAAATTGAAAATACACCTAGCCTAAAAATGTAATTCATTACTGGATTGGAAGCAAGCAAAAATGGCATAGATTTAAGTCCAATTTCTGGCAATATTATAATATATTGTACTCCACCTTTTCTGACTGTTTGGCCTATAGTGAATGGTTCCCTAATACTAAAAGAGGTATGAATAGGCAGGAAATACTAAGAGATCAATTTGCATCGGATAAATTGTCTGATGGATTGAAGATTATGCCTCAAATACACAACTGTTACGTATATATTGTCATATATAGCTTGACAATGCCTATGCATATGTTTCATGGTTAGCTTATGTTTCTGATGTCCATTTCATCATTTCAGATTAATAATATGATCTAAGTATGACAAGGCAAAATACTTTTTTCCAGGATTTAGCCAGCAAATTATAACATTAACTTTGCAGTCCTTTTCTAATTGGGAAAGATGAGAAGAGGATAAAGTTCAAGGTAGATCATTCAAGTAATGTTTTACTTCTGAGAAGTCTGTCATAGCTCAACTTCATTCACATACAGTATAAAGTCATTGGAGTCATGTCAAAAACAAGTTGTATCTCTATTAACATTACAAAAGCAATAACATTCTGCAGTCACATATATGACCAAAGATTTTCTGTGAGCCCCTGTTCAGCTTTCCTGGATATAGTAGAATAGGGTATATAATCAGACTTAGAAATTTCAAGACTACAAAAGTTGGGGAAAGATGGGGAAGGAAGGGGGAAAAATCAACATACAGTTTGATGATGTTTTTACTATGTTCATGTTAATTTTCTGTTTTGCTCCATTTTTCTCCTTCTGCCCATAGATGACAATTGGCATATTTCATATGACACATAGGAGGCCCTTAAATAAAAAGGTTCATGTCACAACACATTAAAATAACTTTCACACAATTTAAACATGGAGGTTATTAGTGAACAGTTAACTTTTCCTAATTTAACTTAGTAAACTGTTCTAAGATCAATGCTTTGTATCACAGATCACTGGAAAGTTAGAGCTAAATTCAGTCATTAGGAGGATGGAGAGGAGGGCATTTGATGTTGGGACAGAAGGAAGTGGAATACATAGAGTTTTCTTCTCTTTCCTTATAATGTTTGGTTTATTTAACATTATACATATAGGGCATAAGTAAAAACAAAATGCATATGGATTCATAACAAGCAACGTACTATATATTGGATGTCTGTATGATTTCATCAGTTCATTATATGCCTCATAATGCTTTATTTGATCTCCAAAGTCCACTCATTCATTTCCATCCTTCCTTCAGCTGAAATGGAAAGCTGTTCACGTTCCAGAAATTCCACAGAATTCTCGCCAATTCAAAATGCCAAATAGTGAACATCTATTTTCTTCACTAGGAATATATATGTTTGTAATTCTAGGATATTATCAAGTCATTTTCCTTGACAAAAAATATGGCCAACCCACGACCACAGCAGCATTAAACAGATGAAGAGTACAGGATATAACTACACTGAAGTCCTGAACAAGCTAAAATTATAAAAAAAATTATTGCTGCAGTTAGAACAAAGGAAATATAAAATAAAAAACTACTCCATAGAATAGAACGCAAGACTGTATCTGTCAAGTTCATTTTTCAATTTAGGAATATCTTCATTAAAACTTCACTAGTTCTATAACTTCTCCAAAGGCCAGGTGCATCTGTCCACACCAGGATTACTGAATTACTAAATGAAAAGTCCCATGCCATTGAAAAGATCTGCCACTGTGAAAAGAAAAGCAATAAAAAGAGCTAAAAGCAAATGTACTGTATCAGATTGAATCCCAGTGCTTGACCCTTTTAAAAACAAATCTACTGAAGCTGTCAAATTTTCTCAATGCATTAAACGAGTTGAAATACAAATACAGAACTCTCTGGAGGCCATTTTAATTTAGTGTGAAACTCTAATTTTTCCAATGATCCTATTCAAGAAACAATTAGCCACTGGCTTGCAAAACATCTTAACGTAAAGAAGAACCAGTGGAGAGCAGATGGTGAAAACTTAATGAAAAATATCCGTGTAGCATAGATGGATTTCTAAGTGCCACAGGAAAATAAAAACCTAGCTTCATTTCTTCAGCTGTATGCAAATTATACAGTGAAATTGAAAGGTAATTAAAACTGGGGTGTGTAAAATTTTCTCATTTAGTTTGTGCATATTTTCAACATGCTGAATTATAGCATTGCACGTTTGGGACAATTATTTTCATCAGAGTAGGATTTTTCATATTGTTCTATCACATCATTGCTGCAAAAGTTATCTGTAGCTTGCTTTAAATATGCATTCAGAAAGTACAACCCTGTTGATTATACATTCTTCCTCATTCTGTACAATTGTTCAATACTTTGTGCAAGTCATCATTTTTTCCTATATGTAAGAATCTAGAAAAACTGTTTGGAAGCTTATTTCTCTATTCTGTGTACTTATCTACAAGCAGAAAGTGAACTTTTAACCTTAGATTCTAAATAAGATAAAGTTTGGTAGACATAATTACAACAAATCTGGTGCTTAGAAAATATTTTTCATCATCCAATTATAAAGGTTCAATAGCTACTTACAGTGAACAGCACTGAAAGATAGAAACTAATTATTTTCTCACAGAATAAAAAAAATCAGACAAATGATAAAGGGATTAAATCAATGTATATTTTCAAAATAAGCCAAAAGGTTTATGACATGGAGCAAAGTAAGACAGAATTTGATGTACAATTGTACACTGATAATAAGCATTGCTAAAATGTATAAACCTTTCTTGAAATTTGGAATAGAGGAAGAACGGGTTTAAGGATATATGATAAAGGCAGCTAAGAATTTTGGTTATAATATACAAATGGACCTATGGGAAATGTGATTAAAAGGGGTAACATTTACATATGATTTTAAAGACAGTTTTTATGCAATTGTATTTTGTTGATATATGATGCCAAGAAATGATCTATAATATATAAAAACACTTTAAATGTATTTTAGAAACAGAAAGGAACATTTTATCATGCTTGGTGGACATGTTAAAAAAATTAAAATATTTGGATTCAATTACATACTGGGATAGAGACAATCTTGAAATTAATATTTGGTTAAAGACAGAACTTTTAAGATAAAATTAATAGATTAAACAGAAAAAAGTCATGGAAGATTATTTCAATGTATGTTTATGAGGCAAGAGCATTATATGGGCAGAGATGGAAAGATTTGACACAACCTACTAAGGAAGAATGGTTGCTGAAATTGACAGATCTTGTTGAGATGAATAAATTAACTTCTTTGATCAGACAAAAGACACTACTTACATTTATTGGTGACAGGAAATCTCTTACAGACATTTTGTTTAAAATGAAAAAAACTCGTGATTTATGGCTTTGATAATTACACAAAATGGATTGTAAAAGAGGAGTATTATGATGTATGTTTAGAGAAAGAGCTTAAAATATAATTGTACATAACTGTGTAAAGAATATCAGAAATCTCTCCTTAGTATACTCTCCACTCTCACTGTAAAAGCCATATATAAAACAAAAGTACAGCTTCACATTGTTTTAATCATTGCAATCAAAAATATCTGTGAAATTCAAAAGAATCACTGAAATTTCTCATGGATTATGGGTAAATGTACAACTTAGGTTCACAATTGCATACACATACACTTCATGTACACAGGACATATGCATTGTCAGAAAACAGTTGTAGAGTAGGCAAGCTTTGTGTTTCTCATATTTATCTAACTACCTGAAGGGTCAGTAGAGAATTTTTTCTTAAACCTGGAGCTCCAAGAATATGCTATTCACACAAAATAATGTAGCATATATTTTTTTTGGAAACAATAAAGGCCGGATTGCTACAGTGACTGAAGCAAAGGATAGCAGTGGAAAGCATAAGTCATTTGGGCTGAAATTTCTGAATAATCAGAGTCTATTGTGGAACAGACAGCCTTTCTTGCATTACCTTCCTCTCCTTTTTTTCAAGGTCTAAGAAGTTTAAGTGCATCATGTATCCTGAAAATCTGCAGAAGTATCCATATTGACAATGAGACTAAGAAAGAAGTATGAGCTAAAATCAAATAAGAAAAGGTTCACTGATTTAAGTGAAGGTGCAACTAGCTCTGTCAGAAATGCAAAATATAATGCTGAGGCAGGCCACAAATTGACCTGGAAGATTGATTTCATGGCCTCAGAGAAAGAACGTTAACTGTTTATGGCTTGTGTCTGAAAGTGTATTTTGCTCTGAGCCTTTGCTACTCTTTAGACCCAAACCTTTTGCATTAAAGGTCATCAAGATCAGCCAGTATATGATCCATGTTAGGAAGCTGTCAGAGGGAAATTCAGAAACAAATCACTCAGCAACAGTAACATTAGTTCCAGATAGTTTAACAAGCCTTGGATGCTTTGAAACAGGAACTGCTCTTTATGTTTCAAGGAGATATGATGAAGTGTCACCAAACATTTTTCCGGAAGATCTACACAAAGGCTGGTAATTACCTAAATACCTAAAATAATACAAAATAAAATAAAAATACTTCCATGAATATATACCCAATCTTCAAGGGGTAAAAAATTTCAAAAAGTATAATATTTAGTGCACTTTACTTAAGCAGTGACTAGACTTATATAATTTCTGCCAGGTCTTCATTAACAGATTTTTATGACAATCTCCTCTATCAAAGAACAAAGTCAGATATATCTAATTTTGCATGTATTGGCAGCAGCAAGGATTGTATTTGCACACTCCTCCATTAGATTAGGATGTAATTCAGAAAATGTTAGACTGTACAGAGATGGATAGATTGACATTAAAAATAAAGGACAAAGAAGACATTACTTAACCATGGAATGTTAAGATATTACTTAACATGGAATAGATTTTACAAGTGGTTAGAGATAAGAGGTAGAAATTAGATGAAGAAAGATTATTGCTATGTATGAATTAAATATAAAGATGGTTTATAATTATAAATATGCTAATATAATTAACAGAATTACAAATAAGCTAATATAAAGAGAAATCTAATTTAAGATTTAAGTTGCAATATCCAGGCCTAGCATCACAATACTCAAAGAAAGTAAAAAAATAAATAAATAAAAGAATTTCAAGATGTGAGATCAGATCACTTTGACCAATACCAAGGCACATAAAAGTTCTAAGTTGCAATGAAAAGTTAAGCTTAGCAGAGTAATTATATTTTGAAGACACAGCAAAATACCTAAGCAACTTTAGAACATACTTACACTGGACATAATATTGAAAACTTGCTCCTTTCCCTCACACGTTGCTGGTGTGCTAGTTTCCACCCCATCTTGTTTATTACTGTGAGGGTAGCAGTTGAAGCAGTTTAAGAGTCTGTATATCCTCAAACAGGTACAAAATGGATATAGATGTCTTTGTAAGTGCCAGAATCATATAAAAGTTTAAAAACCACATCTTGAACAATTAATAGGAGCTTCTCCAACGCTCGCATATATTTACTGCGGTCCTCAGTTATAGTCCTCAGCTGCTTAATATGCACTACATCCTTAATTTTCCTGGGATTCAAAGCTAACATTTTTTTTCACAAACCCAAATCATTTCCCATAGCCTTTGAACTTTAAATAATCATATAGCTGGAAGGAGAATTCTTAGAACTAGGGAACTCCAAAAGAAAAAAAAATAGATTCAAAATGTATTATTATAATTGTGATCATTTATAAATTGTCATGTATTTGTGTATGCATGAATTCCCTCAACTCCTCTTATGTTTCCTTATCATGGCAGAGTGAGTGGGTGAATATTTCTGGAAGAGATGAGAGAAGAATATTGGGATATATACTGGGATTGTATGCCAAGAGTATATACTGTACTTCTACAGATAATCCAAAATATGAAGATCACCTCAGCTGCCCAATTAAACCAAGCAGGCCCTTATATCACAAGCAACAATATAAGAAGATGCTGGAGATGGATGTTTACTATAATGGCAATGTCAAAGGCAAGCTGAGAGTCCTCAAGTTACAATGACTTATTCAGTGACTGTTCAAAATTATGGTGGCACTGAATGAGGGGGACTTAGAACTGGTCTATTGTTGCAGACTTCACAACATCCTCACAAGCATATGATTGTGATCCCAGTGTTCAGTGCCCAGCATGTATGTCAACCCTGAGGCAGATCTGGTCAAAGCCATCTTGGAGCTTCAGTGCTGCCACACTGGAGCTGAGGGATAGGGAGCAGGATTAGAGGTAGCTGGGGTTGTGTAGTCAAAATAAAATACTTTCTCTTGGGAACCAAGGATGTTCTCATACCTGGCCGGAAGAAGGAGAAGTGATGTCACCAGACCAGTGGATGCTGCCTTGATTGAGCCATGTGACTGATGGTTTATGTTTGAAAGAAAAAACTTCCACTTTTAATTAGATGAAAACTGGGGGTGGGGCTTCAGAGTCAGTTTTCACCAGATATGCCAATATGATATTTCCAATAAAGCTTTTCTTTGAGGAATCTACCTGCCTCAGAGTTTTGCTTGCAATGGATCTATTACTTGGAAACCTGACAGTGTGATTGTGATGTTGCTTTTGTGTCACAAGCAAAGTTAATGGTGAGGCAGGAAATTGGCAGTCACTCTTGCATTTCCTTAGTCCTTAGGGAGAAGGGCGGCATACAAGTCGAATAAATTATTATTATTATTTGTAGTGCCTGCCTGCAGCACGTTCCTATCTGCCTGTATCTCTTACCTTCAGCCCTCACCTGCTGGTCTGGAATTCTGCCTCTTCCTGCTTCATGAGTCACACAGAATGGGAACCAGGACTGCCAGGATTATGGTCACTTATCTAAGCAATAGCATTAGCAATAGTACTTAGACTTATATACTGCTTTACGGTGCCCTACAGCCCTCTCTTAGTGGTTTATTATATTGCCCCAATAATTTGGGTCCTCCTTTTACCCACCTCAGAAGGATGGAAGACTGAGTCAACCTTGAGCCTGGTGAGATTTGAACTGCCAAATTGCAGTTAGATGACATCATCTTTTATGATTGCATTGCTTAGTAACAGAAATTCTGGTCCCAATTTCATCATAAACTGAGGATTGCCTGTAATTTCATATGATAGAGGAACAGACAATTATAAATCACTCTTGTATTTCACCAAAAACTTCTTATGGATTGACAAGATAAAGTGACAGATGATGCCAGATGATGGGCTATTCGGGTTGGATGGCACTCAGCATGCTACTGATGAGGTGTTTATGATGGACTAATTAAAGCCTTCAGGACATCTATTTGCTGATATTGCCATTACAGAAAAGCAAATCTGAAACTGCAAAGACAGAATTACAGTGAAATGTAAGAAGCATCAACACGAGAAAGTTCAAAACAGTGAAAGATGAAATGAATCTACTCCTCACAAACATCTTAAGCATCAACAAACTGAAATGGCCTGAAATTTGACACTTTCAGTCAGAAGATCATACTGTTTAAATGTGAAAAATAAGGAAATGGGGTTGTTTTCATAGTGAAGAAGAATGTAGGAAAAATAGCATTTTGGTAGAATGCTGCCAATGACCAAATAATATAAATTAGATTTCCCAGACAACCATTTAATATAATAGTCATCCCCATTTGCTCTTCAACCATGGGAAAGGGGAGAAGGAGAAAATAAGATTCAGTTTTCACATTTCTTCACTGCTAACACTGGTTTTCATCATTCAAAAGAATGTACAAATGGTATACGGACATCTGGAATGCACAGAAATAAAATTGATTATCATTGGTAGAAGGAGATGGAAGAGCCTAATTATAACAGCAAAGACAAAGCCAGGAGCTGACTCTGTAACAAATCAATTGAACTGCTTACTGCAAGTTTCAAGTTAGGCAAAAGAAGAAAACCAACCAAAGTTCACAATATTATCTTGACAATATATCCACCATTTTCAAGACCATTAGGAATCACTTTGGAGTCCTAAACTCAATAACAGAAAGTCAGAGGTACTCTGAATAAAATCAAGTAAGTTGTTTAAAAAGAATGTGAAAAAGGAGGGTCCATGAAAAACAATCAGAAGAAAATTAATTCAGTGTCAGGACTGGGAATTTTAATTTAAGGGTATTTTATTGATTTTATAATTGGATTACAGAATTTGATACAGCTGTATTTATTGTTTATATATTTGTGTTAGTCAGCCGAGTCCCTCGGAGATGGGGCGGCATATAAATCCAATTAAAGAAAGAAGGAAAGAAAGAAAGAAAGAAAGAAAGAAAGAAAGAAAGAAAGAAAGAAAGAAAGGACAATTGATGGTGACCGCCAAGAAAAGAAGGGATGCCAAAGAAAAACAATTTCTCAGCATGATACTTAACAAAGAATTTCAGAGAGCTGTTAAAAGAGACACAAAGCAGTATTACAAATGATATTTTCTGTCTAAAAAATTCCAACCTGAAAGTTTCAACGTTGAATTGGCATTCTAAAGGATACCAATGGACAGTTAATAATTATTTCAGACAAGATACAATACAAAAAGGATACTGAAAATCTGACTACAGATGAAGAAATAATGGACTGAAGGTGGCTCCATTTAAAGCAGAGCAAACAACTGTGGCAAAGAATGAAGAGTAGATTGGCTCTTCAAGCCTCTGGACAAAGAGAGAATTAGAGATTGTCCACAAGTGCTCCAGACAGCTGCTGCTTGAGATGAGACTGCAAGACAGCAATCTCTGATGGGTTTTGAGCAATGAGAGTTGAGGACTAGCCATCTTTTTCAAACTAGAGTTGGCACCTTTAAAAGGACACTAAGTTCACACATTTCTTTTGATAATGACATCTGGAAATTGCTTATTAACTAAAATTCAGTTTTAAAAACTTTGGATCTGGATTGACAAGTCTGAAAACACTGGGTGAATCTGCCTTAAATTCTTAACGAAAGAAAAATTTAACTACATGCTTAAGACTATGTGCATTTTTTTCATTAAAAAATGAAATAAACAGAAAAAAAACCAAGCTTTGGTTTTTGAAAGTTATAAATGGATTAAGTGTCCAGATAAATTTGAAATAAGATTTTGGAATTAATTATGAAGAATCTTTCCTGTGGGAAAGTCGATTTGTTTTAAAAATAAAAGAGATAAACAATTTCAAAAATGTAACATGGGAAATACTGAAGGTATGTAACATGAGAAATACTGAAGGATTAAGGAATACTTAAGGAAGCAGGACAGAAATAGCATGGACATTTTTGAATCTTAATGTTGGAGAAGATTCTTGAGCTTACTATGAAGAGCCAAGACAACAAGCAAACAGATGACAAAATACATCAATTAAGAGTTCTCAGTTGAGGCACTAATAACCAGAATAGGATGATAAGCAGTAAAGTGGATGGGATCATCATTGGGTCATCTGAAAGACCCAGATGATGATAGATAATGATAGAGAAGGTCTATCTGTGGAGTCACCAAGAGTCTTGATAGTGCAATATGTGTGTAACTCTTTACATGGGGAACGGCTGAGAGCCCACAATGTGATTGTGATGTAGCAAAAAACTATGACACATATAGTTCAAGAATGCCTTCTCAGGAAATTCAAGGCACCTGGGATGATCTCATCACAGCCACAGCAGAAACAGTTAGATGGTTAGCTTCCTTAGATATTGAACTATTGCTGATGCTTTATTTAAACTTATATTTGTACATCATTAATTGTATGACCTCTGTAGATGCCATATGCTAAATAAAATAAATTATGGGTCAATATGTGGGCATAAATCAATTTCTGATCCCACTCGAGCACTACAAAACTACTGAATTATTTATTCCCTTTAAAAATGCTGCCTAAATCCATGGAACCCTTAAGAAACAAATGCTGAAGCCATGCAGCACATATCCAGATTTCAGCAGGAGCTGCACTGTATTTGTGTTCTTTCCCCCACTGCAATTTCTCAGTCTAGAGGAATTTGTAAATGGTAGCACACTGTTTCCTACTTAACATAGTCCAGGCAGCCACTATCTTTTTTCAGCTGGATAGGAAGGAAGTCAATTAATTTTACAAGAGAGCTGTTTTGGTTACTGCAGTGTTCTCCTCTTTTGTCTAGTTCATTTCTCCTGGGATGTCTAACCTGGTTCTCTGGTTGTCAGTGGGGTCAATTCTCAGACTAAGCGAGAGACCAAACTTCTGATTGAGACCTTTTATTATTGTTTTCTGCCTGTACAAAGAGATTTACCTATGAAAGAGTTATATTTTCATATTGTACCATCTACATGGCACTTATATTACATTACAAAAGGAATTATTTCTTCATCTGTTAAGATGTAGAAGGCAGAGGGATGGCCTTGAGGAACAAGAGGAAGAGCAGCTACCAAGGCAACGATTAGATAAAGGGGGCCTAAGCCTGGACCAAGAAGATAACGTTTTATTTATACAATTTATAAAGACATTTATACATTTATGCAGACTCCTAATTTGATTATCCTGGAGGACTGACAAAAGCTATCTCATAGAACTCATCAAAGATGTTTTTTTTTATCTTGTCTTATTTTTAACTTAACGTTGGAATCTTTGGCCTGCTTAATTAGCCAAATGGAGAACCTTCTGGGTGTTATATTGGCTGGAGTCAAACACAAAGCCTAATTATATTCCAATGATAAATTATGCGTTATTGATAATTATGCACATCATATACTAAAAATATTGATATTGCGAAGCTATTAATGGATTAGGTTATTCAATTAAACTGATTATAAACCTGAATTTTCAATGCTAATGTATTGCCCATAGGGCACCTAAAGAAGAAGACAGCATTTTTACCAAAATGAAAGCAATGCCCTACCATTGCAACAGAACCTGCACCTTTTTCCTATGTGCATGCAATGTCATGAGACATGTAAACAGAGAAGAAGTCTGCCTTGCATCAACATGATGGGTTTTTTTGTTTGTTCCTAGGGATGCTAAGTTTCAAGTGTTATTTGAAGACTTTTGTTGTTGTTGTTTGAATTATTTTAAATAATAGGGAATAGTAGTCCAAGAAAATATTCTACATTTATGAATACAAATTTATTGTTAAAGTCATACTTAAAAATTGGCATAAGTGCCAGCATCACATTCCAATCGCCCGGTATGCTCCCACAGGCAGGGCCTCCTTGGGTTACCGTTGGTTAGGCATTGTCGACTGGTGGTGCCCAGGGGTAGGGCCTTCTCCGTGGGAGCACCCGCCCTATGGAACCAACTCCCCGTAGACCTCCATTTGGCCCCTGATCTCCGCTCCTTCTGCCGGGACCTGAAGACCTGGCAGTTTCAACAGGCCGGTCTGGACTGACCTTGGGGGGTGCGGGTTGGTTTTTAGTATTTGTTTTAATTAATTTTAAATTTTGTATTATATTGATTAGGCTTGTATTTTTTAATGGTTTTTATTGTAATTTGTATTGGGTTTCTTTTATTTTTCGCCCCCCAAGTCCTTAGGGAGAGAGGGCGGCATACAATTCTAATAAAATAATAAATAAAAATAATAAGTAAATTGTCAAAAGCCCAATTCAATTTATGGAGAAAAATCCTGAAAATAAGTATTACTTCAAAATTGATACTTATTTACTTGAGCTCCTATGTCAAAACATTAAAATAGTACATGATATACAGTACAGTATATCTTAGTTTTGGAATCTGAGTTTATCACAAAGTAGAGTTGTACTGACCATGGAGTTTGGGTAAAAGTATTATACTGAGAAATTGGAAAACCTATATTATTTCAGATAATAATATAGGTTTTGAATAGATTTTGAAAAAGTGTGATGACTGTCTTGGAAATATTTTTTTTTTAACTAAGCAAATGATGAAGCTATATATACTACTTTGGAAGATATTTTGTGTGGTTTTACCATACCATTTTATGTTAATTATTCTGTAATGTTATATTTATTAGTAAATGAATGATTATTGACCAGTTTAATATATAAGTAGGTTTTTTTCTAATGTTCTTTCTATCATTTTGTTTTATTTTTTCTTTTGGTTTCCATTTTTTTTCTTTAAGTTTATAGATTTTTTTATGTAAGGGTTTCTTTTTGTGTATGTTAACATTTTGTCTACATTTTGTATTTCAAAAATTAAAATTAATATGTAAAATATAAAATCAGTAAGAGGAGGCTGAATGAATATGGTCTGCTTTGTACTGACATCCATAGGTTTATTAATATACCGGTATTATAATGTTCCAAATGAGTGTGCCCATGGACACACTCCCCTTGAGCCTTCGTTTGGCCTCCGATCTCAGCTCCTTCTGCCATGACCTTAAGACCTGGCTTTTTCAACAGGCCGGTCTGGACTAACCAAGGGGAGGGGTGGGTTTGTTTTAGAGAATTTCTAAATTTTAATTGAATTTTAATTCTTAGGCTTGTATTTGGTTTAATTTCTTTTTATTGTAAATTTGTAATAAGTTTTATATTGTTAGCCGCCCTGAGGCCTTAGGGAGAGAGGGTGGCATACAAGTCTAATAAATTATTATTATTATTACTACTACTACTACTACTACTACTATTATTATTATTTAAATATGTGAATGTACTCCAAACTTGAAACTTACTACTATTTGAAGAATTATGAATTCATCAAGCATGGAATGCAGCAAAAAAGATTACTGTTCAGTGGTGGAAAGATAATGTGACTCCAGATTTACAATCTACAATTAGCAATATATGCTTTCTTTAGTTCTTAATAGTCTCTCTATTGATGCAATGGCAGATTTTGTTAATGCTATTCTGTGTGATCAAAGTTTAATGATGTGTTTAAACATAAGAGTGAATAGTTTCAGATATCTAATGTAATATGCTTTATTGGAACCTTTTATGTTTTTGCTTACTTTGTCTTCTTTTCTTTTTCTCCTATTTTCTTCCTCTGCTTTTGTTGGCACACTCAAGCAATTTTTAAATAAAGGATATGTTTCCAGTTCAATATATTCAGTTTTAGCTGTTCTCATTTGCAGTTCTGCCTGTCTGTCCATCCTTCCATCCATGTATCCACACACCAATAATTTTTGCCATAAGGGAAGACTGGCAGTGTATTGCTCCAAATCCTGGACTGGCCCTGCCATTAAGCAAGTATAAATCAATTGCCTTCAGCAAAAGACACTAGGACATGGTAGCAAGATGTTGGAGGAAAATGTTGTTTTAATACATTATGCCCTAATCTCTCTCCTCCAAGTTATCCTGCTGCTTTTCAATATCCTGGTGGATTCTTTCCCTTCAAAATAAATGAAGAAATAATCAACTACTAGTCTGTTCAGCCTTTTCACATCAAATGGGAATGAGTTTTATTTGCCCCTCCCCCTTCAGTTTTGGCAGCTGCATTGCTATAAATTTCAGGTTGTTTTTTTTTAAGTTCTGATTAGGCAGATTTTATTTTAGTATAATTTATTATTAAAACTGTACTCTGCTTTTCTATTTACATAGATGCTCAAGGTATTTAAGGTAATTAAGCCAAGTACAGGATATAAAACACGTCAGTTAAATGGACGCTGTATTGAATCAAAACCAAAGCAATGCTATTTAAATTATTGTGTTACTTTCATCACATAGGCCACTCTTTTCAGGTTATGTAAATAATTGATGATGCAGGTCTGATATGCATAATTATACACAGAAGGGACTCTGAAGTGCCTCGTTTTCCACTATATCTGTGGTCGTGGCTATATACACCCAGAAGGCACTACTTCTTGTCTACCTTTAGCCGTGAAAGCTCGTTGGGTGACTTTGGGCCAGCCACTTTCTCTTAACCCAGCCAATGTCACAGACACTGGAGATTGCAGAGGGATATCAAAACAGACAAGACTGTGGATTCTGCATCTCGCGCCTCGTTCACTTTGACACACCTGCCCCCATGAATGCCAATGAACACAGATTTAGAGGAGGGGGCACTATATAATGCTGAGTTGAGCTCTGCATGCGTGACACAATAAGAATCTAATAAAGAAATAAATATACCCCACATTCTCCTTCATTAACCATTCTGCAGATAATATATGTAATGCAGCTTGCTGAAGGCACCGCAAAGAAGCACTCAGCATAGATAATGCTGTAATATTTAAAAAGAGGCTCATGTTTCTGAAAACACTGAAAGCACAATTAAAGCATAACAAGTTACAATGATTACAATGGAAGAGGATTAAATGAATTGCCTATTAACATAAAGCACAGCATAGCATCTTCACCACAGTTTTGAAAGTGAACTGAGTACATCTATCTAGAAATGAAAAGAAATTATTCATTGATGATGCCCTTTGACTATTCATATGGTCCCATTGGCATAAAATCAGCTACAAAAGGCAATAAAGCCAATCCCATCAGAATACATCTACTTAATTGTACCAAAACCCTTTGTTGATAGATCAGTGCTGTAATGAAAAGAGGGTTTCTTCTCTTTTTCCTGGTAATTTATAATCCACAGCAATCTGCATTTTCTTAATTCCATTGTTATAGCTCAAGGCCAGGGTGCAGATTATTTATTTAAATTTTCAATCTCCTCAGCCCACCTTGGAAGAGGTGGTAGGGACTATTTGAATTGGTAAAAAAATCACCCCCGGTTGCTGTTGGTTGCTATTACTGTTATACCAAGCAGCGCCCACAGCCACGCCCACAGAGCCCTGTGTTAGGTTAGACCAAGGGGCAATGGTTTTTTCCAAATCTTTTTCAATTGGAAATTGAAATATTTCTGATTCACATCTGACATGGGGCATTCAGGACAGGCCATGGACACACACAAAAAGGGCACCACTCAGTAAAAACAATGCAGAAAATTGCACAATTGATCACATTTTCAAGAAAGTGATCTGGTATAGTACACATCATCACCTCAACTGCCTTGTCCCTTCCTATGAAATCTTTATGTTTAGATGCTAAATTATCTAACTATGGAATCCTTTGAGCTTGGTTGTTTGTCTGCAGACATTATAGTTGTGGGAGCATCATCATTTGAGACTTTCAAGAAGAGATTGGACTGCCATTTGTCAGAAATGGTGTAGAGTCTCCCGCTTGGGCGGGGGGTTGGACTAGATGACCTACAAGGTCCCTTCCAACTCTGATTATCTGTTATCTGTTTACCCAACTAGGTAACATCTTCAGGAACAGTCAGTGTGGTGTTTGTTCTTGTTTATATAGAGCAACCCATCAGTGTTGGTGGGGGTGTGGTTTCCTTCTAATCCCTTGATTAGGTTGCTGTTTATTGCTTGTTTGTCTAAATTGGTAATTCCTTGATTATGGTATAGTTTATTGCTTGATTGTTATCCTGGTGTTAATCCCCGTTTATTTGGATCTTCTGAACTTTTTCTTTTTAAACTTTTTAATTGTCTTTTTATTGGTGAGTAAATGTTGTTCAACTCTATGTTCTTGTTGATGGCTGATTTACCCCTGAGCTGCATATATTCTCTTCTATTGGTTATCTAAAGCATATTTTGTGTTGCAATCTTTGGGGAAATGTCTGGTTTATTCTTTGTAGTTTTTGTTGCATTTCCTTCTACTACATGACAAATATCAGAGGTATCAGTATCTTGTGTGATCATAGAAAAACTCCCACCAACCTTCAAATATCTAAAGCAGTAAACCAATATAAAAGAACAACAACTATAGAGAAATCAGTCAATATTGTGGGATGATTTACAACAGATTTAGTATCAAACAAATGTGGTACCTGCAAACTATCCTAAAGGGAATGCCAATATTGTTACTGAATCTGTATAAAAACTCTTCGTTGATTATTGCTTTTATAATAAATAATCCCAGAAGGGAGTAACTGAACAGTTGTCATACTGAAGAATTTTGGAAATATGAAAATAGAAAAGGTGAGGCATTTCCACAAATGGACAATAGAGTGCATCACAAATGGATGGGTAAGCCAAATTATATTCCTTTAGGATACAAGATAGCAAATACCTGTAAAACGTAAAGATGTAAGGCTTATTGCAGAATTAAATTTCAGAGGTGGTGACCCCAAGGCACTAATCCTTCAATAAAGTTTGCATTAGATCTGTGTTACTGAATTTCTCTGGCCGGTCTGATATATTAGCAGTCTAAGCAAATTTGTAGCTACCATCATCACAATGTTTTCAGACCCCTCTTTCTTTCATGACACTTTGTCATGCCTGAGAGCAGTGCCCCTCTTCATTATCTATGATTCATTATTTAGAGATGAGTATTTCTTCCTACATATTACACTCCTCTCAAGCTGGCCCTGGTCAAAAAAGATCCAAGCCAAAGGTTTATTGTAACCTTGTCATGGGATGCTGAACATCCTCCTCTGATTTATTTGTAAACAAATCTGATCTAATTGTAGAATAAGAATAAACAGAAATCTGCTTTCTCAATCTAAACTGCATCATACTATCCATTCATGCAAATAAGAGAGGCATTTCAACTTTATATTTATTCTCCAAAGAGGAAAATATATTGGAATAAAGAACCTGGCTGTTCTGTGAAACTTTTGTTCAAGTGGTGTTAAATATCTTTAATAGATTTTAAGTAATATCCATGGAGGTTGAAGGAAGTCTATATTAATATAACTTCATTGACAAAGAAAAATGAGGAAAATGTTAGGTTTTTGATATGTCAGAAGGTGATTGAGATTAGAAACTGATTAAATTGTTCATGTAACGTAAAGGTAAAGGTTCCCCTTGCACATACGTGCTAGTCATTTCCAGCTCTAGGGGGTGGTGCTCATTTCCATTACAAAGCCAAAGAGCCAGCGCTGTCTGAAGACATTTCCGTGGTCATGTGGCCCGCATGACTAAATGCCAAAGGTGCACGGAATGCTGTTATCTTCCCACCGTGGTGGTCCCTATTTTTCTACTTGCATTTTTATATTCCTTCAAACTGCTAGGTTGGCAGAAGCTGGGACAAGTAATGGGACCTCACTCTGTTATGCGGTGCCAGGGGTTTGAACCACTGAACTTTTCTGATCGACAAGTTCAGTGTTTTTAGCCACTGAGTCACCGCGTCCCCTAAAAAAATTGTTCATATACTTCTTTCTAAATCCCCACATATAGAGATGGTTATTCTACTCTGTGGTTACAAATAAATGTTACTATATATGTATACATACATTTAAAAAGTGAAAGGAGTCCCTGCACATTTTATTCCACGATTCGTTGCCAATTATAGGGGGCAGTGCTCATCTTTGTTTCAAAGACATTGAGCCAGAACTTTCCAAAAACATTACTGTGGTCATGTAGCCAGCATGACATCACAGAGCCTTAATACTTTCTCACCAAAGTGGTACCTATTTATCTACTCACATTTGCATACTTTTGAACTGGTGGGTTGGTGGGATCTGGCACGAGATCAGGAGCTCATACAATCGTGTGGTGCTCAGGTCTCGAACCGGCACTGCCAGCTTTCCAACCGACAAGCCCTGCATCTTAACTGCTGAGCCATTGCACCATCCCGGTATATATACATACTTATATGCAGTATATCTTACTATATCTTCCTATTTGTCCAGCTAGACAATCAAGATAGCTAACAAGAAGGGAATGGAAAGGGGAACCCGAGAAGTATTGTAAAATATTGATTGCAAACCTAGCTTTTGAAAGAGCCTGGCTTCAATATGAATAAATCCAGCTGGAAACTAAGGCTTGTGTCCTATAACACACATACAACTGTTTCAAATGTTTGCTAATTTAGCAATGGAATCCCAAGATTATTGTATATATTACTTCTCAGAAGACTGTCCCGTACTTTTGAACTAACCACTTCACTTCTAGCTATAACATGTTTATAGCTTTCAATAACATGGTGAAATGTCCATTGCATATTGAATATGAATGATAAGCGTACCCTTCTTTTATTAAATATTTATTTGGAAACCTTTGTAACTCTATATTCATAGCTGTTAACCTTGAAATCACATTGCCAAGCACCTTTATATTTCCGTTGACATGTTGATCATTCTTGAGTTAAATATAACCAATTTCTGTTTATTTTTCACTGACTCTTCTAACCTCAACGATCATTGGTAAGCCCATTAAAAATCTGTTGTGAAAAGCTCTGTGCATGTAAGGGGAATTGTTTGTCAAAACACACTGCAATAAGGGCCACAGGAAAAGGGCAATTGTGCACCACTTTATCCTCTTCATTGATGTTAAAGTGAGTAAGTTAGAGAGGGATAGAAGAACCCCAGTGCAAGGTCACTGGAAGGATGGCCTTGCTTTTGCAAATGGGAAATACGTGCCTTTGCTTGCTATGCTTGGTAAGAAAGATCTTATCCTCATCCTTATTATATACCTTATTATAGCAATTTTACTCATAAGATGTAAGGCAATGTCAAATACTGAGCTTTGTACCCTGTAAAGAGGGCTTCTCCAGAGGATTACCAAGAAGAATAATGTTACATCATCATGACACTCCATCCTCCACTTCTAATTATGCTTATTGAGATTAGACTGATGGCTTCATTTTCCCTTGCTTCTATTTTCACATTTTTATAACTGCTGCCTCATATATTAAAGGAATCAATCAATCAGACTAGAGCTAGACAGGACTTGGAGATTTTCTAGTCCAACCGCCTGTTCAAGCAGGAAACCCTATACCATTTTAGACAGGTGGCTGTCCAGTCTTTTCTTAAAAATCTCCAGTGATGGAGCACCCACAACTTCTGGAGGCAAGTTGTTCCAATGGTTAATTGTCCTCACTGTTAGGAAGTTTCTCCTTCATTCCAGGTTGCTTCTCTCCTTGATTTTTGGTTTGCTGCTGCACACTACTGGCTTATGTTTAGGTGATCGTCCACTAGGATTCCAAGGTCCTTCTCACAATTATTGTTTTTGAGCCAGTTTTCACCTAATCTGTATTTGTACCTTTCATTTTTCCTGCCTAGGTGTAAAACCTTGCTTTTCTCTGCATTAGATTTCATTTTGTTGAATAGGGCCCATATTTCAAGTCTGTCAAGATCTTTTGGATCCTGAGCTTGTCTTGGCTATTCTTGCCAGCTTAGGGTCATCTGCAAATTTGATGAGTTCCCCTTTTATTTCCTCATCCAGATCATGTATGAAAAATATTGAAGATACTTGGCCTAAGATGGAACCTTGTGGTGCTTACTTCTCTCCATGTAGATGTAGTACCATTCTACTCCATGTAGATGTAGTACCATTAAGGACTACTTGTTGAGTATGGTTGATTAGCCAGTTACAAATCCATCTGGTGGTGATGCTGTCTCACATTTTTCTAGTTTACCAAGAAGTAGGTTGTGGTCTACTTTGTCAAATGCCTTGCTGAAGTCTAAGTATACAATGTTCACATCATTTCACTGTTCTACTAATTTAGTCATTTTGTCAAAGAATGAAATAAGATTGGTTTGGCATGAAATGTTTTTAACAAACCCAATGCTGGCTACTAGTTATCACTTTATTTGTTTCTAGATGTTCACAGATCTGTTTTTTAATTTATTTTTTCCAGTATCTTCCTTTGTATTGATGTTAGGCCGATTGGTTTTTAGTTTCTTGGGTCTGTTCCCCTCCCCCCCACTTTTTAAGATGAGCTCTTTTCCAATCCTCTGGTAGTTCTTCAGTGCTCCAGGATTTTTTTAAAGATATGGTACAATGGTTCTGAGATAACATTTGCTAGCTCCTTTAAACTCTGAAATATAATCCATCAGGTCCTGGTGGTTTATATTCATCAAGATCAGACAGGTGTTCTCTTAGCATTTTCTTGATTATTTTAGTTTTTATTTCTGGTCTGTCTTTTACAGTTACGTTTTTGGTAGGTTGGGCTATAGTTTCTTTTTGCATGAAGAGTGATACAAAGAATGAGTTAAGCAGCTCTGATTTCTCTCTACTGCCTATTACTTCCTTACTACCTTCCCTCTTTAGTGGACCAACTGTTTCTTGACTTTGTTCTTGTTTGTATGTTGAAAGAAACTTTTTAAAAATTATCTTTGACTTTTTTTGGAAGTCTTTGTTCATTCTGAGCCTTTGCTTTCCTGACTTCATCTTTGCAGATTTGTGCTATCTGCTGATATTCTGCCTTAGTTATGTGCCCCTCTTTCTGTTTTTTTGTGTTTCAATTTATCAGAGAGATCTTTGTGCAACCATGCTGGTTTCTTCTTGGATTTCTTGTTTTTCTTTTTCAGTGGTAATATGTTGGATTAGGCTTTTATGATCATAATTTTCAGAGTTTCCCATACTTCTTGACTTGTTTTCCCCTTTAGGATTTCCAACCATGGAATTTTTCTTAGGCTCCCATTTGACTTTGTTAAAATTAGTTCTTTTAAAATTTACGACATTTGGATTATATTCCATTGCTTGTGTTTGCATTATATTGAATTCCAATAGGATGTGGTCACTCTTGTCCAAGGTTCCAGCAACTTCAATTCCCTTTATCACTTAGGTCCAGTATCACCTTTCCTCTAGTTCCCTCCTCTACCTTTTGGATGACCAAGTTGTCAGCTAGATTAGTTAGGAATCTGTTCAATCTCCCTCTTGCTGCATAGTTTGTCGCCCAGTTGATATCAGGGTAGTTAAAGTCTCCCATTACTACTGTGGTATGTTTAGTTAATTGACTGGCAAGAGTTCATCTATTTCTTCTGCTTGGTTGTGTGGCCTGTTGTATATGCCTATACCAAAGCAATTTTTTGCCCTTTTATATTGACCCATATGAATTTTAGGAGGTTTTTATTCTTGGTTTTGTGGAATTCTATAGAGATGTAGTGATCTTTTATATGTAATACAACATCTCTTTTTTTCTTAGGTCTGTTTTTTTGAATAGTTTGTATCCTTCCATCAACACATTCAAGTCATGAGTTTCATCCCTCCAAGTTTCAGTAATGGCAAGTATATCATATCTGCCTTCGTGTACTAATACTTCAAGTTCACCCTGTTTGTTCTCTAAACTTTGAATATTAGTGTATAGGCATTTGAGTCCTTTATGGATCTTGGATATGTTTCTTATATCTCCTACTTTGTAACTGGGATTTCCATCCTTCCCATCACTCTCTATTTCATTCTGATTTTCTTTTTTTTTCTTTCTCTTTACTCTTTAACTCCTTATGTGATTGGTAATCTAGTGATTTTTGCTTGAAATTAGGTTCTAAAGGTCATGAAGATTGGCTCCGCTCACCCCTCAATTTTAGCTTAAAGCCCTTTTGATAAGATGAGCCAGCTGTTTTCGAATATATTCTTTCCAGTTCTTGTGAGGCGCAGTCCATTTAAAACTAAAAGTCTAAAATGATATGAAATGTGGGAGTCCCTGAGACCTGCTGCCCCTGTAAAAAGCTACTGTCCCAGGCATAAATCATCAGGAGGGGGAAGGAGAGGAAGAGAGTTTAGCCAGAGCTGGAGGAAAAATGAGGGGACAGAGGGTACAGAAAAGTGAATAATAAGAATGCAGTGCCTTATTCATAAAGGGTGATCCTACAGCAGTCTTAATTCTTGATGAGGAGGTAACCCAGAGAGAGTATGGTGCAAAAAGGAATGTCTTTTCATCTGTTTATAGCAGAAAGATTAATTGTTACCTTCAGTACTGAAGAAAATAGAGGGGAGGTGGATCAACCCCAGCCTATTAAAGCTACAAAAGGGCCTTGGTGGTGCAGGCTGTTAATAGCCTAGCACTTAGCTCCAGCTGCCTGTAATTATTGCAGGCTCGAATCCCACCAGGCTCAAGGTTGACTCAGCCTTCCATCTCTCGGGGTAGGTAAAGTGAGGACCCAAGAGTGTTGGGGGCAATAAGCTGACTTTGTAAAAAATGCCACTTAGTAATAAGCAGGCATATACAATGGAATGAAGGCTATTGCTGAGCGCATTGGGTTGTATCCCAAAAACTGTAAGCCGCCCTGATTCCCCGGAGAAGGACGGGATATAAATATGAATTAAAAAAAAAATGAACAGATTCTCCCCTTCGTGGCTATTACCTGCATTTTCATGATAATCACTGCCCATCATCACTACCAAACCAAAGCTGTAAAGATAAACATGAAACAGTGCCTTGACTTTTATTTCACAATAACAAAGAAACATAGAATTACTGCTGCTAAGAATACTGTCAGAAAAAAAGGAAAACCATTGCCACAGGAGGGCACTTTAACTACAGAAAAATGCTGGCTAGGCTGTTTAGGAATAACAGAAATGAAGACGAGGGAAGAAAAAGAAAACTCTTCAGTTATCTTCAGGGTTAGGGTGATGACCATGGACTATAGGAATACAGAAAGACGTAGTAAGCCAGTAGAAGAATTTATATTCCTTTATTCATTATAAAGATATAATCTGTCTTTGGAGTTATAGTTATATCTATAGCTACAATCTAGCTATATATTTAGACACACACACACATATAAAAGACATGGAGTTTATGTGGAGAGGCTGCACGCGCGCACAAACAAACAAACACAACCACGCATACAAGGGGTTGTATGAGGAACATGAGGAAATGTTGAGGATTTTAAGGTTAACCTACAGTTTACATTTTACAAATTTTGAAATGCATCTGCTTGGGCTGCAGTTCTCTAATCAAAATGTACATAGAAGAATGGGTATATTTAGGAAGTTTAAATTCAAAAGTGCTTATAGCACACACAAGGGAGAACTGTGCACCGAAATATTTTTGTAAACAAGAGGAGTACATTTTTGCATATTTTTGAGCATATGAATGGAAAAGGGGACCCAGTGATTTGGAAAATTGTAGAAGAGAGAGAAATGGACTGATCTGTCAATCTCTCATACCCATGTTTCACTTCAAATGAAAATTTTGAGCCATAATGATGTCAGTGCCATTGGATCCAAATCCATCTTCTAGGTCATACTTATATAATTTATGATCTGCCAATGCATTAG
The DNA here is from genome assembly GCA_009733165.1 of Naja naja. NCBI lineage: Eukaryota > Metazoa > Chordata > Lepidosauria > Squamata > Elapidae > Naja > Naja naja. The sequence continues at coordinate 66,423,898 of CM019150.1, forward strand.
CCTACCTGACAGTTCACCAGGGATTTGGCAGTTCATCTGGAATTGCTGAAATAGAAAGCAGAGCTTGTAAAGCAATTGGCTGATCAATATATATAGGGGCAGGGAGGGGAGGGGGTTGAATTGGGGTGCAAGTTTCTTGAGTCTCACTAAAAGGACTCCCTTACTCAATTGGGTATCACTAAACTCCCTTACAAATTTGTGCATTTTACCTCGAAGGAGAAGCATTTATGATATTCCTGCAACCTACTCCATAAATGTTACTAGATCAAGATATTTTATGTGGGTAAAATATACTTGGATTTGTCATTTCTATTGGAATTCCTCTTCAATACATCCCAGTCCAGGGTAGGGTGGGTTGTTGTTGTTTTTGCCTGTTTTACAAAACTCAATGTGAGCATTAGGATGCAAAGAATGCTTACCACCAAATCTTCATCACATGCGCTTTGGAAATAATTCAGAAGACTTTTTAAGTTTGTCCAGCTTCAATGTTTAAAGTTAGCAAGCACATCAATAAGCCAGACACGGACAAACTGGGGCTGAAAGTGCATTTCTCAGACAGAGCTGGCAGCTGCCTTGGCTTATTGGCAGGCCATTTATCATGTCAAGAAAAATATTGATGGTTTTCAAGATTCACAATTGCTCTGGCCCAGGGCTGAAGAAATGCTGTCTTCCAAGGAAGCTTTGAAAATGGAACCAAACCATGGTGTTCTGTCTCAACAGAAGGGACAAAGTGAAAAAAGCAGGATGAATCTCAGTCTTGGCAACTTTACAACCTGTAGACTTCCAGAGTTCCTGACTTCCAGACTACCCCAAAGACTTTATGGAATAGCCAGTTGTTTCATAAACCTTATTTATTGATTATTTATTTATTAAACTTATATGCCACCATCTCAAATCTTATGAGGATTCTTGGGGAATGCCTGTTTCTCTAATATTGCCCTGTAATCTGTAAATGTACTCTTGTTTACAATATGGAGCCTCATCTTCTGCTTTAACATTCAAAATGATGAAACATAGCAGAACCCAGAATGCATTCTCCAAACCCCAAACAAACAAAAAGGAATTGCATGCATCGGTTCTTTATTTGTACCCCACATATCAGTCAAAACATTAGTTTCCTTCCTTTTTCTAATCTACAATGTTTCAATGGGATGGGCCTTCTTTCAGCCAGTTATCAGGCTAAATCTTCAATTTGACATGGTTATTCTACTACTGTTGTTAATACAGACCATTTCTGTAGATGGTTACTATCTTTAAAGTCCTACACATAACTCATTGCCTTTTAGATGAACATTGCCCTTTCATTTACACTAAAGTGTAAAGGGTGTTACTAATAGGAATTTAACATTTACTAAAGAATTACTTTAACAGTAGGTTTAACAGCATTTATATCATTCTTTCAACACCCAAGAGTTCACCTATCAGTTCCGTCTGCTTAGTTTTCTTCTAATTTGTTTCCATGTAAAAGAATTTTAAAAAGAGAGAAATGTATATAGAAAGATAAAAATGTTTTTTCTTGTAACAGAAAAAGAAAATCAAATCCTTTATTGAGATTTCTTATATTTTTCAACTTCTTATTAAAGCAATTTTAAAATGTCAAGCAATGTCCCTTTATGTTATATATCCATTTGCAATGCATGGTAGGGTATCACTACCTGTAATTTCCTGTGAATGAGAAAGCACAATTAAGACTTTAAGGGGTCTCTTGAGAAAATTAGTAAGTTTCACAAAGGAACACACACACATACAGAGGGGGGGAGAGAGAGAGGGAGGGGAGAGAAGAAAGGAGGTAGGAGAGAGAGAGAGAGGCAAAACTCACTTAACAAGAGATTTTTTTAAATTAGATTTATATGCCGCCCTTCTCCGAAGACTCAGGGCAGCTTACAATTTTTGGGATACAACCCAATGCGCTCAGCAATAGCCTTCATTCCATTGTATATGCCTGCTTATTACTAAGCGGCATTTTTACAAAGTCAGCTTATTGCCCCCAACAATCTTGGGTCCTCAATTTACCTACCCTGAGAGGATGGAAGGCTGAGTCAACCTTAGGCCTGGTGGGATTCGAGCCTACAATAATTGCAGGCAGCTGGAACTTAAGTGCTAGGCATTTAGCAGCCTGCACCACCAAGGCCTTTGGGGCTCAGTTGTGGTTGTAAGCCAAGGACTACCTCTAATGCACTATCAAAAATAAGGAAACAATATATGGAAAAGAACTAGTGTTGAAGGAGGTAAGTTCACCCCACTCCCAACTCAATGAGAGTGGCACCACCTGGATTCTACCCTCCACCTTTTGGATTTAATCTGAAGGAATTAAAAAAAAAACAGCTGTGACAGCGTCCCTGCCTTTTAATGACAGCTAGGAGGAAACCCCCCCCCCCAAAATGGCTAATCTTGTAATTTCTGCCTATATGCTGCCAGTTCATCAGAGTTAACCAAAATAGTTGATTTCATGAACAGTGTTTTCCAAACATGATTATCATACTGCAGTTCAGGAAAAGTGAGAATTTTCTTCTTAGCTGGAAGAAATGGACAATACAGGAGGCCTTTTTTGGCATTAATATGTGGATTATTAAGCTTATATTTTCCATATCCACCTGTTCAAATCAGCTTGTGATAGTTTTGGAATATCAGATCAAGTATGTCTATGGAAATCAAATTGCGGCCCCAGCCATTCTGAACATCACCACAACATATAATAATTCCTATCTACATTTTATCCTCTGCTCTCGCTGTCTGATAGTGATAATGTATGAAGCAAGAGGGATGTAGTTGAGCCTGCATGGACATAAAGGGCCAGTCTGCTCTCATTCCTCAAAGGGCGAGGAAATTTTTTTTTTCAAGAAAGAGACAAAAAGATAACATAACCAAAAGAAGGATACCTTTTGTAATAACTCATTAGCATTTTCTCCCACAGACTAAAATTGTTTCTTAGCAACTTTGGCCAAGGCTCAGAAGAGATTTAAGAGACAACAAATTTACCACTTGCCACACAATGTGGTATACATTTAGATCCTTCTGCTTGTATGAAGAATGAGCAGATGGGGGATAAATTTGTTTCCACAATATAGTGTCCCAAAATATATAAGAACAGTTTAATAATCTTATATAAGGATAACTTAAGGCAGTTCCTAATAAGATTTCCTGTCCCCTTTCTCTGACTCCTTCTCTTTAATCCACATGTAGATCTCCTGAAATCTTCTCAGTAGATTTGGGAGCCACACTGCACAAAGTGGCCCAAAGGGTTGAGAGGGCAGAAGGAGCCAGACATCATAAAGGAAAAATCTTCCTGGTTTGGTAGGTGAACCTTGGCAAACTTTCCCAGAAGGGCCTTTTAGAGATGAAGTTCCATGTAGAAGAAATGTTTCCTTGAGAAACCTCATTTAATAACTTTTCTAAGTCACTGTCATCCCATTAATCCATTTCCTAAGACAGAGTCATTACAAAAACTAATTACTAAGGATTTGGTTTACCTTCAATTTCCAGATCTTGTCAGAGCAAAGAGAAATTTCTTTAAAGGATACATGTTTCTTCTGAATATGGGACTGTAGAACTGGTTCCTCCAACTATGTAGCTGTAAAATGAGACTTCCAGTGTATAGCAGTAAGAAGTGTCATCCAGTAGGCCACCAAGGAAGCGACGTCCTGTCCCTGCCTTAACAGCATCTCGATTGAAGGAAGTGCTTGACTGGTAAGAAAAAGATGAAAGTGGATGAAATGAGATTTTGCACTGAGAGGAGTTTCCCCCCACCAGGAAGTTAAGTAAATTCTATATGCCAAATCACATTTCTGTCAACTTGCTTAAGCACCAAGAATTTCATAAAAGCTCTTGTGCAGTAAATCTGATAGAGATCCAGCATAAAATGCATTAAGTCTTCCATGTATGTAGACATTTTTATTAGTTTTTTATCAGTAGTGGGATTCAGATTTTTTTACTGCCGATTTTCTGGGTGTGGCCTGGTGGGCATGGCAGGGGAAGGATATTGTAAAATCTCCAGTCAGAGGTGGCATTTGCCGGTTCTCTGAACTACTCAAAATTTCCACTACCGGTTCTCCAGAACTGGTCAGAACCTACTGAATATCACCTCTGGTTCTTTTGTTTTACTCTTCCCAATTCCCTTTCATAAACTCCAAATAAAGCAACAATTCTGTGATGCAATTGTGACCACATCTGATGAGCCCTGCAGTTCTTTTCTTAAAGTTGCATCTTAAAAACATGAACAAACAAACTGAAACCAGTTTCCTTGCAAGAATGTTGATAAAGTTGTGTGTATTTATTTTACTTAATAAAATAAATAATTTGTAGGAGATATTCACTGGGAACATAGAAATCAGGAGGTTAAGCCACTCCCCTCTAGTATTGTGGCCCAATCCACTATGTACTTCTTTGGACATGCAATTACAGGTATGCATCACCTCCCAAAATTAAGTTTTACGATTGGATTCTAAGGAGAAAATGTACTGAAATTATAATTATTACAATTGTTGGCACTTTGTACATTGCTAATAGACTTTCGCATACATATTCCTCCAAAGCAGGAATGGTTTTGGATCATACTGTGAAGAAATAACAGAGAAAATTCTTTTTCTAGAATACAGGTGAACTATTGACAATGCAATAAAAGACTTCTCTTCCCATCAAATTCCCTTGAGGCCAAATGTCTTTTCAGACTAGGCCATATGCTGCTTCACTCCATGCCATAGCATGGTTGTCAGGAATCAGAGCCTGAAAAAACAAGAATACAGATTTTTTTTTGTTTAGCACAAAACTTCTCCTGTCTCTTGGAATTAGGCCTTCAAAGAAACCAATATATATCAGTGCATGGCAGACCTTGATAAGTGAAGGTATGTGGAGAGATTGTAAGTCAGAAATACTTACTTAGCTAAAAATATCTGGATTTTTAGCCTTCAATTAGTTTCATAGTTTCTTGCCTGAAAACTCATAGCATCTTACAGGTTAACTCAAAGTAGATGAAAATCTGCTTCCTTTTACCTCTAATAATTTTACTTAGAACTAAGGAGTTCTAAGCACTATCATAGCTCATCCCTTGTGGCCCTGCAAGGGAATTCTGCTATTTTATTATGAAAGAAGAGAAATCTAGTGAAACCTGAGAAGTGAAAAGCTGAAGAAATTGTAAAAGAAAGCCAATAAGAAAGAATAAATAGAAGAGATACAGGAAAAGAAAACATGGTAAGAAAGGCATTGTTGGTAATATTTTCGACCCACCCCCTTTTTTTACATGTATTGATTGTATTTTGCAGAGATTTTTACATTATTTAATTCTTTTTATCTTGTACTACCAAATTAAAAAGTTAGATAAACAAATTTAGATTGGAACCTTAAGAAGAAATTGCTCTTTTGTCCTTTTCTGAAACTGACATTTATTCTATCATTTGGGGGGGGGAGACACTAAAGGGGCATTCATAAATTATGTCATACATTCATATGTGCATGTATAGGAACAAAATCAATACTCTGGTAATCTGAAGTTAGGTCACTGGTTAAAATAGACAAAATATCTGCATAGGAACAAAGGTTGAGGAGAGAATGTCACACACCAGGGAAATCTGGAGATTCAGGCAATTTAAATTAGCATAAAGAGTTATTGCAAGCTTAAACTCTCCACAAGAATCTGAGCTACTAATGGTTAAGGGAAATGAGTGGGAATTAAGAAGGCACTCAAGGTGGGCTGGACTTCGATCTCTTGTGAGTGTGCAGGGACTCATGACTAACAATGTGTTTGACCCCTCCTTCAGTTTCAGCCTGGTCCTACAGAGAATAAAAAAGGTGTCTTTTCAAGTTTGATATCTACATTTTTATCAATGCTGTAGGTAAAATGGACAACTTTGTAATCAAGCTGCATTTTGTAAACATACTTTTTCTTCTAATCTCTTCTTTCTATTGAATAATAGTTAGCAAACTCAAGAGTCAGAACTAAATATTGCTGCATACTGTTCTAACTATTTTATAAAATATCTTTAAATGGTCTAATGTCCCAATTCAATTCCTAAGTTGGGACATCACAACTGAAAATCTCTATTCCTTGGTTTCTACCAACTTCAACTCAGACTGAGGGGTTATCAGAAAGAAAAAAAACAGTTGATGGCCATAGTCAGTGGCAGGTTGTACAGATGTTCCTGGACCATTCTACAGGGTTTTAAAACTGAGCACCTACATTTTGAAATGAGCTGTGAAATGGACAAAGAACTAATGGATGACTGATCCCACATAATGTGGCATTTAACAGCAGAATGTACTCATTTCCAGAGGTGGCCAGAGGTGGTATTCAGCAGGTTCTGACCAGTTCTGGAGAGGTAGTGGAAATTTTGAGTAGTTTGGAGAACCAGCAAATGCCACCTCTGACTGGAGATTTTACAGCATCCTTTCCCTGCCACGCCCACCAAGCCATGCCCAGTAGTAAAAAAATTTGAATCCCATTGGCCATTTTCAATGGCAACCTGTTGAATAACACTTTAGTAAAGGAAGCTTCAGGTTTTAGGAGCATGGATACAGCAGTGACCCATTCCTTGGGAACCTTAGAAGCTGCAGTTCCTCAAAATCCCTATTCAGGCATCTCTTATTTACATGCTTGAATTCAGGTCTATTATCAGGTACTCTGCCTAATCTTAACCTACTACATCCCAATGATCTTCCTTATTATTCCAGATTACAGGAGAGTGTCCAGCAGATTTTTCTAATTCTAATGTTAATGGGAGAGAACTAGCCTTAAATCAATACCATACATTTCTATTTAAATCATGTAATCATGACATTCCTTCAGAAGATGAGAAAACAGAAATTTTCTGAGTAATATTTCATAGCCTGTTAACTAATTTACTAATGCTGTTTGTGGAGATTTAAGTTCTAACATGTTATAGGATTCATTATTATTTAATACTAAACATAGTTTTCCTGTGAAGGCAACTTCATCTAATAACTATGATACTATACTTAGTTCAAATATCAGAGCTCTGCTGTGGGAAGAATATAACAATAGAGATATTTTCACAGTAGCCCAAATTTACAGGGAAGAAACCTGAAATGTTCACAAATAGCGGTTTGATCCTGCCTTAATAAATGCAATTTCATTTTCCCCATTGGCTGCACAAATAGATGTTATATAGTAATCTACCAATTCTGAATTCTCCATGAGTAGAATTAGTTAATTGGAGGTGTAGAAATAAAACCAGAAAGTCTTCATTTTCTGTTCTGGAGAAAACAGTGCCAGACAAAATGTTTATTTTTCGTCTGCAATTTGTGTGAGTGTCATGGTTGAAAAAATGTGCCTGCTTTCATAACAATCATTATAAGGCAGCAACAAGGTATGAATTTAAGGAGCACAAGGAGAGAAGTTAGCCATCATACAATCATATTTTCAGAGTAACACTTCATCAGTATGAAAAAACTCCTCACACATGTATAGATTTATGCTAATTCTGACTCCAATTAAATATTCAAATGAAATATTTCCAGGTGGGTGTTTCTTAAACAAATTCATCTAAAATTTGGTTTTTACTTGATCTTTATGCAGGCACAAACAAACAACCCACCCCTATACTCAACAAGCAAAATCCAGAAAAGTGACAAGTCCTGGTGAATCCCATTCTGCCACCAATATATCAATAGAATAGAATAGAATAGAATAGAATAGAATAGAATAGAATAGAATAGAATAGAATTCTTTATTGTGATTGGACACACAAGGAATTTGTTTTGGTGCAAATACTCTCAGTATACATAAAAGAAAAGATACATTCATCAAGAGTCAAGAATCATAAGATACAACATTTAATGATAGTCATAAGGTACAATAAGCAATCAAATCATACTAGGAAACAGTCAATATAAATTGTAAAGATATAAGACAAAGTTACAGTTATACAGTCACAAGTGAGAGAGGATGGGTGATAAGGAGTGATGAGAAGATTAACAGTAATAGTAGTGCAGACTTTGTAATAGTTGAACAGTGTTGAGGGAATTGTTTGTTTAGCATAGGAGACTTAGTGCAATCATCTTGCCTTAAAAAATACGCATTCATTATTAATGGATGAATATTGTACATCAAGTGGGAAGCTATTCTGCATACTAGATGGTGTTATGAACTTAAATGGAGAGGGACTTTATTTCAAATTTTCTCCCTGCTTTTTGTCCCTTAACTCAATCAGACTTAGCAGATACTTTAAGAGAGAACAATGATTTCAGAGATGCTATCAATGGATCTTAATCTTGTCTTAATGTTGCTCCTGAGTCAGTCCTGGTTTCAGCTTGTTTTTTTGGAAAAAAGAAAATGCAAATGTGCATTTTATTAAACGACTGGGTATATCATCCCTATTTTGACAAATTAATAAAAGGTAAAGGTTTCCCTCACACATATGTGCTACTTGTTTCTGGCTCTAGGAGGTGGTGCTCATCTCTGTTACAAAGCCGAAGAGCCAGCGCTGTCTGAAGATGTCTCTGTGGTCATGTGGCCGGCATGATTAAACGCCAAAGGCTCACGGAACGCTGTTACTTTCCCACCAAAGTGGTCCCTATTTTTCTACTTACATTTTACATGCTTTCAAACTGCTAGATTGGCAGAAGCTAGGACAAGTAACAGGAGATCACTCTGTTACGCGGTGCTAGGGATTCAAACCGCCGAACTGCCGACCTTCCTGATTGACAGACAAGCTCAGCATCTTAGCCACTGAGCCACCGCGTCAAATGAATGAGCATATACAATTGTCAATAGTATCTGAACCAGATAATATTGCAAGGAGAATGCCAGAAAGCAAGCCCAGAATTTAAGGCAAACCAAATTAATCAATCAAGCCATATTTATTACAATTGTGCCTACTTTTCCTACAACTGTGCATTAGGACCACAATTGGCAATCCTGGAAACAAAGTATTTAATTGATCCCTTGATCTTCTAACTTTCCTGGACATACCTATCTAAGCATGACAAAGAAACCCATGCCAATTTCCTCAAATCTATAATGCAAAATTTGTTTGCAAATTTGTATTAAATGAACCCATGAGAGGCAAACAATTTTCCTCTAGTATTCTTTGATAAGAAAGAATATTCCAGCTAGTATTGCTGCCAGTAGACAAATGGTCTTTGTTGATTGCTTTGCTTCTAATATGCAGACTCAGCTGCTTTTTTAATTCTTTCTTCCAGTGAAGCAAAAGGCAGAAATGCCTTTTAGCTTCCTTCCTTTCTTCCTCAGGCCCTTAAATCTTTACCATAGGTGATTACAACATGGGCTGTGATTGGAATAATATATAATTAAATACGAATCACCAGTTGAAATATCAACTGGTAACGCTTGCTGGCTAAACTCCCATCATCATAGAAGTAAAGTATCAAGGGACATGAAATTCATAGTAGGGGAAGAAATTACTATTGTTTAATATAATTGGGAAGAAATGCCATACAATATAGAAAATGAAAATTGCTTGCATGAAAAGACCTATTTTTGTGCTTGTGGAAGGACTGCCTTGTTATATCAAGCCAAAGATTCATTTAATCCATTGTGCTATTTCCAGACTTGCCATCTTATGTCTTTAGAAAGGGGCAGGCAAAGGTATTAGCATTCCCCAGTTGTTTGTCCCAGACATCTGCTATTCAAAGATAATATTTAACACCTTTGAATATGGCAGTTTGTTTAGCTTAAAGCTGAATTCGTTTGGAGAAAATGTCCAGGATTTTTTTTTCTGTCAGCTTACAGAAAAATACTGAAAATCATACAAGATTGCAGTCCACTAAAATCAGCGAATTGCCAGATAACAATCTGGGGAGATCCATGCATAATTTAATTTTATTATTTGAAATGTTATTCAGGGTACAAAGGCACACAAGTAACCAATAAGAAAAAGGGCTACAGTTTTATGGAGAGAGAACCGACTACCTTTCTGCCAAACTGGGCCAGAAAAGTAAATTATGGGGAATAGCTTAAGGTATATCCAGGAGTGGGATTCAAATTTTTAACAATCAGTTCTGTGGGCATGGCTTATGTGGTGGGTGTGGCTTGGTGGTCATGTGACTGGGTGGACATGGCTTGGTGGTCATGTTATTGGCTGGGCATGGCCAACTCAATATCACTCACATCGAGGCACGCATCTCCTCGCCTGGCCTCTCATGACTGTGGGGATGCTGCAACAGTCGTAAGTGTGAAAATGGTCATAAGTCACTTTTTTCAGTGCCATTGTAACTTTGAATGGTCACTCCACACAAGCAAAGTGCCAGGAAAGGAGGGGAAAAAACCTCCAGAGACATTCCTGAGACAGGAAGTCTAGTCCTGCCAAGAATGTAATAAGGGTTAACGGAGAGGCAGTTTCTATAAGCAACACCAGAATGTTTCCTTCCTGCCTTCCTTACAGGATTAGGCCAGTAATTTCTTCTAACAACCAGTTCTCCGAACTGTTTAGAATGTTAACAACCGGTTCTAGTGAATAGGTGCGAACTGATAGAATCTCACCCCTGGGTATATCCCTTTCCTGTTATGCCTCCAAAGTGAGCTACCTTATTCTACCTGCATGTACAAAATGGATCAGAATAAAATGCAGGAGAATAGATCACACTTCAAGCTACAAAAAGGTATGGTTAGTATGCTCCAGAAATTGGAAAAAGGATTTCTTTTCTCCCATGAACTCCCATGTTATGGGTCATTCTTTAAGTTGTAGTCCAAAGACATTTGGAATGTAATGGGGAAACCTACCACTGACCCTTTATTAATAACTTTAGCAGTGACCTTGAAATACATTCAGTATAATCTTAAAAGTACAGTAGACATTTTCCACCCTTCTCTTGAAAACCCTTTTGAAGTCACCGTGCCTTTAAAGTAGTTGTACTGTTTAAGAATTTATGTCACAGATTATTATTATTAACAATTATATTATAGGTTATTATGTGGTAATTGTCAGTGTAAATCATTGTGTAAATCTTTGTCTGCTCCGGCAAAAGAGCTGGATATGGCTAAAAAGGCATGCAGTAAAAGAAATGTTTCTTACAAAGGAGAAGTCTTCAGCATTCTGACAGAGCAGCTTCGGGAAAATAATCTGTCTGTGAAATCTTTCTTCATCTTCAAAAACATTCCCATACATAAAGCCATTCGTCATAGTGGAGTGAGCATGGATGTCAATATAGAATTCCAGGGTAACTTTCTGCACAAAAAATACATAAGGTAAATTGAAGGTACGTTTCAACAAGGAAACTAGCTATAGGCAATGTCATTTCTGAAACTCAAAACATGTGGCAATTCCCAGAGGTGTCCACAGGTCAAAAAAAGCCAGTCACAACTGCACAATAGAAGCCCTGCCCCTTTTTTCATGTACATCACACAAGCAACACATGTAAGAATGGACTCCTGGAGTAGGTTTTTCTTTGAGATGTTCCACTCTTGAATGGGATTTTGCTACCCATTTATGCTGGAAAAAAGTCATGTAGTGGCCTGACTCTCAGGGAAGGTAGAGGATCTGCAGAATCAGGGTACAGAAGTATAACTGTGTCCAATTGAAGGCAATTACAATAACCTTTTAGACCTTCCAGTTTCACCAGAGAAGGCTGAGGTGAGAATAATGGAGGGGACAGGATATGGCATGGACCTTCCATTCTCTCAATGACTAGACTTGAAGATGGACCCAAGATTGTTGGGGGCAATAAGCTGACTTTGTAAAAATGCCGCTTAGTAATAAGCAGGCATATACAATGGAAGGAAGGCTATTGCTGAGCACATTGGGTTGTATCCCAAAAATTGTAAGCCGCCCTGAGTCTTCAGAGAAGGGCGGCATATAAATCTAATTTTTTTAAAAAAAGATGATTCAGGTTCCATCTCTCTGACAAATACAGAACAGAAGAGGTCATTGATTATGTAGTCCATCAGTGCCAAGGAACTATAAATAATCTAACAAGTTATTTCATGTTAATCCACTTCATCATCTTTCAGCAGTGTCACTACAAATATTTTTTTCTTAATTATTTGTGGTGGTTTTTTTATGCACAGTAGCTGTTTTCTTGCATCAAGAAGGCTTGCAGAAATTCCTGAATTCATAGTAACATTTTTTTAGAACAAAATATTTCTGAATACTGCCACAGAGGGACAATTTGATGGATGCACAGGGGTAAAATTTCTCAAAGTATTTTGTTGTAGTAAGTTACTCTAAAAGATTTGAAAACCCTTAGGAATCCTTATGATTAACAGACACAGCACAAGTATGCCAATATTACTGGATACAACAGTAAAATAAAAAAGCACCTTAAAATCAATGCACACCAAATATATTTGAGTCACTTCTCAGACTAAAATTACTGTTACAATAAAAATCACAGTATTATTCCCCGATGCCTTTAAAAAAACCTCTTGGTATTTTCTTTTATGAACCTTAGAACATTTGATTTTAAGCAAATAATTGTGCTGTGTATTTTTGCTACCTTCAATTATTTATGCAGTCTTTTGCCACCTCTTTTATTTTATGATCTCTGTCTAGGGATGCCTTAATTTTTTTCCATTGTAGTTAAATAGCAATAGCATTTAGAGTTATATACCACTTCACAGCGCTTTACAGCCCTTTCTAAGCAGTTTACAGAGTCAGCATATTGCCCCCAATAATCTCAGTCTTCATTTTATCGATCTCAGAAGGATGAAAGGCTGAGTCAACCTTGAGGCTGGTAAGATTCGAACTGCCAAATCGCAGATAGCCGGCAGTCAGTAGAATTAGCCTGCAGTATTGCATTCTAACCTCTGCACCACCACGGAGCTGAAAATTCTAGAAACCATGCAAAATAGAAAGAGAAAACATATCCTTTAATTGGAACTGTCCATTATATAAAAATATTATATGAAGAACATTATACAAAAAAAAATATACTAACATCCAGAAGTTTACTTAATGTAATCCTCATAAACTATAAGTCAACAATTGATCATACACTTTGATCTCCCTTGTATTGCACACCAAAATGCCAAGTATATTGATGAAAGTTAAGTTTATTTTAGCTCAGTAGATAATATTAGATAATTTTCTATGCCATATCCATTTTCAGCGACTAGTTGTTGTTTTTTTAAAAAACTAAGTCAAATAATGAGATGAAACAGCTGAATGTATTTATATCCTGAAACCTGGAAATATTTTCAAAAGATTTTTCCCCACAACTGCTAAGAAGGAATCTTAAAACTGCTAATTAAACATTCAATTAAACATTCCTGTTTATATACCGCATATTTTTACCTGGAAGCTTCTGAAATTGCAGAAGTCAATTAATACAGTGGAAACAGACCAACTAATTCTTTGTTTTTCTTTCATTCTTCAATAATCCAATTCCACTCAACAACACATTCAAATTTGCTTTAGTAATTACTCCTGAGAGGTATAGTTGCCAGGCAGTATTGCCCATTAGGAAAATGGTATTTATACTTTTATGTCTGTTCTTTGTTTTTTTAGACATATTTGATAATAAAAGGAAATATGTTTCCTATTCATCCAGCAATGGAGTCATAATTAATATACTACAAATATTTGTAGTGGAAAGATTCTCTTTGTCCAGAACTACAAAGGCATTCTTCTGGCCTTCTAATAGCCAATGGCAGGTGTACTTATTTTGCCATTATGTTTCAGCTTTTCGTTTCAAATTGCTGGCATTCATTGTATCCCAAGTATGGCTTTGGAGGCTATTTTAAAGCTTGGCAGGTTGAATTAAGGTGCATACTATATTATTCAAAGTTAATGTCTTTGCTTTATATTACTATCCCTTTTTAATTAGACAACTTGCAATAATGGAAATTTGTCTAAAATACAGAGAATCCATGATGCAGAAGGAAATAAAGACTATAGCAATTGTACTCAATTTAGTAACTACAAAGTCCCATGGGGTCTCTGCTAGTCTTGCCAGTTGATGAAGCTAAATGTGGATACTAATCCCTGGTTCAAATATTTTCACACTGGAGGGAAAGCGAGATAAAAAATAAAACTAGCAGCAACTCTGATAAATAATAACTACATCTCACTAGAATAATTAAGGTCCAGGTAAGCATGAACAGAACAAAACACTATGGTGATTTAACTATGTTATTTAGGTTCACCAACAGTATGCTAGAAGTAACTGCATATGGAAAGATAAAATAAACCTAAGTTGCACTATTTTCTCAGTTTGAATTTTCCCTATATTTTATTCAGGCCTAATTCTTTCAAGGAAAATGCTTTCCTTCTACCTATCTACTTTATTTTACATCTTTAAGGTGAAGTCAGAAATGAGAATCTATTCCCAAACCCATAAATGAGACCAACAGCTTTGGGATAATCAGAAAACCATTTTTCCCCCAGGATATCTGATTAATGGAAAATTGCAAGTGAGCACAAACAAAACCCGCCTCAGACCAAACTGAAAACTAGAAACAAGGGTGTCCTGGTCTGGCTGAGGATCACAATGGATCTATCTATGGCTGAACACTCAGAGACAGCAGAGGAATGGCAATAATATCTTGTTCTGCTTCAACAAAATATAGCCAAGACCATGGACAGCTCATTGAAGAATATATTCTGGGTCCCAAAACCTGAAATATACATCAGGGATGCAAGGATTAACTAGTATTTTCCATCATAATATCATTTCATTGTTTTTGCTGTCATACTTTTTTTTTTAGAAAAGTGGGAAGCTAGCAAGTTGCAAAGCACCAGCCTCAAGCAAAATTTTTACGTTTTGAGAATGCCTGTAGAAACAGACCTCCAAAGGCATTTTTTAGGGTAAAAGGGGTGAATAGCCATCATCCAGTGCTTTGTTGGAAGTGAATCCACCTGCCTACGAGAAAAGGCAAAGGTAAGCTAGGGATGGCAGGCAGCTTTCCATAGGGCTAGATGTGGTAGCAGGAAGCAGTGGCTCCAGTTAGAGTGTAAATGAGTGTATGTGATTGGCCACTTCTTCCAAAATGGCATGTCACCAACATTCCAAATGTGTCCCACTCTAAAAAAAAGTGCAGGATCTTTATGATAGGTTAATCCTCAACAAGAGTTCTGTTCTTCTAGAAGCTGATGGCTTGTGAAAGTTTTCAAAGTCAGATGATGTTTTACTTTTTAGGCCTGTTACAGTTTCTAAAAAAAAAAAAATTCAGTGTCAAGCTCCTGGAAGTCTGGGAAGCTGAAGAACCCTGAGCGATCAGATCTAAGAGAGTGTATCCTTAAATTGGGGTGACTCAACAGAGATACTGAGGACTTACTATGAATTGGAGCAAATGTGGGGTTCATATTAGGAAATGTTCAGGGTTTTACTGATCTCCAAGGACCATGACAGCAGGAGCTTGTATGGATACCCATATCTTTTATTTTAGCACTCATGAAAGCAGACTGAATGCCCAGTAAGAGATTTTCACATATGAATAAGCAATACCAACATTTCACAATAAAGTTCCCTTGGCTTAATTCTATACCTGAATGAATACTGAAACAAACTGACAACATATGATGTCACAGACAAGACTTCTGATATTCACACATTTTCTCACACAAATTATATGTTCCTTTTTATATTTACAACTCATAGCTTAGTGCCTTTAGAAGATCATTCATTATAAAGCCAAAGAAAAATAATATTATTGGTTAGTGTTCTTGTAGATGCTGTTGATATCCCAGCTTAATTATAATTCTTAGGCATAGCGATTTCTTTAAGAAATCAATAAAGTTATAGAACCAAAGGGGATAAATTTGTATTTAGCACCAAACATAAGCTATGGACAGAAAAGCATTGTAAGAAAGAAAAAAAACAGAATTGTGCCAATCAGATTTCATTTCAGTATGGATTTCATTAATTCTCTACTGTAATAGTAACTCAGCAAAGAACTGAAGATCTTTTGCTGAAAAATTCCACAAGAAAAGGAAGACACTATTAGTCCCACTTCATATTTTAGATTATTTCATTCATGGGGTTAGCTCCATAGTTCATTTGACCTTATTTTATCCATTTACAGACTTTCAGTGCTAAACATGATTTACACTGTACATTTAAGTGTATTTTTCTATGTGCTATTGTAGGTTGCAGTGCTCAATCTTCGTGGTCCTTGAAGCCCTATCAGAGAACATGATTCTTGAATGCTGACTATAAAAATGTAATCCATTGCCTACCACTTATACTAAGCAACTTTCATCTACATGCAAATAAGAAAGAATAGCAGATAAGGAATATTGTTGCCCTCTTCAGGCTGACACAAGGCTGCATATCACAATCAGCAAGTCTGACATGTTAAACGGAAAACATACAGTGATAGGAAATTGTCATATAAATGCCATATGCCAAGTTGCTTTGTTGGATAGAGATTAGAAGCAGAATAAATCTACACCGTGATTCTGGGTTATAGTGAAAAGGGCAAACTAGTTTCTTGGTAGAAACTAGAAATTACATCCAAGTATATGTAATGAATCTTTGGCCTGTCTTCTTATTTTAAGTAAACAATAAAACCTCAGGTTGAATGGAGAAGAAACATTGGGCAGATGCCTTTTTCAGCCTGGGGTTGTCCAGATATTTTGGGATTCCTGCCAGGGGTAGGATTCAAATTTCTTAACAACTGGTTCTGTGGGTGTGGCCTAATTTGTGGGTGTGGCTTGGTAGTCATGTGACTGGTTGGGCATGGTTTGTATGTAAATATTATAAATATTTATGTAAATATTGATTTTTTTAATTAAAAAAATAAATTTTTACCCAAAATCAGGTAAAGCAGGCAGGCAGATTGAGTTGCTCACAGATTCACTTAGATTCACTTAGAGATCTATCTATCTGCAATCTGCTACTGAGTCTGTCACATAAAATTTGCTTACAAGCAAACTCATAAAATTTGCTAGCAAACAAACTCACAAAATTAACTCACAACATACCATGTATGTAAATATTGAATTTTTTTATAAAAAAGAGCAACTTTTACCCCAAATCAGGCAAAGCAGGCAGGCAGACTGAGTTGCTCACAGAATCACAGATTCACTTAGAGATCTACCATTCTGCAATCTATTGCCTGAGTCTGCACTGAAAAATAGAAGCTTCAGTCCTAAGGAAGGTTCAGTTCTGCTTTTAGATTAGCTAGACAGCAAGAAATCCAACAATTTCCTGCTTTCTAGCTGATCTAAATCTCCCAGCACAGCAAACAGCTGATGGTTGAGGGGGGGGAAGGAAAAATAGCAACTTACCAAAGGCAGGCAAGTTGGATGCCAGGCACATGCCAGGTAAGGAGTGAGTGGGTGGGGCGAGGTCAGCCAGTTGCGTGATTTACCGGTTCTTTGAACTGGGCAGTATCATAACAACCGGTTCTATAGAACCGGACCAACCATCCCTGATTCCTGCCCCTGCATTCTGAGAGGAATGAGGAATGCTGGCTTAAGGCACTCTTTGAGTAGGGCAAATTACCCAGTAAATATTCTTGTTTTATCTTTGAAGGTAACCTTTTTCTTCCAATAGGCAATGATGTTATAATTTTGTTATCCTTTTTAGAAATCTTATTATACCATTAAAAACGTAAGGAACCGAACTCCTATTTCAAGACTGTCCAATATGCATTAAATGGCTTCCTTTCTCTTAAAAACCTTTTGCGTGCTGCGTGCCTTTCTAAACCAGAAAACACCTTCTGAAGAATTAGTACCTAAGCAGATATTTTGACATGATTAATTTAATTGCTCACAGTTTAATCTTTGAAATTATGAAGGCCAAATCCCCTTTGCCTTTTTATTTCCTGTGATCTGTGGTTTGAAACATTAGTCAGGAACACTTCAAGGTACATTTTGAAATACGGCATGTATATATTGGATTATTCTTTTATCACTTGCAAGATATGAAAGCTATGATGGGAGAGGAAAGGTCCTTCACATCTTTTTTGAAAGGCTGACCTTCTGCAAATACCTTGAATCCTCAGCAGGGATGGCCCTTCTACACAGCAGGATGAAGTGACATGGCTTAGGCAGAAACAGAGCTTAAAACAGGAACTGGTACAAGGCTTCATTCTTGTGAAGAACAGCTACTGTGGGGCTTCTTATTCCCAATAGAAAATCTCTAAAATGAACCTAATATCTGATTGTGTTTATAATCCTACAGAAGAGATGGTTGAATAATAACAGTCTCCAAATATCTGAAGGGTTGTCACATAGAAGAGGGAGTAGAATATCTCATCATTGCACTAGGAGGCAGGAGCATGGGTTAAAACTAAACAAAAGTTGATTCTGAACCGGTAGCTCCAAAGATCAGCTGAGACTGAATCAGTTCGCTCCAATGTTCTTCTGTTCTTCTGTTTGGCCCACCCACCTGCCCACCTGGGCTCTAGGCTGCCCTTTATTTCCTGCTTTTTCTGTGTGTGCACTGTGGTACATACAAGGTTTGCAGGAAAAGATAATTTTCAAACACTGTGCATGCGTGCAAAGCACGCGCTCACCAAACCGGTTATTACACCGGTTGGATCCCACCCTGGTACCACAGTCAATGGAACAGGCTATCATTTTGCTGAAGGTATAAGAGATGATCAGGCTGAGCCAGTGGGCAGGCTCAAATGCGCCATCAGTTTGGAATCACTACACCTTTGTAAGAGATCTAAGTCCAGCACCCCTTGAAGTCCTTTGGCTCTTCTCTAGCACCAATTTGCCTTGACCATTATTAGTACATCAGATTTTTGTGGATCAGTAGCATGAAATAAATTTGTAGTGCTTTTGAACTCTACCCCAGTTCCTGATTTCCTGCACCTGACAGAAGGTCTTCCAACAGAGGCCAGATAGTCATTTGTCAGAAATGCTATATGGATTCTGCACTGAGCAAGGGTTGTAGTAGGTGGCCTCTAAGAAACCTTCAAACTCTGTGACAACTCTCATTCTTTGAAATACTAGGAATCCCCTTATCGTGATTTTGCTTTAAATACAGAAAACTTCAGCTCAATCTGAAGGTTGAGATTCCGATACATAGTATCTGCAAAGAGGTTCTTCAATAGATTAAAAAATGCTAATGCTTTGCAAAGCATTATTTTTTTCCATCTTTCTTGCTCAGTGTTCACTGGATCACATCACCATGAAGCTGCAAGTAGTTCCCTTGTATCTTTTTAGAGCTCACTAAAGGTTCAAAAAAAAAATATGCATTTGATCTTTGCATTGATCAGAAACGGGATAAGAGAGTTTCCCAGTGTTTTGAGTCTGATCCCATATCATTACTCCTATTGCAGAAAGAGGTTTGGATAGTTGTTTTCTAGTGACTTGCTCTCCAGAAATTTCAGTGCTCCATCTGATTTTTGTCTGTGTGTCTGAATACTATTTCCAAAGCTCACCATTAGTTGTTCTTCATTATCAACATAAACTCCTATGGGCATATTCTGTGGATGCATCTTGTTGTTGAACAATAATAATAATAAGGCTCAAGGTCAAATTCTGGCTGCTTAAGACCAAGCCTTAAGAACAAATGCATGCAAAGCTAGAATTGAGAAGACATCAAACTACAAATGCTGCCTCTGCAAAAAAAAAACATGAAGAAATAGTGCAATACCTAGTTAGCTGCTGCAAGAAGATCATACAGATTGATTACAAACAAGAGTATAACAAAAATAGCAACAATGGTGCATTGGAAGATCCCCAAGAAATGCCATTTACTTACAAACAAGAATAAATGGGACCACAAAACAGAAGAATAAAGCTTAAAATGCTGTGGGATTTAAAAGTTCAAAAAGCCAAACACCTGCCACATAATACCTGAGACTTAACAACTGGTGAAAAGGAAGGAAGGAAGGAAGGAAGGAAGGAAGGAAGGAAGGAAGGAAGGAAGGAAGGAAGGAAGGAAGGAAGGAAGAGTTTAGATACCTAGAGAAAAGTTTAGATACCTAGAGAAAAGTAAGAACTGGAATAAATCACAAAATACTGCAACCTGCCAATAGAAATAGCATGACAACCCAAAGATAATGCTAATAGTCAAGATGTCTTGGATGCAATTCCAAAACATCTGAAGCACCACTTGAACACCATCTGCATTGACAAAATCACCATCAGGCAATTGCAAAAGGCAGTTACTTGGAGCAGCTCACATCCTGCGACGATACTTTCAACATTATTAAACAACATCTGCCAATCCAAGGTCCTTGGGAAGAACTTGATAAGTAGAGAAAAATGCTGAAGCCAGTCAAAACATCTGGCTGATTGCGTGACCAACATAACTTTACTTTTTCACCTCTTTTGCAAGGAGGATTTTCTTGAATTAAAAAAGTTGCTTATTACAAGCAATAAGACAAAATAAGGCTTGCTTTGTATGCATAAGAAGACAGATAGCTTTTTATATATCTTATATTTGAGAAGACTCTTGTCAAACTGTAAAATTCAATTGTATTTTAAAAACTGTCTGTTACTGAAGAACATATGGATACTATATGGATGGATGGATACTATATGGATATTATAAATATACACATTGTATATATGCATATAACAGGGACTTGTTGAATTGACACTTTCTAGAAATGTCTAGTACATCAAAATGGTTCAGTCATAGTACGGTTTGGTTTTAACTCTGTGTGGACTACCCTAGTTTATAAATCATGAGTTTTGCTTGTTGTGCAAATTGAATCAATTGTAACCATCAATTGCAAAAGGCAGCTTTACTTGGAACAGCTTACATCCTGCCTATCCCAGGTCCTTGGAACAACTTACATCCAGGGAAGGACTTGATAGGTGGACAAAAATGCTAAATCCAGTCTGAATATCTGGCTGATTGTGTGATGAACTAATAAAAGATCATATAGTGCTCATGTGAGAAGATTCTTCAGATGAATAAAGAGGCAATCCAAAGTAGCACTCAGGTTCCAACTTTTTCTCCCAGCTACCTTTTCAGAGAAGCAGACAGGAGCAGTGGATAAAGCTCAGGATTAGGAGCAAGGAAAGCTGAGTTCTAATACTTTTACCATGAAAGCCACCTGGGTGGTTCTGGGGCTCAACCCTAGGAAGAAAGCAATGGCAAATCACTTACTGAAATATTGACAAGGAAACTGTGTGAGCTTACCCATGGAATCACTGGAAGCACAAAATAATAATACAAAAATCTCCTAATTTTTGCCTTTCTGAGCATTCCTATCAAATGTAAGAACAAGAATGGCACAGATTAATGCCTTCCATGTTTAGGTGTAGGTGTGCCTTGGAATCACGACTGACTCCTTGAGTCTGCTTGGACAAATCCTTGCAGGTTTGGGGGCAACATTTTCACAACTGGCTTGTCATTGCCCACTTCCTAGGGCAGAAAGCATGACTGGCACAAGGTCACCAACAAGCTTTCTGCCCAAAATGGGATTAGAACTCACAATCTCTCAGTTTCTAGCCTAGTACCTTAACCACTGGCTCTGTGCATTTCATCTTTACAATAAAAGAAAAAAATGCTTAAAGGCATCATCTTTATCCAACATACA
Source organism: Naja naja (assembly GCA_009733165.1). Taxonomy (NCBI): domain Eukaryota; kingdom Metazoa; phylum Chordata; class Lepidosauria; order Squamata; family Elapidae; genus Naja; species Naja naja. The sequence continues at coordinate 66,445,259 of CM019150.1, forward strand.
TAACCCTTCTCCCCACTCCTTTTCCAGGAAACTGCAGGGGGAAGAGCTAGGTCATGACTGATTGCAAAATATATCTTAAAGCTGTTAAGAGAAGCAGAATGGATCCAGTCCAGTCTGGATCCAGATTTTTAAAACAGAAAGGAGCTTCCAATTCTCTCCACCACTATAATTAACGACAGTAAGTAGCAATTCCAGAGCAAGTTTGCAAATGCCAAGTAGAATTACAGCTTTGCTACCCTTTAAACCCCAGATAAAAGTATAGCCACACTAGTTCAATTATCACTCTAACAACTCTGTGCCTTCCTTTCTTTAGTATGTTAAAAAAAAAAGATTATTCTTAGCCTCAGCTGCCAAGAAAATGAATTTGTCAGTTGGCTGCTGGTTTTATTAAACAATCTAAACCTTGTTTTTTTCTTTGTGTCTTATTATCGAGACAGTTCTATCAGTCCTTCCAGGGGCCGGCAACTTTCTCAAAACAAACACAACCCATAGGTAGGCAAAGAGTGGCGTGCTTCCCAGAACTGTACATTCAGCTGGAAAACAAAAATAGTGTAATTATATGTTTTGATTTTTAAAAGATACAACTAATTGAAGTACCTCCTACTGACTTCCTATGATTTTTTTTTTAGAAAAATAGGGAACTGAGTGAATGAAATCCAGTGCTCTGGGAAGCTAGATTTAAAAACAGCATGGGTTTGTTTGGGATATACTGTTTTTGCTCCATTTTTGTTTATATTCTGCATTCTTTCTCCAATCATTCAACTTTCAAGTGACTATTATTTCACAGGCAGCAAACTGGGTTTAGAAAAGTTCTTTTCTACCATGAAGTGGGGTGGAGAGCACCTAATTGGAGAATTGCACATCAATTGGTCTGCCTTTTATTCATTTGTTCATGCATTTCTGTTTCTCCCAAGCAAGACAGACACAGACTTCAATGGATAATTAGAACTGGGGGTGGGATTGCTACCAGCCTGCCTTCCATTTATTTATTATTATTTATTATTTGGACTTGTATGCTGCCCCATCTCTGAAGACTTGGGGCAGCTCACAACTAAAAACAACCACAATAAATACTTAAAAGAGAATTAAATTAATCACAAGCCCAAAATGGTAAATCTAAAATTTAAAATAATTTAAGAAATCATCCCCACCCCCCCAGGGCAGGGTCACAGCCCGGATTGGTCAAACAGCCAGGTCTTCAAATCATGGCGGAAGGTGCGAAGCTCAGGGGCCAGGCGGAGCCCCAGGGGTAGTTGGTTCCAGAGGTCAGGGGCCGTGATAAAATAGGCTCGTCACCGGGGGACCGCCAGTCGGCATTGACTTGCCGACGGAACCCTGAGGAGTCCTTGCCTGTGTGCTCACACAGGGCGGGTGGCACTTGATATCGGGAGGAGTTGCTCCCTTAAGTATTGAAGACCCATGTTGTGTAGGACTTTGTATGTTAAAACCAAAACCTTGAATCGCACCCGGAGCGCAACTGGCAGCCAATGCAGACCGCACAGGAGGGGGGTAATATGGGAGAATTGGGAAACTCCCATCACCACCCGCGTGGCCACATTCTGCACCAGTTGCAATCTCCGGATGGTATGCAAGGGCAGTCCTAAATAGAGAGCATTGCAGTAGTCAAATCTAGAGGTGACAAGAGCATGGGTGACTGTGCACAGGGCATCTCGGTCCAGAAATGGGTGAAGTTGATGAACAAGGCAGAGCTGGGCAAAAGTCCCCATGGCGACGGCCCCCACCTGCTCCTCCAACCAGAGCCGTACGTCCAGGAGGACGCCCAGATTCTGCGCCCTATCCACAGGGGGCAACACCTCTCCCTCTATGGCCAAAGATGGATATTCCTGACTGGGCCGAGATGCCAGTATGCACAGCCACTCAGTCTTGGCCGGGTTGAGTCGAAGCATGTTCCCGCTCATCCAAATCCATACTGCATCCAAACACCGGGTCATCAGGGAGAGGGCATCACTGATCTGGTTCGGGGTGGAAATGTACAGCTGGGTATCATCCGCGTACTGATGGTATCTCACCCCAAAACCACGGATGATCTCGCCCAACGGCTTCATGTAGATGTTAAATAAAAGAGGGGAGAGGACCGACCCCTGAGGGACCCCACAAGAGAGTGGCCTCGGGGTCGACCTCTGCCCCACTACCAACACCGATTGTGACTGCCCCAAGAGGTAGGAGGTGAACCACTGAAGAACAGTGCCCCCCACTCCCAACCCCGAGCCGCAAAGGATACCATGGTTGATGGTATCGAAAGCCGCTGAGAGATCTAATAGGACCAGGACAGAGGAAAAACCCCTGGCCCGCGCCCTCCAGAGATCATCCATCAGTGTGACCAATGCCGTCTCCGTGCTGAAACCGGGTCGGAAGCCCGATTGGTACAGATCCAGGTAGTCCGCTTCATCCAGGAAGAGTGGAAACTGCCGAACCACCACGCTCTCAACAACCTTCGCCAAAAAGCGAAGGTTGGAGACTGGACGAAAGTTGTCTAACACCGTCAGGTCCAGGGCAGGCTTCTTCAGGAGGGGCCTCACCACCGCCTCCTTCAAGGCGGAGGGAAAGACACCCTCTCTCAGTGAAGCGTTGACAACTGCCTGGAGCCAACCGCAGGTGGCCTCCCTGGAGGCATAAGCCAACCAGGAACGACACGGGTCCAACAAACATGTGGTGGAGCTCAGACGCCGCATAGTCCTGTCCACTTCATCCTTGGAAACAGGATCGAACTCATCCCAGATCACATTAGCCAGACTACTTGTACCCTGTTCCTCAGACCACTGCAAATCAGAAGACAATCCGCTTCGAATCCGGGCAATCTTATCTGACAGATATTGACCAAATTCCTCAGCCCTACCCCACAACGGGTCCGTCTCCTCCCCATACGAAGGAGAGAGCGGGTAGTGACTGGGCGGTATGGACCTGTATACTGCACAAGCCAGAAAGTGAGCTGTGAAAATATCTACAGGGTCCTCACATCCTGCACATAAACTGTTTCAACTTCTTCGCTAAAGATAATGTTATGGACAACAACAACAAAAAAACTAGACACAAGGACAGTTTTTCCGCCATGCCATCACTCTGCTAAACAACTAAGTCCCACAAACACTGTCAAACTATCTAGTAAGGCTGCATTACTATTATTCTTCTCATCTTTTCTATTACCTGTCTCCTTATCTTCTTATGACTATAACTTAGCTGCTTGTATCTTACAATTTATATTGTTTATTTAGCATCCTAGTATTATTTATGTTGATTGCTTATTTACTATCCTATGACTATCACTAAGTGTTGTATCTTATTATTTATGATGAATGTATCTTATGATTATGAGCATGATTTAGCACTTGTTGCCTCTATGTACACTGAGAGGTAATGCACCAGAGACAAATTCCTTGTATGTCACATGGATAGAGAATAGAATTCTATTCTATTCTATTCTATTCTATTACATACTATTACATTACATTCTTAGTTCATAGGAAATCAGCCATTTGTTCTCCAAGACTATGACACTACGGAGCAGTCACTACCAGAATTTTTATTGTTCCACTTTTGTTTTTCACAAGCACAAAAGGATTTGTTTTGGTACACATAGTATCTGGGGAATTGATTAATCTCCCCCAATTTCTCACCAGTCACTATCTTCATCCCTGTTGGGACTGTTATGAATATCCTTTTTTATATCAGTAAAGATAAAAAGTGCTTGCTGACTACCATAAAGGTAATCAGCACACTCATCAGGCAGGAAGGGGGTGGATTGCAAACTGCACTAAAATAGATCTGCAACAACTCTGATACATGGGAAAGTCCCATAAACATCACTAAGCCCAAACCTAACTCAACGTATTGTGAGAATGTGCTGTAGGTTGGTTTTTATAAAACAGTAGAACAGAGGAAAGTATTTGATGAAGGGATAAAACAGGAGGAATGAGAAAGGAAGGGAAAATCGTTGATAAAAAAAGAAAGATGTAGTATATTTTAGGAGGATAGAAATTATTTGCTGTGCTAGCAGATTGGAATAGAGGAAGGGGTTTATGGGGAAAGGTTAAAAAAGGAATTTTAAAAAGATTGATCAGATTGTTTTAAAAAAGAAAAGAAAAAATTGTAAACACATGTGTGAAAAGGAATTTAAAAACCCTGAAAATATATTAGAATTAATCATCTTATCTTTTTGCTTCATCAATAATTGCTTGAGTACTTGAGGGAAGCGCTTTGCTCTTTAATTCTCCATTGGCTCCTTTCTTTAGCCTCCCCACCCTCTTGCATTATTGCTGCTCTGTCATATATCCAGTCGTACACAACTCTTCTCCTTTTTTTCTAAAGAAACCACGGGAGAAATATAGAGGTTTTTCTTCCTCCAACGACAGTTCCATAAAAACATCTCCATGATCAGAAGCAGGATGAAGAATGTGTTCTGCATTGTCAGACAATATAATGGTATGTGCAAATGACTGTGGGAGAAAGGGGATAGAACTGTAACCAAGGTAATAATTGGATAAGAAGCAACTTAGCTCACAGTAGGGATGTGGGTGTGGAAACTATCTCAGAAGGGACCCTCCCTAAATTTTTGAGCTGTAAAGACAACAGGTAATCCCCATTTTGCTGAAATGCATAATTCCATAAGTGTGCCACATCTCTGAAAAGGATCACAACATTCCTATATTCACTATGATTATATGTGCATGCAAATTCAAATTGGCTTTTACACGGGGACTATCAACCAACCAACCAATGGTTTAAAGTTGTTTGCAAGCATTCCCAATAAAAATGCAAGTTGGAGAACTTTGATATCCTCTAAACCCAACCCACCCACCATAGACCCATCACCATCCTGACTGGAACCAGCTTTTGCCAACTGCAATTCCAAGGATAGCATTGCATGCCAAAGAAATAAAATATTTCACACACACACACACACACACACGTGTGTGTGTGTGTATATATATATATATATATACATATACACATATATCGTATGTCTATGTGTACATGTGTGTATGTGTATAATGACAAATTGGGGAAACATATATCTACAAAGCTATTGTACTATTTCTTCTGCTGTAAGCAAATACAATACAGAACAGCAAAAAAGAATAAATAAGTCAAAGGCATTAAAGTGTGAGATGAGAAAATGAAACATTGCTAAAACTAATTTAATCTTCCTTATGTGATGGCCAATAAATTACTAATCTCTGCAACCCATCATGGAAAGCATACAAAGTCAGACTAAATTGCTTATGTCTACATAATCACTCCAGAATTAAAGAAGCAGATGCGTGTTTATTGGCAGCTAAAATTGTGTCATTGCAAGAGCAGTTCAACAATGGAACCAATTGCTTTTTTTAAAAATAATGAGCTCTTCATCATAGTTTAAACTGCAAAAGATGCCTTAGACCAAATTCTTGTACACCCGATTGGGATGGTTTCTTCTGTTTCTTGACACCTTGGATTATGCCATTAGGCAATTTTGCTTATTTTCTTCTACTCCCTCATCTTCAATTTTGCTTGCTTTAATCTTTAAAGGCATGTAGCATGTTTCCAAACGTAACTTGTATTCTTCAATTATCATATTTGATCAATAGGATTTTAAAGGGAGAGCAGTCCAAACATCATCCCATTGCATTGGTAGTTTTGTCATATTTTCTCATTGCTCCTTTTCTACAATCAGCTAAGGAAAAAAGAAAGAAGACAGAACAGCTGTACAATGTCTTAACTGACAATGTTGGTAGAAACCATCTGCTTGGAAGCACCCAGAGAGAACAAATGGGGCAGAATTTTGATGGCAAACATAATAAAATAAAGCAGTTATAATTTCATTTTATAAAAATAACTCAGTTGAAATGCACACACACAAATTACATATTCAACAGCATGCGAAGAGGATATTTCCCCAAACTAGATTGATGAAAGCTTTTTTTAACAAGTCTTCCCACTGGATTATTATTATTTTTCTTTTGTGCAATGGATATTCTTAAATCTTTTGAATTCTCTTCAGTTTATTTTAAACAAGTCATAAACTCAGAAGCAAGACATTAATGCGGGGAGGGAAAAGTGGGGGGGGGAGGAGAGAGGAAAATACTTCCTGAAAACATAACATTCCCAAAGCACCATGTCATTCTATCAAACGTTGATGGACAACATTTGTCCTTGAGATTAATCTGAATAAAGTTATTATGTATTTCTTTCACAGGAAAAGCTTATAGGTTTATTTCAGAAAAACCTAATGATATCTGCAATAGTATGAAAGAGATCTGTCAATATCTGGAAGTTTTATAATAAACACGTCATTCCAGAAATCCAAAAATTTGAATGAATGTATTTATCAGATCATGGGATGATCTGATTCTTTCTTCATCTTTACATCAATCACTTTGTTGTATTGATGCTCTCATCCAAAATTATTTAACCTTCCATGCTACTTCACTTCTACTTCCCTGAATCTTTGGCAATGGCTTCATATTGCTGAAGTCCTCCTTTACATGTTTAATTTGATTACATAATTAACATTTTGTAATATATATGGAGTCATAAAGTAACAAAATTGTCTGAGTTTATACAACCCATTAAGTCAGGGGAAAACAAGGCAAAGCAAAGACTAATTACACTAACCAAATTGCATCTGGGCTGAGTTTTTACTTGATTTGGTTAAGTCTGTTGCATGAACACAGCCAATTGGTTTGTGAAACAGGCTCATGCATAAAAAACAGTTACAACAACTTTCTTTTTTTTTTAATTACATTTATATGCCGCCCTTCTCCGAAGACTCAGGGCGGCTTACAATTTTTGGGATACAACCCAGTGTGCTCAGCAATGAATGAAAGCTAGAAGAGGCTTTCCAACCTTGGCAACTTTAAGCAAGACTGGCTGGGAAATTCTGGGAGATGAAGTCCACCCATCTTAAAGTTGTCAAGGTTGAGAAACTCTGATGTAGCAGCTACATTTAGGATAAGTCTGTTATATAATCCATCCTGAAGATCTCTCAAAACTCTAAAACCAATTTCTGTCTCATTAGTCTTATGATTTTAGAATGGGAATAGTGGTACCCAGCTTCATTTTAGCAACTCTAAACACTCAAGAATGTAGCCCAAATATTCTAATATTCATGTTATTGGTGCAAAGTTTCATTTTTAAGTTCAAATATAGTTTAATAAGTCTCCTGTAGACTTAATCTGCCTATTTACTAAGAATAAAAGGACTCTAATTTTTTTTCAAAAAAAATCTATGCTGTTACCCTCTTCTTCCTAATATCATTACAGTGTTACTGTTGCCAACCTTGCCTCAGAAATTAAGCAGACGGTGTTACTATAGCACAATTCCCTGAAGCTAAATTCATTTAGGCTGGAAAAATCTGGACAGCCTGAAAGAGATAGAGAAAGCAATGTCTGCAATCAGCTGGGTAGTCAGCTAACTTTTGCTGCCCAGATTTTGCAACTTCATTTAAAGCCATCTGAGTAGCTTCCTACATGTATTACTCAGGTTACCCAGTTTTGTGTACAAATTGTTGTAAGAAATGTCCATCTGGGTTCAGTTCCAAGTGTGAAGAAAGACACTGTAAACTTGGAGGCTGCTTGGAAGGATGGTTTAATGGTGGATAGCAGGATCACATGATTTGAGGTCCTGGGCAAAAAGGGTGAGAGAAGGGGAGAGATTTATAACCTCTGTTGGACTTTGAACTTGCTTCCAGTTCCTGTGGTGAGAAATGTATCCTGATTGGTTGCCAAACTCCCATGGGGCCATGCAGGGGTAACTTTGTAGGTTGTCTTGAATCTCAAGCTTGGTTGAATCTTGCTGGGTGATGTAATGAAGGGGTTTTGGACAATTCCTATTAAGGCTTAAGGGCTTTGTCCTTGTTTGGATCTGAGTGAGGGCTAATCCTATCACTCTTGGGGGCCATGTCTTAATCCCATCATCCTGGAGCTAAAGGGGGGGCAGGGACTGCAGGAAGTTGCTTTGTCTTTAAAAACATGTTTCTCCTTTTCTCATCCAGGGAAATATAATATTCTGCCTTTTTAATATTTCCTAGAATATTTCATTCTTCTAGGAGTGGGTGGGTGCTAACTTTCTACAATATAAAACAAACTCACATGCACATTTAACAACTTCTTGCAGCTTGTTTGCTTCTGCCGTGTTATAAAACTCTTTGCCCTACTCTTAAAGCAGACCCATACAACATTCTTCCCCCAACAATCTATAGAAGAGTTTTAATGGCATAGAAAGCTTTGAGACAGCCTGTTGTTATATGACAAATAAATTGTTCTTATAAAAATCATATTTTCCCCCCGTGTCCTGAACCTATCCTCTTGCCTATGCTCTAATACCAAATCTTGCTTGGCCTTTTATTTTGCCCCATCTTCCACCCAGTTTACAAATTGATTTTTCATCAAACTTCTGGCTTTTTCCTTTACATTCATTTTAATATCTGTCAATTCTGCATCTGATCTCACCTAGCTATGATCACACACTCACTGACACAGGCTATGACAAATACCAATTTTGCCAGTCACATGGAATCACCTGTCAGGGTAAGCACATGATAAATGTTATCTTCTGTGCACATTTTAAAAAGAGCTACTGTAGCTTTCTACTTTTATTCCTGGCTAGCTACCCACGTCCTTGTCAGTGTTACTGATTCATTATGAAACTCTGCATTTTATTTGCCTAAAGTGTAAAAAGATTCATGTGCACCCAGATTTAAGACTTGCTCCCATGAATACAAAACATAAATGTCATTCAGAAAAGATCCCTCCCCTGACTTCACAACTGCTGTTTTGTTTCCTCTGCCCCTCCATTTCTTTATCTGTCTCCACTTTGTATTTTGGAAAACATTTTTCTGTTTTTATCTAGATGATTAAAATGTAAGACTTTCTTGAACTATATTGCCTTATTTCCAAGACCTGTGGTGTAATAGAATTTTATATAATAGTTTACTCCTTTTTACCATTATTATTGTTAATCTGATAAGGGGGAAAAGGCAAAATGCAACATTTATATATAGCAACTAATATATTTTGAAATAAATTCATGGGATTGTGTGATTAGCAAGAAGAGGCAGGAGAGTGAAAGAGAAATCCAAATGCACAGATGATAATAAATAAAGCCTTTCTTTGCCGTGGTAAAAATGCGCATTTTGCACACAATAGTGATAAGGAAATGTTTCCAAATAAATTTTGTTAGTCAAGTTCTTAAAAAACAGAGAAAAATTAGAGAAAATATGCTGCAGCATTTTTAGTTCACTCCAGACTTTCTTTCAATAAAAAGACCAAGAGGGGACAAACAGTCGGAAAGTACCAACATTTCCTCTTTCAGTGGTATTCTGGATAAGATCTCCTGGATCTGAAAGAGGAACGGATCGATTGATTTGCTAATTGGGTATTTGAGACTGTTGTGCATGTTCAGCTTGTTTGATTGAATGAAGATGGAAGCATGATTGGCACTTGTACAAGCTGACCATGTGAAATGTTATCTTAAAAGGTCATACAATTAATCAAGCAATACCTTTTATTGGCCCAAATGGTTCTATGAGCGTTTGGCAGAGCTACATAAATCCTGATGAGGAAAGTTGGAATAACAGAAACTTGGCGGGATGAAACCCATGACTGGAACATACTGGTAGAAGAATACGAACTATTCAAAAAAAAAAACCAGACCCCATAAAAGAGAAGGTGGAGTTGCACTGTATGTCAAGGACCACTATATTGATACAGAAATGCATGAAACCAAAGATGAAAACCTCCTAGAATGCATATGGGTCAATATAAAAGAAAAAAAGAATGACATGGCCATTGGTGTATATTATAGGCCACCCAATAAAGCAGAAAAAATAGATGTTCTTTTTGCCAGCCAACTAACAAACATATGCAGGAAACACACAACAACAGTAATGGGAGACTTCAATTATCCTGATATCAATTGGAAAACTAATTCTGCACCAAGCGAGAAATCAAATAAGTTCCTAACCAACCTAGCTGACAACTTTGTTGTCCAAAAGGTAGAGAGTGAAACTAGAGGGACAGTCATACTGGACTTAATTCCTACAAACAGAGAAGAAGTGATAGAGGGAGTTGAAACTGCAGGAACCTTGGGTGAGAGTGACCATGTCATACTAGAATTCAACATAACACAAACACAAGTAACAGAACATAATGACACCAGAGTCTTAGATTTTAAAAGAGCTGATTTCAATAAACTCAGAGAGAACTTGGGAAAGATTCCATGGATGAAAATCCTTAAGGGGAAAACAACTCAAGAATCTTGGGAAACTCTAAAAAGTATGATCATAGAAGCCCAGACCAGCACAGTACCACTGAGAAAGAAAAACAAGAAATCCAAGAAGAAACCAGCATGGCTGAACAAAGATCTCCCTGGCAAATTCAAAGAAAAAAAGGACAAGTACAAAAAATGGAAAGAAGGACATACAACTAAGGCAGAATATCAGCACATAGCCAGAATCTGCAAAGACAAAGTCAGGATAGCAAAGGCTCAGAACGAACAAAGACTTGCAACAAAACTCAAAGATAATAATAAAAAAGTTTCTTCAAACATATAAATAACAAGAAAAAAATCAAGGAAACAGTCAGACCACTAAAGAGAGAAGATGGCAAGGAAGTAACAGGCAACAGAGAGAAAGCAGAACTGCTTAACTCATTCTTTGCATCTGCCTTCACACAAAAAGAAACTATAGCTCAACCCACCAAAAACATAACTCTAAAAGACATTAAAAAGACTTATTTTAAAAGTTAAAATAAGCAAAAAAAAACAGTAAGAGAACACCTGTCTGATCTTGATGAAAACAAATCACCGGGGCCTGATGGATTACATCCCAGAGTTTTAAAGGAGCTGGCAGAGGTCATCTCAGAACCACTGCACCATATCTTTCAAAAATCCTGGAGCACCGGGAACTACCAGAGGACTGGAAAAGAGCTGATGTGGTTCCCATCTTCAAAAAGAAAAAACAGACCCAGGAAACTATAGACCAATCAGCCTAACATCAATACCGGAAGATACTGGAAAAGATAATAAAAACAGATCTGCCAACATCTAGAAACAAGTAAAGTAATAACTAGCAGTCAGCACAGGTTTGTTAAGAACAGATCATGCCAAACCAATCTTATTTCATTCTTCAACACAGTGACTAAATTAGTAGACCAGCAAAATACAGTGGACATAATATATTTAGATTTCAGCAAGGCATTCGACAAAGTAGACCACAACCTACTTCTTAGTAAACTAGAAAAAGTGGAATAGATAGCACCACCACTAGATGGACTCGAAACTGGCTGACAAAGCATACTCTATGAGTAGTCCTTAATGGGTCTAAGACTACATGGAAGGAAGGAAGCAGTGGGGTGCCACAAGGTTCCGTCTTAGGCCCAGTACTCTTCAATATCTTCATTAACGACTTAGATGAGGGAATAGAAGGGGAACTTACCAAATTTGCAGATGATACTGAGCTGGCAGGAATAGCTAACACCCAAGAAGATAGGCTCAAGATCCAGATGGATCTTGACAGACTAGAACACTGGGCCATATCTAACAAAATGAAATTCAATGTAGAGAAAAGTAAAGTCCTACACTTAGGCAAGAAAAACCAAAATACACATATAGACTGGGTGAAACCAGGCTCAATAGCAGTAACTGTGAGAGGGATCTTGGAGTCTTAGTGGACAACCAGCTAAATATGAGCCAGCAGTGTGCAGCAGCAGCCAAAAAAAGCTAATGCAATCCTAAATTGTATTAACAGAGGGATACAATCAAGATCAAGGGAAGTACTAATACCACTCTATAAAGCCTTAGTAAGACCACACCTAGAGTACTGCATCCAGTTTTGTTCACCACATTATAAAAAGATGTTGAGACTCTAGAAAAAGCACAGAGAAGAGCAACCAGGATGATTAGGGGACTGGAGGCTAAAACATACAATGAACAGTTTCAGGAACTGGGCATGGCTAGTCTAGTGAAGAGAAGGACCAGGGGAGACATGATAGCAGTCTTCCAATATTTGAGGGGCTGCCACAGAGAGGAAGGGTCAAGCTATTTTCTCAAGCGCCTGTAGGCCAGACAAGGAATAATGGATGGAAACTGAACAAGGAGAGATTTAACCTGGAAATAAGGAGAAACTTTCTGACAGTGAGAACGATCAACCAATGGAACAGCTTGCCCTCAGAAGTTGTGGGAGTGCCATCACTTGAGACTTTCAAGAAGAGATTGGACTGCCATTTGTCAGAAATGGTGTAGGGTCTCCCGATTGGGCAGGGGGTTGGACTAGATGACCTACAGGGTCCCTTCCAACTCTGATTATCTGTTACCTGTTAAGTATTGCTGCTGTGGTATCCAGAGCAGAAACTTAGGAAATGTAAACATTTTGTATACATTCCATATTACTTGTTTAAAAATCAGCGTTTGTACACTATACTTATGGAGAATAAGTACAATAAGAACAACAGTAATGCACCTTTTTAAATTAGAACAATCTGCATAATTCTTATCATCAAGATTTTATCCAGTATTTTAAAATGGAAAAATCTGAATTCATCTAATTTACAGAGGAATAATGTAACGTAGCTATTTGACTTGACTCCCTCATTTTTCAAGCACTTTCTCAAACATTTAATTAAGAGAGTTTGAAAAGACAAAATAGGAGCTTAATCTAATTGCTTGAAATGGCCAACAGCCTAATTGTAAATGGTCCATGTCCATTCTTTGCTTCTAAGGTATCCTTTATTTTACAGTCTTACTGCAACATCAGTAGCAGATAATTAGACATTTATATTAAGGGAGAAAATTCCTTTTGGAGATATTCATGCACTCTTAAGTTATGTTTGAGTACTGCAATGTGTTTTTCAAATGCCATTTTTCTATACCCTATTAATTTAAGAGGCGAAACCTCAAGCAAATCATCATGAAAACAAACCAATGTTCAGTTACAGCTTAAACATATAAATGAAACAGAAAGTCCACTAGTTCATGAAGTTACAACAATTGAAAAGATTTCTGTTAGGTTTGCATGAAGAGTCAGACGCAAGAGCTTCAGTGAAGAGTTTATTAAGTGACTACAGCTCGAACGGACCCGACTTGGCTGGGCTACGGCTGCTTCTTATAGCCAGCAGCCATAGTTGCCAGCCAATCAGAGTGCAGGGTTTTCCCGCACTATTTAAACCAATCCTATTTGACATTTTACAAGAACAATTCAAACTAAATCAATGACATTCAAACCTACATACATAACACCCCTCCCCACTAGGTTCAGTCCATACCAAACCCCAACCTATCTAATGTATTCTTTTAAATAGGTGGGGATCTTTGAATGTGCGTTGAGACCTTCGTGGATCAGAAGTTTTAACATTCTCACCCAGTGAGAGAGGAAATGTGTCTGCTGACATTTCCCCACTGGGACTTCCTGTGAAAGAAGACCCTGTTTGATTGTTAGAATCTGGTCTCTCCTCCCAACCCATCTCCAGCCCAATGTCAACACCAAAGTCAGGTAGTGATGTACAATCTTCCACTTCTAAGGATGGATTTTGGCATTGTGACAGGTTTTGTAAAGGTTCCTGTCGTAATGGCTCGTTACACATGGGGTTGATTCTTGCTTGCTGATTTTCCTCCTGTTCCTCCCTTCCCCTAGAATTGACATCAGGTGAGGGAACTAGAGAGGAACAAGTGCGATGTTCCTGAGAGAACCTGGATCTAAGTTGATCAAGTGCCTGCTCCAGAGGAGTCATCCTCTGTTTGCACCCTGTAAGAACAAGGGCCTGTAATCTGAGTTATCTCATCAGGAATCCACAAAGGTTCACCTATAAGGTTCTTCGCATAAACAGAATCACCCACACTGAATGGGCGAACTTTGGAAGTGGAATCTAGTGAAGCATTGGGTGTGTAAGTGGGATGAAGGCGGTCAAGGGAAGACCTAAGTTTCCTACCCATCAACAACTCTGCTGGGGATAAGTTATTAGATGGGTTAGGAGTGATGTGCTGAACACTAAGAAGTTTTTTCAATTTTCTCAGTGATGTCCCCAGGACCCAGTTGCTGAAGCTTCTCCTTGGTAAAACGTACCATGTGTTCAGCCCGGCTGTTAGCCGAAGGGTGCCCAGGGGCAGTAAGGGCATGTGATACCCTGTTGTGCTAAATAGGATTCAAAAAGGTTGGATGTAACTTCAGGGCCATTGTCAGAGACAAGAACATCAGGTAACCCGTGGGTTACAAAGAGTTTTTTGAGCTGTTTGATGACAGCATCAGTTGTGGTGGATGCCATGGGGAGGCAAATTCTCAGAGAACTGTATCAGTACAGCATCAGACATGATTAGTCTTTTAATACTGTTAAATGCTGATTGTTCCTTCCTGCCCCAGACCCAAACAGACTTTTTATCAAGTAATCTGTGCAATGGTTCAGCAATGGTTGCCTTCTGAGGTAGGAACATGTGATAAAAGTTAATGAGTCCAAGGAAAGCTTGCAAATCTGTTTTGCATTTAGGTCTAGGGGCTTCTTTGATTGCTTGAACCTTGGCATCTGTAGGGTGGATGCCATGCTTGTCAATCATGTAGCCCAGGAACTCAACCTTGTCAGTTTTAAGAGTGCATTTTTCTTCCTTGATTCTTAACCCGCTTTCCTGAATCTGGTAAGGACTTCTCTGAGTCTTTCTTGTAACTGAGTGTCATTTTCAGCAGAGATTAACACATCATCAAAATAAGGCACTACCCCTGGCAGTCCTTGGAGCATTCTTTCCATAAGGCTTTGAAAGATGCCTGGTGCCACGCTTACTCCAAATTGTAACCTTTTACATTTGAAAGCACCTCTATGAGTCACAATGGTTTGGGCCTCTGCAGTGGCATCATCAACTGTTAGTTGTTGATATGCCTGGGCCAGATCCAATTTGGCAAAGACTGTACCTCTGCCACATGAATGTAACAGATGATGCACCACTGGAACTGGATATGCGCTCTGCTGCAGTGCATGGTTCAGTGTCCCCTTATAGTCTCCACAGATTCTTACTGACCCATCAGTCTTGACTGGTGTGACTATGGGTGTCTCCCATCTGGAGTGGTCAGTGGGCTCTAAAACCCCTTGAGCTATTAATTTGTCTAATTGTGCATCACTTTTTTCCTTTAAAGCAAATGGGACCCTTCTGGGCTTTAAATGAATTGGGGGCACCTTGGGATCTAGGTTGAAAGTGATAGGGGTCCCCATATACTTGCCCTATCCTTCGCTGAACACCTCTGGAAACTCAGACTTCAAGGCCTCCTTCCATTCAAAGTTGCTCATGTGATTGATGCCAGTCACCTCGATGCCTAGTGGATTGAACCACTCAAGTCCCAGCAAGCTTGGGCGATCCTTGTCCACGATGGCCAGGGGCAAACATTTGGTGTGGCCTTTAAACTTCACGTTGAATTCTCTTGTTCCAACTACTGGAATCTTGTTCCCTTGGTAGTCTTTAAGAGTCAGTGCTTGCTTCTGGAAATGTTTCTTCTGAATGTTGGAAAGTAGCCTGTGAATAGTGCCCCATGACACCATAGATAAATAAGAGCCTGAGTCCACTTCCATTTGGCAAGGCCTTCCTTCAATGAACTCCTTCATGTGTACTTTTCTGCTTCTCAAGGGTGAAGAATGACCAATGGTGATTGTTTGATGAGTTTCATCATTCTTCCCATTTGCTTCTGAGTTGCGCCCCATTTTCTCACTGAAGTTGTTGGGCTTGAATTCTTTCTCAGGAAATTTCTTCCTACTAGGTGGAGTTCTGGATGATTTGACTCTTGCTAGGTGACCTCTTTCTCACAACGTAGGCAGATGGTGTCTAAAAACTTGCATTCAGTGCAGGGGGGGGCCCCCACAGCCTCTGCAATAAAATTCTTGCCTCTTTTTTCCAAGGTCTTTCCTTTTCTTCTCCATTCTGAGTCTATAAATTCCTTCCTCCACCTCACTACAGTCTGAATCAGAATCTATTTGCTCGCAATGGGTTGTTGTGGACTTTTCCACATCAGAATGGCTTGAGGCCTTGTTAATTTTCTTCATGGCTGCTGCTGAGGACTTGGTTGCTTCCGCTGAAACAGCTTCCTCTATGGCCTCCTTAAACGTGATCTTAGGTTTCATTAGTAATTTGCTCTGTAAGACCTTATCTTTAAGGCCTAGAACACGCATGGCCTCTTCTAAGTTGGTAAACTCACAAGCACCCCCAATGTCCCTTAAACTTGCCACAAAGTCATTAACATTTTCGCTTTCCCCTTGATCCCGATGATAAAACTCGTGTCTCTTAATGAGGCACGATACTTGTGGGGCATAATGGGCTCTTAAAAGCTTTTCTAAATCAGGCCATTCCATTACCTTCAAGTCTGCAGCTCCCACCAATGCCTTCGCCATCTTGAAAACTGCCGGACCGCAGTGCGTGAGAAATACCGCCCTCTTCCGCTTCTCGGGGATATTGGCAAGGTCGTTTCCTTCCAAATACATTTGGAAGCGATCCGCATATGATTCCCAGTCTTCTGCCACCGGTTCGAACGGGGCTGGGGGGGTGTTCAGCGCAGCCATCTCGCTCTTCTGCTTGTCTTCCGCGTCGTCTCTTCTTCAGGGGAATCCCATCCTCGTCGCCAGTGTTAGGTTTGCATGAAGAGTCAGACGCGAAGAGCTTCAGTGAAGAGTTTATTAAGTGACTACAGCTCGAATGGACCTGACTTGGCTGGGCTATGGCTGCTTCTTATAGCCAGCAGCCGTAGTTGCCAGCCAATCAGAGTGCAGGGTTTTCCCGCACTATTTAAACCAATCCTATTTGACATTTTACAAGAACAATTCAAACTAAACCAATGACATTAAAACCTACATACATAACAATTTCCTAAATGAATTTAATAAATAACGAAACCTTTAGAGAAAGGGGAAAAATCTAATAAAAAAATACCAAAACTGTTCTCCATTAATCACTGCAAACTGAAAAACTAGCAGATTGGATCCAGATTTAGTTATGCCTAGAGTAGATCTACTGAAACTAATGGGAGAAGTTAGTAACAACTAACTTAACTGTCAAATAACTCCCATTATTTCAAGGGGTCCACCCTAAGCAAAAATAAATCTTCAACTAATCAAAACAATTTAAATATTTAACCAAATTAAACGGTTGATATTATTACTATTCATTTAACTTCAGGAATCTAAAAGAAAAATTGTTAATACCATAAAATTAAGAGTTTTGCTAAAAAATGTGTGATAGAAAACTTTGCTCTGAGTGGTTCCTACCATACAACTACACTTCACTCATTTTATATCCTTAAAGGTATTACATTTGTCAGACCATATTCCAAAGAAAAATTACCCAGCAAATAGAAGCTGAGGCAAATCAGGAATTTAAATACAACTATTATTGCCAATTCAAGTTAGACAAACAGTTTGTCATTCCTCTAAGAATCCAAAGGCGGTATTAATAGCACTCCTTTCTTATTTTCCTCACACCTCTGTGAAGTAAATTGAACTCAGAGATCCCAAAAAGCTTTCATACCCCTGGATTAAGGAAAGAAGTAATCTTGGACTATGAGGAGATACTACAAATGTCTTTGCTGTATGCAGTCTGCAATTCAGACCAATGATGAAAGACCATCAGCTAAACCTGCCAAGAAACTTTCAGAACTTTAGAAGGTTAAGAAGTTGCTCCTATCCCTGATAGTAAAAATGAAATAAATTAAGCAATGAACTGCGTTAGTGCTTATACTGCAATCCTTAAGAGTTAGGCCATTACGCACAGGTTACCCCTTCATTGATGTTAAAGGCCAACTTAAGAAATAGAAAGGTATGTTATCTCATAAGATGTTGGGATCATCTGAATGGTGAACGTTTATTATTTTTAAGGCAAAACAAAGCACCATCTCTAGGAGTATTTCCTGGCAAGGAATGAGGCAGAGAGCACTTTCTTTTCTTTGTTCTTTCCCATGCACTTAATTATGAATGTATATAATGATATAATGTTGGCTTGCCCTTGGGAGCTGAATCATGTTCATGTTTAATCACAGCAGCAATGTATCTATCTTAAAACAGGGCCTCTTAAATGCAGCTCCTTGTAAGAATTGTTTGCAGCCGTTAATTTCCGGCAACACCATCTTTCTTTCCAGAGTTCTGTTTCAAAGCCATTACCCTGCCATTAGGGTAATGTAATGAACAAGATCTCAAATCACTCATCAGGTTGTAGGGTAAAAGTCTTCTCCTTTCTGTTGCATCCAGTAATACACAAGTTGTCAAGTGTGTGTCATATGTAAACTAATATATCTGTTCACCCTCTAAGCCAAAGGACCAGCTCTTCCCAGTTAAAGCCTATATTTTATCTCCTCCTTTTCCTAGTATTTCCAAATGGCTGCCAACATTAGCTGCATTGTCCACACCCTTCGCTTTCCTCCCCCTTCCACAGTTTCTTTACCATCTTGCTAATTCCATGCCTGCATACACACGACACAACAACACATCTGTGCAGAGGACAAACAGAAGAACAAAATGACCATTCTTGTAAGGAATGAATCAATTTGCAAATTAACAAACTCCCAATATGCTGTAAACATTAAATACTCTAAGCCCAAAACCTTCTGCGCCATACAAGAGTGCTTTCACCATTATCTATTTACAGCAGCTCTTCTTCTCCTGAGGCTCATAAACACAGAAAGACAGAGCTGGGGTTTTTTGGGAGGGGGGAGAGGGGAGCAGGGTGGAGAAAATGCTCTCGTTGAAATTCAACTCACAGCAAAAGCAATTTCCGAGTGTGCAAAGTGCTGTCAGCAAGCCTGATGTTTGTGTATGAAATATAGACAATATGACTGGCCCATCGGCAGCCACTGTCAGCCTGATGGATGGAACTTGAAAAGAAGTAAAGCGGCTGCCATTAGGGCCCAGTCTATCAGTCTCTTGAAGGAGATTCAGGGGCTTAACAGGGGGGAAACTCTTTACTAATCGGACAAAATTTCCAGCTGTGATCACCAAGAAAATAAAAGAGATGGGGTGGTGAAAGACCTGAGCTGGAAACGCAATACAGGAAGGGGAAAAGCCAAACCTGTTTCTATTCTCATCCCATCTCTCTAGTTTCCAGTTTCCTTAAGTGGTTCTGTTGCATTCAAGGACATATTCCTGTACTTGACTTACCATGGCGACTCTCCCCACCAATAGCTTTGTTCATTTGAGAAAAATAAAAGTGTTGTAAATATAATGTGTAATGTTTGTTTGTTTGTTTGTTTGTTTGGATTTATATGCTGCCCCATCTCTGGGGGGACTCGGGGCGGCTCACACACAAATGCAAATACATATACAATTATTAAAAATTTGTTAATCCAATCCAAATAAAACTTAAAATTGCCCACTAAAATAGCCAAATTAAAACCCCAACCACTCTCAAGCCAGGCCAGCCTGTAAAAACAGCCGGGTCTTTAGATCGCGATGGAAGGCGCGCAGGTCAGGAGCCAACCGCAGGCCCAGGGGCAGCTGGTTCCACAGGGTGGGTGCTCCCACCGAGAAGGCCCTGCCCCGGGGTGCCGCCAACTGACATTGTCTGGTCGACGGCACCCCAAGGAGGCCCTGATAGAGCAACCTGCTTAGCCCTATGGCTGCTGAGCAAATTGGTCTATTCACCAGTGCCGTATGATAATAATCATGCATGCATAACATTTTATTGTTGAACCCATGTGTTATTTGCATTTTCTTTGACCTAATCTTATGTCTGCCATGATACTACTATGACCAGATTGGAGATTGCTGGAGACTGCACTTCTCTTTCCTTAGAAGAACACCAGGGTCAAGAGAACAAACAATTACTGACCAGAGAGCAAGAATTTGCATTTTCTACTTCATGACACAAGAATTCTGCTTCAAACGCCATCATATTATTATGTTTAAATGCAGTTAAGGACACCAAAATCAATCAGTTAACAGCTAAAGGATGGAAAAGACCATAAGACCACTCAGTTGAGGGCAGCTTAGCTCCAAGTGGATATGCATGGTTGTTAATTACTCACTACTTATGATTTTAGTCATCATCAAGTAACTCCTCCTCTCCTCTCCTCTCTGTTTTTCCCTCCCCTCCTCTCCCTTCTCCTGTCCTTCTCTGCTCTCCTGTCCTCCACCCACCTCTTTCCTTCTCTTCCCTCTGGGATGTGTGTAGAGAGAAGGTGATCTGTTTTGTCATTCTAAGAGCAAAGTCTCATGTCTTTTTTTTATTCAGGCATGCTCCTGCAATTCCTGCCAAATATTGAATTTTATACTATTCGTTTATCTTCTTAAATGCAGTAGGCAAAAAGAAAGAGACATCTGCAAACACATGAAAAGCTTTGAAAAATCCTTCCACAAACATAAAGAAAATGTCTTCTTCACCAAGCTGTTCAAAGGAGAAGAAAATAGCACAATTGTGATACAGATATAAAATGGTCTCAGTTTTGAATAATTTAAAAAAATATCATCCAGGACGCCAAACTAAGAGACTGGCCATCACTGCAATACAATAATTGATGGATCACTACTTCATATTGATATGAATTGATCAAAGAGTTGAGACTTTCCAGCCAATGACCTCGTGCCATTATTTACATCTTGCAAACATTAGTTAAATGGAAGTTGATTAGTTTTGTGGTATTTTTATGTTTTTATTATTCTGATATTCATAACTGTTTTCTCTGTTTCCAATTTATTTATTTGTTTAAAAGAAGTATATCGCTGTCCAATTTGTAGAACTGGATGGCTCACAATAAAACTCCAAAGAGCAAAAACAATGAAAACAGGAAATCCAAGAAAACTAGATGCCAACTGCATTGTATCTAATGCATCTATCTGTACAATCCTCAGGCTCCAACCTTACACTATCCCAGAAAATGAGGGAAAAGCCAGAAAAATCAAGCCATTTTTCTGGCTTTCCCCTCATTTTCTGGGGAAAATCAAGCAATTTTTCTGATAGATGCTGAGAATATTCAGGATGTTTGCAATCTCCTAAACTGAACAACCAATAATGTCTGACAGAAATTTACAGGTACCTTCATATGGGCACAGATGAGCCCTAGAGATCATAACATGCTTCTCTACAGCAAGAAAAGATCTTGCTAATGGATTATCATATTTATTGATGTATATATTTATGTATCAAATATATATACTGTAGCTTGCTTTCTTCCCAATCACAATAATTTTTTAGCTACACAAGTCCTTTGGGAGCAGGTCAAAGGATATGAAGACCTCTAAAGTACAAGGAAATGAGAGGCTGACAGAATAAATTCTTTGGACATGTCATCACAGAGGGACAGCATCAAGGAAAGGAGAAAGATTTTGACATTTTTGAACACTTAATTTATGCCAGGAGTAGACAAGTTGTGAGGAGAATCCTAATTTTTCAGAGTCAGGGCAAATTGTATGTTATAGCAAAATGATCATTCAAAAGACCTGTGTCTCCTTTGTGGGTGATAAAGATTATTAAGCTTGATCCTTTGATATCTAGAGGTTGCTTTGCTGAAATTCCCAAAGTGCTGATGGGTGCAAAATGTATAAAGTACAAAGTACAAAGACTTCTTGCAAAAAGTTTTTACTTTCTGTAATCCTAATCACAATTGTACACATTTCTACATGGGAAATCAAATATATAAACAAGAAAATAAATAAGCATCACATACTGGGCCATACCTGAGCTGCAAAAATCTGGCCGAGTCCCAAATGTTAAGCTTTTTGCTGCCATTTGGTGATAATTTGGATTTTTGCATTCCAGATATGGTAGCCCCGGGCAAAATTCAATTACAAACAGCATTCTCATTTGAAGACTTCAAACTGCAGAAGATGTTCCAAATGAAGACCGAAAATGAATTATTTTTAAAGGTAGCAGGGGAGATATTTTGGAGACACAGAGATAATTTAAAACAGAATATGATTTTTTGATGAGGCTGCCAAAATGAAAAGCTCCTGGAAAAAAACGAAGCTTATTTGCATACAGACAGAGCTGTCAGCAAAGTGGCTGCCAGAAAGAATGATAACAATTCATCTGGTAACAGCTCCCTTGTTAAGAAAATAACAGCATCCAGGGGCATTATTTGTTCACCACTAGAGATTCCCTGAAAAGATTTTTGATGGGAAAACACAACTTTTCCTTTCTTTTTTCAGTTGTCTTTAACAGTCCTTTCCTTTCAACCAAGAAAGATTTGAGGTTTCTTAATTCTATTTTCCAGTTTTGTTCTGGCAACTAAAATGAGAAATCTGTGGGGAGAGAGAGACTCACCAATATTTATATTTAATGTTCTTCTACAGAAAAATATTTATTTTGGCAAATTCCAAAAGCTGCAATGGTGGCCCTCCTGCAATTGCCTTTCACTTGTTCCTAGTTGCCTATTGGAAAGTCAGATTAGAAGGTTGGTCTGGTAGTAGCAGCAAATATATCTCCGGGCTTATTTTATAATAGGGTTACCTTATATCCTACCTATTTTATAGATATTGTCAAGACTGACTAGGACGTTCACCTATATTCCGCTTTGCCTGCAGCTTGGCAAAGAATGGGGTGGTGGATTGGAATGCAAGGGTGGGGAGGAAGGACCTCCAAGCATCATTGGTCCCCATGAGACATTGCTCCTCTCCTCAAGGGCACCCAGAGCAGATGTCACAGTGTGATTGGCTGCTTCCCAAAACAAAATGAGCAGAAGTGATTGGTGGAGGTAATGGACTGTGGGGAAAGGAGAAATGAACTATGCATGTGGCTGCGTGGGAAGCCAGAGCTGGTTTTGCTTCTTCTGTGCCAATGTGGATTTATTCAGTAAAGATTATACTCTTGGTAAAATAATGTCCCAGGAATTTCTTTTTCTGGATTCACCAGTTGGACAGCGGACAGATATAATAGTGTCTTTGTAGGCTTATAGATGTAGTAGGCTTATTTTATATCCTATCTATTTTATTTAAGTAACTTTTTCCTAACATATAGTGTCTCCGCTGACAGCATACAGAATTTTAAAAAAATTACAGAATAAAATAGCAAAAATACTTAAAATGCCCCACTATAATGCACCACATCAGATGAGCATGTCAACTACATGGAATCAAACACTATTGATTTCATTATCATGTGCATTAGTAGTATACCCTGAAAAATATTGTACGGCATACTTTATTTTCAAGTGTCCCATTTTTTTCGGGAAACAGGTGTCATTACTCAAAATCTTCTTTTTCATGGATTTCAAAAGAACACATACAGAATGTTGAGAAATTGGAAGATCTTTGAGGAGAACTACAGCAGTTACTGTAGGAGGTCTGTGAGGGATTAGACATTCTTTTGGGAATCTTAGTCTCAAGTAATTTAAGACTTTAGTGATTAATATCAACATCTTAAAGCTGGTAAAATGACAGCTAGATTGGTTTTTTTAAACAAAGCAGTTATGTGGCAGTGTCTGGATGAACCACATAAAAAACATGTTCGTTTAGATTTTCTGCCTCAACAGCTTTTGGATCACACATAAGGACAACTCCCAGTGAGAGCATTACAATAATCAGATTATGATACTATCAGTGCATGGATGAGGGAGGCTAGGCTATTCCTGTCAAGGAATGTTTGCAGTTGACACATAATTTTTTTAATGCTGTTTAATAGTACCGATGGTTCCTAGAGAGAGAATGATGCTGACCATAGTGTAGGTTAAAACAAATAATACTTTTTGAAGTTGGAGGGAGCAGAAAATCCTATCAATTTGTCTCTCTCTCCACAGACACACATAGATATATTTATTAACTAAAAAGTATATAGTTGGTGATTAATGATGGCACTAATGGTGTGGGACTAAAACTTTAAAGTAGTTTTTGTTAAGTTTGCATGAAGAGTCAGACGCGAAGAGCTTCAGTGAAGAGTTTATTAAGTGACTACAGCTCGAATGGACCCGTGTGGGACTAAAACTTTAAAGTGTTTTGCTAAGATGAAGAGTCAGAGCTTCAGTGAAGAGTTTATTAAGTGACTACAGCTCGAATGGACCCGACTTGGCTGGGCTATGGCTGCTTCTTATAGCCAGCAGCCGTAGTTGCCAGCCAATGGGAGTGCAGGGTTTTTTCCACACTATTTAAACCAATATCATTTGACATTTTACAAGAACAGTTCAAATAACCCAATAACATTTAAACCTACATACATAACAGTTTTTGTTTAATGACTGCCTTGTTTAGCAACTATTCACAGTTGCAACAGTGATCAAAAAGTAACCTTGCAACCAATCCTTACATGTATAACCTTTGCAGATCTGAAATGCAAAGGAAAGTTGAAAGATTATAAAATTGTCATATCTCACTTACTGACCATTGCATTTAACAACCATGTTGCTGATTCCATTTAGCGACCACGTTGTTGATCATTTAGCAATTGTGGTTGATAAAGGAGGGCTACTTGTAATTTTGGAACATGTTGGAGATTTTAGGATGAAAAAAAATATACGTGCCATCGCAAACCTGCCGTTTTGCTACTGAATGATGACAGCATGATTTTAAGTGTTTCCAATAAAGGTCAGGTGACAGCATGTAGCCCATGGCTCTGAATTACTCAGTCTTGTTAATGATCTGTGCTACCTGTTTAAGATATAACAGTGTATAAAGGTTAAAATGTATAAACAATGCTGCTTCTTCATGGTTTTTCACATCCTGAATAATAATGTGATCTGACTGATCATATCCAATGCCAGTCCATCTCAATTTGCTGTCATTAAGTTGTCAATCTGCAGTCATTTCATCTTTCATTGTGTTCATGTTTATTTTACAGCGCATATTTTCCTATAATTCTGATTTGCAAACTTCTTTACTTGTATGGGAACATCAGCAACTAAACTTCCTGAAGGCTTTAATCCAGTCATTGCCATAAACACCATTAGTATTCCAAAGACATTCAACAATTCCTTGGTAGCATATTGAGTATCATCTCAGCAGCGGGACCCATTATCTGGTACTATGTTGCCACACGTTTTATACCATATTTTCCATCCATGTGGTTTTCTTAGTAAAAATTCAGGAGTGGTTTACCAGTCAGTTTGAACTGATCTGTTTGTCATTGTCTCTAAAGTGATCATCCATCTCCAGCATCTTCCTATTGTACTATATCCAGGGACTCTTCTAGGAATACATAATTATTGTATTCCTATACATAACGCCTGCCATTCATAATTTAGAGTAATATTGATAATGTGACTGTTTAGAACAATTTTACATAACGGACATAAGAACATTAATGTCAGGCGCAGAGCATCCAGATCCTACAATATGTGTGTAAATGCAGTGACTTAAACAGTTGTGTATGATCATCTGAAGAGGGTTTTAGAGATTTTCTATAAATGTGGGAATAGGAGATTAGAATGTGCCATTCTTTCTAAACCTAGGAAAATCTTGATTTGACCATTAATTTTAAAGTAAACAAGGCTATTATGATAATAGCAAAATATTGTGCTTCTTCCTATCTTTAATTTTAAAAAATAACAAAATTTGTTTATTCTGAACACAAAAATAGGGGAAATAGGTAAATAAGTTTCTAGCAAAATGTTAAGTTTGCATGAAGAGACAGACGCGGAGTGCTTCAAGCTCTTTGTTTATTAGTGACTACAGCTCAGAACGGACCCACTTTGGCTGGGCTGCAGCTGCTACTTATAGCCAGCAGCCGCAGTTGCCAGCCAATCAGAGTGCAGGGTTTTCCCGCACTTTTTAAACCAATCATTTCTTACATTTTACAAGAACAGTTCAAACTAAACCAATGACTTTAAACCTGCATACATAACACAAAATGTATGCATTTATCAGATTTTTTTCAGCTACTAGTAGATGGGAAAGCATTAAAGCTTTGCTAGTTTTTCCCTAGATAATCTTAGCTATATTCAGAGTTGATAAAACTCTGTCAAAACAGTAGCCTATGAAAAGCATATTTGTAGCTTCTGTGGCTTTAGTAATTCGTTTCACTCTATCAATAACTTTTAGAACTAAAAATGTATGAACAGTATTTAATAAAAAGTTGGTGTGACAGCAGAAAATATCTTTGCAAGATGTTATGTGTCAAAAAGCAATCATGTTATATGGTGTGATTGATTAATATGAAGAAACAGCTTCAAGGCAAGGTATTCATCTTCTTTTTATGACAACACTAATACATTTGTTTCACTCTTTAAATTAATTTTCTAATAGTAAGAAAGGTCAAAAACGAACTACAGCAATATGAGCCTTTTTGTCATGTTTAATGAATTACCTAAAACAGGTCTGTCAGATCAGAAGGGATAACATTTTCAGTAATAAATGTTCATACTTATTAGCTGGTCAAAGTTAATTTTTTCCCCCAGGAAGTGATATATCTAGAAGGCATGTATCCAATGATTTGATTCCCCACTTTCTTCACTTATTTGCAGTTTGGCCTTTTTACAAACAGATTTCTAGGTTGTGCTTTAAGAGGTTGACATCAATTAGATGAAATGAGACCAAACATGTCATATCGGTAATGTGGCTTTAATGGTTTGCAGATGAAAATCTAATTTGACAGAGAAAACCTTAGAAACAAAATAAGGGGGAGTTTAATGTTGCCCTTTAAAGACAGAAGAGCAGTTCTCAACGTCCTTCTATATTCTTCAGATGTTCAAATGAGGCTAAGAGTTTTGCTTCATTCCAATCCAGAATTTAGATAACTAGGAAAGTGATGTCTGTATCCAAACTCATTTACATTCAGTCCATATTTAGTATCCTTGTCCTTAGGTATCTCAGGCTTTCAGACATAGGCTGGGTGGTTTAAAAAGTGTCCATAATCCACCCAAGTAATACAATATAGTAAATATACTGGGGTGAAAAATGTCCCTTTCTAGTTTTGGTTATTCATAGCTGAGCAGAGAGTGGATCTTATAGGTCCGTGTTGGCAAACTTATGCCACACGTGCTGAAAGTGGCATGCAGAGCCATTTCCCCCGGCACATGAGACATTGCCCAGAAGAGCCCCACTGCGCATGCACACATGTGCTGCCGCCCGACAGCTGATTGTTGGGTATCTGGCGCGCATATGCAGGGGGTGGAGGGAAGGCGCGTTGGAGATGCTGCGCAAGAGGGGATTGTGTGTGCATGTGCAGGGACGCACTGCACGCAAGGGGGAATCACATGAGCATGCACAAAGACACGGCGTGTGAGGGGGAATCATGCATGCATGCGCAGATGTGCGGGGCATGAGGAGGTGATGTGCGCATGCACAGGGGCGTGGGGGGCCAGCATGCATTGTCTTCTAGGTGCTGGCATGTGAGTGCACGCAAGTGAGCGTGCATGCAGTTATCGGCATGGCAGCTGAAAAAGGTTAGCCACTACTATTATAGGTGTTTTTTGTTTTTTTTGTTTTGGATTCCTGACAACTGCCTGGACTAGTCCCTGTAGTTTCCTTGGCAAGATTTCCAAAGTGATTTATCATTGCCTGCTTCCTAGAGCTGAGACAAAATGACTGGCCTAAGTTTACCCAGTTAGATTCGTGTTTAAGGCAAGACTAGAACTCTTGGACTCCCAGTTTCTAGCCTGATGCCTTAACCACTACTTCAAACTAGACTAAGATATTTGGTTGTCTCCCTGACTTTCTTCCTTTTCCCTTTGTAAGAAGCTTCCAATCAAGCTTCCACATTTTGAGGAGTAACTTATCTTTTAGAGTTACACAGAAAAGAAGCATAATGCTGCTGTCTTTCCCATTAATGCATCCCAAACAATATACCCTTTCCTAAGAATTTCCACACCTAAGAAGTTGTCTTTGGAAAATGAACATAAGAATACTTAGCATCTCATAAGTACCTCAAGGGATAAATTAATCATGGGAACATGATGAGCTTGTAGTCTATAAAAATAGAGTTACTTTGTTGACTTTTAAGGAAACTGTCCTAGATAATTTTCTAATCTTGCTCTTTTACTGACCTTTTCCCTTTCTTTTTAAAAGGGGTTAAAGTAAAGAAAATAATGATTTAAGAATACAAGAAAAAAGAGGTCATCCCAACTTGGTGAAATTATTCCAAATCTATTGCTCAGTAATGAGATAACTAAAGGTCAGGCTCTGTGATGGGAATTCCTCACGACCTTTAATGCAACATCCATCATTGGCATTACACAGTATCTGCCATTTATCATGCAGAACAAACCCAACTATCTCCCAAAGCTTTAGCATTAAATTCCAGTTCAAGCATTTATTCAAGTTTCTCATGGCCATTGCTGTAGTGCCTATTGTTGAACATTCTTGATGCTACTATATAATGAAAACACTTAGGATTAAAACAGATAGGCAACAACATGGGGCGAGTTACCCAAGAATGTGTCAAAACATTCAGGAGCCTTGGTGGTGCAGGCTGTTAAATGCCTAGCACTTAAGTTCCAGCTGCCTGCAATTATTGCAGGCTCGAATCCCACCAAGCTCAAGGTTGACTCAGCCTTCCATCCTCTCGGGGTAGGTAAATTGAGGACCCAAGATTGTTGGGGGCAATAAGCTGACTTTGTAAAAATGCCGCTTAGTAATAAGCAGGCATATACAATGCAAAAGGCTGGTCACTGTCTTCTTGGAGAATGCGCTTCTGACTTCCCAGCCTAGTCTACATCTCTGGCATTTCCTTGTCACCTACCATTCAAACAATAAAGAGCTCTGATGCTTGTTCACTTTTTGAGATCATCCAAGACAATGTAAATTATGTCCTCATGATGACGTGAAAATATTTTTTAAAACAACTGTCTTTTGAATTGAACTGAAACAATTCCTGATAGGAATTGCATGAAACTGTACCAATTTAGATAAATTCACTTATAGTGTTCATCATGAAAGGATTTTCCTTGTCTTTATAAGGAGATTAAGGTCAAGGGAATAGAATGGGCACCTATGTTTTCCCCTAGATTTGGGGTATTGGATCACTTGAAGAAGGCTATCTTGCAACCACACATATCTGGAAAATTGGTGATATCTTCTGCCATTCCCTCTTTCTCAGGATCCTCTTATTTTGGCAATTTTTGTAAGTTTGTAATTAGTAGCAGGAACTTCTGAATGATTTCTAAAGCACTATTCCATTTATAATTGAAATACAAGTAGATTCTTTGAATTACTTACCAGTAGAGAGGAAATTATTAGTTGAATGACCAGGCCAACTAACTACAATTACAATCCTATCCAGTATATTATTAATAAAGCATACTTTGAGATCTATGGATTGATAGTGTGCATAACTGGTTACTAATATTTTCTTCTCTCAAAGTAAAGTTTTTACAGTTTGCTTTATGACGAAGTCAAAAAAATCCACCAGTGTGAATTTGGGTCGATGGACAGTGGAAAAAGGAAATAAGAGGAGGACAAGAAAGTACATTTGTTAATCTTCCTTCAAAGCAACTCCTACTCATAGGAAATTTTCACTTTCCCTAAAAGGTTCATAAACTTTCTAGCACAGCCTTTCCTAACCAGTTTTTGGGACAATTTCCAGAATTGTTTGCTGGGAACAAGTCCAGAGGGCATTAGTGGCAGTATCCTGTTCAAAACTAACATTCACCTAATTATTCTGGGTTAGAAAAAAAAAGAACACACATATCCA
The DNA here is from genome assembly GCA_009733165.1 of Naja naja. Classification (NCBI taxonomy): domain Eukaryota; kingdom Metazoa; phylum Chordata; class Lepidosauria; order Squamata; family Elapidae; genus Naja; species Naja naja. The sequence continues at coordinate 66,474,755 of CM019150.1, forward strand.
GACAATTTATCAAGGATTTATACATTCAAATTCTTAGGGGCATTTACTCAATCCCTGTAATTGAAAATATGAGGGAGGAATTCTAAAAACTTACTGGGATGTACAAGGTTGAACAATATGTGAACAGTATATGCCAAAGTTTATTTTAAATATGATAATGGAGCCATGCTATGCAACTTGACCTTTTAAATGGAATAGTGTGTGGGAGGAGATGAAATGCAGTAATAAATATAATAAAATCAAATCTGTTTATTATATTAGGGTGGAATAAAATAGTAAGATAGAAAGTAGAGATGAAGGCAGGCATGGAAGAGTTAAAGGAAAACAATTGCAGAAGTAGGTTTATAGCAAGAGCAGTTGGGTTTAGCAGTAATCCAGGCTCAGCTACAGAGAGGAAGCAAAGGAAAGCTTGTAAAGCTGTTTTTATGAGGTTCCTAGCTTAGTTACTTAAATTCAGAAAGTCTAAGACAAAAGTGAGAAAATGGCCCTCGACATCTAAAGAATAACATGCACAAATGTTTCCAGAAAGCAAGCAAACTATTGCCATGGTTTATTTTATTGCAGTCATAGCAGTAAAGTACTGTAGTTGGTTGGACAGGGTCAAAACTATATATCACAACAAATAAATTCTGCCTCAGATTCATAAAGCAGAGCTTGCTCCAAAGATATGATGATGTTGGAAGAGCCTCTCTTTCAAGCTTTATTCCCAATGGAAATAAATGTAAGTATTAGCTCTTTGATCTGACCTTAGAAGCAAACCAGAAGCCAATGAAGCATCTACAACAAAAACAAACTAGCCAATAAGAAAGCAGCTTCTGAGATTAAAGCATCTAATTATCTGTTGTGCCTTTTCTTTGGTTTTATAATTTTCAGATATCCTTGTGGGAACCAGAAATATTTTGGTTCACCATAAGAAAAGACTAACCAAGCTAGTGCCCTTTAGATGCAAAAACCATAATCTATTTCCATTTATCACGCTGACAGAGAGCAATTGGGAGTCTAGATACTAGGACTGCTTTCTCTATATTTGCTGTATCAACTGCTATCTTAATACAGCTGTTTCCTTTCTTGCATTTGCTATTACTGAAAAACTTGAGAAGTTAGGTGATGGATTTTCTCACTGCATGCTTCAATGTGTTTTGGAAATCACCAACCTATAAAATATTGGTCCAAGTAGATAACACTGAATGCAGATAACAATCATAACAGAATAACAGAGTTCAAAGGGACCTTGCAAATTTTCTACTGTAGCCCAACCCCCATGGTCAGGCAGGAAACCCTATACCATTTCAGACAAATGGTTGTCCAATCTCTTCTTTAAAACTTCCAGTGTTGGAGCATTCACAAGTTCTGGATGCAAGTTGTTCCACTGATTAATTGTTCTAACTGTCAGGAAATTTCCCTTTAGTTTTAGGTTGCTTCTCTCCTTGATTAGCTTCCATCCATTACTTCTTGTCCTGCCTTCAGGTGCAGATATTGGAACACTGCTATCATGTCACCCCAATTCTTCTTTTCAATAAACTAGACATATTTAATTCCAGCAACTGTTCTTTATATGTTTCAGCCTCTACTACCCTAATCATCTTTGCTGCTTTTCTCTGTACTCTTTCTAGAGCAAGGGTCTTCAAACTTGAAAGCTTTAAGACTTGTGGACTTCAACTCGCAGAATTCCTCCTCCAGTCATGTTAGCTCGAGAATACTGGGAGTTGAAGTCCACAAGTCTTAAGCTTGCCAAGTTTGAAGACCCTTGTCCTAGAGTCTCAACATCTTTTTTACATTGTCGTGACCCAAACTGGATGCAGTATTCCAAGTGCGGTCTTATCAAGACATTATAGAATGGTATTAATACTTCACATGATCTTGATTCTATCCTTCTGTTAATGCAGCCTAGGACTGAGTTGGCCTTTTTGGCAGCTGCAGCGCACTGCTGGCTCATATTTAATCATAAAACTTTTAATGCTACAGTTGTTGGAAGTTCCCTGCAAGAGAGGGGCAAGTTAGTGAAACAGAGCTCTTCTCTTCAGTGAATGCCATTCCAAGAGCTTCATTAGGAAACACAATTGATAGCCTGCCATGTGATTACTTCCTAGCTCAAATGTGTACATAAATAAAGACACCCTCAGTGCTCTTTGTAGAGTCTTAATTGATTTTTTTAAACACAAAGTGGAAAATTGCTTTTTTTTCCTGACACACAACCAAGTTCTCAATTTAATTTCCCAAAATGTTTTTGCCACTGCTGTTGCTACTACTGCTGCTGAATCCATTTGATTGGTAGCCAGATTTATAAGGGCTTTTGAGGTTGATTAAAATAACCTCAGTACTGAAAGGATTATATCTTACTATGCTTAGTGTGTTGCTCTAGAATTATATATAATAAATATTATTTTATTCGCAACATCCTTATCTGTCTTTTGCACATAATTCTAAGCTTCCTTTAAAAACTGAGATACAAGAATTTTGGCAATTGTTCTGGAGACCCCAAATACTATTTGGCACTAACTAATCTCTGGAGGTAAGATGTCTAGAAAGACTTTGTCCAATCTTTCTTTTCCTACTGTTAAAAGTACTTCCATTACAGATATGAATACTCTTTGGTATATTATTAACCTTTAGATGAAAATGAAACAGAGTAACCCAAGTAGTAGGAATTTATGTTTTTCTACAATCCTTTAACGTAGCTTTTTTCTAGATATGAAAGACTGTTTGTATATTAACTCAGAAAAGCAGAAAAATTCTTTTTGTGTTATCTTCATAATATCTATGCAAAAAATACATAATTAATTAAGGCTTTCTTCCATATAATTGATTTGTAAAAAATATATGGTTCGTTAAAAGATTCATATTTTTTTCCTGGCAGCACTGAGGTCAAAGTAAAAGAATAATCACATGTAAAAGAGGAAAATATGTCTTACATATACACTTTTATCATATAGAAAATATCACACAATACAGATATGGAAGTATCAGAAAGAAATGACTATGACTAGGATTATTGCTTACTGCTTTAGAAAAAAACTAGAATCCAAATTTCAAGATATTAACTTGGTTTTTTATCCTTATCTGATTTATCTTCTGTCTGAATGGATGTTCTAAAAAAATAGCAAGAAGTTAGGAGTGCTATTATGGAATATTTCCCACCTTTTTTACTCAAATTAATGTTTTCAGAATTGACCTCATCTAAATGGCATCTCTTTTCAACCAATTTGACAAAGCAGATATAAGTGAAAGAAAGCTATCTTGACTTTTCTTTTTCAGAAAAAAAAATAGTCTCCCTAATGGCACGTTTGCAGCATAGATTTATAGTTTTTCATCTGTCTTTTGCTAGAGTTATGGAATGGGCTGTTTATTTTCTAGTATTATCTTATCCATTCTGAATGTCACTTCACTCTATTCTTTCAGTATCACTGAAAAGGTTTTTTTTTTCTTTTTTCCAAGTTTCAGATTAACCATGTAACTAAATTAACTGAATAGGATGGACAAATAGCAGAATACACTAAGGTGAAATCAATTTTCCTTATGAATGCTCTTTAGGGAGTTGAAATCTATTAACATTTAAAGTGAATATTGATTACACAAAAGAGTCCTCCTCCTCTTCTTCTTCTTCTTCTTCTTCTTCTTCTTCTTCTTCTTCTTCTTCTTCTTCTTCTTCTTCCTCCTTCTCCTTCCTTCCTTCTTCCTTCTCTTCCTTCCTTTCCTTTCCTCTCCTCTTCCTTCCTCCTCCTCCTCCTCCTCCTCCTCCTCCTCCTCCTTCTCCTTCTCCTTCTGCATTGTTACAATAAATTCTTATGCTAAGCTATTTTTCCTTTTCAGGTGTTATTACAGAAGTTAAGGAGAATTTTCAGCCCTGGGCAAAACAGATTTTGTTTGTGTTGTTCTCTCTTCAGCTATAGGCAGCAGGGATACCTTCAGAGTAATCAATTTGCAAGTTTTCAAAATAGGATTTACAGCCTTGTGGATCCAAATGCATCCACTTCCCTCCTCAGTAAGGCCCTCAATATTTGCAGTGCATATAGTCTGAGAAAGTCATGTCAGAGCTCTTTTCTGTGACCTTTGAGAAATCGTGGAGGATGGGTATAGTGCTAAAGGACTAGAGAAGGACTAACGTTGCTCTTTAAGAAAGATTGAAAAAAGGTCTCTGACCTAAAGGCCAATCAGTTTGATCTTAATACCAGCAAAGCATTGGAACAAATTATTAAGCGATCAATGTGTGACTTTTTAGAAAATAATGCATTGCTTGGCAAGAGCCAGTATTGGTATATAAAGAATAAATAATGTTTCTCCCAACTTGATCTGCTTTTGATATAGTTACTTTAGCTCAACATTGGAATGGTCACTGTACCTCTTAAATCAGTGAAGCATTTCAGAGTTTCTATGAGATTCTGGCAGAGCAGTTGGTAAATTGTGAGCTGGATACAGTCATATTTAGCAAATATATGTCAATGTTTCTGCTTCAAACTGGAAGATACCACTGAATTCTGTTTTGGACTCTAACATGAAAGTTAAACATAATCAGCATATTTACAAATAGGGTATTAGGAATATGATTATTAGGTTTCAGGATGGCATATAGGGAAAATAATAAACACCTTTAAGCGAAAACATCAAAATTCAGTAGGATTTTGTCAACATGGAACCCATGAGGAGACACAAGCAAGATGAACTTTGGTGAGGAGAAATGTGATGTACTATCCCTGAGCAGGAAAAATCAAAGCATGATTATAAGATGGGTGGGATAGCCCATACTGGGTAGCATTTATAAAAGCATTTATATCTATATAAAGAATATGGGTTTATTTATTTATTTAATTTGTATGACTGCCTAAATTACTTTGGGTAATTTACAACATTTATAAACAGTAATTCAATAAAAATAGTTAAAACCAATACAGAAAATGAAATGGCCTCATAGGACAATCACCAAAATAAAGAGCTTGAAAGGAAAACAAAACTCTAAGGCATCAGGTATGTATCACCTGGAGAAAACAGACAGTGACATGATAACCTTTCTGAAGGGTTATCATGTTTAAAATCTTTCAGAAGATAGGAGAAGGAACAATGGCTTTAAAAACAGTGAAAAAATGTTGATTGGGCATCAAGAAAAAATATCATAGCAAGAAGAGTTGTTCAAGAATGGATGGCACTCAAGAAGTAGTAGACCTTGGAGACCTTCAAATAGAAGCTTGGATGATGATCTGTCTGAAATGTTGCTGTAGAAGATTTGGGGGGGGCATGACAGTAGATTTCAAGGTCCCTTCAAATCCTTCCTTTCCAAGATTATGTGACTTTATAAAATATTGGACTGCAAGCAAGTGTTGCTAAGCGATATCCATTACATCAACCAAGGGTATTTGCAGGGTGTGATTAAAAAAGTCAAGATGGCAACCATGACAGAATGACAAACCAAGTGGAGCTTTAATTGTAACCTCACAACCACATCTTGATTTTTTTAACTACACTCCAAGGAAACCCCTGACCTCAGTGGTGTCACCCTATGCTTCTAAGGTAGAAAGGCTGAAAAGGAGAAAAAATTAGAAAATGTCTACCTCATGCAAAGCAAGAATAATCCCTTAACCATGCAGTATTTAGTAAGTAATGCCCCCCTGCTCAATTGTATCCAGTTCAATGGATCTCTTGTCGAATAGCTCAATTAGATATTGTATGTTTCATACATCTGATGACCTATCTCCCAAGATAAGGTTAAAATAGCACATACAAAATAGAATTGAAAGATAAAAGGATTGAAAGGGGATTACATTTTATTCTGAATTGGAGATAGCATTAAAAATGGTCAAATGCAAGATATACTAATGAACAGATATTAAGGAAACTGGTGAAATCTTCATTCACATAGAAAAACAATAATAAATACGTTTAGACCCTACTCCATTTTCCACTTCTGCCTGTTAGCTGCCTGTTAGCTGAATTCATAAGATCGCAATCTAATACATGGGAGTAACCCATGCTGAATTCAGTTTGATTTCTTAGCAGACAAGAATAGGATTGCAATGCATTTGGGCTGTTTTAATCACCTGCAAACCATGTAAAATTTAAAACTGAAAGAAACAGCTTCTTCCCCTTCAATGGCAATGGATTTCCTTTTTGTACTGTCTCTATACATTTTCCTAGTCTCTCCCCAGTCTTTTGTGTCAATGCCATCTCCCCTCTGTTGTTACTCAAATTTCCTTTAAACAGGATGTGCTCCCATGGAGTTCTGGGTCTATTTTCTTACTGCAGAAGAAGAATTGAAGATCCTTTCTCCCATGCCAAGGTTACTATAAATCAGACTGAATACATATAATACATATACTGTAAATCACCAGAAAAGAAGTGGAAACAAAACAAAGATATAATTTCAAGTGATGCAGTCAGTATCCCATGTACTTAGATTCTGATTGATGGGGCATCCCATTCACAAGCTATCTACTGTTTTGGTCATAATGGACTTAAGCGTAGTACACAAAATTATCTGCTACAATGTCCTACCAGTCAATGACTACTTCAACTTCAACCACAACAATACAAGAGCACACAATAGATACAAACTCAATGTTAACCACTCCAAACTTGATTGCAGAAAATATGACTTCAGCAACAGAGTGGTCAATGCCTGGAATGCACTACCTGACTCTGTAATTACATGCTCAAACCCCCACTCCTTTAACCTCAAACTACCCACTATTGACCTCACCCCATTCCTAAGAGGTCTGTAAGGGGCGTGTATAAGTGCACCATCGTGCCTCCCGTCCCTGTCCTATTGTCCCCATTTAATCGTACCTATTTTCTGTATTCTTACTCATGTTTATACTTACACCTATTATTTTGTAAGCGATTGACAAATCAAATAAATAAAATAAAAATAAAATAAATAGTCCAAATGGTGAATGAGGAACTTCTGGGATAAGCCAGATGACACAGTTGTCAGAACTTGCTATTCTGTGCAAAATAAAAATTTCTACCTTTTTTTTTTTAAAAAATCTCTTATCCTATACTTTTGATGAAGGTCTATTGAGTTATTGATTGATAAAAGGAGAAACATTAGGCTGATTGTTGTCCTTTCTAATTCTGTACTCCATTTATTTGCTGTAATTAAAAGCTGCAAGGCAACAGTTTCTAATCTAATGCCTTTCAGATAACGTGCAACTAAAACTAATAGAATCTCCAGCCAGTTTAGCCAATTTGCTCCAATTTTTCTGTAGGGTCATGGATTGAAAAAGACCAGTCATTAGAAACTATACTTTTTAATCTTGATAAATTTCTCATTTCAGAGATTTTATCTAGCGTACCCAGCTTACTTTCATGTGAAATTTCCCACCATGCAGAAATTGTGCTTTCGGGGTGGGGAAAGGTTCAACATATGTTTAATGTTTGGGTAATCCAGCAAAACTGACTGATTCATTCATCAATATTCAAAACGGTTATATGTTCTTTGCAGCTGTGAAATAACCAAACAGTTTGGAATGGAAAGAGGGGAGGAAGCTCTATTAGGCGGAAAACAATCGATGTTAATCAGTAAAAAATGTTAGATGAAACGATACCACTTGTAGACTCAGAGAACAGAGAACTCAAGTGTGCAATTTAGACCAATGTTTTCCCCCAAGTCTATTATTATATTTTATTCGTCCATTGCACAGTTTCATGTGGATGGCTATGTTAATAGCATCATTTCAGGAGTGGAAGCAGAGCCTGAAAATCAACACAATTTGCTGCCCTGACAAAAAGAAAATTTATGTTAGACCCCAGTAGGATCTCTGCGATCATGAGACCGGTGTTTTATTTTTCCATTTGAATTGTATGGTGGTAAACAGATATTGAGCAAAAGTGTGAGATAATTTGGGAAACATGATCATTTGAGGTGGGCTAAGGTTGCAGACTGCAAGTCACCCAAATGGAAGTCATTGGACTAGTTTTCTCATAGAATCTAATACTTCTCCTGAAACAAACTCCTTCAATCAAACAAATGGCAGAGCCACCATTCAAGTAAATATATATAAATATATGAAAAAAAAATGAGTATTTTCTCTGTGGTAACAATGGTGTTCAGAGTAAATTCAAAGTTTATGTGATTATAATATCTGGATTTAATTTGAAAGACTCCTCAGAACTCTGCTTTCACAATTTTGTCACAAGGAAATTTTGGCCCCATGGTTTTTCCCATGTGACTCAAGAAAATTAAGAAAAAATGACCTAAATTTTGCAAATATTTTTCCTTTACCTAAGTTATTCTTTTTGTTCATTTTTTAAACTTATCTGGATCACGGGAAGGGTTAGAAAGTTGACTCTATCTGTTCCAATGCTATCATCAGCCATATTTCATGAGGGCCTCAATCCAGCTGCCACAAGAAATGTGCTCCTATCATTAGGGAGGACTTCTGGAGAAGAAATCATGAACTGAAGACACTTCTGCAGATAGTGGAACTGATGACAATAGAATAAAGAACTGGTGAATAGACCAGTTCTATTCCTCCCCAGACAAGGAGAGGACTTAAGATTGTCCACAAGTGCTCCTTGTGAGGGATCATAAGATAGTAGTCTCTAGTGCAGTAGTGGCTTGGTGGGCATGGCAGGGGAAGGATGCTGTAACATCTCCATTCCCACCCCACTCCAGGGGAAGGATACTGAAAAATCCCATTCCCTCCCAACCTCACTAACCTGCTTTCCAGCTCCGTTCTCCTGTGCAAGGTAACAAAAGAAGACCCAGCCAGTCAGCTGGGACTCAGGAGGCAGAGAATAGATGGGGGCAGGGCCAGTCAGAGGTGGTATTTGCCAGTTCTCCAAGCTACTCAAAATTTCCGTTACCAGTTCTCCAGAACTGATCAGAACCTGCTGAATACCACCTCTGCTCTAGTGGGTTTAATGCTCTGGGAATAACCATCTTGTTGAAAACATGTTTGGTACCTTCAACAGGACACTAAGTTTGCAAACTTCCTTTTCTAATCACTTCAAAAATTGCTTATTAACTGCTTTTCAGCTCTTAGAACCTTTGGACTGAGGAGTTTCTTTCAATCCTTAGCAAAAGAACTTTTAACCAGACATTTAAGAATCAATGTGTGATTAAGCTGTGCACCAAGTACCATCTAATGTTTTAGCTTGTAGCACAGTTTCCATAAAATTCAACATGGAATGGCAACTCAACAGATCCAATGTTTAGTGTAACTGCATGGATTCCATTTAGGTTGTATGAAGCTTCATACCGTCTATGTGCAAAAAAGAACAAACATGTCCACTTAAAGCTACAAATGTCTTCTAATGGGCAATAACTATTGTGAATTTATCTTCTTGATATTCAGATAACTATGAATGAATCTTTTAAGCATTACCAGATACCTTACCCCAGGACACAGATGATGGAAAAAGTAAGACAGTGAAAAGACTTATTGGATACAAGCCCAGACATTAGCAAATGTTGGGTGGAGTTAAAGAGCATGCAAATATAATAGGAGGCATTCTACTTTGCACCTATGAAGTCTGTGAATCAACTCTAAGATATCATACCAGCACTGAATACACTCAAATCCTGGAAAGTATGTTTCCATAGTAAATAAGGAAGATACTGGATTACTAAAAAAAATATGAATTTTCCAGGAGACATACATAAGAAGGCCTACAGAATATGATGTGCAAGCAGTCTGTCTTGTCATTTTTCTCTAGTATCCTCTACTTTATAAATACTATACTTCCCCTGCTTTCTGTTTGCATTTCACTTTATGTCTCTTGTAATGCCCAATAAAAAATATTGCAGAGCCATCTTGTGCAGATAGAAGTAACCAACCTGAAATAAAGAACATGAACACTTGCTCCAAATGAGAAATTTTGCAAAGTTACAGGCTCAACAATAAAGAAACAGAAGTGTTTTAAAAAGTTTGGCAAGAGTCTAGTGGACTAAAACTCTTTTCCTGATGATTGTTATCAGGATGGTGAATCTTGGCATGAAAACAGACACAAGCAGAGAGTGCCAGGAAATTGGGGGTTTGTGACCGGACTTGTGGCAGAAAGCATTTTACAGAATAAAAGGAGATGCCAGGGGGAAACTAGGAATGAAGAATGCAGAGGAAAGAACCACATAGGATCAATTTCTTTCCCAGCGATGGCAAACCTTTCATATTAGGAAAATCCCTGTGTGGGAAAATCTAGACCCAGGGTAGGCCATATATTGTTTAGTGGAAAATATGCTAAGTAGAGAAAAAGCTGCATTTCAACTAGCTTAGCTAAAATAAACCTACAGTATCTGCATAATTTTGTTGAGATTTACTTGTTCCCTAGGGTTTCACCATTAATTTTATTCTGAAAATAAAAGATTACACTACATAACAGAGGCAAATCGCTTACTGTTTGGAAAGTAATCCAGCAATGTTTACACAGAATGTTTATCCCACTGCAGTCAGGCCTGAACATGTATTCATGCAAGTTGTGCTACTTAGAATACATTCGATGAATTATGTTTTTAATCCTTGGTATAACTAATGGGACATTGAAATAGCAATCTAGCTCCTGGCTATCTGGGAGCAAGTTCCACCAAATTCAGTGGCTTTTCCTTAGAAGACAATATATACATAAGATTGAACTGTGAAATATTCTTCTTAGACTTGTTTTCAACAACATTGATCTCACTTAACTCTTTAACAATAGTAGTGAAATATTTTATCCCTGGTTATAATCTTGATGGGAATCTACCAAAAAACTCAGAAGAATCTGATCAGAAGAATACATAACCAGAGTCTTTACCTCTTAGAACATAGAATAATAGAGCTTTGGAGGTGTTCTAGCCCAAGTCAAGCAGAAGACCCCTTATCATTTCAGAGAAATGGTTGTCCAGTCTCTTTTTGAAAGCCTGCAGTAATGGAACATCCACAACTACTTAAGGCAAGTTATTCCATTGGTTAATTGGTCTCACCATTAGGAAATTTCTCCTTAGTTCTAGGTAGAGTGCAGTGGTGAGAATGCAGTACTGCAGGCTACTTCTGCCAACTGCCAGAAGTTTGGCAGTTTGAATCTCACTGGCTCAAAGTTGACTCAGCCTTCCATTCTTCCAGGGTTGGTAAAATGAGGACCCAGATTGTTGGAGGCAATATGCTAACTCTGTAAATCACTTAGAAAGGGCTGTAAAGCACTGTGAAGCCGTATACAAATCTACTAATTGCTATTGTTATAGTACTATTGCTTCTCTCGTTTGTTAGTGTTATGTTCGCATAGAGAGACAGGACGTGGAGTGCTTCAGCTCTTATTTATTGTGACTTTCAGCTCAGAACGGACCCGAATGGCTTAGCCATGGCAGCTATTTATAGCCGGCTGCCGCGGCTGCCAGCCAATCGCAGCACAGGAAACTCCCACACTTTTTACAACCACTCATTTCAAACTCTGTACTTCAACAACCAATCATTTCAAACTCTGCATACATAACACTCCTCCCCACTAGGTTTGGTCCATACTCAAACCCCATCTATCTGACATACTCTTGTAAATAGGTGGGGCTCTTACGGTTACGTTTGGATCTGCGTGGTTCTGGTATCCTAGGGACCTCCACTTGTGAGGAAGGCATAGTATCTGATAACATTTCCTTATTTGGACTTCTTGTGCCGGTAGAACCGGCTTGGTTGCTACAACCTGGTCTCTCCTCCCAATCCACTTCCAACCCACTGTTATCCTCTAAGTCTGGAATTGCTGTGCCATCTTCCATATGTGATAATCATTGTTGGGGCTGTGATAGGGTTTGGGATAGTTCCTGTCGTGTTAGCTCGTTACACATGGGGTTGATTCTTACTTGCTCATCACCTACATTGTCACCCCTTCCCCTAGTAAGGAGTCTAGAGAGGCACTATGGGGATGATCCAGAGACTTCCTGGACTGTAATTGGTCTATGTGCCTACTCCATAAAACACCATCCTCACTCTGAACCCTGTAATACCTGGGCCCTGTAACCTGGATTATTTCTGCAGGAATCCCTAAAGGTTCACCCACAAGGTTTTTAGCATAGACACCATCGCCTATGTAAAAGCTACGAGTTTTGCTAGTGGAATCTAATGGAGCGTTGGGTGCATAAGTGGGGTGAAGGCGGTCAAGAGTAGACCTGAGTTTTCTACCCATCAATAGCTCGGCTGGAGTTAGGTTATTGGATGGGTTTGGAGTAATGTGTTGGATACTGAGCAGTTTTTCTACTTTCTCAGTGATATCCCCAGGACCTAATTGCTGGAGCTTCTCCTCAGTAAAACGTACCATGCGTTCAGCCCGGCTGTTAGTCGAGGGATGCCCGGGGGCTGTAAGGGCGTGCCTGATACCCTGTTGTGCTAGATAAGATTCAAAGATATTGGCAGTAAATTGGGGACCATTGTCAGAAACAATAATGTCAGGTAGACCATGAGTTACAAAAAGTTTCCTTAACTGTTTGATAACAGCATCTGCTGTGGTGGAGGACATGGGAATAACCTCTAACCATCTGGAATATGCATCTACCACAATGAGAAAAGTATGCCCTTTGGTAGGGCCAGCAAAATCAATATGAATCCTGGACCAGGGGCCCCTAGGAGATTCCCATTCCTGTTTAGGGGCGACAGGTGGTGCAGGCCTTGTCTCCTGGAATTTGGTACAGGATGCAACCCAGTTTGCAACCATTTTGTCAATACCAGGCCACCATACATAACTCCTGGCCAACCCCTTCATTCTGACAATTCCCGGATGTCCCTCATGCAACATTTCTAATACTTCATTTTGCAGTTTAGCAGGAATAACCACTCTGTTACCCCACAAAATACACCCTCTTAACACAGATAGTTCAGTTTGTCTGGACTTAAAAGGTTGGGAGACCTGAGGAAGGTCTTGTAGTGGCCAACCTTTTTTGATCCAACCCACAATAGGAGCCAATACACTGTATTTGGCTGTTTCTCTAGCAATTGTAGCAGCATGCACAGGAAGTTTGGCAACAGTTTCTAAGAAGAACGTGTAAGTTTCAGGAGCAGGGTCCTCAGTGTGCAAGGGAAGTGGGCAGCGACTCAAAGCATCTGCATGTCCAATGTCCTTTCCTGGCCTATGGATGAGTTTATATGAATAAGCTGCAAGAAATTCAGTCCATCTTCTCATTCTGGGCATTAGGATGATTGGAGTTGGTTTATCGCCAGCTATAATACCCAGCAGTGGTTTGTGGTCTGTGACAATGGTGAATCTTCTTCCATAGATGTATTCGTGGAATTTCTTAACAGCTGCCACGATTGCTAATGCCTCTTTGTCCAGTTGACTATAGTTTCTCTCAGCTTTAGTCAATGTGCGTGAATAAAATGCAATGGGAGCTTCCCTTCCACTGGGAAACTTGTGGCTCAGAACACCCCCCCCCCACTCCAAACGGGGAGGCATCACACGTTAACACAACTGGTAGATTTTCTGAAAACTGTACAATCAGAACTGATTTGTCTCTTGATATTGTTAAAGGCCGCTTCTTCTTTTCTGCCCCAGACCCACGCAGATTTTTTTATCCAGTAATCTATGTAGGGGTTCCCGCAGTGGTTGCTTTCTGCGGTAAAAACATATGGTAGAAATTAATAAGTCCCAGAAATGCCTGCAAATCTGTTTGGCATCTAGGTCTGGGGGCTTCTTTGATTGCCTGGATTTGGCTTCAGTGGGGTGGATACCATGTTTATCAATCATATAACCCAAAAATTCTACTTTGTCAGTTCTTAGTGTGCATTTCTCTTTTTTGACTTTTAACCCTGCTTTTTTGAACCTGGTCAGCACTTCTCTGAGTCTTTCACGTAGTTGAGTGTCATTTTTAGCAGAGATTAAAACATCATCAAAATAAGGCACCACCCCAGTCAGGCCTTGTAACATTCTTTCCATAAGGCTTTGAAATATGCCTGGCGCTACACTTACTCCAAATTGTAACCTCTTGCATTTGAAGGCACTCCGATGGGTTACAATGGTTTGCGCCTCTGCAGTTGTGTCATCTACTGGCAACTGCTGGTATGCTTGGGCAAGATCTAAATTGGCGAAAACGTTGCCCCTGCCCAGGGAGTGTAATAAGTGATGAACCACTGGAACCGGATATGCACTCTGTTGTAGCACATGGTTCAATGTCCCCTTGTAATCCCCACAGATCCTCACTGAACCATCAGTCTTGACCGGTGTAACTATGGGTGTCTCCCACCTGGAGTGATCTGTGGGTTCTAATACCCCTTGGGCTATTAGCTTATCTAATTGTTTATCGATTTTTTCTTTCAATGCAAATGGCACCCGCTGGGGTTTTAACCTTATTGGTTGTACCTTGGGGTCTAGATTGAAAGTGATAGGGGTCCCCAAGTACTTGCCTAATCCGTCGCTGAAGACCTCTGGAAATTCAGTCTTCAATGACTCTTCCCATTCAGTGTCGCTCACGTGGTTGATGCCAGTCACTTCGATGCCCAGCAGGTTGAACCATTCAAGTCCCAGCAAACTTGGGCAGTCTTTGTCTACGATGGTCAATGGCAGCAATTTAGTGTGGTTTTTGAATTTCACGTTGAATTTTCTTGTTCCAACTACTGGAATCTTGTTCCCTTGGTAGTCTTTAAGGGTCAGTGCTTGCTTTTTGCAGTGCTTCTTCTGAATTCCTGGTATTAGGCTCTGAATAGTGTCCCATGACACCATAGAAAGGTATGAACCTGAGTGCACCTCCATTTGGCAAGGTCTTCCTTCGATAAGTACCTTGGCATGCACCTTCCTATTGTTCAATGATGAGGAATGACCAATGGTTACAGTATGATGAGTTTCGTTTTTCCCATTTGCTTCTGTGGCACGCCCCATTTTTTCATTGTTGTTGTTTGGTTTAACTTCTCTGTCTTTGTTGTTTGAAACAAACTTCCTTCTGTTTGGTCGAGTTCTAGATGATTTGCAGACTCTTGTGATGTGCCGCCCTGAGTCTTCGGAGATGGGGCAGCATACAAGTTTAAATAAATAAATAAATAAATAAATAAATAAATAAATAAATAAATAAATGTGCCCTCTCTTTTTGCAACAGAGGCAAATGGCGTCCAGGAACTTGCATTCTGTGCGGGGGTCATTTCCCCCACAACCTGCACAACAGAAATCTCGCTTCTTCCGGCCCTGGTCGCTTCGTTTCTGCTCCATTCTGAGTCTGTTAATCTCTTCTTCTTCTCTGCTGTATTCTGATTCAGAATCTAGTTCATCAAATTGTGTAGTGGTGGTTCTCTCACTATCAGAATGGGAAGTTGTTCTGTTCATCTTCCTCATGGTTGCTGCTGAGGTTTTTGTGGCTTCTGCTGCTATCGCTTCATCGATGGCTTCTTTCAGCGTAATTTTTGGTTTCATGAGTAATTTACTCTATAGCACTTTGTCCTTCAGGCCCAACACAAAATGATCGCGCATGGCCTCCTCTAGCGTGCTGAACTCACAGGCACCCCCAATATGTCTCAAACTTGCCACGAAGTCACTGATACTTTCATTCTCCCCTTGATCGCGGCGGTAGAACTCGTGCCTTCGAATGAGGCACGATACTTGGGGCGTGTAGTGTGCCCTTAATAGCCTCTCCAAATCTGCCCAAGCCATTACCTTCACGTTTGCAGGAGCAGCTAATGCCTTGGCCATCTTGAATACTGCGGGACCGCAGTATGTTAGAAAAACCTCTCTCTTTCGTTGCTCAGAAATCGATGCCAGATCGTTGCCTTCTAAGAACATTTGAAATCTGTCTGCATACGATTCCCAGTCTTTGTTCTTTGGATCGAACGGGGCTGGGGGGTGTTCAGCGCAGCCATCTTGTTCTCCTTTGTTCCGCGTTGTCTTCTCCTTTGTAGATCCCACCTTCGTCGCCAGTGTTACGTTCGCATAGAAAGACAGGACGCGGAGTGCTTCAGCTCTTATTTATTGTGACTTTCAGCTCAGAATGGACCCGAATGGCTTAGCCACAGCAGCTATTTATAGCCAGCTGCCACGGCTGCCAGCCAATCGCAGCACAGGAAACTCCCACACTTTTTACAACCACTCATTTCAAACTCTGCATACATAACAGTTAGTTTCCAACCATTGTTTCTTATCTTGGTTATTAGTGCTTTGGAAAATAGTTGGACTCCCTTGTCTTTGTACAAGTCGCTCAAATATCACAGCACAGCAAGCATGTCCTCCCTAGTCCTTCTTTTCATTAGACTAGACATACCCAATTCATGTAATCGTTCTTTGTATGTTTTAGCCTCCAGTCCCCTACCTTGGTTGCGCCCCTACCTGGACTGAGATGCGCTACGCATGGTCACTCATGCGCTCATTACGTCCTGGATCGACTACTGCAATGCTCTCTACATGGGGCTGCCCTTGCGGACCACACGGAGGCTTCAGCTGGTGCAGAATGCGGCCGCGTGGGTTGTGATGGGGGTATCCCAATACTCCCCTGTTACACCCTTCCTGCGCAAGTTGTATTGGTTGCCGGCTGCCCTCCGTGTGAGATTCAAGATGCTGGTACTTACCTATAAAGCCCTACATGGCTTAGGGCCGGGATACTTGCTGGAACGTCTCCTGCCAGCATCGAACACCAATTGCCCTGTGCGTGCTTACAGACAGGGCCTCCTTGGGGTACTGTTGGCCAAACGATGTTGCCTGGCGGTCCCTAGGGGGAGGGCCTTCTCTGTGGGGGCGCCCACTTTGTGGAACCAGCTTCCCCTGGAGCTACGATTCCCCTGACCTCCACTCCTTTTGCCGTGCCTAAAGACTTGGTTGTTCGAACAAACCGGCCTGGACTTGGGGGGGCTTTTTGTTTTAAATGTCTTGTGGGTTGGGTTTTAAATATTTATTTGGTCTAATTAGTTTAATTTGTTTTTAATTCTTTTAACTTTTGTATTGGGTGTTTTTTATGTGAGCCGCCCTGAGTCCTGCGGGAGATAGGGTGGCATATAAGACCAATGAAATAAATAAATAAATAAATAAATAAATAAATAAATAAATAATCATTTCTGTTGTTGTTCTCTGCATTCTTTCCAGATTCTCAACATTTTTTTTATATTGTGGTGACCAGAACTGGATGCAGTATTCCATGGTCTTAATTAAGGCTTCAATATACACACGGACACATGGACAAACACAAACACATAGACAGATACAGACAGACAAACCCCCTGCAAAGCATAGGAGTAATTGCAGTACCTCTATTAATGTTCTCAAACATAACTACCAGATTTAATATTGCAGAAGGGGGAAATTATTGAACAAACTGGCAGGGGGGAATTTAAATCACATTTACTATATTTAGTTTATTTGATTATAATTAAATTTAAACATAAACAGTGCACCACAATTTAGGGGAATGTGATCTTTGGAACACCATGCAATTTGTGCTCCTTGACCTGACAAAAATGATGTACTTCTGCTGTCCTTACTCTGCTTCATTTCATTTATTGTTCTCTAGTCTCTTAATCAAGGGCCTTTGTGGAGAGGCTCAATAAAGTCAGGTTGGTACTTGCAACCACAGACTGAAGTTCTGCTTCCTTTTAATATGTGGTTGCAGCTGCCACATACCTTGACTTTTTTTTTAATGTCCCCAGATTCCTATGCCCTTAGCGCTAGCCCCATATTTGCACTGCAGCTCTGCCATCTTAACAATAAACAGCAATCTCTATTTCTGGAACAGCCACAAAATTAACCATATGTGTTTGTTTACTTACACTGTGTGTATGTATAATCAGATGCAGTAATATCTAGCACAGACACATACACATGAAAAAATGGAATAGCAACATGTGCTTCAATATGCTATCATTCCCTGAAAGGAAAAACTGTCACTGAGAGATGGAGTATAGATATTTTTATTCAACAAGAGCCTTCTATAAAATCCAGATACCCTCCTTAGTAAATGCCGTTGCTTATTTTATATGTTCAGATCGACTTCTTTTTGTGCAAATAGGTTTTTCTTAGATCATGTACTCAGTAAACCTTTTGGACTTTGATGCCATATATTCAATAAATGTCTGTCTTCTACTATTCCTCTTTTCTTAATCCATTTTCCTAGATTAGCAGCAACTGCATCTAGGGGTTGCATGTGTGAATGAGTGATATCTATAACTGTTTAAATAACGTTTGCAAATGCCATTTTAAATTTCATGTAGCAATGCTCCCTTAACATACCACTAAATAACGTTGTTTGATAGTGTACAATTAGTCCTCGACAATCTAGAGGGAAAAAATGGGCTAGAGGTGACATGATAGCAACATTCCAGTATTTGAGGGGCTGTCACAAAGAGGAGGGGGTCAATTTATTTTCCAAAGCACCAGAAAGCAAGACAAAAAACAATGGATGGAAACTACTCAAGGAAAGAAGCAACCTGAAATTAAGGAGAAACTTCCTAATAGTGAGGACAATTAACCAGTGGAACAGCTTACCTTCAGAAGTTGCAGATGCTTCACCATTGGAAGTTTTTAAGAAAAGACTGGACAGCCACTTGTCTGAAATGGTATAGAATCTCCTGCTTGAGAAGCCCTTCCAACTCTATTCTGATTGACGATTGAGCCCAACATTTATGTTGCTAAGTGAAACATTTGTTAAGTGGGTTTTGCTCCATTTTACAACTTTTCTTGTCATTGTTGTTAAGTGAATCATTGCAATCGTTAAGTTAGTAATACGGTTTTTAAGTGAATCTGGCTTCCCATTAACTTGCTAGAAAGTCACAAAAGTTGAGCACATGACCCCAGGAAACTGCAACCGTCATGAATATGAGCCAGTTGCCAAGCATCTGAATTCTGATCATGTGACTATGGGGATGCTACAACGGTCATAAGTGTAAAAAAAATGGTCATAAGTCACTTTTTCAGTGCTGTTATAACTTTGAAGGTCACTAAATGAACCATTATAAGTCAAGGACTACCTGTATCACTAAAGCTATTCCTCTCGCAGTGACCCAGTGCCCACTACAACTAGAATATTATTAAATCAACTATGTTGAATTCAGATCATGTATTAACTGCTGTCCTTATGTATCTATTCTCAGGCTAACCAAGTTGCTTTCCAATACTTACTTACTTATTTATTTATTTATTTATTTATTTTATTGGATTTCTATGCCGCCCCATCTCCCGAGGGACTCAAGTGTACATCATATAAATATAAATACTATACAATTTTAAAAAGAGACTAAACCTGAAACCCAATAATCTGAATTAAAATAACACTATTCAATTAAGACCCCCATCCCCCTCCTCAGTTCAGGTCGGCAAGCTGGAACAACCATGTTTTCAGGCCCTGCCAGAAGGACCGGAGGTCGGGAGCCACCGGAAGCTCCAGGGGCAGCTGGTTCCATAGGGTTGGTGCTTCCCCCAGAGAAGGCCCTACCCCTGGGGGTCGCCGGCCCCCACTTGCTGAAATAGGATGGAAACCACTATTTTCTTTGACTTAATAATTATTGAAGGTGGTGCCCTAAAATTGTGAAAGTATTAGTATAATAAATATTAGATGTGATGTATAACAAATATTATTGCAGAATCTGGCATATTAGTGAATTATCACAAATATCTCATTAGATGTATGCGACGTGAAAGAGGAAAAACCTGAAATACCTGGGAAGTTACCATCTATAAATGTAATTAATTTAAATAAATTAAGATGACATTCTTTTTTTTTTAATTGTGGTTCAACTGGTTTCTTTATCCTGACATGTCCTCTTCGTGGAGTCAGTCCTTTAGCCAAGTTTCAAATGTAGCTCTCCTCCTGAAAAGCTTGGGCATCCCAAGAGGACAACTGCTCTCTCCCACTGCCTTGTTTTAAACATCCATGGAAGATCTGCCTGTCCTCTTGGGTATTTGTAAGATAACAACTGCCCTTGCCTAAACATCCATGGAAGATCTGCCTGTCCTCTTGGGTATTTGTAAGATAACAACTGCCCTAACACCAGGCTGCCTTTGGTATGCCTTTTGTTATGTATGTAGGTTTGAATGTTATTGGTTTATTTGAACTGTTCTTGTAAAATGTCAAATGGTATTGGTTTAAATAGTGCGGGAAGAATCCCTGCACTCCCATTGGCTGGCAGCTACGGCTGCAGGCTATAAGAAGCAGCCGTAGCCTAGCCAGAACGGGTCTATTCAAGCTGTAGTCACTAATAAAGTCTTTTGCTGGAACTCCTCGCGTCTGACTCTTCATGCAAACTTAACACTGGCGACGAAGGTGGGATTTCCCTGAAGAGAAGACGACGCGACGAACAAGCAACTGAGCGGGATGGCTGCGCTGAGCACCCCCCCAGCACCGTTCGATCCGGTGACGGAAGACTGGGAATCGTATGCGGATCGTTTCCACATGTTCCTGGAGGGAAACGATCTCGCCGGCATCCCCGAGAGACGGAAGAGGGCGGTCTTTCTCACGCACTGCGGTCCGGCAGTCTTCAAAATGGCGAAGGCGGTGGCGGGAGCAGCAGAGCTGAAGGTAATGGAATGGCCCGATTTAGAGAAACTTTTGAGAGCCCATTACGCCCCACAAGTATCGTGCCTCATTAAGAGACACAAATTTTACTGTCGGGATCAAGGGGATAGCGAGAATGTTAATGACTTCGTGGCAAGTTTAAGGGACATTGGGGGTGCTTGTGACTTTACCAACTTAGAAGAGGCCATGCGTGATCGGTTTGTTTTAGGCCTTAAAGATAAGGTTTACAAAGCAAACTATTAATGAAACCTAAGATCACGTTTAAAGAGGCCATTGCAGAAGCTGTTTCAGCGGAAGCCACCAAGTCCTCAGCAGCGGCCATGAAAAAGATTAACAAGGCTTCAAGCCAGGCCTCAAGCCATTCTGATGGGGATAAATCCACATCTACTCATTGCGAACAAATAGACTCTGATTCTGATGGCAGTGAGGCAGAAGAGGGATTTTAAACTCAGAATGGAAAAGAAAGAAAAGACTCTGGGAAGAACAGGCAAGGGTTATATTGCAGAGGCTGTGGGGGGGCCACCCCCGCACTGAGTGCAAGTTCTTTGACTCCATTTGCCTACGTTGGAGAAATGGGGTCACATAGCCAGAGTCTGCAAATCATCCAGAACTCCACCAGCTAGGAAGAAATTTCCTGATAGAGACTTTAAGCCCAACAATTTCCTTGAAAAATGGGAAATTTAGAAGCACATGGCAAGAAGCAAACAATCACTATTGGTCATTCTTCACCTTTAAAAGGCAGAAAGTACATGTGAAGGTGTTTATTGAAGGAAGGCCTTGCCAAATGGAAGTGGACTCAGGCTCTTATTTATCTATGGTGTCATGGAAGCACATGGCAAGACAGGAAACTCACCAAACAATCACTATTGGTCATTCTTCACCTTTAAAAGCAGAAAAGTACATGTGAAGGTGTTTATTGAAGAAGGCCTTGCCAAATGGAAGTGGACTCAGGCTCTTATTTATCTATGGTGTCATGGGACACTATCCACAGACTCTTTCCCAAAATTCAGAAAAGCATTTCCAGAAGCAACACTGACTCTCAAAGACTACCAAGGGAACAAGATTCCAGTAGTTGGAGCGAGAGATTTCGTGCAGTTTAAAGGCCACACCAAACGTTTGCCCTTGACCATCGTGGACAAGGATCGCCCAAGTTTGCTGGGACTTGAGTGGTTCAAGCCACTTGGCATCGAGGTGACTGGCATCCATCACGTGAGCAGTTCTGACTGGGAAGAGTCCTTGAAGTCTGAGTTTCCAGAGGTCTTCAGCGAAGGACTGGGCAAGTATATGGGGACCCCTATTGCTTTCAGCTTAGACCCCAAGGTGCCCCCAATTCGTTTTAAAGCCCAGGAGGGTCCCATTTGCTTTAAAGGAAAAAATTGATGCACAATTAGATAAACTCATTGCTCAAGGGGTTTTAGAGCCTACTGACCACTCCAGATGGGAAACACCCATAGTCACACCAGTTAAGGCTGATGGATCAGTGAGAATCTGCGGTGACTACAAGGGGACACTTAACCATGCGCTGCAGCAGAGCGCATATCCTGTACCAGTTGTGCATCATCTGCTCCATTCCCTTGGCAGGGGTACAGTATTTGCTAAACTGGATTTGGCTCAGGCATATCAACAATTAACAGTTGATGATGCCACTGCAGAGGCACAAACAATTGTGACCCATAGAGGTGCCTTCAAATGTAAAAGACTACAATTTGGAGTAAGCGTGGCACCTGGCATTTTTCAGAGCCTTATGGAAAGAATGTTGCAAGGACTGCCAGGGGTAGTGCCTTATTTTGATGATGTATTAATCTCTGCTGAAAATGACACTCAGCTTCAAGAAAGACTCAGAGAAGTCCTTACCAGATTCAGAAAAGCGGGGTTAAAAGTCAAGGAAGACAAATGTACACTCAAAACAGACAGAGTTGAGTTCCTGGGGTATATGATTGACAAGCAGGGCATCCATCCTACTGATGCCAAGGTTAAAGCAATCAATGAAGCCCCTAAACCTCGATGCAAGGCAGATTTGCAAGCCTTCCTTGGACTTATTAACTTTTACCACATGTTTCTACCTCACAAAGCATCTATTGCTGAGCCATTACATCGCTTACTTGATAAGAATGCTGTTTGGATCTGGGGGCGGAAGGAACAGTCAGCATTTAACAGTATTAAGGGACTAATCACATCTGATGCTGTGTTGATACAATTCTCTGAGAATTTACCTGTTGTTCTGACTTGTGATGCATCCCCTTTTGGAATGGGGGGGGTTTTTTGAGTCACAGGCTTCCCAATGGACGGGAAGCCCCAATTGCATTTTACTCTCGCACGCTGTCCAAAGCAGAGAGGAATTACAGCCAATTGGACAAGGAGGCTTTAGCAGTTGTTGCAGCTGTTAAGAAATTTCATGAATATCTGTATGGCAGGTCATTCACCATTGTTACAGATCACAAACCTTTACTTGGCATTGTGGCAGGAGACAAACCTACACCTAATATCCTGTCACCAAGAATGCTGAGGTGGACTGAATTTCTTGCAGCCTATTCCTACAAACTGATTCACAGGCCTGGCAAGGACATTGGACATGCTGATGCACTGAGTCATTGCCCACTACCTTGCCACAAGGAGGACTTTGAACTTGAAACTCACACCTTTTTCCTGGAGACCGTTGCTAAGCTTCCAGTCCATGCTGCTGAGATTGCCAAAGAAACTGCCAAAGATGCTGTGTTGGCACCTGTTATGGGCTGGATTAAGAAAGGTTGGCCTCTTCAAGATCTACCTCACCTTGCCCAACCTTTTAAGTCCAGGCAAACTGAATTATCTGTATTAAGAGGATGTATTTTGTGGGGTAACAGGGTGGTTATTCCTGCAAAACTGCAAAGGAGGTTTGGAAATGTTACATGAGGGTCATCCTGGGATTGTAAGGATGAAAGGTTTGGCCAGGAGTTATGTATGGTGGCCAGGTATTGACAAAATGGTTGAAAACTGGGTAGCCTCTTGTCCCAATTGCCAGGTAGTCAGACCTGCACCACCTCCCGCCCCCCACACAGGAATGGGAATGTCCTAGGGGCCCATGGTCTAGAATCCACATTGATTTTGCAGGCCCTACAAGAGGGCACACTTTTCTAGTTATAGTAGATGCATACTCTAAATGGCTAGAGGTAATTGCCATGACATCCACTACTACTGAGGCTGTTATAAAACAGCTCAGAAAATTGTTTGTAACCCATGGGTTACCAGATGTCCTGTCTCTGACAATGGCCCTCAATTCACATCTAACATTTTTGAATCCTTTCTCTCAACAGGGCACACATGCCTCACTGCCCTGGGCACCCTGCTGGCTTTTACCAAGAGAAGCTTCAGCAGCTGGGTCCTGGGGACATCACTGAGAAGCTTGAAAAACTTCTTAGTGTTCAACACATCACTCCTAGCCCATCAACTAACTTGTCCCCAGCAGAGTTGTTGATGGGCAGGAAACTAGGTCTTCCCTTGACCCCTTCATCCCACTTATGCACCCAACGCACCACTGGATTCCACTTCCAAAGTTCGTTCTTTTAGTGTGGGAGATTCTGTATATGCTAGGAACCTTATAGGTGAACCTTTGTGGATTCCTGCTGAAATAACTCACATCACTGGCCCTCGTTCTTACAGGGTACAAACAGAGGATGGCCTCCTCTGGAGCAGGCACATTGACCAACTTAGATCCAGGTTCCCTCAGGAACATCGCCCTGTCTCTCTCTGGGTCCCTCACCTAATGTCTCTTCCAGGGAAGGGGAGGAACAGGAGGAAAATCAGCAAACAGGAATCAACCCCATGTGTACGAGCCATTGGCACAGGAACCATCCGAACCCTGTCACAATGCCAAGATCCATCCTTAGAAGTAGAGCCATTGCGACAGGAACCATCCCGAACCCTGTCACAATGCCAAGATTCATCCTTAGAAGTGGAAGATTGCACACCACCACCTGACTTGGGTGCTGATATTGGAATGGAGATGGGTTGGGAGGAGAGACCAGATTCTAACAGTCTAACAGGGTCTCCTTTCACAGGAAGTCCCAACAGGAAATGTCAGCAGACACATTTCCCTCTCACTGGGTGAGAACGTTAAAGCTTCTGAACCACGAAGGTCTCAACGTACACGTAAGAGCCCCACCTATTTAAAGGAATACATTAGATAGGTTGGGGTTTGGTATGGACTGAACCTAGTGGGGAGGGGTGTTATGTATGTAGGTTTGAATGTTATTGGTTTATTTGAACTGTTCTTGTAAAATGTCAAATGGTATTGGTTTAAATAGTGTGGGAAGAATCCCTGCACTCCCATTGGCTGGCAGCTACGGCTGCAGGCTATAAGAAGGCCGTAGCCTAGCCAGAACGGGTCTATTCGAGCTGTAGTCACTAATAAAGTCTTTTGCTGGAACTCCTCGCGTCTGACTCTTCATGCAAACTTAACACCTTTTAACTGAGCTTCTAATAACAGATAACAGATAATCAGAGTTGGAAGGGACCTTGTAGGTCTTCGAGTCCAACTCCCTGCCCAAGCAGGAGACCCTACAACATTTTTGACAAACGGCAGTCCAATCTCTTCTTGAAAGTCTCAAGTGATGGCGCTCCCACAACTTCCGAGGGCAAGCTGTTCCATTGGTTGATTGTTCTCACTGTCAGAAAGTTTCTCCTTATTTCCAGGTTAAATCTCTCCTTGTTCAGTTTCCATCCATTATTCCTTGTCTGGCCTACAGGCGCTTTAGAAAATAGCTTGACCCTCTTCCTCTCTGTCGCAGCCCCTCAAATATTGGAAGACTGCTATCATGTTTCCCCTGGTCCTTCTCTTCACTAGGTTAGCCATGCCCAGTTCCTGTAACCGTTCTTCGTATGTTTTAGTCTCCAGTCCCCTAATCATCCTGGTTGCTTTTCTATGTACTTTTTCTAGAGTCCCAACATCCTTTTTATAGTGTGGTGACCAAAACTGTACTCTAGGTGTGGTCTTACTAAGGCTTTATAGAGTGGTATTAGTACCTCACTTGATCTCAATTGTATCCCTCTGTTAATGCAATTAGGATTGCATTAGCTTTTTTGGCTGCTGCTCCACATTGCTGGCTCATATTTAGCTGGTTGTCCACTAAGATTCCAAGATCCTTCTCACAGTTACTGCTGTTGAACCTGCTTTCACCCAGTTTATATGTGCACTTTTGTTTTTTCTTGCCTAAGTGTAGGACTACTTTTCTCTACATTGAATTTCATTTTCTTAGATATGGCCCAGTGTTCTAGTCAGTCAAGATCCATCTGGATCTTGAGCCTATCTTCTTGGGCATTAGCTATTCCTGCCAGCTTAGTATCATCTGCAGATTTGGTAAGTTCCCCTTCTATTCCCTCATCTAAGTCATTAATGAAGATATTGAAGAGTACTGGGTTAATGAGTATTAATGAAGAGTAAGACAGAAGCTTGATGGTCAACTATTGTCAACTGTTGCACTCCCTACTTTTTATGTTGTTTTGGCCTGGAACATGGGCAACACGTAGCCTATCTTGAATAATCTTGAAGGGTCTGAACTAGGTTAGTACCCAAATGGGAGGCTATAAGCAAATCTCACAGATGTAGGCTGAATTTTTTAAAAAATGGAAAGGAGTAATGGCAAATGACTTGCATATTATTGCCAAGAAAATAAATGGATGGGTCCATGAAATCACAAAAAGGCAAACTTGACTCAAAGGAGCCTGGGTTTCCTTGTGGCGAAAAGTGGAATTAAAATGATAATGGAAAGTCTCAGGAAAGTCAAAAGAGCAGCTTTTGCGAAAGCAGGGTTCTATAGAAACATGTTCAACGAAAAATCCAGAATCCTTGTCACAAATTTTGAGAACAACCTTAAATCAAAATTTGTCAATTGGTGAATAAAAGAAAAGTTATTTTATATTTCCACTGTCCACTCACCGGATTGTTGTGCATCTGAATAATTAGTTGCTTTACACCATTCAGTGTAGGATGAGCCCAAGGAGAGGGATCTACCCAGTGCCGATTTAAATCAAAGCCCATCAAGGAACACCTATGAAAACAAGGATCAGGCAATCAGGTCCCAATATATTGTACATGATATAGTGCAAAGCTGACTGTGTCACACCTTATGCTCACCACTCTTGGTCAATTCAGCCATAATGACTGGAATCATTAAGCTATAAATTATGGGGTTTTTTTTGTTTTTTTGTTTTTTTTTAAATTACATTTATATGCCGCCCTTCTCCGAAGACTCAGGGCGGCTTACAATTTCTGGGATACAACCCAATGTGCTCAGCAATAGCCTTCATTCCATTGTATATGCCTGCTTATTCAAGTGGCATTTTTACAAGGTCAGCTAATTGCCCCCAACAATCTTGGGTCCTCAATTTACCTACCCCGAGAGGATGGAAGGCTGAGTCAACCTTGAGCCTAATATTAAAAGTGGCATTTAAGTCAGCTAACCCAACATTTGGTAATTTGGTTTACAAATTACACATTGCAAAAATACATTAACATTGTTTGTTTAATGGAAGCATGATGTGTAACTCTGAGTCATCATATTATATTACATTACATTACATTACATTATATTATTATATTATATAAAATATTGTAGCTGATACAGGAATAAGAGTGAATAAACCAACATATTGTCCAGCTACACAAGGCTCCAAAGTTAAGAAATAACATTGCAAAATTAAATTGTTTGTTTAACTTGATAGCATTAGTTTGTCATCTTTACATGTACTTTACATCATATATTATTATATAAAAAATAAAATGGAAAAAATGGAGCTCATACTAGAAAGAATAAATTGTAAAAACAGATTGTAACTGGAATTTCAACTATTAATGCTCAAGACTAAGAAGATATGATCAGCCCACATAAAACTATAGATTTGTGTCCATGCAGCCCTCAAGCTTCTTTCTACTCTGCATAGGCATAAATAGATTGTACAAGTGTGACAGTATGAAAGTTATATTGTTGTTTCAGATGTAAGATTCCTTTAAGATTGTTATAAATGAACATTGAAGAAGAGTTGAACCTATGACTGCAAAAGTTACATCTAAAACTATCTTGTACAGTGACAAGGTGCATGTATACTCTGCACTTGTGTATAAAATGCCCTGTAAGAAGCAATTCTTAGACTCCGCTCTCTAGGTATCATTTTCTCTTGAAAGGACCCTCAGTTGCTTGCTATTGTTGATCTAATAACATGCCTGAAGATGTGATTTCTTTTTAGTTTGCTTATTTTTCTTACTATCCTGCCTTGCTTTCAAGAGTATTCAATCAACAGAAAATCACCGGAACCTCTGACTTTTCTTCTTTTGATTCCCCTGCCTTTTATTTCTTCTACCTACCATATGCCTTAGGAGTTTTTTATGACCTATTCCCTGAAAGTGAGTGAGATGGGGAAGAATGGACTAAAGGACTTAAAGAAATCCTGTTTCACGGCCATGATTTATTACAAAAAGAACTGTACAGACTCTTCATCTGCTTTGTGAGGAAATGCCAGTTCATTGGATCAGTACTTGGTGAATGCGTAGATAATATCCCACACAACCCCCACAAGTACAAATCCACAACGGCACTAGTGTTAAGGCTTGGAATTTCAAACTAAATAAGGAAAGGGAGGAGGGAATTCACCCAATATTCTCTGAAGGGGACAGAACTCTATATTGCTTTATTTCGAGTTCTGCTGGATGGGTGATAAATGTATAACTTATAGTAGCAAAAGACATGGGATGGAATAAAAGAAAATAAAAATGAAATAAACTGTTTCAACTCCTACCCTCAAAATGACGCTATGGAGCACTGCACACCAGAACGAGACATAAGAACAGTTTTTCCCCGAACACCATCACTCTGCTAAACAAATAACAACATTGTCAAACTATTTACTCAGCTAATTACATTAATTAATTCCCTCAACATTGTCAAACTATTTACTAAGTCTTTTAGCAGTGGTATTCTGAATCCTCACATATACTATTCCCACCCACAATAGTTTACCCAATTAGTTGTGGATAACATCATGTGGGCATCTCCATGAGGCCTCTGTCCGTTGACCTTGGCACCATAAGACAGAAATCAAAGCAAGAAATCCCCCACTTTTATGATAATCAAGTATGACAGCCTATCTTGAAGGCTGACAATAACTTTGTTGCATGTATCCTTATGATTTTTATTGACTGTTTCCTAGTATGATTTTATTGCTACTACCCTATGACTGTGTTGTACCTTATGATTTGTATTGTACCTTATGATTCTTGACAAATGTATCTTTTCTTTTATGTACACTGAGAGCATATGCACCAAGACAAATTGCTTATGTGTCCAATCACACTTGGCCAATAAAGAATTCTATTCTATTCTAAAATGATACCTATAAGACTACGTATAGTATTTTCTTCATTAAAACATCAATCTATTATTTGTAATAACCTTTTCTGAAGCTATTGATTGCAGGAACATTGGGCACTTTAGAGCAGGGATTATTTTGACATTCACTCTCAGAAATAATATGCATTTTGCACAATCTCTTTGAATTTCTACCAGCCATTAGTAAATGATATGTTATTCAAGGATAGGAAGGTCATAAGATGCCTGCCTATTGGTCCGTATCAAAGTAATAATACCTTCCAGAGAAGTGAACCCAGGGCTGAAACTCAGTTCCATTAATTTGTATCATATAATCATGTCCCCCAATCACTATGTCTACAGCTCACACTTGCATTTCTGTGAATAATCTGTGAATAAGGCTATGTTGGCACAAAGGTCACTAGAGAAATAGAATATTTCTTAATTCACTTGTCCTATTCTTGGTTCAAAGTCCTCTGCTTTATAAGCTCTGCTCTGATGTGCAGTTCAGAAATGTAGTTGTGTTATATGGAAAAGAAGATACTGCCCATCAAAAAGTGTGATTTTAAAATTTGAGCCTTTTCTTTGTCTCATTATTTCCACTGCATTCACTTAGAAGTTGTAAAAAGTTCTGTGGAACTCTTACCATCTGGCTGTCTTAAGAACAATGCTTTCTTTCACACAAAGAATTATGTGAAGAAATTAG
Organism: Naja naja; assembly: GCA_009733165.1. Classification (NCBI taxonomy): domain Eukaryota; kingdom Metazoa; phylum Chordata; class Lepidosauria; order Squamata; family Elapidae; genus Naja; species Naja naja. Next base: position 66,504,162 of record CM019150.1, read on the forward strand.
GAGATTTGTATAGAGAATTAATCTCCCCAGAGTCTACCCCAAGTAGTTAATTCCAATCTACTCAGAGAGACAGTAATTTTTGTCAGTTTTTTAAAAAAGCATTTCCCCTGCAGATTTCATTCTGTTCTGCTGAAACAAAAATGTTATATGGATTTTTTAAAATGTAAAGGGATGTTGCTCAGATGTCCTGCACTGACTTTTATTCAATTTGCCACGATGTCTCTACTTAAAATGTTCTAAATTTCTTGCAGATCCTATTATACTCTGTTTTGGAAAAGTAATGAAACCAAAACAGTCTTTTTTTTCAGGCTAGATAATGAGAATTCAAGGCTCCAAACTTCAAAAATAACATGCTAGAATTCAGATGAGTTGGGATGAATTATCAAAGTGAATTTTCAAGGTGGAGAATCTGGCCTTGTAATAGGTCAGGCAGGCCTTGCCCAACTTTACTTGACAAATGTTCATGTTGTCACTCGTTCAGGTTAAATTCACACCTAATTTCTTGTTATTGTGCGGTCTCTTTATTTACTATTTTAGCCAGAGTATAGTGGGATTTAAATCATTTGCAATGAACCTCTATGTGGAATGGATCCCAGTGCTATTGTGTGCTTTCCACAGCAGTGCTGAGATCTGATAGTTGCTTGTAAAGAGGCAGCCAGTAATGCTACTACAGCATGCCTTATGCATTGTATATAAAAAGCTTTAATTGCAACCAGCAGAAGTGGGACCCCATTGTAAGACATTTTAAAACCATCCAAAGTCCAAGGAGTCACCACTGTGAGAATGTCCTGTTACCTCTTTCCTGAACTGTCAAGAGATTTTCAGAAGTAAGTGATGAACAAGCTAGTTAGCTTTGCTCCACGTTCCAAAAGTAAGCTTCTGCTTCAGTTCCTACAGAGTAAACAATGATTTTACCACAGCAGTTAAGTGGTATTTCAGGAATAAGTCTTTTGGTTAGATTTTTCATTGTGCCTTTTATGCAATCCAAATCCCCAAGGACAATTTGGTCATGAGGAATGGCATTCGGTTGTTTTTTAGCCAACCATTTTCCTTATGTAAAATTATATATCTAAAAGAGTTCACAAAAGACAATTTCATAAAACAAAGGCAGAGTGGACAGAACAGCATTAGCTGCTGAAGGCCACATGGTGGAGTAGAAGTTTGTAGAATGAGCTTTAAACAGTATATAATACTTAACAAAAAAATCTTCCATTTTCTCCTGTTAAATATAAACAAAGCTGTAGCAATGTCTATCTTCTCTCATGTGCTTGCTTGTTCTTTCTCTTAACTTATTTACACAAAGGTGGAATGGTCTCATTTTGCAGCATATACAACATTACTCTGCGATCAGCAAGAAGTACTTTGATTCCATAGTTAGAACGAACAGGAAATGAAGGTATTTGTTTCTTTTTGATGCAATCAATCCTCTGGTATCCAAAAAAGAGAGGCATTTAGCATAATCATAGAATAAGTACCACCAATTAAAATTTCTATATTCTTTGCATCAACATCTAACTCAGGAAAATCAATCTCAATTTTCAGCATCATTACTAGGTACTATGGTAAATGTGGCAAGAAAAAAATAAATGGATCAATTGAAAGCTGAGTAGCACCCCGGAATGGGTCCCCAATTATATCTTAAAAGGATGAAGGAACATAGGAACACTGAAATTCAGCATCTGAATGCAGGGATCTGAATATAAGGTTTAATGCATATACCACTACAGACATGTATACAGAGATGCAATGAAACTGAAAATACTGCTCAATGAAGGTATATCTGTAGGGAGAAGTCAAAAAGACAAAATGGCAGCTGTGAACTTGTGATCAAAGCCTCTCCCCTTTTATGTGTATTGCAGACAAAGGGTTTGATTACATAGTTGCTGCCAACATCCTGATTTCCTTAACTTCCATCTGTGGGTGCACCTGCATATGGTCCCAGAACCACAGATCTCAAGACAATAACATCACATCTGGAGTGGACTTAGCAAGGTGGCCTACTTTATTTCCATAATGTTAGTCTATATCTAATAAGAACATCTATACTAAATTAAACAAACAAACAAACAAACCCAGGCATTATTACATGCAAACTTCACTGATTATCTATTCATTTCTAGACTCTTTAAAGTACCACTTTAACTTGGGATCTCTACATCATATGTGCACAATTCTCTAGCAACAGGCCAATGTAGTTCTCTAAGAACTTTTGCATGGTCTATGACAGTGGCCCCCAACCTTTGGGGCACCAGGGACTGATTCCATGGAACAAGGCTTTTCTGGAGGAGGTATGCAGGGGTGGGATTCTACCAGGTCGCACCTATTCTCTAGAACCAGTTGTTAACATTCTAAGCAGTTCAGAGAACCGGTTGTTAGAAGAAATTACTGGCCTAATCCTGTAAGGAAGGCAGGAAGGAAACGTTCTGGTGTTGCTTACAGAAATTGCATCTCCGTTAACCCATATTACATTCTTGGCAGGACTAGACTTCCTGTCTCAGGAACTTCTCTGAAGTTTGTTTCCCCTCCTTTGCTGGTACTTTGCTTGTGGAGTGACCATTCAAAGTTACAATGGCACTGAAAAAAGTGACTTATGACCATTTTCACACTTACGACTGTTGCAGCATCCCCACAGTCCTGAAAGGCCAGGCGAGGAGAAGCATGCCTCGATGTGAGTGATATTGAGTTGGCCACGCCCAGCCAATAACATGACCACCAAGCCATGTCCTCCCAGTCACATGACCACCAAGCCACGCCCACCAACTAAGCCACGCCCACAGAACCAGTTATTAAAAAATTTGAATCCCACCCCTGGAGGTATGGTTTTGCATGCTGTCTGCACCCTGTGGATGGGGCTTTGCAAGGTGTGGACCAGTGGTCTATGAGATCCTCTCAGCTTTACTGCTGAATTTTGACTGCACTAAAGACCTCAATTAATCATGTCTCAGTACCATTCCTGTCTTTCCAACTACGTACACAAAATAGTTCTTGTTCTTTCCTATGTTCTTCCTCACTGCCTTCCCCCTAAATTGTTTTCCCTTGCCTCTAATATATTTTGAATCAGTGTGAAAATTCTGTCTCCCCTTTTCCTCCTCCTCTTCCTGACTATTGCTTAGCTTACAATAACTGCCATGTTTCCTGTTCCAGACTAATTTCTTGTTCAGGGCCTCAGAATAAATATGACTTCCAGAATGTACACTGGATTCCAAAATCATTATAAAATGAGTAGAAATTAATAACTTGCTGGGCGAGGGGTGGAGATTCAAACTCTTTACATCCCTTCCTACTTCAGCTGCCTCTGTCCTTTCAATTTATTATTCCCTTTTCTTGAAGTGGGCAGGAAGTTTTTATGTGCATTGGTGTGTGTTTGTAACAGTTTCCTTCCTTGGTTTTTTGTGATCAGCTGCATCATCTTACAAGCTACTAGCCTAAGCATGGTGTTCTACAAATTGTAAGCAATTATAATGGAAGCTCATGTAATTAAGTACGATGTTATGATGACCTATCAGATTTCTGAGCCTCCTTAGAATCACAATACAGAATAGGCTTGCTGAGGATATATTCCAATTTTCAGTGGATGGTTAAATTATTATCAAATAAATAATATTTATTTGATGTAGACTAACACATTTTGTGAAATGTTTACTGGAAAAGATGTGTGCTTAGAGCGCTAATGAAAATTTTGAATGACAGAAAATGTCTAGATCAAATTAATAGATGGATCAATTAAGCCTCTTCATAGGGCAACACCATTGCCACTCACAGAATCCTTGAGCACAGACCCTAGAGACTCCTCAAAGTCACTAATATATGTAATTTTTAATGAGACAAAAGAGGGAAATTATAAACCAGATATGAAATATAATATTAAATCCAACAGTCATGGTAGAGATACTCCATCTGCACCCTAGAATATTTTATCAAATGTCTGAAATGCGTTCAGCAATGTAATTTGGAACCAAATATTATCAATAGCAAGGATTAAGTTAAGAAAGCCTTCCAGGCATTCAGTTTGATTTGTTTTATTTGTTTAACTTCCCTATGAACTGTCAAGTTGATCCCAATAAGGTACTTCAATTCACTTTAATTGGCTAGAAATGTCTGTCAGGAGGTGGGCTTTTGCTAAATGTCATACTTAGGTTATCCTTATAATCTAGGCAGCATTTCTATTTTAATTTTTGTATCATTGAAGAAACTATTCCATGCCTGATCCTAGATCAGCCGACATAGGATGCTTAAAGAATATTTATCTTTGTACTGCAGAATTCTAGGGAATTGTGGGTTCTGTACAATACCTTAGCTTTCCTAGCTCTGCACTCTTCTGGGCAGAGAATCCTGATATTGTTCCTAGGATCAGTTGGAGTCACTGCCCCAGCTTAGCAGTCCCACCTTGAGTGCTCTTGCCCCCACTGGAACCACTTTGGCTTTTTCTTTCCACATCTGGGGCTACCTTGATTATATATAAACAATAGACAAAAAGCAATCTTCCAACTCAATCCAAACAGCAATTATAAAATAGACATGGACAGCTGCATCCCACAATTGTTAAGAATAATATTTTATTTTATTTATTTATTTTGTCAAACGCTTACAATATAATAGAAATAAGAATAAACATAAGTTTAAACACATGAAATAGGAACTAATAATTGGGGACAATAGGACAGGGATGCTAAGCACGATTGTGTGCTTATGCATGCCCCTTACAAACCTCTGAGGAATGGGGTGAGGTCGATAGAGGTTAGTTTGAGGGTAAAGGAGTGGGGGTATGAGCATGTGACAACAGAATCAAGTAGTGAGTTCTAGACATTGACCGTATGAAGGGTGCCCTCTTTTGGAGTTTTGAATAACTGTGGAACAACTACAACACTGATTCCCCCATTTTGATAGATGTCACAAGGCAGCCATAATCCATGACATGATAGCAACATGTTATCTGTCAATCTATCATTGTAATGGACTGTACAAGGATAAAGGACAGTGAACTCTGTGCCACACTTAATAACCAAACCTAGATTTTAATTTTCAAAAATCTCCAAAAAAAGAGGAAATTTCCTGCTAGCCACTCAGTAACTCATCTTCTCATACCTTAAAACTTTTCCACCAAATATTGCCCTGATACATACATGCACACACAACCATATCAATCCAATTTGATAAATACAAAGATGTGATAAGACAAGAGGAGCTATATAGAACAAAGACTGCTCCCATCACTTTTCCACTTTCCCCTGGATTCAAACACACAGATTAAAAGAATTTAAAATGGATGGCCATGTTTTACTGAATTTACAGTTTGTGGACTAGCAGATTACATAATTTAATCTCAGAATGTCCAGAGGGTAATGAAGGATGTAGTTGTACCAAATACTGCCAGAAAAGTCTATAGGAAAAGCCAATTCAGTGATACCACAGAACTTAACTGCTTCAAAACTGGTCGAATTTGGTACTCAACACATTTGATGCAAAAATGTTGTCCCGATACTCATTGTTTGTTTGGTAGTCAATGCACTGCAATAGGAAAAGGGGGACAGCTATAGAAAATGGATAGGGAGTTGGCCATGCCAGGAAAGTTGCTACAAAAAGAAGAGGAGAACGATCATAGATAGTGGACAGGAAGTCGGCCATGATAGGAAGGTCGCTGACATAGGAAAAGGGACAGGAAGTTCTTCCCATCTGAAACAAAGGGTCACATGGTAAGTCACGTGGTTGGTTGGGACTCATCAGTTTTGGTACTAATGGTGTCTCCAAGAACCAATTAAAGATGAGTACCGATGTATCATTGTACTTCATTACAAAAGATTAGAAAACTACATGTCTTTGTGTTGGGAGTCTGACAAGGAGGCCCAATCTCATCTCATCAAATTAGTTAGTAGAGAGAGAAAATCAAAGAAAAAAATTAAGTAATTAATGAATCAGCAAAGATGAATTGTAACTTCAGCCAATCAGTAGTAGCAGTTTATTCAAGCACAGACCCAGATGTTATTTTTATAGTCCACTTCAGACTGTATCTATGTCAAAGGAGAATGAGGATTTAAATAATTCATATGGAGACATTCCTGCATTCAAATAACTATTAATTTAATGTTACAAGTAAAATTTATCTGCATTAATAAATGCCTTTTAGTTCCATAGCTGAGTATATAATTATGCCTTTTCCACCACAGAATTCACAAATGTACATGAGGAATGTAAATGTTTTAATGCAGAATTTACAGATAGCAGCAGCATTCATTTCTGGGATGTTCTCTTGCATACTTGTTTGACATTAGCATCCACAATATTTTCTAAAATCAAAATATATTTCCTATTAATCCAGATCCCAGGATTGTTCCTCTGAAGAAAAAAAGCAAGAAGCAAAAGGCTATAAGCACAACAGAGATGTGAACCAGAAAATATCCAATTCTAATTTTCAGCTTCATCTACAGTGTCAATTCCATTCAAATGTGAAATTTAATTTGAAGAGTTCAGTCCAATTGGAAATGGCAACTGGAAGCAAAAATCCAATTCTACCAAAGACTGTGAGCACATTTGCAAACTCTACATATTCACTACTAAAACTTGCATGTCTGTTTGTCTGTTAATAAGCTTTAATTGGGTGAAACAGTGCATCATATAGCAATAATGTTTGAACTAAGATACTTTGATAGGCTAACTTACAGAATGAGTCCAAAATCTGGAGCTCATTGCTTTTGTGGGACTGAAATTTGAAAAAGTTCAAATTTCAGTCAGCCATATTTTTACATGATTGTTTTTTTCCAACACTGCCTGACAGCTTCCTATAAGTCAATAGGGAAACTGGAAGGAATGTGATTATCAAGTTTAGATGCCAATGTTCCCTGTCATGTTCCCACAAGTAAAGTCAGTGGGGAAGCCAGCAGGAAGTTGCAAGTCCATGGCCAGGAGGCAGTTATATGGCTTCTGCCAAGTGGGGGGCAGAGTGAGTGAGAATGGTGATGAAAGTTAGGGGAGATGCGAAAGGAAACAGCACAGGGTGGGGAAGGTAAGGAAAATGTTGCAAGGCGAACATGCACAGGGATGCACGAGTGGTCATGTGGCATGAGCACAGAGGGACAGGAAACACTTACTCGAGCAACCCGCAACCTTCCCTGCCAGCTTCCCCATTAATTTTCTTTCCGCAAGCAGAGTCAGTAGGGAAGGGAAAGTCAGAAATTGCTTTCCCTTCTACAGCTTATTTGCTCATCCATGGTCATCTCAAACTGCAAGATGAGTGGCATATAAATGTAAACAACAACAGCAAGCATACTGAAGTCAAGAAAAAGGTTAGAAGTGAATACCTCAAGAGAGTGTAAAAAAATCTTAGTTTAACCAGACTCAAGCAGAACTAAAAGCCCTGGATAGGAAGATCAGAAAAATAATGACAATGAGCTATGCCATTCTTCCTCACAGTGATGTTGACAGACTACTTGCCAATGAAAATGAGTGGGCAAAGTATGGTTCAAGTGCACCAGACCATTATGGAATAAAAACAAGTATTGGAAGAATATCTTATGGACACTGAAGAAGATGCACTGAAGCTAGGATACCAGGAAGGTTGACTGAATACTGAATACTGGACCAAATGAAGATCAGAAAAGAGACATGAGAAGATCATGGCCAGTACATTAAAAAAAAAAGCAGGCAAAGCACATAATAACAAGATCCGGCAACGTTTAAAAGCAGGAAAGTTGAAAAGAAAGGGAAGCTACAGTGGAACCTTGGATGACAACTGTAATCCGTTCCGACAATTCAGTCGTCACCTGATTTCGACGTTATTGGAAGCGCATGCGCGTAAAAAACAAAATGGTGTAGCACAGAAGGGGAAATCAGCACAGAAGGGCAAATTGCCACCTTTTGATCGTCACCCGAGCACCCATTCATGACCAGAGGTAAAACCTTTTGGTCATCACCCGAATTGGTCGTGAACAGAAGCATTCATGACCAGAGGTTCTACCATAATTATGGCTGCCAAAGATGAAGCCTTAAGAACAAATGGCTTTAAAGCCAGAACTGAGCAACAGAGAGCAAGTGCTGCCTCTGCTAAAGAAGCTGAAGTAACAGTGAACAACCTAGTTAGCTACTACAAGAAGATCACTAAGCTGACTACAAACAATGGTATGACAAAGTCGCAACAATGGTGGATTGGAAGACTTGCAAGAAATACCATTTGCCTGCAAGCAAGAACTGGTAGGACCATAAAATAGAGAAAGTAATAGAAAATGGAAAAAAACCTGAAGTGCTCTGGGACTTTAGAATTCAAACAGACAGGAACCTGCCACATAAAACCCCTGATTTAACAACTTTTGATAAGAAAGACAAAAATGTCTGGATGGTGGACCCAGCAGTACCTGAAGATAGCAGAAGTGAAGAGAAAGAATTGGAGAATACAAATACCTGCAAATATAAATAGAACAATTGTGGCAAAAGAAAGGAAAGGTAGTACCAATTGTAATAGGCACTTTGGGCGCAATCCCAAAACAACTGAAGCACCACTTGAACATCATCAACATAGACTAAATCACTACCAGTCAATTGCAAAAGACGCTTTACTTGGAACAGCTTACATCTGGCAATGGTATTTTTAACATCAACAAACATCAGCATCTGCCCATCCTAGGTACTTGGGAAGGACTCAATAAGTGCATAAAAATGCCAGATACAGTCTGAATATCTGGCTGCCTGCATGATAAACAACAACAGCAGCAATAACAACGATGATGATGATGATTCTATAGATCTGTTTAGATAAATAAAAACTTCTGAAATGACAATACAACTGAAATGATGACCCAACAGGTCATGCAATGTCTTGATGAATCTTAAAATTCACATGTTGATTCCATTAATATTTGATTGGGTTGTTTCATTACATTGCCTTTAAATCAAGTCTTTATATACTCCTAGTTACCAAAACTCTGCACATAAAGCAATGTTTTGCTCTAATAAAATCTGAGTGATGCAGTCTCTTTAAGATATTTTGCAAAGCAATGAAATTTTCTTGTTCCTAAAGCCAAACTGAAATAAACTGAAATACAGCTTCATGTTATTTTGCTCCCACTTCTGTACCTGATTTGCATAGGAGCGTTCAGTGTTGGCAAGTACTGCTGGAGAATACCAAGATGAATTATTTTGAGCTCATTTGGCAGGGGGTATTCAAAATAGCATACACTTCTCATTTCTTAATTTCATAATAATTTGAAGAGCTGTACCATAACAGGTTTCTTATAAACTATGAGATTACATCAACCTTTCACCATATATCTGGTCGAAAAGTGGAAACGTATTTCTGGCTAATATCAATTTCAGATTTCAATTTCAGGTTTCCAAAGGCTGAACATAATCAATTCTTTAACAAACTGAAGAGTACATGAATACGAGAAAACTGACAGAGTCATTTAAAAACAAAGGAAGGAAGGAGGAAAGGACAGAATTTGTAATGTCACAAGACTGAATCATTCATGTAAGCAACAAAAATCCTTTTCATTTCACAGTTTGTTTATTTAAACAAGCAAATATTAAGCTTAATGTTATGACATTAAGCATCGTATTTATAGTGAGTAGAAAGCAAAGCTTGATGAATTGTTTAGGAAAGAGGAAATACTGACTTTTCCACAGTAAGACTCATAGCTTTACAATATCACAATTTTTCTTGCTTTATTTTATTTTACAAGGAGGAACTTTTGATAGAAATGCTGTCACTGTTTTCATATTTCCAGTCAAATATTGAATGGAATCCCACAGGAGGCAGTATATGTTTTAAAATGTGGGACACATTGGAGAAGTGATCTGGCTTCAAAAATATGGAGAATAATTCTAAAATGTTTTATGAAACAAATAAAATATACATTCTATTCTATTCTGTTCTGTTCTATATTCTATTCTATTCTATTATTATCAGCAATAAAATACTTTAAATCACTGAAAGACTGCTTGATATCTAAAATGAGTTTAAGGGGGAAAGCAAGAGATCCAACCCAGCTGTCATATACTAGATAGAGGAATAATTAGTGGGAAAATATATTTGGGTGGAACCAGGATTAGTCAATCCTAGGTTCTGTATTTGTTCTACTTTAAAAATCAGGGTAACATTAACATTGTTAGGAAAAAGGGGTAATGCTAATAATTACAGTATAGGGTGGTAAAAACTTTGAAACTTAGAGTGACCTCCAATCCCCCAAAATTTCTTCATGAAGTAATATGCTTCTCCATGTCTTCTAACAGCAAAAAAATGGGTTTTTTTGTTTCACACCATTTTGCTTTTAAGTAGTTCTCCAGTAGTTCTAATATCTTTCAAGCCACTGTCCAGAAGAGGCTTTTCTGGAGCTTTGAGGCTACATCAAAGAAAATTCTCTCACATCTTTGTCTCAGTGAAAAGAACTTTATCAAGTCTATGACCTGATACCCATTTCAAACAAATCCAAACTGCCCTATCCTCTTTATCAGACTATGATGAACTGAAAGATATCTGCTACTCACATTGTCACTTTTGGAGATAATACTCCAGATTACAGACAGGAAAATTCAAGCTTATTTAGAAAAAATAACTCTTGAGTTAAGACCCACATTTTCAAAATAATATGTAAGAGCGGCTTACAAAAATGGCTGGTAAGCAGTCAAATTCCAAACGACTGAATGGTCCAGCTGAATGCCAGGTGATGAAACATTATTGAACAAGAAGAGAGCCTCTCGGAAAGCTGCATGTGTAATCACAGTTTGCTTAAGGGTGAACCTCATTAACAGCATCTCTGATTAGGCTGCCAGGACTCTCCCAGTAGGAATCTTTCAAAACTGCAGCTGCATGGACAGATTTTAGTCCTTCCATTTTGAAATTAGCAGATAAAAAGGAGAGATGAAATTAGAAAAGAGTTCGTTTGCTTCAAAGAATAGATTACTTGTATGATGCAGGATAAAGCCAAAACAATCCACAAGGAACCTAAAATGCATCCAAATGTGCCTCCATTTGAGAAGACATGCTGTTCTGGTGTGACACAATCCATATTCTTTCTATGTCAACACTTTCATCTCCAGAGTAGAAGCTAATTTGGTAAATTTATAACAGAAGTTGACCCAGTAATATGCCAGTTTATTGCATTGTTGCAATCACTCCAGGCTGTTTTGCAATATGAATATCCCACAATGATTATTATGGGGTAAGTATTTAATTAGCACTGAAACGTGAGAGAAGGAAAAAGAGTGGACAGCTCACATGAAACAGAAAGAGGCCAAGACAAATAATCTTGTTTTCAAATCAGTGATCAATATGAAATAAGGGAAAAGTTTAATTCATTATACCACAGGTAAAAAGGTGGAAATCCTGCCTAAAGGTCTGATTCAAAACACTTTAAATAAAATAGGTTATTTATCTATATCATGAAATGTGAAGCAAAATGAGGATATAATTAAGGAAGATGGATAACCAGTGGTATAACAGTCACCATTATTATCATTATTCAGCAATTGAACATTGGTTCTCAAAGTTATGAGTGGAACTAAATTCTGAAATATCTCTATGAAGAGAGACCTTTCAAAGACTCTCCATTATGGTAATTCATATGTGGTTGGGGAACTGGGACTATTCATAAATTCTTATCTAATCTGAGAGTGTCCCGCACTTTTATCAAAGTCTGGCAACATATTTGCTTTGTTGTGGTACTTTCTTTGCTGTCTGTTCACGATAACTCAAATCATAGCAAATTGGATTAAAATGCTGTTTATGCAAGCAAAGACTTGGAGTGTGAAGGAGATTTTCTCAATGATGCTGCAAGTTATTAAAAAACACCTTCTCAGACTACTATGAGCTCTTCCCTGTATATAATATTATGTGACAGGTGACATGCCCATTTAATCACCAGATGTCAAGCTTGACTTGAGTGATATTTACTTTTTAACCTAGTTTTCCACCTGGAGAACATGTTATTCTATCTCTTCACTTATATACTCTTATTTTTATCTTGGGACATAGTAAGTATTTCATATTATTTTCTAAATAATTGTAAAGGGTGAAACTGGGAAGGTTAGAACCTGTGATATGTACAGCAGGCAGAAATTTTATGTAAACCTGGCTTTTAAAGACTGGAATAGAACAGCCAAAAGGTCAATTGATTCAAAAGGATGAGAAGAAGAGGTCTGATTATGATACATAAGGCACGGTTGATTTATGGTTCTGCAGTAGATAGATGTTCTGCCTAATGTATGTGACTAGCCTAGATGAGTGTGTGAAGCTTCTGTCATGCTTCATGTGAAATAAAAAAGTACAGGTAGTCCTTAACTTACAACATTCTATTTAGTGAACATTCAAAGTTACAATGGCATTGAAAAAAGTGACTTATACTTACAGCCATTTTTTCATATTTACAGCCATTGCATCTTCCCCATGGTCACATGATCAAAATTCAGATGCTTGGTAATTGACTCATATTTATGAACCTGGGTCCTGTGAACATCTTTTGTGACCTTCTGGCAAGCAAAGTCAATGGGGAAGCCAGATCCACTTAACAACTGTGTTATTAACTTAACAACTGCAATGATTTGCTTAACAACTATGGCAAGAAAAGTTGTGAAATCAGGCAAAATTCACTTGACAAATGTTTCATTTAGTAATAGAAATTTTGGGCTCAGTTGTGGTTGTACATCGAGGACTATCTGTAGCAGAGAACCGATAAAAGGGTTACCATATTTGCATTTTACTGTAATGATGATGAGGTTATAAAACAAAGGTTTAGATACAGTTGAAATGGGCCAAGCATAAAGAGTTTGACAAAATTAATCAATCAAAGTGGCTTTCAGATGTATGGATATTTGATTATGGTGGGGAAAAATTGTCTTCTTTCCTCCTTTCTTACTTACCATAGAGACAACTGTCTAACTATACATAGCATAATTCTCATGAAGTTTCCCAAGAATTGCAACTGTGGCTTGAAATGCTATGAACAGAAGCACTAAACTCTATGAGTTTAAAGAAACTAGAGATGGGGGAATCCTCAGCCTCTTGGTACAGTTAAGCAAAGTAAACATCCTCTTCACAAAAATTGGGAAATCAATCTCATTTTCCCCCTTCCCCCAGAGGTGGTATTCAGCAGGTTCTGACCAGTTCTGTTCCGGTAGCGGAAATTTTGAGTAGTTCGGAGAAATGGCAAATATCACCTCTGACTGCCCCCACCCCTATCTATTCTCTGGCTCCCGAGTCCCAAACAATCAGCTGGGTCTTCTTTTGTTGCTCTGAACAGGAGAACGGAGCTGGAAAGTGGGTTAGTGGGGTGGGGAGAGAATGGGGATTTTATAGTATCCTTCCCCCAGAAGTGGGGAGGGAATGGAGATTTTACAGTATCCTTCCCTGCCACGCCCACCAAGCCATGCCCACCAAATGATGGCATGCCCACCAAGCCACACCCACAGAACTGGTAGTAAAAAAATTTGAATCCCACCAAGGCCTCCCCCCACCAAAAGCTGTAGAAAATTATCTTCACTTTCAGGAGGGATGAGGAAGACACACATAAAAACACAGGTGCGTATTTTGTTCTACATTTAGACCCCTAATTTTACCTTGATCTTGGAAATGTTTCATCTTCTCTTAATAACTTTTCCTGATTTTGTAGAAACAGTTACCCTAATGCCAGGAAAGAACTTTGTGAAGTTGGGACCATTATTTTTGTTTATGGCAAAGAAACAGGAAGATGTGCCAATGTGCAGAGACCTGATTAAGTAGATTAATCTGTTTCTGGGAGGTTCTTCAGAGGCAGATAGAAGGGATGAAACTGAAAAGTATAAATTAACTGCACCTCCAGTTCCTTGTTCTAATCAATGATCCCCAAGAGTGTAAGGACTCTTGAAACTCTCTTTTTTCTGATGTAGTTAAATGAGCCCTGTTTCCCAGTGTGACTTCTCTAATACTATCAGTGGCTTCCCAGTGATTCCAAGCAATGTCTCTGTGTTTTGGCTGCACTACAAAGTCATTCAAAAATTAATTGGATGGTATGAAAAGTTACAGAAGAAAAAAGAAGGGCTAGTGAAGATTTTGTTATGAAAAGACTTCTGACAAAAGACTTTAATGATATCTCTAATTCCCCCCAAAAATGGGAATAAAGATGTTCTGAACTCTGAAGCAAATTTGATAAATTATCTGAAGCAGTTATGATTGTATTTGCTCTTCAAGCCATGTAAATCCTTCTATTTATTTTGCCTCCTCTTTCAGTTAAGTAATTTTTCACTTTCTACTTTATAAGCTATTCTAGAAATCACAAGGGAACATTTAATAGGTTTTATTTTAGAAATTATTTATAAATGGTTCTGTTATTTTATTACTTCAAGTAAGCATCTGTAAATTTTGTTTTTCTTTTTAAAAGGCTTAGGCAATAAGCACAAGCAAACAGGTTTTTCAGTGTTTGGTATGCATTTAATTTGTTCTTGATTTAAGCTCATTTTAGATGTGCAATACAATTGTCATGACATGGAATTCATAACCGCCAAACTGCTCTAGTCAAATCTGTTTATTTATGATTGCAGTGGCCTATCTTTTTATTAAAAAGAAAAGAAAGAACTGCAAGCTCCAGGAAACTGAAATAAAACCCTTTCCAATGGAATTTTCATAGCAACCATGCATTCTGAAACTGTTAATGCTGGCTGGCCAGCTGGTAGACAGAAAGGTGGGTACAAAGTGGCTCAACAATAACTGAGTTCTTGGTTATAGAAACAAGATCCAGGTCAAGTGAATTTCAGTTTCATCTCATCTGAGAAGACAAATGGAAGATGATACCAAAGAAGGCTCAAGAAGACTCATTCATAAAACATATTTTTTTCCCTGAATTTATTTAGCCTCGATGATTGTTCTTTGAGAATTTAGACATATTCAAAGATTTATGTTTTGTATAAAGTAACAATCCAAATCTCTTTATACCTTCTGCTATTATTGTATAATCTGTGCAGATTGAAGTGTAGGCACTCAGGAGTAAAAGAGGAGCCTCTTCATAAACAGGACATCTATCTATCAGAGGTGGTATTCAGCAGGTTCTGACCAGTTCTGGAGAACTGGTAGTGCAAATTTTGAGTAGTTTGGAGAACCAGCAAATACCACTTCTGACTGGCCGTGCCCCCATCTATTCTCTGCCTCCCGAGTCCCAACTGATTGGCTGGGTCTTCTTTTGTTGCCCTGCACAGGAGAAGGGAGCTGGAAAGCAGGTTAGTGGGGTGGGGTGGCAATGGAGATTTTGCAGTATCCTTTCCCAGCCATGCCCACCAAGCCACACCACGCCCACCAAGCCACGCCAACAGAACCGGTAGTAAAAAATTTTGAATCCCACCACTGCTATCTATCTATCTATCTATCTATCTATCTATCTATCTATCATCTATCTATCCTTCCAGGCTGTCCCAATCTGAATGATTTTCTATATTAACAAACTAAAATAATATATATCTCAAAGTATTAACAACAACCAATTTCCTGCAATAGTAAGAAACAATTTCAGAAACAATCCTAATGAATGTGTGCCTATGAAACAATGGTAGTCAATGGATGTGAGTCCAAACTCCCAAAGGGAAGGGGATGGAATTGAACAACTCTTGCCCACACTCTGGAATAATATCCACCCAGAGGACTTATCAAATGCTGGGACATTGACCAATGCTGCTCCTGTCCCAGGACTGGGCCTGAACTCTCACTGAAAACCAGATGATTGGTTTCCTATAGGAATCATTTAGCATATTATTCAAAGCAAAATATCCCACATTTTTATTCCAATTGGGAGCTGGATTAGAACTGAATAAGTACAAGTTAATCTGTTTACCATCTTTTAAACACAGTTCCTCCCTGATTTATTATGAGGATGAAAAAGATACAAAATGCTTCCTCCATATTTGCTCTCATAAAAATAGCATATTGGAAGAGCATTCCAATTAAACATTCATCTCAATGGATTTGTGGCCATTTTCAAAAGAATCTCTTTAGATTAAGTCTGCCACTTTTAAAGGCAAGGTTGGAGTTAAATCATTCTTAAGCTCAATACTTTTTTCACTTGCTTATAAAGGTGATCATAAACTAAATTATGGCTTGCTATAAATAGGTTACATACTAAAAGTGATTATCCAACAAGAGGTTATACCTAATGTCTAAGAAATAAATAATATTGAAACTATTTTTTACTTTTTTTAAAGAATTCACTTGCAAGGTTAAAAAAAATTGACATGAAGATCATTGACCTTCTGGCAGGGTTGCTAGCAATGTAGTTATTTTATTCATTTATTGTGTTGCTTATTTGTTTCCTGCTCACTGACCATTTACTATTAAATGGTTTCCCCCCTATATTTCCTGCATAATTGTACTATTTAATAAGGAGAAAAATGAGAAGAAGAAAAAATAGCAGCAGAGAGAAAAATAAAGTAAGGGTTTACTTTAACTATATTTAAAAATTAACTATATTTTATATAGTTAATATTATGTATTTTATACATAAAATACTTTATGCTTTAATCATCATATCCATGCTAACTTATATTTAGACACCATTTCAAATAAATAATTAGGAGTGACATGGTGGCCTAGTGGGGAAGATGCTTGCTTCCCACTTGGAAGGTTGGGAGTTCAATACCAGGTAGCAGCATATGTTTGCTAGGGTGCAAAGAAAAATATTGGCTGTGAACTCCTATAGGCATCAGGAAGGGCATCTGGCCAATAAATGCTAAGCTCCCTCCAGTTGATCAGACTCGACCCAAATAGGGACCAGAGGGTCATAAAAAGGGAGGGTTTTTTCCCAAAAGAAATAATTAAGAAGCTAAGACAGAAACAAAAAGGCCAGAACACATCCTCTCCAGTAACCAATACCCAGATAAGAGGGGAATCAATACCAGACAAACAATGAAACAGAAAACAATACCCTAGTCAAGGAACTACCATGGAGAAAACCAAACTGCCATCAACACTGGCAAGAGAAGATGCTGTATATAAACAAGGAGCAAACAGCACACTCATTAGCACTGATGTTATCTAGGTGGGTAATGAAACATCTACATGCAAACAACTAACTCAGAGACCACCAAGAACTCCACAGTTCAGCTCTGAATCACATATATTCTTATATTTATTTATTTATTTATTTATTTATTTATTTATTTATTTATTTATTTATTTATTTTGTCAAACACAATATGATAGGAATAAGAATAAACATAAGTTTAAATACAAGAAATAGGAACTAATAATTGGGGACAATAGGACAGGGACGGTAGGCACGATTGTGCACTTATGCACACCCCTTACAGACCTCTTAGGAATGGGGTGAGGTCAATAGAGGTTAGTTTGAGGGTAAAGGAGTGGGGGTTTGAGCATGTGACAACAGAATCAGGTAGTGAGTTCCAGACATTGACCACTCTGTTGCTGAAATCGTACTTCCTGCAATCAAGTTTGGAGTGGTTTACATTAAGTTTATATCTGTTGTGTGCTCTTGTGTTGTTGTGGTGAAAGCTGAGATATTCATTAACTGGTAAGACGTTGTAACATATGATTTTATGTACTATGCTTAAGTCCAATCTTAGCTGTCATAGTTCAAGGTTGTCTAAGCCTAGAATCTCAAGTCTGGTGGTATAGGGTCGTGATGGCGAACCTATGGCATGCATGCCACAGATGGCACGCAGAGCCATTTGTGCCGGCACGCGAGCTGCAGGCACACTTACGTCACTGCGCATGTGCATGCCTCACAGCTGATTTTTGGCCAGTTTGAGGCCTTTTTCAACCTCCCAAAGGCTTGAGGAAGGCTTCTGCAGGCTTCTGCAAGCTTTGTAGGTTGAAATCTAGCCCCATTTCATCACTTCCGTCTTTTTTTGGAAAAACAGGAAGTGACGAAACGGGGCTAGATTTTGGCCTACAAAGCTTGTAGAAGTCTGCAGAAGCCTCCCTCAAGCTTTTGGGAGGCCAAAAAAGGCCTCAAATCGGCTGAAAATGAGCTGTGAGGCGCACAGCTAATTTTCCTCCTTTTGTAAGTTCTGTCTTCCCTTGAAAAGTGTCCTCCTACATGTCCTCCTTTTTGATATTTGAAGACTAATCTGTAAATCTCCGTATTTGATCGATGCCAATCTGATCCATTGTGTGTGATGTGACGTATTTGTATTTGACATGATGATTCATCAAGGCTCGGTACAATGCAGCAAGACGTGATTATGAGACACATGTGTTCCACACAGGAGAACTGTTTTGAGAGAGAGTGCCGCGTGCAAGAGTGCACCACACGCAAGAGTGTGCCATGTGCAAGAGTGCGCCGCATGCAAGAGTGCGACGTGTGCGAGTGGCTTTGTTTTTTTTCTTCAATTTATTTGTGTCCTTTTCATTATAAAAACATTGGTCACTTTAGCAGTGCAGGTAAGGGGCGACGGGGTGCGTGGGTGGGGGATTGCATGCGCATGCATAGGGGACATGGGGGGGTGCACATTGCTTTCTGGGTGCTGGCACGTGAGTGTGAGCGTGCAAACGCGCACACAAGTTTTGCCACAGGAGCCCAAAAAGGTTAGCTACCACTGGTATAGGGTATTCTGTTGTGAACAGAGGAATGTAGTACTCTTCTGGTACTGTATTCTCTTCTGTTTGAATTGTTATCGGTCTCTAAGGTTGGGTTTCCTCAGCTTAGGGTGGCACCGTTCAGACGGTGGTCTAGGTGGGAGAAAAAAATCAATGTGCATAGAAATGGGGTCCATAATTATTCAATCTTATGAGTAGCCTCCATAACTAGTGGCCACCCCCTACCAATACAAAACAGTACAAGGGAAATTATGGTAGTACACTCATTCCTTCTTCTCCTGAATGTGAATGAACTATTTCTACTTCCTGTATTGTATAAAGATGACTTTAGTAAATTAAGTTTTTTTCCACTTCCAATCACTTAGAGAGTACTCATAATTTTATGTGTAAGTGCAATTTCTCATCTCTGTTGGAGCAAAACTACAACTGTTTTGAGGAACTGAACAGCAGTGGAATTAAAAATGAAAAAATACAGTCAAGTGGAAATCAAAAGCATTGAAAATATGGATAAATGAACTCCAAAATGCAAACAAGGCTGTTTGAAACCTCAGGTTTTTGTGTGATAGCTTTCAATGCTTCAACTAAAATATTGGTGTTATTGCATTTGGCAGCAAATCTAGCAAAATGGCAAACTACCTATTTAAAGAGACTGCATTATAAAAATAGATTATTAAATCACACCAATACCTTAATCAGAATGCAAAAATATTCTGAAAGACATTTCAAAGGTTGAAAGCAACTGTTGGAAAGATCAATGAAAGCCAAGAAGGGAATCTAAAAACATGTGCAGTATTCAAATAGAACAAATGTTTCATAAAACAATCATTATGTTATGGGTATAACATTTGCAGTTTTCCATCAATTTGAATATGGTGGTAAAAGAAACCTGGACTGACAGTATGAAACTTCCTGTTTGTAGCTCCAGAACTCACCCAGAAGGGTGTTAAAAAGGACAACAATTTGATACTTTTGCATGCAGGGGAATTTAAGGGGGTTTAAAGGGTGAAATGAGTTTTTAAGCTTTGCAAGTGTTCATTTCACATTTCATCCTTTGGAAACTCCTAACCCCTGTTCCCAAAACGGGTCCTAATCCTGCCTACTATATGGATGTAGCCTTCAAAATGCCACCCTAAATGAAGTACAACATTGACAGGTTTTTTTGTACCTCCTTAGAAGACTGAATGCATTTGTTAGATATAATTGGTGCCAGGTTTGAACTAGTGTTCAGCAACAAGAAAATGCATCTCCCTTGCCCTCCCCCTGGGCTTTGAAAATGCAACTGCTATTATTCATCAAACCATTTCTTGATTAGAATTTGACTAAAGGTCTTCCCAAGCAGTAATCAGGAACAAAACTACTTAAATGGAAAATAGATAGATTTATCTTTTTAAGTGTACCATGTTTTATTCCTAGGGAAATAATGGCAGATATTAACCAAGAAGTATGAATTCAGTTATTTCACATTATGATTCCCTTCACAGTCTGCTCCAGACACGAATAACAGGCTACTTAGTGTTTTCAGATCAATGTTATTACATGGTGAAGGATGAAGCAATCACACTAAAACTAGCTACCGCATGATTCCTACACAGCTTACCACTACCCAAAGATTGCCCTGTCTTTGTTACAAACTAGAGTGAATTAGTTATTTTTCTACCAAAAGCAAAGCATAATTTAATACTCAAAGCATTATTTAACACTGATAAAGAGGTTCAGATTCAGTTGATATCCTAAAACATAAGGTTTTGTGACTACAGTGTGGACACACATACATACACACACACTCTCTCTCTCACACACACACACACACACACAGACACACACACAAACACTATTGATTGGTAGAGTGCTCTGTGTAAGAGAATTTGTCACATCAATAGCAACTGAAAAATACTCAGGAGCTGTAATGTGGTTTAAATGAGCAGTTACCACATCAATGTAAAAAGCATTTTCCGTGTTAGGCTGTTGGAATCCTTTTGCAAGCTGTATTTGTTTTGCGATAAATAATGACAAATATTTTACAATGATTTTTTTAAAAAACAATGGCTTAAAATGGCTTAAAGCTATTTTAAACATAGTAAAATCTCTGGGGAAAGCAGACATAACATATAAGTAAAAATCATTCCTGCACACACATTCCTGGATTTATAATGGTTTTCAACGTCCTCTTCACAGATGATGTAAAACTATTCAACACCACTGACAATGCTACTGTTCTTCAAAGTGACCTTGATTATGTGTCTGAATGGTCAAACATTTCTCAACTCCAAATCTCAACCAACAAACACTCTGTCCTACACATTGGTAAAAAAAAATCAGTACACCAAATACAAACTAGGCAGATATGACCTTGTTGGTGACCCTCACTTTGTCAAGGACCTCGGAGTACTCATATCTAACGAACTAAGCACTAGAGCTCACTGTAACAGCATTGCCAAAAAGGTATTAAGAGTTGTAAATCTAATCTGAAGCTTCCCTGGAAATATTGAATTGCTAACTAGGGCATACAAAACCTTTGCTAGACCAATACTCGAATACACTCATCTGTCTGGAATCCACACTGTATATTGGACATTAATACAATTGAGCGAGTCCAGAAGTATTTCACAAGAAGAGTACTACACTCCTCTGCTCACAACAGAATACCCTATACCATCAGGCTTGAAATTTTGGGCTTGGACAATCTTGAACTATGCTGCCTACAGTTGGGATTTAAGCGTAGTACACAAAATTATCTGCTACAATGTCCTACCAGTCAATGACTACTTCAGCTTCAACCACAACAATACAAGAGCACACAACAGATGCAAATTCAATGTTAACCACTCCAAACTTGATTGCAGAAAGTACGGCTTCAGCAACAGAGTGGTCAATGCCTGGAATGCACTACCTGACTCTGTTGTTACATCCTCAAACCCCCACTCCTTTAATCTCAAACTATCCACTATTGACCTCACCCCATTCCTAAGAGGTCTGTAAGGGGCGTGCATAAGTGCACCATCGTGCCTCCCGTCCCTGTCCTATTGTCCCCTATTTTCTGTATTCTTACTCATGTTTATACTTATACCTATTAACTTGTAAGCGATTGACAAATTAAATAAATAAATAAATAAATAAATAAATAAATAAATAAATAAATAAATAATATAAAAAAACCTGGGAGTAGATTTGAATAAAAGACTCTGGTTAATATTTCTCAGTTTAGTCGTAATGTTTGAAGGGATCAATTAAAAAAAATGCTGATTCTAGGTATGATTTTCCACATGATGACATAGACCAAAATTGAATAAATATGGGTGCCTTAGTTTTTCTATTTCCAATGTGTCAGATAATTTCTTACAGTTATAAAGAAACTACCTAAGTCCCCTGTTTATTTATTTATTTATTTGGTCTTATATGCCTCCCTATCTCCCTAGGGACTCAGGGCGGCTCACATCATAAAAAACATACAATACAAAAGTTATGAGAAATTAGTTATTAAACCCAGTTCGACCAAACAAATTATCTAAAATCCCAAGACATGACATTTAAAACTAAACCCCCCGCCCTCAGTCCAAGCCGGCTTGTTCAAATAACCAAGTCTTTAGGCCGCGGCGGAAGGAGCGGAGGTTGGGGGCCAGTCGTAGCTCCAGGGGAAGCTGGTTCCATAGGGTGGGTGCTCCCACAGAGAAAGCCCTACCCCTAGGGACTGGCAGCCGACATTCTCTGGCCCTGTCTGTGGGCGTGCACCAGGCAATAGGCATTCGATGCTGGCAAGAGACGTTCCTGCAAGTACCCTGGCCCTAAGCCATATAGGGTTTTATAGGTAAGTACCAGCACCTTGAATCTCACGTGGAGGGCAACTGGCAACCAATGCAACTCGTGCAGGAGGGGTGTAATATGGGAGTATCGGGATACCCCCATCACCACCCACGTGGCCACATTCTGCACCAGTTGAAGCCTCCGCGTGGTCCACAAGGGCAGCTCCATGAACTCTACCATCTCATGAAAAAGGCAAATACTCTGCCATAGCTTCCAAAAAGTATTGTATTGCCTTGTTAGTTTTTGTAACAGAATAATAGTTAGAAGGGACTTTGGAGGTCTTCCAGTCTAACCCCTTGCTCAAGCAGGAAACCCTACACCATTTCAGATGTAGACTGTCCCCCTTCCTAAAAGCCTCTTTAAATGAGAAAGCAAATAAGACTTTTCTACGTAAGAATGCTTCTATATAGATTTCTTATTTGAAAATAGACTACTTGTAATGTATGCAGAGATAATTTGATTGGCTGTTAGAAACGGCGGGAATTCAAAGTACTGTCATTGGCTGCAAGCCGCAGCAGCAAGCTATAGAAGCTGCTGCGGCTAATCCATTCTTGTCTTGTGTTGGAGCTGTAGCCTTGTTATTAAAGAGAGTTGAAGCACTTCTTGTCCTGTCTCCTTCCGAACGTAACACTACTCACTAGAATTGTTGTATTACACCTTAATTTTTTCCAATAAATATTAGTAAATATTAGTAATATTAGTAAATATTAGTAATCTAAGCCCAAAGAGATCTGTTCTCTGTACATCCTCAATTTACAACCACAACTGAGCCCAAAATTTCTGTTGTTAAGTGAGAAATTTGTTAAATGAATTGTGCCCCATTTTACAACTTTTCTCACCACACTTGTTAAGTGAATCAATGGATTAATTTAGTAACCCAGCTGCTAAGTGAATCTGCCTTCCTCATTGACTTTGCTTGTCAGAAGGTCACAAAAAGGGATCACGTGACTTGAGGACACAGCAATGGTCATAAATATAAGTCAGTTGTCAAATGCCGTTGTAACTTTGAAAGGTCACTAAATAGACTTCGTTAGTCAAGGATTACCTGTATTTTCAGTCCAGATTACAGATAATCCTCAATTTACAACCACAATTGGGACCAACATTTCTGTTGTTAAGTGAGACATTTGTTAAGTGAGTTTGCCCCATTTTATGACCTTTCTTACCACAGTTGTTAAGTGAACCACTGCAGTTGATAAGTTAGTAACACGGTTACTGAGTGAATCTGGCTTCCCCATTGAACTTGTTTGTCAGAAGGTCACAAAAGGCAATCACACAACCTTGGGACAGAGCAATGGTCATAAATAAGAACCAGTTGCCAAGCATCTGAATTTTGATCACATGATCATAGGGATGCTGTAAAGGTTGTAACTGTGAAAAATAGTCATAAATCACATTTTTCAGTGCTATTGTAACTTTGAACAGTCACTAAACGAACAGTTGTAAGTCAAAGACTAGAAGGGAAATTTAACATTTAGTTTGCTTTTTTCCACATCACAAAATACTCAACTGCTGCAAAACATAAGTGGGAATGATTCAGAACAATCTTATTGAACACCAACAGATCTTTTCTATTGCCATAGAAAGGACTGGAAAGAAAAGCTTGTCAAGAGACAGGCAACTTAATAAGACTTCCCACAGCTCAACTGGATGTTTATCTGGTGCTTCCCATGTCAAAATATAATACTGTATCCATTGTATGACTCTCTTTATCTGTGTTGCCTTTTCTTCAAATAACTTATTTTCATTCACCTTCTGAAAAATAGATGGGCCCATGTGTGCACTGGTCAATTTTGGGGGGAGGGAGGAAAACCTGAAGTGAAATTTCAGAGTATCAAAATACCTTTAGGACAAATGATTATTTTCTGATGACTAATAGGCAATTACTATGGTAATTCGGCAATACACGAGCAAGGTATCGGAATGAGAAATTATAGGTAGCTATTCCAGACTCATTTCTATGGTAACAAAAAGAAATGGACATTAAATAGCAGTTATACTGTGGCTGTACTTGGTAATTATAGATTTTTATGCTCAAAAAATATAAATGCATTTATTCATAGTCTTGTGATTATTTAGTTTTATACACTCTAAGGTGCTACATAAATAATAATGATAGTATATACACCGATGCCTAATAATGACAGGTGCCTAATAGGAAAAAAAAGGCCCATCAAGAGCTTTGTTCTGTCACTTGAATATTTTCTTTTTCTGTCTTTATATAAATGATTGCTGGTATATGAAATGAAATGAAGGTAAAATATGGATTAAACAGAGAAAAAGGCTTGCGACAGAGCTGAGTGTCCATTCTCAGCAACAGAAGCCTGTCGTCAGCAATGAAAGCTCATTAGATGATTTTGGCCCAGTCACTCTCTTACAGCCTAATCAAACTTGTAGGTGAATCTTGTGAGAACGAAATGAGATCCCCACGCGAGCCACCCTGAGATTCTAAAAACAAGGAAGAAACTAAATTCAGTACAATAAAATAGAATACTAAGTCTGATATTATGTGCACATAGTGCATACAGATGAGTGGTGCAGTAGCCGAGAGGTGTTCTTGCCTCACAGTCAGGAGAGGCAGGTATAGGTAGATGTTTCTCTCTCTGAGCAGAATGAGAATGTATCTGCTGAACAAAACTCTGCATTGGTGACAGGAAGGGCGTCCAGCCATTAAATACTCTGCTAGCTCCATTCAGTTTCCAAGACTCCACCCCGCAAGGGATTATGGGGTCATTAAAAATGATGATGATGATGATGATGATGATGATGATGATGATGAAGATGATGATGATGATGAAGATGATGATGATGATGACGACGATGACATAGTGCATACAGATGGGACCTGCATGTGTCTGTAATTGGATTACAGCTAGTTCTCACTTAATATCCATTCATTCAGTGACGGTTTGAAGTTATGATGATGCTGAGATAATAAATTCGCAACTGGTCCTTGAACTTAAGACCATTTCAGTGTTCCCCCAGTCACACAATAAAAAATTGATCTAGCCTCTCCTCTGCCCCTCCACAGCTGACCCATGGTTTCTTCGCCTGTCTTCTCTCTTTGGGGTCTCCACCCAGACATGTGCAGAGAGGTCACAGCTCTAGGCCTTCTTGCTGTCTGTGGCTCTGGGAATTCCTACATTCTCATGTATCCTTCCCCATCTGGCAGTAGCCCTCCCCATCCTCCCCATGCTTCCCCTGACACCATACAACCTGTGCTTCTTCTTCCAGCCCCATTGAACAGAACAGATTAATGAAGTTGGAAGGGACCTTGGAGGTTTTCTAGTCCAACCCCTGTTCAAGTAGGAGATACCATTCCTGAGAAGTGGCTGTCCAGTCCCTTCTTAAAAGCCTCCAGTGGAGCACACACAATTTTTGAAGGCAAAGCCGTTCCACTGGTTAATTGTTCTCACTGTTGGGAAATTTTTCCCTAGCTCTGGGTTGTTTCTCTCCTTGATTAGTTTCCATCCATCGTTTCTTGTCTTGCATTCTGCTGCTTTGCAAAATAGGTTGACCACCTCTTCTTTGTGGCAGGCCTTCAAATATTGGAACACTGCTATCATATCACCCCTAGTCCTTCTTTTCACTAGACAAGACATACCCAATTCCTGCAACATTATTCATATGTGTTGGCTTCCAGCCCTCTGTTACTCTTTTCTGTACTCTGCACTCTTTCCAGAGTATCAAAACCTTTTTTATAATAAGGTGACCAAAACTAAATGTGGTATCCTAAGTGTGGTCCTACTAAGGCTTTATAAAGTGATCCTAAAACTTCACATGATCTTGATTCTGTCCTCTGTTAATGCAACCTAGGATTGCGTTGCCTTTTCTGGCTGCTGCCGCACACTGCTGGTTTCATATTTAAGTGACTGTCCACTAGGACTCCAAGTTCCCTCTCGCAGATACTGCTATTGAACCTGTTTTCACCTAATCTGTACTTGTACATTTGATATTTCTTGTCTAAGAATAGAACCTTACTTTTCTCAACATTGAATTTTATTTTGTTAGATACGGATCAATGTTCAACACTGTTGAGATCCATCTATATCTTCTGGAGTGTTGGCTATCCTTCTACTTTAGTGTCTGCAAATTTGATGAGTTCAACCTTCTATTTCCTCCTCTAAGTGATTTCACATTGGCTGTCTGTGCACTATATTGCACGGTCCTTCAGCTCCACTGCACTCATCCTGTACCTTGCCAGCCACTAGCACATTCTCCTTCATCTGACAGTTAGCCACATTTACCTGCCTGATGGTCTGTTTATAAGCCACCTGGGATTTGCAACTTGCTGTCAGCTTCCTCACAGACTTTGGTTGTTGGAAGTGGGGAGGAAGTTGCAAGGAGGTCTTCACTTAACAACCTGTAACTCTTGCTTAATCACAGCAACAAGAACTGCAGGGATTATTGTCATTAAGCAAGGGGGTCATGTGGACATCACATTGTATGACAGTAGTGCTTAGCAATAGAAATGCAACTGATTTCTGAGTACATTTACACAGGATTGCACTTTAAATGTCTAAAGCTTTCTAAATCAATGTTCAGGATGTGGTTGTTGCTTCTTTAAGGTAAGGGAAAACAGAAAGACAAACATAAAGTTTGCATGCTGATGATGGATAGCTCTAGATATCATGTTTTTTCCTTTTCTGCAACTCTTCTCAATCCATTTGAAAGTTCAGTATGGACCGGTTTGTTTTGATTGTTTGGAGATACTAAGATGCTTTAAGAACTGGAATGCTTATGTTTGTAAGTCTAGAGCAATCTGAAGATTGGCAACCCTTCAATGCATGTTGTCCCTGGCTTTTTGAGCATAGACCATGATTAGAAAATTCATGATTGTTTGTTGCCCAGATAGTGAATGTCCTGCTCCTCATGTTTTCATCTTACATCCAAGGGCTAACCATTATATTAAAGTATTGACTAAAAGGGAAATGATGGTGTTTTGATGTACAGAAAAAGAGAAGGAGAAAAATAGGGACTTGGTTTACAGCTATCACTGATGAGTTTTAAAGTCAATGCAGCAACTGACATATGAATTATAAAGTCAAGGGTCTAATAGCAGGAAAGAGAAGAATATCTATGCCTATAATGCACTTTCAAACATCTAGCTACAACCTTTTTGTTTTGCTATTGGCACCTGTCAAATTTCCTGTGCAATTTGAACATAGAAATAAAACCAAATTATCTCTCCAAAATCACAGCCCCTAGATTTCAACAAAAGCAAAAAATTAAAATTGGATGCAATTCCATATAACAGAGTTAAACACAGGCACTTCTCTTCTACAGTATGAAGTTGAATTTATTAACATTGGTTCTCCATCGTTTCTCCCCAACTAATTGGGCACATTGAGTACTTCCTAAGAATAAGTCTAGCAAATGACTGCCTGGAGCAACCTCCTAGCAGGGCATTTGCTCATCAGTATTCACTGTCTCTACCAGAATGTAAAGAAGGAAAAAGCACATTCTCCCAAGAGCATGTAAAGAAGAGATAAAAGGGGAATAGTGACTCAGAAAGAAAGGAAAGACTCACGGCTCCACAAAAGGTTTTACCTCTTGCAGATTCCTCACCTAAGGATTGTATTAGTTCCACATACAAACAAGAGGATTCTGAATTATTATTTATTATTTCAGTTATCTCTGTATAGTAGGCTTACTACCCAATAGCAAATTCACTTCTAGCTAGGAAAATATTGGTCTGTTTCTGTTTTCTTCTTCTTTTTTCTTTTTGCTGAAGGTTTCAGGTTGGACACAGAGGGCATTATTATTCTCCCTTTGTGAAGCAGCCTTTAGAGGAACAAAATCTCTGAGCAACATACCCTCCTGACATGTGCACCAAGGTTTTACATATTTATTTGTAGCTTATTTCCCAGACCAGGCTGATACTGTTTCCATGCTTACTGTCCTGAGAAAAATGGCTTTTCCTACCTAGGAAAAAGTAATAATAATAAAATAGACCAAGCTTAAAACAAAAGTGATTTCAAATTGGATGACTGGAATGTTGTAAAAGTTAGGCGGGATGGCTAATGCTATAAAAGACAAAACTAAGATGCAAAATGATCAGATAACTGGGTTAAAAATTCCTTCTTTTCACTTGTTTGCAACCGTGCATATATAAGAGGTGAGAGACAGGTATCTTGGTCTATATACCAGACGAATGACCCATTGGGATCCCCATATCAAAATAACTTACCTATGTCCAGCCAGAACTTAAAAATAACATTTAACGTAGCACAGTACTTAAACAAAATGATCCGGTTGAGATCTGCATATGTGGGACTGATTGGGGTGGATTGTAGGGGCAACTCTTAAGTATGATGCTGTCATATTTTATCTATATCTTAAATTATTCTATGTTATTACAACTTCATTTTAGATAGTATTTTATTATTATTTTATCTAAATTGTATTTTATTCTGATTCCATTTTAAGTTGTATTTTATCCAATTCCATTCTAAATTGTACTTTACTAAATTCCATTTTGAATTGCTTTTATCAAATTTTAACAACAATTTATTGCTGGAACTTTGCACTTCGATATGGCCCAAGGGCTAATCAATAAAGACTGTATTGTATTGTTTGCAACCACATCTGCACATACAGTAGCGTATAAACAAAATCAAACAGATTTGGTTAGGAACAGAGAAGTTAAAATGCGTTTTCATTTTTCTAATGGAGAGAATTCCTAAGCAATTGTGGTTAAGTCCCCAGACTAGAAAGCAAGAGATCATGAATTCAAGCCCTGCCTTAGCCACGAAAGCCAGCTGGTGACCTTGAGCCAGTCACTTTCTCGCTCAGCCCAACACACCTCACAGGGTTGTTGTTGTGGGGAAAATAAGAGGAGAAAGATGTGTTTGATATGTTCTCCACCTTGAGTTATTTGTAAAAATAATAATGGCAAGAAATAAATAAACAAGCAAATCCCCCTTTATTTTAGCAAGAGAAATGAGGTGTACAAAGGAATAAGCTACTTCTCCACCCCCACCTCCAGGTAGTTTTGTATTCCCCCCTGCCTAGTTTCCTTGAAAAGGAAGTTCCCATTCCCACGTACAATGAGGACATATAAATGTATGACTCATTTATAAGTCTCTCCGTGACATTATTTCAGCACATAGGGAATTCACCTCATACCAGTTCCAGGACAAAAGGTTTCTCCAATAACTCCTGAGAAAGAATATCATAGCTTTCTTCAAAGCCCTAAAGATTTGCCCAAGAGAAGAAAGCTACGATCAAGCATTACCTCTCTCTGAATGCTGGATATGGAATAACAGACTTAAATAACAGGAAAGCAAATTCTGGTTGATGTTAGAAAAATAGTTTAGCGGAGCACTTTGACAGAGGCACACATTACCTGGAGAGATGGCAGGCATCCCTTTTTTACCTTCAAGAAAAACATTTGTCGGGGGTTGCTTTGATTTGAATTCCTGTGCTGAGCAGCTAGTGTAACTTAATTGTCTAAATGACCTCTTCCAACTCTGTAACTTCTGGGAAATCCATACAAAATCAAATGCCTTTTGCTCCATTTTCTTGCCTTCATCCTCTCTACTATTTTTCTGCATCTAATTGGCTTCCACCTCAGAGACTTCCTTCCCATTTATTCCATTCTAATATGGTTATTGGGCAACTGCTATCTATAATTAAGTGGATGAAAAAGACTCTTAGAAAAGTTAGGCTCCTGTGTTTTGGCGGTTAGAAATCAACTGCTGAGCACTTTTTCCCCTCAATCTCACTTAGTTCTGAATGCCATGTTAAGATATTGAGATATACAGAAACAGAACTTTGCCTACCAGCAAACATTCTTAAGAAGTTTCAGGCTTGAAATGTGACAAGCCTATGTGCTATAATTAACATATATATTTTACTTCCCCAGTGTGTCTCACTGTCACAGCAAATAAGTGAAAGCAATAATGAAAGAGTGTGGAACAGAGCAGGAACTGCTAACTGTTGATACTGACTGTAAAAGCTTTTTTTTTTTTGGCTACTGCCTTGTCACAGAATTTCAAGGGCGCTTCAGCCGAGATCTGCCACTATTAAGAAGCATATTACCTTCCATGCCATCTGGGGGTCTCTCATCTCTGCAAGGTGAAAATGACAAATTGGAACTAATCTAAGCTGAAGATGGCACCATTACAGGCATCTTGCCTGCAGGAACAGATGTCACTCTTTCAGCTACATGGTGACAAGTTTAGAGCAAGCTTGGGATAAAGGAGAGTTCAACCCTGGCCTCAGGATGTGCCAGCTTTTAAATCAAGAGTATTTTGTTGTGTTTCTCTGCCTTATCTATTGTTGCTGGAGGTATCACAAGATATCCAGAAGGTATTAATGCTAAACTGCCAGGAAATATTGAAAGTCTGAAGAAAACAACTTTCTTCCTTGAAGTGTAGCAGTCACGAAGGATTAGGGAAAGATGTTATTTTGGTATTTTGCTGATAGAAGCCTCTTTTATCAGTTAGATCAGTTTAAGCCTATTTTCATAATCATATGTGGTCCGTTGCAAATCATAGATTGCACTTTCCTTTCAGGGGTTCAGGCCTGAACCGTGCACACAGCTTCCAATGGTCTCAAATTAAATTCTATTTTTGCCTTTTTGAGCCCTGATCACCATGCATTACAAATTACTATCATGTATTATATTGTAATTTGTTGTTTCTTAAATGGTCAGCTTTCATTCTTTGGGTGTCCAACAGATTCAGTCTTTTATCATCAGTGCAGGCATGTCATTTATCATTATCCAGTTTCAGCAAGTGACACAAAAAAGATCAGAACTATTCAACAACAGTCAATTTTGCTTTTAGAAAAAAAACAAAAATTATATTTTACTGTCATAAACAACCATCCTAACATTTTAATAATAGCAGATTACGTCGCAAGACATCTGTCAATGAGAAATCCTTATTAAATAATATGCCTTTGGCTCCATTTCTTTGAGTATTTCGCATGAAGCAATTTTGAGTAATACTCCAAGTATTCATGCTCATTATTGTTATTATGTTCAAATGCATATTGTGCATTTGCACTGAACCAGTTTATTTTTTCTTATGTATTATAAAACTCTCCCTATGCAATACATTCAAAAACAGTCAGAGAAATGGACATAGAATTGATAGAATTCTGCTTTTAAGCGAGAATTAGCCCTCCCAAGAAACTCCCCAAAGTAATAATTTCATAGCACAGCATTAAGCGTAAGACTAGAATTCAAATTTGCCATGAACGACATAGTAAATGATGTTCCTATGAACTTCGTAACTGCTGGAAATGGTAGAACTGGCTTAGTTATGAAGTTGCCATGTAATTTAGTGAGGATATTTCTCACACACAAAAATGACAAATCTAGAAAAAGTGAAACTATAAATTGAAATCACTCTGAAACACCATCCTATCTGAATTCTAGAATTCAGATTACCAACTTTGACTTTCAAGCAGAGTAAAAGTTAAGTCTCTTTCAAGTTACACCCGATGCTTGAGACTTCATTGCCATTTTCCTACCAAGGTATATGGAGGTGTTTTATCATTTTCTTCTTCTGGGATATTTTCAGTTTCCCAACCTGGTCTACAGAGCCCTAGAATTCTTAGGTCATCTCCCATCCAGTATAAATTAGACTTAGGGTTGGGGGGCTTCTAAACCAAGACAAAGTCAGCAGATGCTGTCACCTGCTGAGAACTGATTTTAAAATCATCATCATTACATTCAATGATGAAACCTTGCTGTGAATTATTTTAACAGCAACGGCATACTCACATAATCAGGATTGTAATAATCCTTGCAATAATAGGCAGTGTGATGTATTATATTCATTTTAAGTTATTTATTATATTAGGCATTTTTGTACATGTTAAGGTCAAACTAATACTTTCCCATTAGCAGTCCATTTAGTTCAGAATGGCAAAATTTCCAGCATCTGATAAAGAAGCTAAAATTATGGAGTGCTATTGGTTCAATAATTAAGTAAGTGATTCTTTCTGTAATACATAACCTCCCTAAAGTCATTGACGACAATGGGCCAGATATGTTTGATACATTTTGGGCTTCCCTAAATTTTTTGCAGTTCCTTAAAAAATTAATATAATCCTTAATACAAAGCAAGAGACAAAAAGATAGCAAGAGGTCTAAAGAACATGGGAATGGCATGTAGGAAACAAAATTGCTTCTCTACCTTTACAAATTTTGATACATTATTTTTCATTATTTCTATTCTATTCCATTCCATTCCATTTGAATAATAGACCCATCTCAGAGGCATTTGAATACATAAAGATCAGAAATAAGATACTGAGCAATTAGCTGAAAGTCAATCTCACCTCTTCTTCAAAACCTTATATTGGCCTCATGCTATTTCAAAATGCGAGTCTGTGACTGAAATAAATAATGTTCCTTTCACATTTAAAGGTAATTTGTACAGAAGTTTCTAGCCTAGGTGTTAGATTTGATATATAAGTGTGATCTGGATGGCTTCAAAACAGACCTTCCAAAGTATTCTCAAACAAGCTTCCTCAGTGATGTGCCACTAAATTGGAGAAAAGTATCAAAATTCAGTGATGTGCTGGCTTATTTATTTATTCATGGCTAGGATGAAGAAAAATGGAGGAATGCTTATCCAATTTTCAGATAACATCAAGGTGAGTGGGATAGTTCATATGCTACAAGAAATGGGCTTGGTGCACATCAGAATGATGGGGGGGGATACTCATGCTTTCTGAGTGTGTTCCCTGCCCATGACTATCTGAAGCTACCCCTTGTAGTCTTATACACTTGTATACTGAGTAACAAACTTACTTACTTACTTACTTACTTACTTACTTTATTTTTTATTTATTTATTTATTTATTTATTTATTTATTTATTTATTTATTTATTTATTTATTTATAAAACTTATACAGTCATCCTATTCACTCATGGTGAGCTCAGATGGTTTACAGAAATAAGACTCCAAATACAAAACACAATAAATCTTCATAAACACACACACACACACACACACACACACACATCAATAAAAATAATAAAAACCCTTCGATTTGCTCTGTATCACTCCAAGGTTCTCAAGCCCACTGGCAAAACCATCTCTGCAGGGCTGTTTGAAAGAATATCAAGGTAGAGGCTAGTTTTATTTCCACATTCAAGTAGAAGATGTTATGACATTGATAATTTTAGATCAAATTTTCATTTGCCTTCGGTGTATAGCTTACTATCTTCAAAAGCTCAGCGCTTCACAAGAGTTTCTAGATTTTACATTTTGGTGAGTTTATCCATTCACTTTAACTTAACCATGCAATGTTAATTGGGTACTTAGATGTAAGATAAACAGTGGCAGATCAAGTAACACAGAGAGAATTTATATCTGACTATGCTATCTCAGAAAAGTTGCTTATAAAAATCTTCAGCCAAATTATCAAATTATCAGTAATCTGAGTCATGTGATATCAATTAATGAAGACAGGTGACATGCTTAACCATGCCCCAGTTTCTTTAAACCTTGCAGTGTAAAAATGACTGAACTTTTTAGTAGCAGTTATTTCACTCTTATAGAAAGATAAATAGGGAAATATATAGAATGCCATTTTGACTAAATTAAGAAAGATTAAAACTGAGCAAAGGATGACCAGCTAGAATAAGGAAAAAACATAGGGTAGAAATAAATGAGAAAAACATTTTCTGACACTTTTTTTCCCTAACCTTTTGACATCATTCACCTCATTGATCACATTATATTATTACTGATTAGTATTGATATGACACAAATTTCCCAAACTGCTGGCCTCCTTCCATCTTTGGGAATGTGATTTGTATCTTTTCTGCCTGATTTTAGAGACTGATGAAATTTGCATTCTCACAATTTCATTCTGTGTTTGTAAGCATTTCAGAAAGGGTAACTACAAGTAGTCCTCAACTTACAACAGCTCATTTAGTGACTGTTCAAAGTTACAACAGCACTAAAAAAGTGACATGACCATTTTTCACACTTATGCCCTTTGTAGCATCCCCATGATCATGTGATCAAAATTCAGACACTTGGCAACTGGTTTACATTTATAATGGTTGCAGTGTCCCAGGGTTAGGTAAGCAGCTTTTGTAAACTTTAGACAAGTAAAATCAATGGGGAAACCAGATTCACTTAACAACTGTGTTGCTAACTTAATAACTGTAGTGTGTCAAAGTTCGAAGTGCACTTTTGCTGTTGCAACCAATATTACTTCTCAGCTTGCCGATGAACCAGGGGGGGAAGGAAAGGGGAGATGGCTCCAGACATCAAGAAGACAGCCATGAGAACCAAGGACACTTCGGCAGCTGTTTGTCAGAGATAAGGCCTTTTTCTCATAGCAATACAATGAGACTCAATTGGACAATATGACCTGGTCTAATGGGTGGGGGTGGAATCTATACTTTAAATGATGTAATAAATAAAGTTTTGCATTAAGAGATTGGATCATCTTGGACGTGCTTGCTTTGATTGACATTGTCAGTCAAAAAGTTGACATAGTGATTAACAACTGTGGCAAGAAAGATTCTAAAATGCGACTAAACTCACTTAACAAATGTCTCAATTAATAACAGAAATTTTGGGCTCAATTGTGATTGGAAGTCGAGGACTACCTGTACTGTATAGCTGAAATTCTCTTTACTCAGCTACTGCCTAGCTTGGATTAAACACTGATTGGCTGAAGTTGCTCTCTGCAATATCTAGGCTTACATAGCTGTAGATGTTTAAGAGCTGCAGATGATGAAGACAATGTGAAGAAATCATGACTATGTTTTACAGTTCTTTAAATGGAAGGATGATGACACAAACTAAAAAATCTTATATTCAAAATATGTAAACATAACTTAATTGGTTAGCTTTATAGACTTGATCTGGTATTTTCTTATTTCAGTCTTTTAAAACCCACTTTTCCTGTTTTCTGGCACTGCAAATAACTGTTCTAGAAGTTAACTAAGAAGTTAACCAAGTATATCAATCATCCTATACTGCATATTCATACCTGTAATTGCCAAGATAAACTCCATCTGGATTAAGCATAGGAGCGATCTTGAAGACCAAATGATCCCGCAGTACTTTGGCAATTGGATGTGGACTCACAAGAAAATCAATGATACCTAGGGGGAAAAGTATATTAATTTTTCTTTATACACACAAAAATAATGTATATTTTTAAAATTATATTGAATTCCATTGTAATAGTTTACCAGATATCATAAAACCAAAAGGGCAATTTCTAACTATTTGTATTAAAGATGTGCAAATTGGGTCTAATTCAATTCAAACATCCGAATGGATTCAGAAAATCAATTGGAAAAATCAGTCTCTTTTAATTCAGTTGTCTGAACCAATTTAGGTTAAATCTCCGAATTGAACCTGATTGGATTTAGATTGATCCAGATCATTAAAGCTCAGGTGCACATACATAGTGTCTGAATCCAGTTGAAACATTCAGTTCAATGAACTAATCTGTCAAACTGATTCAGTATCACAAATTGATCAAAAAGGTTATGCCCGCACAATGTTTATACCAATTAAATATAAAACATATTTTCCATACACTTTAACAGTTCATTTCTTACCACTGATGCAAAGTAAGTAGTAACTGGTGAAGTTAAGTTCTTCATCAATTAAGTTCTTCTCCATATCAAACAAGTGACATTATGGGTGAATTTATCTCTCAACCTATCAGGTTATATCATATCACAGCACTGAGCAAAGTTGCCCCTGTCTCCTTTAATCTTCAATCTGAATATTGAAACAGTGATGCCTCCTGTTAGACAGCCTCAAGATATTAAGGATGTGGTAGCACTTAATGCTAAATATAATTTTTTCTTATCTGCTGCTAATTTTATGTCTCCCCTTGATGATTATGCAATGTCATTACCAATCTGTATCAGAGTAATACAGTTTTGCTATTATCTGGAAAAAGTCTAATGTGCTCCCTTTAGGAGCTGCTGTACAGGTAAATTATTGTAAGAAATTTGTACAGATATATATATTAATAAAATATATGTTTTTGTAGATTTTCATGGGTAAAGGTATGTAGGTCTTGGTATATTCGGGTCTTGTCCCGTGCTGGCACAAGCACAAAGCCGAAGACACCAGCCTGAAGATGGCGAGTGGGATCTCATCGAAACGTTGCCAAAGTATTCTCAATCTTACACGGGACAAGACCCAAATACACCAAGACCTAATAAATATATATATATATACGAAAACAAATATATTTATTAATATATATATACAGATATATATATTAATAAAATATATATAATATTTAATAAAACCCAAATCTAAATGTACAGACAAATTAAGTAAATTTGCTTTCCATTAAAATTTGGGTAAGATTAATTTTATCAAAATGCATAGTACAAGATTAATATACATTTTAAGAGGAATTCTGTATTTATTTTATTCAAATTTATAAATTAATAAGATTTTTTTATAGCAAAGTAAACCTTCTTAAATATTGTTGGCCTAACTCGCTACCTAATATTAAACTTTACTACATTTTCAACATGTTCATGTTTATTTCAATAATATTTGGCTTTCATTTTGACATCTAGAGTATATTATTTTGTAATGAAGCTTCCATGAATATTCTCTTCCTGGGGCCAATTTTTAGATGAAGTGTGTGTTACACCTTGGCAAATTTTCTGCATTTCCTGTCTTGAAAGCTGCCAGGCATATTTGATTATTAATAGATAAGCAGTTATGTTTTGATGTTTTGATCCTGAATCACATGATAAATTTTTGTAATGGAATCAAATTTGAAAATAGCAGGAAGGTCATTTTGTTGGAATACTTAAGCTAAGCAAGGGATCAACACTTAGTTCCTTTTTTTAAACTGACTTGAAGAAGTTGTATGTGATTAACCCGCATTATTCCCTTGCCAATATATACAAATAAAACACATACTAATTAAACATTATGGCTGGCAACTCTAGCAGCATCCAAAGCACCTTTAATTTTAAGATCCATAAGAGGTGTGTATTCACTTGAATAGAACCCAACAATTCAATGCTGCAAGATCTGTTTGTTTGCTTGTTTGTTTATCCCATTTATATGGTTATCAGTAGAGAATAAAGAAGATGATCTTGACAGACCCAAGCCAGATTTAGGGTCTTCTGAAAGAGCAATAGGGTTAGAGTAATCCAAATCTTAGGAGGGAAGCTGTTGCACTGAACAGACACACTGATAACATCCCATCATATGACATTGTCTTACTGAGAGAACCCATAACATGTGCACGCATGTACACGCACACACAGATCTGGAGAGATGAACTGAAATCAGTGACAGGCTTTAAAAACACCAACCAGCACTTTGAATTTCACCTAGAAGTCTACAAGGAGCCAGTGCAGCTATGTAGCAATGATTAAAAAGTAAAATGAAAGCTATTATACAACTAAACAGCTGGATTTTGGAATGAAGGATTGGAATATCCAATTTTGGAGAATCAGTGAGTCTAGCTGCTAAGAAACATAAAATACACTTTTTATAATTTAAAAAATGAACATAATTCATCAAAAATAGTTTGTGCTTATTGGACCCTTCGACAAATTTTGAAAAAGGGAAAGGTATTAGATTTTTTGATAACCCTGCCTTGGATCAAGGCAACTGACTCTTCTCTTGTCATGTAGCTCACAAATGTGCACAGTGTCTGCAGCTTTCTTTATGCCAAATTTATATCAGAAATTTCACGAGTCAATACAACAATATAATCTCATAGATGCTACCTGGAATATTTTGAAGACCAGTAGAAGGCAACATTTATGCAAAAGTTGAACTTGTCTATCAATTTTACATCCATCAATAAACATATTGTTAGATTTTGGAAATATATTGAATATAAGTTTGAATATGGTTAACCTAATTTCCTTAATGATATTACTATGCAGAATATACACTTCTGGAAGAAAAATTAAAGGAAGTTCCATTATATTAATAATTTAAAATCAGAGTGAAAAAGATTAAGGATGCAAAAATGGGTATCTCTAAATGGATTCCTTGGAAAGTCTTCCAACCTTCATATATATGAATATATATATAAAGATATATATATTCATATATATATATATATATATATGTATGTGTGTGTGTATATGTATATATATGTATGTATATATATATATATACAAATATATATATGTAGGTCTTGGTGTATTCGGGTCTTGTCCCGTGTAAGATTGAGAATACCAAGGTATTCTCAATCTTACACGGACAAGACCCGAATACACCAAGACCTACATACCTTTACCCATGAAAATCTACGAAAACAAATATATATATATATATATATATATATATATATATATATATATATGCAGGTCTTGGTGTCTTACGAAAAAGCCAACCAATCTGCAAACATCAACTCCATCAACCAATCAAGAAGTAACAACACAGCCAACCAACCCGCTTACAACAGAGCCAGCACACCACACCTCCCCATCAGTATTTATAGAGAGATGGCAGCTCTGATCACACTTTGCTCGCACAAGCACGAAGCCGAAAGCACCAGCCTGAAGATGGCAAGTGGGACCTCATCGAAACGTCGCCAAGATACTCTCAATCTTACACGGGAAAAGACCCGAACATGCCAAGACCTGCATACCTGTACCCATGAAAATCTACGAAAACATATATGTATGTATGTATGCATGTATGTATATATGTATATATGTATACATGTATACATGTATACATTTATACATGTATATATGTATATATGTATATGTATATATGTATATATATATTCTAGCATACAACAGTTGGAGCTAAATTAATCTGGGTTGTATGACAGCATTTTTCTTTGGCAGAACTATAGCACATGGTGGTGAAAAAGATTAAAAGCCTCACTCTTGCAAAGCTGACAAATATGGGCATAATGAGCACAAAATGAGCTACCGCTGTGGCAGAAATAGATGGAACTCCATAACAACCTTTGTGGGCTTGATGCCTCAGTCATAAACCAGGATGTGGTTTCTTTGATTTTAGCTCAGCACCATGTGACTTCAGGCATGATGATTTGTAAATAATAACTTATATCATACTATGGTTATTCAACAAACCATAACTACATTTGACTTATTACTTAATACAACCTATGTGAGACACAACAAGGTGCTTTTTATTTTATTTTACTTTTTGATAACACACATGGAAAGAACGCATCCATGAAAACCAACTGGCAATCAGAAGACCTGACAAAAATTCTTTAATTTCACAACATATAGACCAATTTAACCATAGTTTCAATTGGGAAAATGTGACAATCCTAGACCAGGCCAAATCCAATAATGCCAAGGAATTTCTAGAAGCCTGGCATTCTGATAAATCAGCCATCAATAGACATTAACAACATCTATGGACTATACAAAAGAGACCATCAACAAACCCAAAAGAGAACAAAAAGACTCCAGCTCTGCTCTATCAGCAACCAGTGGTTGGATTCAAACTTTTTTACTACCAGTTCTGTGGGTGTGGCTTGGTGGGTGTGGCAGGGGAAGGATATTGTAAAATCTCCAGTCAGAGGTGGTATATGCTGGTTTTCTTAACTCCAAGCTTAACTTCAGACCAACAATCAAGTAAACAATACTCCAATCAAAACACTGCCAAAGAGACATCAGTAAACAGCCCAACCAACCATCTCTAAACACCCCCACCCCACATAGACAGGCAAGTCATATAAACTGACAGTAAACAGCACTCCTTTACTAGCACTGATGTTGTTACTTAGATAGGGTAACTAAATATCTGCAAGAAAGCAAGCAAGCTCAGAAAGCACCAAGGACCCCTCATGCTAACCCTGACCTACAAATACTCTCCTTTATTAAAATTCTTACGTATATTTACTTCCAATCTGTGTTAAGATCTGTAGCCACATTTTTTTTCTTGTGTGTCTGGTTCTCAGCAAATCCCTGTAGTTTTCTTTGAGAGGTTTTTCAGAAAAGATTTGTCATTGCCTCCTTCTAGGACTAAGAGAAAGTAACTGGCCCACTGCTGATGGGTAGGCCTAGAAGGCAGAACTAGAACTCAGAATTTCCTAGTTTCTAGTCTGATGTCTAACCACAATGCCACACTGGCTCTCATATACTCTCATCTTATTTTTACTGCATTTTACAGATTTTTTTCTAACTTTCCTGTTTTGCTAATAACAATGTTTATGACTGTTTCTCAGAACAAAAAATAGAATTCACAAAAAGTCTTTCTTTTACCACAGCCTTATAATTAGTATAGGCAGACTTCAAACTCACCTGGTCTATTGTTTTTTTTACTAGAACCCTAACATTCAAACAGAGAATAAGAAAAACCACTGCACTGAAAAACTGATGCACCAAAATAGGCAGTAAATTGGAAATGATGGATTTTGAATGACCTGCACATGTTTAGAATTTGTATCCTAAAGTATATGATTTTCCCTTATTTGTTTCCACAATTATAATTTGGGAAAGGAGATTTCTTGCTATGCTAATTTTAAAAAAAGGATTAGCTTGAGAATCTATTACGTATCATCCAAAATGATATTAGTCCAGTCTAATTTTCAGCCATTTTGAAATACATTATTTAAATATATATATAAAATATTGACCTCAATTAAAACCATCTTGATATACTAACATAACCACTGAAATCAGTGTGGTTAAGTTAATACAGCATCCAACACATATAAACTGTGCAACCAAAAGCTATAGGTTAAAATATTCCAAAATAAAAAGGAAATCAATTGTAAAAACTGGGAGAAATAGAAATGTTGATGATAATGATTGTTTAAAAAGAAAAACAGGCCATATAACTGCTTTCCATGAAGATGTCATCTTAAAATGTTTACAACAAACAGTCAATGATCAATTCTAAACCAAGATAGAAGATCTATATTGTACATGCACATTATAAATCTATATTGTACACACATATTTCACATAAAATCAGCCAATCAGTAAAATTATTTTAATGTTTTTCTGTCGAGCAAAGATACTGACCTATCAACCAGTAAAACAATATGGACATTTTTGCATATGTAAAAGCTAGAGAAAGTTGTTGTTTATGTTCATAAATCAGTGCAAACTAAAATTTACATCTTCTGCAATCAGCAAGAAGCATATTTTATATTTCATTTAGACCTAGGTTAAATATTTGATGGAAGCCAAGTCCAATTAATATAATTTGCTTGAAGGCAGATAGCGTGATAAAGCAGTTGCTTTAATTTTTTAGTTGGCCCTTGTATTAAAATAACAGTTGCTGGTAAACAGGAAGACTAATGATGCCAATTGATGTTATTAGTGGCTAATAATTGCTTAATTTGTCCACTAATTGACCTATGCCACTATAGAGGCATTGGACCATGTCACAGAGTTGGAAGACCAGTATAATGTTACTTCTGAGAGTGACTTCTGGAAATAGAACTACTTGTTGCAATATATTTCCCTTTCACAGATGAGTAGATTAATTGGCCCGCCAATTAGTATGCTATTAAAGAAAATAACTATGTTTCCATTATTCCTCTGCCCTGGGTTAAACAGAATGAACCAGTTGACTCCATGTGAATAAGCTATTTGGGGGACAGAAGGGAGGGAGGGAAGGAGGGAGGGAGGGATGAAGGAAGGAAGGAAGGAAGGAAGGAAGGAAGGAAGGAAGGA
This sequence comes from Naja naja, assembly GCA_009733165.1. Lineage (NCBI taxonomy): Eukaryota > Metazoa > Chordata > Lepidosauria > Squamata > Elapidae > Naja > Naja naja. Next base: position 66,546,078 of record CM019150.1, read on the forward strand.
AGGAAGGAAGGAAGGAAGGAAGAAGGGACAGACATGTGTTCATGATTACTATACCAGTGCCTCAGAATAGCAAATAATTCTGCATATAGACTTTCTGATACTGGGCCAATCTTGGCACAGAACAAGGGTAAGAGAGCTGCTTCAGTCACAAATGTTAACACCCAAATGCATGGGACAAACCCTAACATTCTACTTCAGCCAAGTAAAGATTTTTGGCCAGTGTCATACTGACATCTAAAAACTCTATACACAACTGTTTCCCATTCTCATCTCTGTATACAAATATATATTTTGTGTACAGAAGGATCCTCATTTGGACTGAATAAAAAAATGCACACATCAAAGATGTCAGTGTAACATGCAGAATTTAAACTTAGATCAAAATTAGAATAAGCTAATAAGAGTTGAGAAAAGAAAATAAGAGCCAATTTGGCCTAATAATTAAGGCACCGGGCTAGAAACCAAAAGACTGTGAATTCTAGATCTGCCTTAAGCATGAAAACTGGCTGGGTAACTTTCTGGCCAATCACTGTCTCTCTCAGCCCAACTCACCTCACAGGGTTGTTATTATGGGGAAAATAGGAGGAAGGTTATCTTTGCTACCTTAAGTTTTATATATATATAAATAATGAACTTGGAAAAGGAAAGGAAAGGAAAGGAAAGGAAAAGAGACAGAAGATATAAAGGAAGGAAGGAAAGAATGAAAGAGAAAGAAAGAAAGAAAGAAAGAAAGAAAGATAGAAAGAAAGAAAGAAAGAAAGAAAGAAAGAAAGAAAGAAAGAAAGTAAGTTATCTCTATGAAGTTTTAATATGTATGGGCCTAGGTTCAGGCAGGATCTATTATAGAAAAGTATAAATATAACTTGTTATTTTGTGCCTATAAATAATTCTTTCTCTAGAGACCAAATATTAAAGATAGTTCTTATCAATGTAGTAGAAAACAACAATACCAAAGATAGAATGATGGAGATGACAAATAGCTGATCATTTTAACAAGTTTATGTTTAATAAACTGTCTTGTTAACTACCAGAGGTAATGAAGATTTTAAAACTAGAGTTATATTTAACCGTTATATTGGTACCCATACATCATAAAGTATGCTTGGAGGAGCATATATTAAGCACATTTGTTAGCTAGATTCCTCTATATCATTGTTTTTCAAACTTGGCAACTTTAAGATGAGTGGATTTCAAATCCCAATATTCCTCAGCCAACATTTGCTGACTGGAAAATTCTGTATTGTGCCACTATATCCCAGAAGACATAAACATAAATTCATAACACACATAATCAACTCTGAATCAAGTCTCTCTTATATCAACCTTTCTTATTCACACTGAAATAAGATACAAATAAATTAAAGCATGTATTATTGGTTGTGTATTATTTCACATGCATTTGTACCTAAACAGTAGGGTTACTTTGTCAGCCAACATATTACGCAATGGCGGAGACTGAAAATATACATCAATGTAACTCATTAGCACTAACAGAGAAGAAAAGAATTCATAGACATTCACAGTGAGAAGACTGGCAAATTTCATAAGCCAAGAATATGATATGGCAAAGAAAAAATGGATACAGTTAGATGATCGCAAAATGAATACTCTTTGCATTCTGTCCTCTTTATTCAGATTTAATTTGTATCACATATACTGCTATAGTTGCTATTGTTTATTCAGACAATAGTTTAGTATGAATTGTTGCTATTTTCTTTCCTCACATACATTTCAAGTTTGTCCTTGCTGTTTATTTATACCACTAAAACAGTGGAGGGGCTGGCTAAGTGGCTTTCCTGTAGCTATCTTTCGTTTGTTCTTCCTTGATCTCTGCACAAGTCTTCTCAATCTGCTGATGTCAAACTTCTCTGGTTTTTCTCTTCCTAGTATGAATGTCTCTTTATAATGTCTACACAGTCTCTCTTTCTAGTGCCCCTCCAAGTCTTCCACATAACCTTCCATAAATGTTTCCCCATTGCATTTAAACCGAGTTGTGTGGAATTGCTTTTGTTCTCCTATTTATGCTTCAACTACCATCTCTTTAGTCTTTTGTCTTCCTCCCATGTACATTTCCCAGAGCAGAGTCCACAAGCTTATTTCCTATAAAGCACCATAGAAACTCGCAAGCCTGCTACTAATTAAATATTCAATGTGTGCAGATTTATTCCTGAGAGTTATATGAATTTACAGCTATGAAATGGTTTACTTTCACCTTAATTATTTGCAAAGCACACTTTTGTACTGAAGACAAATATATATGCATAATGCCAGGATTAAACACATTTCACCCAAACAATTTTTTTTCAAATGCAAATAAGCAAAGGGCTGTCCACTCAAATTACTCAATAAAGCTCTTTGCTGAAATATTGCTGGTACTCATTCAAAACGAATGTTGATAAATGAGCCGTGTTGCCTTGTATAATGGATATTGACAAGTTCAAGCGTTATGCTATCATGGGAATTTTCTCTTGAAAGGATGATTACCTAAAAGAATCCATAACAAACAGTCAATATGGATGCTGACACTGCTTATTTCTGGGTTGAGCAGGGAGGAATGCTACCATCAAAATTGTATTTGAAATTATAGTTGAAACAATAGAGATATAAATAAAAAATCAAGAGGAGAATTTATAAAAGCAGGTGAAACAGAGGCTGAAATTCAATGTCAGTGTTTAATGTATAATTCTATAATGTCTATTCAGAAATATGTCTTACTGAGTTCACTCCAACCTTAAGTATATTATGCATGGCAATCAAATAATCTTTCAGAAAGTTTCTTTACTTATCAAAGAAAGCACTATTCTTTAACACTGTGAAGGTTGTATTGTATTACACCCCTTTCAGCTAGCAGGTTGTAACTAGTATGAAGGAACAGGTATTTACTTTTAGACTGCCATTTTCCTAGAGAAGGCGCTATTGCTTTAGTCAATTCCATGGGTGAAAGGAATGGGGCATTCCTTAACCTTCCCCCTTTTGGATATGTTCAACCAATTTATTTATTTATTGATTTGATTTGATTTGTCAATCTCTTACAAAATAATAGGTATAAGTATAAACATGAGTAAGAATACAGAAAATAGGTACGATTAAATGGGGACAATAGGACAGGGACGGGAGGCATGATGGTGCGCTTATGCATGCCCCTTACAGACCTCTTAGGAATGAGGTGAGGTCAATAGTGGTTAGTTTGAGGTTAAAGGAGTGGAGGTTAGAGGATGTAACAACAGAGTCAGGTAGTGCATTCCAGGCATTGACCACTCTGTTGCTGAAGTCGTACTTTCTGCAATCAAGTTTGGAGCGGTTTACATTGAGTTTATATCTGTTGTGTGCTCTTGTATTGTTGCGGTTGAAGCTGAAGTAGTCATTGACTGGTAGGACATTGTAGCAGATAATTTTGTGTACTACGCTTAAGTCCAACCATAGGCAGCGTAGTTCAAGATTGTCCAAGCTCAAAATTTCAAGTCTGGTGATATAGGGTATTCTGTTGCGAACAGAGGAGTGTAGTACTCTTCTCATGAAATACTTCTGGACTCACTCAATTGTATTAATGTCCGATATACAGTGCGTATTCCAGACAGATGAGCTGTATTCGAGTATTGGTCTAGCAAAGGTTTGTATGCCCTAGTTAGCAATTCAATATTTCCAGACGAGAAGCTTCGTAAGATTAGATTTATAACTCTTAATGCCTTTTTGGCAATGCTGTTACAGTGAGCTCTGGCACTTAGGTCATTAGGTATGAGTATTCCTAGGTCCTTGACAGAGTGAGGGTCATCAATGAGGTCATAATTTGGTGTCCTTTAGAATCCCACACCAGCAAGATATCCAATCAGGGTAATTATGAAGAAAAAAGCTTTTAAGTATGAATAAAAATACTTGGGGAGAAATGAAGGTCTACTAGAACGAGGAAAAAAATGTGAATTCAAGCACTTCAGAAACTCCAAGACACATCAAAGAGTTTCTTCACTGCATTCTGGTTTTCTGATGCCATGGAACTTGTTTGTGTGTGAAAGCAGAGAAACAAAGATCTATGTAGTTTGCCTGATTGTAACACAAATACTTTAAATGCTTTAAGTGTACAAACACAGATGTATCCAAATACCTTGAAAAGGCCAACAATTCATGTAATCAGTTAATAAAATAAATTGGAATCAATTGGGAATAAATTAAATAAGAGGTCTGTAAGGGGTGTGCATAAGTGCACCATCGTGCCTACCATTCCTGTCCTTTGTCCCCATTTATTTGCACCTATTTCCTGTATTCTTACTCATGTTTATACTTATATCTATTATCTTGTAAGCGATTGACAAATCAAATAAATAAATAAATGTACCTTTATTTTAAAAAGATATTATCTTTAGTACAAGTATTTAAAGCACGGAAAGTCTGTTTAATAAACATTTCTCCCTTCTCTATTAAGGAGGACTGAATCTCTTTTAACAATGGTATGTTTGTTTGTACGCATATGAGAACTAATTATTTTGGTTTAATGGAAAGTTGGGATTATTTCAATTTCTTTATTTACTAAGGCTTATTGTGACAATAAGTTCCCACAGGCTCTAAGCAGCTTACAAAATTCCACAGCGTATAGTTAAAAATATTTTGTTATAGAAAACATTTAACCAAAGAACTATGACAGTGGTGCCTATGAAGATAAACAAAACCTTACTTCCCCAGATCCAAGTTTTTATAGCTTTTTGTAAGCCAAATAAGGTAGCAGAGGATCATATACAGTGTATATGTAATATAAGTGAACAGTTCCATAAAAAGGTCCATAATTGAAAAGCTTATTCCCAGAGTCCCTGTACGTGACATTCCCCTAAAAGATGGGACCCTCAGCAAAATCCCTCTTTTTGATCTCACTGAACAAACTCGAATAATGAATAATTAATCAGTTAAAATTCATGCAATTAACTGGCTACAATATGTACACACTCAAACCCATTATACACTTCCTTTCAAGTTAAACAACATTATGCAGAGCAGAAAAGAAGCAAGAACATGAAGGAAATTACAGAAATTACATATCTGCATGAGTTATGAAAGAGAAAAGGATTTTGTATTTAAAACTAGATACCTCAATAACATTCACTATATCTGTCTATGTTTTACTGTCATTAAATCCTCCCTTGATTCCACATTCCACATTTTGTTTTTAAAGTTCTCATTTCTTTTGTTTTCTTTTTTTCAGCATATCATCAACTCTGTCCAGCTACAGTTTCCTTGTTCCCCTCTCTCTTATCAATATATTCACCCTTCCTTCAAATCTTGAATTTTCCATCTAATCCTCATTCATCCCACCCAGACCACTTCAGTGTAATTCTGGACATTCACTTTTGTATTCAGTCCACTTTCATTTGGTTCCCTTTGATGAAGATTCCTGACTAGCAGCCACATTTCTAACCTGATATTTCCTACAGCAGGTAACGTTTACATCATCAGGGGCAGGTGGAAGTCAATCTACCAGAGACCAACATAAGGGAGAAAACTTCTTTTAAGCTGACAGGTGAGAATAAGAAAAGAGTTATCTTCCTACAAAAGTAAAGGAGACAGACAAGATAATTACAAATGACAGGATGGATGATAGTCAGTCAAGGGCATATCAAGAAGCAAAGACAGGTCATGTGCTTCATGATCTATATTTTACTGATGACTTTTCTAGAACCTAATAAACTTTTCCCAAATATAAATACATAGTGACTAAAGACTTATTATAAAGTATGATGCAAACTAAAAGTTTCCACAGGTAAGTTCAGTATTTTTATGTTGTTGTTTAAAACAATGTTAAGATACTTCCCCATCCCTCCCTTATCTTCCCCAAAAATATTGCTATGTTATTTCATTAGGAACAGTAATGAATGTATGCAGTATAAAACATCAGTTGTGAGAAGGACACATATATACTTGTAGGGCCTATCAGATGCTTCTGGGCAATGAGCAACAAAGGATTAGGACCACAGTTTTGCATAAGTCAATATTAAAGGGTTGGATCACAATAGCAATTCTTACACATGCCTCTAATGTCATATTCTTTAAATTATTTACACCAAACTGTCCCGTGAACACACTTATATTGAGGAAAGACAGTGGACTTTGAAATGCATAAATATTATGACAAACAGAGGAGAAAAATCACTACAGCAGTGGTCTTCAACCTTTTGGGCACTAGGGATCAGTTTCGTGGAAGACAATTTTCCCACAGATTGGGGGGGACACACAATGTAGATCCTGCACATGAGTTGTTTCTCTCATCTGTCACTCACCATCAGCTGTGTGGCTCATTTCCTGACAGGCCACAGACTGGTACTGGGGGTTAGGAACTCTTGCATTACAATACTGTAATGGATTTGTTACTTTATAATTTATAATGTGTTAAAAAATAGCGACATGGGTTTGCTTTCCATTTATTCCAGCATCCATGTGAGCAAATTTAAAATGCTCATTTTAAGAAAATTAGCTAGTGTTAAATATATTGTTATTTTCTAAGGGTTCTTAGAAGTTTAAAATTGTATCCATCTTGTTTCAGATAATCACATTCTAACCTGAGGTATTATTCTGTTCAATGTTTGTGGGCTTGTAGAAGGGAAGAATTCAATAGTTATAAGAAAGACTCCTAATTTGAGAAATAATAAAACAATTAGCAGGAAACCCAGTTATTGAGAACCTATACAAAAGGAATATGCAGGAGACAAAATTAAAATTATTGTTGCATTAAGCAGTTTCTGTCATATTTCCCCAACACTCCCAGTTCTCTGTGAACTAGATGATGCTCACTCTTTTCTTCCCTGTTTGAGATTATGGATTATATAAATGGTTGTAAAGGAATATGCTGCTTGTAACTTTTAAATAAGAGGAGATTGACTGGGTTTCTGAATACTATGTTGAGGGATTCTCCAAAAAGTAGGATGAGCAAGACAAGGATACCATTGATTTCATTTCATTTATATTTATACATTTATAAATTTATAGTTATATGTTGTTTCAATTGAGTTAATTAAATTTCTTTCCTTATTTTCATAATATTCATCTTCTGTCCCATTAAAAATTCAGTAACAACTTTTGAAGGGGCTCTGGAGACTATTCTAAAGCTTTTGGAGAACATGTGTGGTTCTCAGTAATCGGACAATACACCTCTAATTTAAATGGTGAATGATCAAAGAGTCACAGAACCTATGAATTTGAAGGGAACTCTAGGGTTATCTAATCCAACACTTGTTCAGTGTAGGAATCTACTCATTCATCCTTGACTCCATCTATATTTGAAAATTGTCAGGGAAAGGGAGTCCATTATTATTTCAAGATAAAAATGAAAAGAAGATAAAAGAAGCACTGTGCTAATGTGATGCAAGTTCTGTCTGTTTTTATATGTACTGTGACATGGTATACATATACAAAAGGCACTGGAGTTTGTATTGTAAAGGAACAACACTGCTTTCATCATTTCAACACTGATTTCATCATCAATCCTGGAGATGCCTTTAATAGATAGCTATCATATATTTATTTGGTATTCTTTTGAATTCTGAAAGTGCATAATTCCTTTAATCTTTCTTGTCCTACATTCTAGTGAGGGGCAAGTTGTCTCCTCTCATAGAATGGTGGATTTCTGAAAATATGAGAAATGGTTTAGCACAACTTAAAGCACAGTTTAGGGAACACAGTGGCTCAGTGGCTAAGACGCTGAACTTGTCAATCAGAAAGGTCAACAGTTTGTCAGTTCAAATCTCTAGGACCGTGTAATGGAGTGTTACTTGTACCAGCTTCTGCCAACCTAGCAGTTCAAAAACATGTAAAAATGCAAGTAGAAAAATAGGGACCACTTTGGTGAGAAGGTAACAGCATTCCGTGCACCTTCGCCATTTAGTCATGCTGGCCACATTACCACAGAGACGTCTTCAGACAGTGCTGGCTCTTCAGCTTTGTAATGGAGATGAGCACCACCCACTAGAGCCAGAAATGATTAGCACGTATGTGTGAGGGGAACCTTTACCTTTAAAGCATAGTTTGTGAACTGGAAATCCAAAAGAATTTCAGCACAATGTGGTAACAGCTTATATCCTCCTTTGAGCACCATAATACAGTCGGTCAGTCAGTCAGTCTGTCAGTCAGTCAGTCAGTCTGCCTGCCTGTCTGCCTGCCCGCCCGCCCCTCCATCCATCCATCCATCCATCCATCCATCCATCCATCCATTCATCTATCTATCCAATTCTGCTATCCTATATATCCCAAATGATACCTTCTTAGGAAAGATCAATTGACTGATTGGCTTAAAAAACTGATTCTGGATTAAATTAGCTGAAAGGTGGGTTTATTGTTTTCTAGTCAGAATTAAATATATACGCAAGCATTCATGGGGTTGGACAGGCATACACAGACATTAACTTCAAAATCCCACAGTATTTGAGAATGGACCTTACCACTAATTTAATTTGCATACATCAGAGCTGAATTTATATCCAGGAAGATTGAATTTTACGTGAAAGAACCTATTACTCTCACCCGTGATATACTGTAAACTATAGGAGGAGGAAGGCAACTCTGTTGCTTCTAGATTTCACCAGTTCTTTTGCTTATTCAGCTTTAAGTAGCAATTTTGTTGTTTTTGTTGTTTTGTCTTGTTTAATTTTCCTAATGCATAGTAATATATTTAGATAATTTCTACCATCCAAGTAAAATCTGTTGCTGCCTTTTTTTCTTTGCAGCTACTTTATATTTTTTTCATGTTGAAGCAAATAAAAAAGAAATCCTTAGAGGATGGCATGGACTATAGAATATAGGTTTTAATGAATTAGGCAGGATTTATCTCAATTACTCTAAGGATGCTGTGCACAGAATGGCAAGTTTGTTCATTATTATTCAAAGTTAGTACCTCTAATGAGTTTGTGTGCTACAGACATCAATAAATTTTGCTGTATTATGATGCTGATTTTAACAGAATTAGCTAGTGTTAAAGACAACCAAAATATTAACTTGATATAAATAAGAACGTGGATTACAGTCTACTGTTATGTGATATATAATATGGAAGGGTCACAATCTTGACAAAAGTAATTGCTGCTTGATGGAAGGTAATCCATGAATTTTGAGTGAAAGGACCAACATGGCCTTGACACAGCTATAGAAAGAATGTAAATATTGTTCCTATATATAAATATTGCATCGCACCTCACCATGAGAATCAACAATGTTTATACAGTGCAAAGACTAATATCAGCAAACAATAGTCTTTACAGTAAATATGTTATGAATGTTTCCCACACAATACTTCATGGCACACATTGTTTTGGATACATTGTCATATTACGATACTTCTGATGCTTTATCATTAAGCTATGTGTCATTTAGAATCACTAAAGATAGGGCTATAACCTGTGGATTCTTATTTGGGAAGTTTGTTAAACAGATGTTGGTGTTCAGTGAAATATCTTTATTTCATTTTCTTTTATGTATTTCTTTCTCTCACATTTATTTCTTTAATTTCTTCACAAGGAAAAATGAACTTGGCAACTGCTCTGTGTCACTTTGATTCCCTAGCTTACTTTTTTCAATGTTCCTTGGATTACTTATTTATTTCCATTTGGTATCCTGTTTTCTACTCACTTGCAAGCAAGTACACAAGGCATGATCCACCTAGCCAAGACAAAAACAAAAAACCTTTGGATGTTTGAATTCCTGGAGTTTTGCTCAACCAAAAGCAGAAAAAATATTTCCAGCCCCTTCCCCTTCATCTTTCTTTCTTTCTTTCTTTCTTTCTTTCTTTCTTTCTTTCTTTCTTTCCTTCCTTCTTTCTTTCTTTATTTTCTTTCTTTTCCTTCCTTCCTTCCTTCTTTCAAAAAATCCTTATCTTGAGACAAATGGGAGAAGATATTTAAAAAAAAACATGAAAGGAAACAGGTTCCCTGGCAGGGGATAAAGAAGAGAGAACACCTGAAAGAAAGAAATGTTGAAAGTGGTACTGAGACAAGAAATGATCACACAGACTTTGTGAGCTAGTTTCCAGGAAAATGCTTGGCTGAGAGGAACTGTGGAAGGAGTGGAGATGAACTCCTCTGAGGCTAGATGTGTTGAGAGTTTAATTTGGAACCAAGAAATTCTTCCAAAAATAGAAAGGCCAGTTTGGACAAAGAGGAGAATTATAGGCAGAATAGTTTGGACAGTTTGGACAAAGAGGAGAATTATAGGCAGAATAAGCTGTCTGCTTCCCACTGTAACCTAAGGGTTACAGTCTAAAGGTTAAAAGATATGATACCATAAATCCCAGGAAGTCAAGAGAAGCTAGGAGGAAGTGCTGTTAGAATTTAGCTTGCAGATGGCAATCTATGTTAGCCAAGTATTGGACAGTAGAAGCCAACTAGAGAAGTTAGTTGAGGAAATCTTATGCTAATCTTCATGGTATCTTAACTTTCAAAATTGTTTGCTAATTGTTTCAATACTTTTGCCTCAGATTTTTGTATCAGAAGTGTATTGTCTTTGGGCAAATTACATTCTGACATGTTGCATTCCAGTAACATATTTGAATTTGATAACATGTTGGTCTCAATTTTTGTCCAGGCTCCCCATATGACTATCAGAAGTAATCAAGAACAGGAGTTTAATTCATAGATAAGACTTGAAGGGATTCAAGGTGGGATGGACTTAGATCTCTTGTGGGAGTGGAGTGACTCCAAAGTGATGATGTGTTTGACTCCACCCTTGGACTCAGCCTGGTCATCTCCTACAATATAAGTGAGGGCTGTCAAACTCCCGGCCTGCAGGCCGGATGCATCACGTGCTGGCCACACCACACCCGGTTTAGCGAAGGGGGAAAAAGTCCCGATACGTCACATGACGCTGCTGTTATGACATGAGTTTGACACCCCTGATATAAGTCAATATAAGTTTATAGGAGATTGAGCTTTGAAATGCTATTTGTGATCTTATCAGCATCATTTCACCCAATTCTAATTGCTTTTACTATTTCAAGCTATTTGCTTTTAGTAAAACTCACATTAAACAATAAAAATATGTTCATTTTCATCTCTTCAGAATGAGATAAAGCTGCTCTTCTCAAAACCACAAGAGGCAGGAAACCACACTACTTGTTTTAATCTTACTTGCTCACAATTATTATTATCACCATTACTATTATTATTATTATTACCATTACATCATTATTACCTTCCTTATTGTCATTATCATCATCATGCCTAATTCACAGGGCAATAAGTTGGCGTAAAACAAGAGGTCCATGGTCAAGGTATCTGAAGAAGAATGGTGGCAGCAGGAAACTACAGAAATAATAATCAGAAATTATGCATGAATCTAAACAGGAAGGTGGTGGGGCTAAAGGGACATGGCTAGAAGGTAGAGACCCTCCTTCCACCATGAGCCCTAACTGGCTATCCTCCTCAGGTGGTTGATGAAATAAGACCAATTAGGAAACTGTGAGCATCTTTGACCAAACTAAATGCAAAAACACTGGGGAATTCCTGGAATCTTGGCACTCAGACAAATCAGCCATCAACAGGCATATGGAGATAAACAACATTTATGCATTATTCAAAAGAGACATTTTTAAAAAAGGAAAACAAAAATGCAGAATACCTCACCATCAGTAATCAACACCCCGATAAGAAGGATTAACGCCAGACAAACATTCAAGCAGTATACAATACCCTAATCAAGAGCTACCAACTCAGGGAAACAATCATGCAGTAAACAATACCTAATCAAGAAACTATCATGGGAAAACAACACACCAACACTGACAGGGTAAACTACTATATATAAACAGCAAGCAAATCCCACTCTCTTCTTGCACTGAAGATGTTACCTAGTGTGGTAACAAAACATCTGCATAAAAACAACCAAGCTCCTAGAGCATCAAGGATTCCACAGTTCAACCTTAATCCACATATATTCTTTTTGTTTAAAGTAAGGTTTCCTGTTATTTAAAGCAAATGTTGGAGTGAGCATTTTCTTGCAAGAGACTTACAAAATGGTTTTGACTTTTAACCTGAGTTCCGAACACTTCCATAATATTCAAAACAATCTGTTTTACACACAGAGCTGGAAGTTTCACACCCACAAAGAGTGTTTTGAATTTGAGACTGTTGGATTTAGAAATGTTCTGTAAACTATTAATATTTTGCTATATTCTCATCTTTAGGGGAGGAAGAAAAGAATGAAAGCTGAAAAATTCCCCATATTTGCCTATTACATCTCTGGAAAGAATATTCCTGACCTTTGCAAATATATTTTAAAAATCACTGAGCACCTATAGTGTGCACATGAGCATGCATACATTAGAGTGTTCTTGACAATAGCGCTTTAACTGCCAGCTGCCTATTTTTTTTCTTTTAATGACCCAGTAATCCCTTGCATTGGGGTGGAGTCAGGGCAAATGGAGCTGAGTGTTTACTGGCCAGATGCCCTTCCTGTCAGCAATGCAGAGTTCGCAGCTGATATTTAGTGATTGTGCCCAGAGGGAGAAATACCTGCTGCTACCTAGGATTGAACTCACAGCCTTCTGATTGTGAGGTGAGGGCTCCACCTCTAGGCCACTACACCATTCAGCCAGCTGCCTGACTATAATAGTCCAATGGCTCTACCCCTGGGAAATTGCCCTGCCCTGCCACTGAGGAATTGCCCTTCGCATGGGCTTGGGTATGGAAGGCTATGGCTGCTGGGGAAGGTGCCAAGGCTATTTCACCAGGGTTGGCTGTGGGGGAATCTCGGGCTCCCAAGGGATCTTGGTTACTCACGGGAGCTTCAGCGCATGATTTCAGGCAACTTGGTGAAGGTGGAGGTTCTAAAAGGTGATAAGCTCTCTGGGAGCAAGAACCTTACCATCCTTGTTGGGCGCCATCTTGGATGAGGGTATAATAGTGGTAAACTACTATAATTATCTATATGCATTCTAACCAGCCATACATTGCTGAATATTGGATACTATTGTGCATACTAAGCTAGGCTTGCATGAGAGGAATAAAAGCTTTCTAATGCTACTTTTTGTGGTCCTGGCACCTTGGCAGCAAATAAAGAAATAAATCAATAAATTGCTGAAATAAGACTGTAAGGTTTTTTTTTATGCAGGAGATTTTATTCTGGGAGGTTTGGTGTGGAGGGATTGGATAATCTTGGAGAGTCAGCAGGTTCTTGGTACAGGTCAGATACAGTGAACTAGATTTAATAAGAGCAAGTTTTCATTTTGCGAAATCTTTTAAATGCATAATTCGTTACCGTTTTTATTCATATTAGTATTTCTTAACATTGCACTATGTTTTATTTTATTTGTAAACCACTTTGAGAACATGAATTGAAAGGCAGAAAAATATAGGTGGTTAATGAATTAGGAGAATTTCCAGCCAGGAAAATATAACTTCTACAATTAATGCCAATTCTTAGGGGGAAATTGAACCTCTGATCTGAGCTTCCAGGGTAAAATTACAGTATAGTCTTTTACTTCCATGAAGAGAAAGAATGCAAAGTGAGCAGAAAATATTCACTGAGGTCTGATATTAAATGTCTGTCAACCAATCATACTGAGAAGACCCATGGTTCTTTGAGATGAGTCAAGGGATACTCTAGAGTCTAGACTAAGGAGAAAGAGAAGTGATTTATTTAACAGAAAGCTCAGAAGGCTTCTATGTTCACAGAACGCTGTCTGCTTTAGAGATCTCTTCACCTGAAATTCAGATGAAGGTCACACATGGAGGTTGCTGTAGCTGAGAGACTTTGCTGGTTGCCATATCAACTGGAGTTCTTCATAGAAAGATGCGCTTCTCACTGTCTAAGCTGCATATTAGAATAAAGCATAGCTGACAATCAGCTGTGCCCTTATCAGCAGGGATGAGCTTATTCTTTTATTTACATGCTACAGTTAGGAGATTAATAAAAATAAAGATTTGGTTGCCTTCCTTCCTTCCTTCCTTCCTTCCTTCCTTCCTTCCTTCCTTCCTTCCTTCCTTCCTTTCTTGGCATATTTTTATTGTTAATGCAATTCAAACAATGTAAGAAAAAGAATCAAATACAACAAAAGAGTAACTACTAAATATAGATTTCTTTAAAATGTAATAATAAAATGTTCTAGCAACACATGCTCTCTGTCCCTTCCATTTGTTTCCCCAACTGCTAACTACAGTTTAAATATTTATGCTTTGCACTGAACATTAATTATTATTCGTATCTGTTTAAATCCTAGAAATGAATCATATTCCAAATGTCTAAAATTGCCTTGCTGTGTAATGTGTTGAATATAAGGAAGCTGGTCTGAATTTTATTAAACTTCTGTTATAGAGATACATTGTCAACTTTTCCATTACCATATAGTCTCTAGTTATGACTTCTTAGCCTGTTATTGTCAGCAAAGTTTCTGTTTTCCAGAACTCTGCCAGATTTGTTCTAAGTCACTATGGTGAAAGGATTTGCCGGTGACATCACCATTGTCTGAGGAATGCCCAGTTGGGGCTTCTTTTATGTCCCCATGAAGTTGTCCATCAAAGCAGTACCCATTTATCTATTCCTGGTCATCTGCCTTTGAACCACTGGGTCAGCAGAAATTGAAGCATGTGTTGGGAGCTTACTCCACCATGTGACAGCAATTGGGTCTCAAACACGAGCCTGCTGGTCATCAGTCCAGTGTTCTAACCTCAGGAGCCACCGTGCTCCTCAATGAACTATACTGCAAGCAATAAAGAACACAATATATATTTGCTGTTAAAAAATTGTATTCCATTGAAAGCCAAAGAACTCATTATGTCATACCTTATTCACCTTGGAGACCATGACTCTCATTATTTCCAAAGATTATGTAAACTGAAATTTTTGGAGATGGTAGTTTTACACATTTGGTGACCACAAGGTTGGGGAAATGTCATTGTGACAAAGGATACCAAATAGTGTTTAGACCATAAAGTAACTTACTTTAAGTTCTATATACAAGAACTGAGCTACTATGGAATTCTTTTATTTATATCATAAGAGGACAATGTAGAAGGTGGATGTTAGAAGTGACCTCAAAAATCCTTAGTTTAGCTATGATGCAATAGCCTCAAGGAGACTTGCCAGGTGCAATGACACTTTATTTCCAATGTACAGTACTCAATGAATTAAACATTATTATATTTATTTCTGCTGCATTTACTTTTATTGCTAATTTATTGCTGCAGTATAAACAGTATAAACTGTTAGATTTTAAAGGACCTTTAATATATATATATATTTAAAATGAGCAATTTATTGCTTGGTTTTTTTTTTCATTTTTTTTTCTTACAAGCTTGGTATTGCAATTGTCAAGAAGGAAATAAAAATATATAATACTAATACAAGTTTTAAAGTTTCTAAGATAGTAGAGTCAATAATTTTGATTTTTTTTTAAAAACAATAAAATAGGGAGAGATAGCTAACAAATCTCAGATAACTAAACATTTGTTGCGAGATGGAAACACGTGGCTTCTGACTCCATAAATGAAATATATTGTATTCCAACTCTCAGACATTCCAGCCACCATGTTAACATCTGCAAATTTTAATTCAAGCGGTTTAGAGGGTTGACAAAAAGAGCAGGTTTCTGGAAAACAGCAAAGTGAAAGTATTTCTGGAAGGTTTTGGAATCATCCAACAGGAGGAAAAATCTGTCTCCAAGGCACTTTTGTTCCTATTATTGAAGTTTCTTTGCCAGTCTATAAATAGAGATGTTATACACACATGGCCTCCCAAAGAGACAACCATTTCCAGTGGTTGGGTCATAGTCACACATGAATGCCAGCTTCTCAATGCACTGAATAGAGATCTAGGGAGAGCAGGATGCACGTGTAGGGCAATTTAGAAAGAAAAAAAACTGAAGCAAAGTAAAAATCGATTCAGCCGAACTCTGCCAAGGCAGACAAGAAACAAAGGGTCAAAAGATAAAGTAAGAAAAATAGTGTGATTGACATGAGCTGCAAGGAGGCTCTAGAAAACTATTGAAGGTGAATGAGAATAAAAATTGTCAGAGGAGAACAACTGCCTAAGCTACCAATATCATCAAGCCAGCTCGATCCATTTTACTATACCATATGGGGAATTACCAACTCTAGGAGTGATTATATTAATGAAGACTATTATATGACAACATTGAAAGTTATGCATCAGTTGAAATGCTTTTAAGAAGTCCTGCAGATGATACCAAATGAGCACCAAATTGAGCATGAAGGTTAAAATTATTTTCTTTCTTGAGGCCAGAAAAGTAGCTTGGATGAAAAGAAGGCAGTTTTCCTAACCTCTCACCAAGGCCTCGGTAAAACAAATGCTACATAACTTACTATTCAGACATTCAACATGAATAAATGTGACGACTGGAGCATACAGGTTCTGTGGATATAGCTGTTCTGCCCAAAAGTGGTTCCTATAATCATGGCAGGTGAAAGAAAAGTTGACCTGAACATGGATTTGTTAACAAGAACTACCCATTATCACTGCAAACGTGCCTCAGTAATGCTAGTCATTCTACAGAACAGGAGGTAGTGATAACTTTAGGAGGCAACACAGAAAACCAGAGGGGGAGTTAGGATGATGACTGAATAATACAACAAATATTGGCCCAAGGGATATGAAGGATTGAGTCAAGGGTTGGTCCAAGGAATATGGAGAGGTAAGTAAGTCACAATACCTGGTAATGATTTTGAATATTAATATCTGTTCTCATTATATTAGACATACAAATGAATTCACAATGACAGAATGAAATCACTCTGTAACTTTACAAAAACAATGCCTTTCATGATAACCTGTTTTAGGCATTGGCATGATTTCATAAGGTTTTTAAACCAAGTTGTTCTGCCCCCTAACATATTCTGAATGCTCCACCACAATCCCATACCAATAATCTTGTGGTTGTGGTCCTTGATTTGTCAAGTGATATGAATGTGAGGAGATCCTTACTCTCTTGGCCAAAAACCACTGTGGTAAAAAAATGAATTAATAAAATAAGTTTATGGAATGGCAAAGTCCAAAAGAAGTTTCTGCTCAGATAAACATAAGCAGATCCAGATTTTTTCTATTCAGCAAGATAAGATCCTGGAACTAAGATAGAGGATAGATACAGTCATAGGGCATTAGGAGGCAGGGCCTGTTTACAAGGTGAGTATGGCCATTTGGATCCTCTTGGAGCTTCAAGAAAATGTCTGAGAAACCTTATATTATGAATCCCAGTCTTCTGCTGCTGGAAGTTTGAACTCAGAATTAAAAAGGGCTAGTTACATATAATTTTAGCACTAACTTTCTCCAAACCGTCCATCAAGACTTAAACTATCAAATCTGGCTTGCAGTAATCTAATCTGTTTGCTCCCAGAGAGATTCCAGGCTGTTACTTGTCATGAACAGGTAGACCCCAGACAGCTCCTTTTAAAAAATAGTTTCAATGATTTGGGAAAGTTATATTAAAAATCTATCAGTCATTTGTAGAATAAATGGGCTCGTTCTGCCACCTGTCTTGTGCATTTTATTCTCTGGATAGAATTGTTGTGAAAAAAGGGAAAAAAAAGACCCAAGCTAAAAGCAGAAGCTTACAAATTGATTTGGTTTGAATATCTTTAACACCACTTTAAGCAAGATCTCTTGGTGGTGGAATCACTGGATAAAAGCAAAAACACACTTTCTGCATCTTTGTGGATGTTTGGGGTCAAAGAGCTACACAGAGGCAACTGAGCCCAATTTACTTTCATATCCCAATCTGGAGATACTATCATTTGAAGATTACAGCAAGGCCCACAGGTAGAAGAATGATTAATTCAGTTTTTTTCCCCCACAGGGGACTTTCTAATCCCCCAGAGAAATGGAAATAGTTCTCAAAAATTAAATCTAAGCCCTATCTCTCCCTATCACCCCGTGCCATCTTTTGTGTGACCTATTTGCTAAGGTTTGCTTATAGATAGGTCACTGTTGGACTGTGTTAGAACTTACTATTCAATCCCAATGCTATTCCTGCTGCTGAACACAGATAAGAGGCATTTCTTAAAAGTAGCGAAGGTGGGAAATTGAATGGCAGTTCTTGATCAGACTGATCACATTGCTGCAGGGTTTTGGGAGGATTTTTGTTAGGTATAGCAAAGGACAGGAAAGTTTTCCTTGAAATTCTTTTTAATTGGTTATTAATTCAAAGGCTGTGATGTCTTTATTTAGTCTAGAGACTGTACTGCAGTCCCACCAAGACAGGGACTTTAGGATATGTATACTGTCTATTATACTAGCAATACCTTAGAATGCAGAGCCACTGTGATTGGAATAGACTGAATTGACATATTACACTATATATTGTTTGCTGATTATGATTTATGCAATGAACCAGAATTGGATGGCTACATTCAACACTCAGTGCTAAACTAAATAGACTTCAACATGACTTAGTGCAATGTGTGCATTTAGTTCAGCTCCATCAAAAGAGATTTTTATTAGCTAAAAGGGAGGGAGTTTTGTTGGAAAAATCAGTGGCACATAAGTAAGCAAATGCACAATATTATGCCATACCCAAACCTGATAGAAGCAATTCCTAAGACAAATTTAAAAGGGGAGGAGAAGAAGAAATCAAAGTTCTGGTCCATGAAGGCTCCTGCCTGAACAAGCAAGACAGATAAAGAGCAGAATAGAGGAGAAAACAGGGAAAAGAATAGATATAAGATGAAAGAGAGACAAATGACCTCCTAGAATTGTGATATGATTCAAGGCTATCAATCAACAGAGAAGTGTGAGTCAGTCAATTGGGTGTTAAAATAAAATTGAAACAGCTAGCCAGCCCCTACAACATATAAAATATAATATAGCCCATTAGATCAAAGATTTGCTTTTGCATGTTGGGGGGTGGGGATGAAAAGGAAAATTGGGAATGGTGATGCTTTTATGCCAGTTTGCTTTTGAATGAAATTGCTCTGTGCGATTTGCAATGTTGGTTTGTCTCCTGAGATCAGTCTCTGAAGGTGTCCTGGAAGACTTTGGGGTTAGAACAGGTAATAAATTCTTATTTACATTTCTGAGAATATGATTTTCTTGTCTGTCTCTAAAAATGTCTAAAAGGTGATCTGGAAAACCATCTCTTTATAAGAAGCTATACTAGGAAGTAGAAATAGACACAAAGCATTTTGTTCCCTTGCACTGTCATATGAGATAGAATCTAAAGTTACAAAATGTAAGATTCATTAAATGTCACTTCTTTAACCTGATGTTCTTCAGATAACTTGGACATCAACTCCCATATTTCTCAGCCAGTATAGAAAACGGCATGTGGAGAACATTGGGTTAAGAAAGAATGATCTGTTAGAAGATACTTCAATTCTCCAGGTGGATCCAGACTTAGTTTCAGGTATTTTTCCCAACCAGATGGAATGGGGATATGTGCTAAAAATACATAAATCACACATGCTGTTTATCAAAGAATAAATTTTCATTTCACGCCACTTGATTTAACATAATTTTGTGCAAAAGTGTAATGAAAAGCTACCCCAAAACCACTTTGGGATTCTATTTCTTTATGATATGAGAGTCCAAGGTTTCACTTTTGCTATTCTTTTGCTCATCTGAACTGATGCTTGCTTTTAAGTTAGATTATGATTAGCTGAAAGTGAGCTACACTATATTTTATTTCCTCACCGCCATCAACAAATCCATCTGGATGTCAAAAAGTTATAAAAAGGTGACTATAATAGTCTCACAATATATACTAGAGCAGAAAATTAAAGTGATATTTCTTTCAGAAGAAAAAAAATAGCTAAAATAATGCCATTAGGAAGTTGATTCAAATGTTCCGTGAAATCCCCAAGGAAGTTGCATTTAAAAAGTTGAAATATCATGTTCATATTACTAAAACACAAGTGCCTTGAACTAAGAGATGGGTGAAAAATAAATTTAATAATTTTTTTTAAATAGTAAAGAATAGCCTTGCTCTACAATCAGCTCCTTAATCTGCCCTTGCTTGGTTATTTTTCTCTCCCATGTAACATAAGTAGCATAAGTCAAAGATTGAAAGGATTTAAAAGTAAGTAGACATTACTTTCCAACTTTGTCACAGGTGCTACTTTAGTTAATGTCACTGATATAGTAAGCAATAAGAGCAGACTACGACAAAATTGTACTTCTAACCAGGTGTCAACTATCAGAATACAGCTACATCTGAGCTGCTTACCAGCAATGTTTTGTTTCATTAAAAAACTACAAATATTTGATCATCATGTAAATAATTGTAACAGTCATTGTTATAGGTCAAACAGATGTCATCCTATCAAAACAAAACAAAGTGACAACAACAAAGGACTTTATTTTCTAGGCATATAACACATTGTTTCCCCGCCCCCAAACCGGCAGTGTGAACATTTCAGAAAAATCAATCAAAGGACTGACAATTAACTATCCACTCCTATGCATGTTTATTCAGAGATCTCAATGCATTCATAAAATATTTATCCCTCTCTCATAATAATAGAATCTGGAATCATCCAATGATGATCATCCTTTATGAATGGTTAAGAAATTAAGGGTATATTCTAAGCTATGTTTTAATTACAGATTATTGAATAATTTAAATAATCTGGGTTTACTTTCACATTAATGGCTAGGTAGAAAGAACATACTAAGCTAGAACTACTCAAACCTTATTATGACTTAGAGGTTACTATTAGACAGGTATTTTAACACTTTTTTCGTGGTACCATATATAAAACTTTAACTGTATGTTGTTCAGCTAAAATAAGTGATCTAGACTCAGAAACAAAGTTTTAAGAACAGTGCTTCCAACAGCGCTTAAATCTGTGCGCTTTTCTAAGCTATTTCTAAGACTCACAATAGATTCAGAAAAATAGCAAGAGCAAGAGCACTTGGACATATATACACTTCACAGTGCTTTACAGCCCTCTCTAAGCAGTTTACAGAGTCAGCATATTGCCCCCAACAATCTGGGTCCTCATTTTACCGACCTCGGAAGGATGGAAGGCTGAGTCAACCTTGAGCCACTCAGAATCGAACTCCTGGAATGAGGAGTGAGTTAGCCCTGCAGTACTGCATTCCAACGACTGTGCCACCATGGCTCTTAATACATATCATTATATACTTTGAACTTACTCCTTTGCTGCAATACTAAGTAGAAAGTCACAGGTAATTGGATTTCAATTTGAAAATATACTACCAGAATTCTATGAAAATACGTCTATTCATTTTGTGCCTCTGTTAACTTTCATGAGGAAGGTATGGAATTACTCTGATTCTTCATCAGTCTTTAGAATACTAATGACACATAAGAAGCACATCCTCAAGACACAGTAAGTCCTGTGTTCATTGTAGATGGAAAGCCACCATTTTCCAGTCCTTCCATTCATAAACAAGTCTAATATGCAATACTGTTGCTGACAAGCAAGTTCCTAATACAATTCTCCATCCTCATCTTTGTGTTGCAAGAATTTAATGCTTTAGTTTAAAAAAATGCAAAACAACCATAACTTCTCTCAGGCATTTTCTTCAATGCTTTATTATTTTCCTCCCCATTCAGAATAACTTTGTCCTATCATTCCACAATAATTCCCAAATCAGGGTAAACATAATTATCTATATTTCCCTTCTATGATACTTAGAGACAAACCAACTTCTAAATGGAAGATTTATTCATGTATCACAACAAGCAGTCTTTGACTGGCTAGTATGAACTAAGAAGGCCATTCCCTACCATTCTAATAATGCCTGTGTAAGGTTTGAGCCATTTCATATAATCTTATATAGGAATGCATTCCAGCTGTAGCAGTCTTATCAGCTCCAGGGTTTGTTTTGTCAGTAAACTCATTACTGAGTAAGTATTTTGGCAAAAATACTCATTCAATAATATGTTATTAAACTTAGTTTAAACCCTATTTCCTTCCACACCTAATACAAGTCTACTGTATAAGGTTTGTTTTATGGCAATGTTTGGACTCCCTAACTAGAAAGTCTCAACCATAGATGTCAACCATAGATTTATCTAGATTGCACACTGACTGGAAGCAAAACCTCCAAAATTTTAGACAGGAATTTTTTCTAGGGCTAATCCTGATGGCCACATGATGGCAAAAAAATGGTGTAGTTCCAAATCCCCATTTAAAATTTAAACTAAAACAATCAAGCATGCAATTTTAAGTAGCAAAGACTAATAAATGTAATGGTTACAGACAGATTCCACACATATAAGAAGCTTCTGTTCCTGAATTTCATTCAAATTCTTACATATGTAGCTACTCACCTTGGCATACAAGAGATGATGGTGTTTCCCCTGGATGGACTCGGGCTGTAATAAACACCACTTTCTGTTCTGCTCCAGGACGGAGATTCACTGTTGAAGAAAGAAAGAGGTTTTTTTAAAAAAAAACAAATTAAATCATGACATTCCTTTTCCTATATTTATCTGATGTCTGATGTTGGGTTTTCAGAGGTGGGGTAGTTTCTAAATGCCTTTGTTTTGTGTATTTCTTATTGCCTTGTTTCTTATTTTTTCCAATCAGAAAGTTGAAGGATAAGCAAGACTTCAGGAACTGCTCCTTTGAGTTAAAACCTCTTGACTAAGATGGTTTTTCTTGACTAAAACTATGCTTTTCTTCCTATAGAAATTCAAGGAGTTTAGAAAACTGTTGATCCACAGAACCAAGATATAGAATTTCAGGGCGAGAAATGTCTTTGGCAAGCCAGATAAGAAGCTTTATGGGATACAAATGGTCCATAATAAGACATTCCCCATTATTGGTTAGGCCAGGAGTGTCCAACCTTGGTAACTTTTAGACTTGTGGACTTCAACTCCCAGAATTCCCCAGCCAACTAAAAAAATGACCTTGATAATCTTTCTTTTATTGGAGTTACAAAACAGGCTTGTTCAAGTTTGGAAGAATTTTGTGAGAAGGGAGAAAGAAAAAAAATCAGTTTCTATGACATTTGGGTTTTTTTTTAACTTTTCAAAGAAAGAATATGGCATTGGATCCATGGAAATCAAGATTCGGACCTCAGTTCCAACAAACAACTTAACACTGATGAACACACAACAGGGTATTTTTGAAAAACAGTCATATGGCATGCTTTATCAGCCCACACTAGTAAATGTACACAAACATATACCAACAATTAACAAGTGGTTTAGCTGCTTTAAGAAATAATTTTGGATTTAATTAGCAGAATTAATAGAATACTTTATTTTGCCAAGTGTGGTTAGACACAACAAGGAATTTATCTCCGGTACAAATTCTGATTAGTTTATTTTTGAATCCTTTCCCCAGTTTTCAAACTTTCAATATTCAAATAAATTTTAACTTTTAAACATTTTCATCACAATCATCCTTCTTGTATAAAAGAAAAAAACATATTTTCACTGGCTGTTTCAATTTTGTATGCTACTTTTAAATGAAAAGAAGAGAAGGCTTGATTGAATGGAGGGTGCCTAATTGTAATAAAAGAACAATACATATGGACCCAGATTGACCTTCATTAGTTGGTGGCTAGAAAAGCAGAAATTCCTTTCCTCTGAAGATGAGCCAGATACAAACAGTGAAAGGCAGTAACCTTCCCTGAAGGACAGAAGGAGCCAGGAGTTAGCTGTGCTAATAGATAAGAAATCCTGATGGATCATATTTCTCCAGCAACAACAGTGCCCATCTTTTGTGACTAGCAATGCCCAGCTTTTGGGTATGTTCTAACTATATTTATGAAACTATATTTATCCATGAGGTCATGATTTTTTGATTGTCCCAATTATAACCCTTTAAAACTCACGGCCTTAGAACAAAACCCTACCCCTGGTTTGAAAAACTTTAATTTCAAGTGCCCTTTTTTTCTGAGGCATAAAGTTATTCAAGAAATTTTAATTGATTTACAGTAATTGAATAATTAACTGGCCCACATGCCAGGTTCAACAAATCCAGACCTTCCTGGGACAACAAGGTAAAGAACAACAAAGATATTGTTATCAAGAAATAGCATTCAGGGGGAAAATAAAAGATACGATATTTTGCCTTGTGTTTACTGTTGCTGGCACACTGGGGAAGAATTCATTTCCCTTATTTACTTGAGAGTTAGATAACAAATCCTTTCTGTTTTGGGACAATAGCTAGAAAGAAAGATAAGAAATGTGATAGGTAGATGCTGAACTGTACAAGATTATTTATAAAACATGGAAGGATTGGAGGGAGAAGGAAGGAGGAAATGGAAAACTATGCACCATCACTATTAACTCGACTAATAAAAACATAGCACATCAATAACAAATTGGTACCCAAACTATTCTGTCTAACCATTCTATGAGAAGCTCAGGTTGTCCAGCTGCCAGAAAAAAATTGAGCTATGATCTTTCATTAAAAGTTGGAACCAGGAAGAACAGGAAGAATCATTTAACTTATTTTGGGGGGTTAGGACATAATGCAGTATGGTAACTGAAAGATAACATTGGAGTTTTGTATCCAGTCATATAAACAACAATAATATCACCATATGGGTAAGCACATTATACTAATTTTGCATTCATTGTGTGCCATATCATTTGCTATCTTAGAACAAGCATTCTGTGGTGGTTTCTGTTTGCTGCTGAAATGATGGGAAGTTGGGCTACTTTCTACCATTTTATATTAATTTGGCAGCTTGAAAATTAGAAGACTCGTTACAATGATCTAATTTAAGCTCTTGATGTGTATGAAGCTGACCTAATAGGCAATTGATTTTCTTTCCTTTTGGTTCTGCTGACCGTGGGGGAAAAATGCAAATTGGGCATTGTATTTGCATGTTAATTTTATTGTACCCTTGTGTCTTCATAAGAAGGTAAAAGTTTGTGCTAATAAAAATAAAACATTTCTGGTTCTAATACAGGCAAATGTTTATGCAGGCAGGTAACAAATTGGTTTGTCATTTAGTAAAACATAGAGAATGCAATAATCATCTTTAGGCAAAACAGACTAGAGCTTTTGCTTTCATTTGCAAAAATCACTTTAATGTACAGCAGCATTTTCAAAACAGGGCAATAAGAAATTAGCACAACTGTTGCCTCGTTCCTGAGTACATAGAGTACATAGTTATTCAATTCTTATGGTTGGCCAGAGGAAAGGATTATAGGGAAACATAATCAATTTATAGAATTATATAGGCATCTGCAATTTATAGATTAGGGGGTATCTTTGTACTCATATGAATTATTCTTACATCAACATTTTGAATGCATCTCACATATCACTGTGACAATGCCGATCACAGAGCAAGCACATGATTTCTTTGTTTCACTGTGTTTCCTTCCTTTTGCGCATTTGCATTATCTAATATTTTCCAAGAGTATATAAGGTGATGAGCTACAATGGTGTAGCTTCGGACCAACCACCTGAGATTTCCAGTCAAAATCGGATGACCTGTTTTTGATCCAGGAACAACAAAAGAGCACCTGTATTTCTAAGCATTGCATTGCTCCTGTCCTCCTTCTAACATGGTCTATAACTCCTCAGCTCCTTCCCCAGCTGAACGTCCTTGGTGCAGAGGAGGGAAACCGTGCAAACAATTTCAGCATTAATACTTGACTGCATTTTCAACTTAATAACCTGGAGAAGGGATGCTCTTGTCAAGCAAAAGGCCAACAATATATTTTGCTTTTTGGACTGTTTGTTTGTATGTGTGTGTGTGTGAGAGAGAGAGAGAGAGGAGAGGAGAGAGGGGAAGAGAGGGGGAAAGAGAGTTCTTATCAAATATAGAAAGTCAAAACTGGCGAAGTAATTTTGAGAAAGAGGATTTTCTCCTCTTCCATTCTCGATTTGTTTGTTTTTAATCAGAGTGAAGTCATAGAAGCAAACATTTCTTACCTTTCTGCTTTCTGACACTGTCAAGCCCAATGGCCCTACAAGGAGAGGGAATTAACTAGCACAGAAAGGCTTCTATGTTTATGCCTTCCCATCACAAGCTGGCTTTTGCATTTAGATTAACCATAGGTATCTGCATTTTTTTTTAATATAGGTTACCGCAAAATGGAATAGGAAACAGGAAGATGAGTGGCATGTTATTTGATTCCAAAAGGCAAGATTAGAGTAATGCACAATTAAATGAGCAGAAAGTGGTATTTAATGTCACCTGCATGCATTCTCACTGTAGCATGAAGTTTAGCAGACAGGTTTTTCCTTCAGCTGCTCTTTTTGGGTTCTTCCCTCCATTTCTATTTATAAGACAAGTATAGATAAAGCTTTGTGCCCCTCAGAGTGCCAATGCTAAGAATAAACAGAACATCAAATATGTCTCCTGAAAGGCATACATCATCTTGTTAAATTTGTCGGATAACCCCATAATTCTAGAAACAATTCTCAATATCTCCAAAATATACATGTCCTACAAATAATATGTGGTATAAAAATGAGGGAGGGAAAATGCCTCAAAAGGAGATGCAGGGTATACAATTCAATATTTCCCCCCTACACACACACACACACACACACACACACACACACAAACGCGCGCACACACACAGTTGTACTAGTACAATAGTACCATTTTTATTGCAATTACTCTTGCTGTTAAACACTCAATCCCAAAGGAGATCTGGAAACATCAATATTTTAGGTATGCCTTGATATTTATAAGTGGTTTCACTGTTTTTGGGATACGTTTTTAGTCTTCAGTTGCTAATGTAAATTGTATGTGCATAACAGAGAGAGAATTTAATACCGGGTGGCTGTACATTCAGATGTGAAGTAAAGAACAATTTGTCTCAGCAAAGAGCTGTATGCCACACAAGCAATGTATGAAGATGAGATGAAGAGCTGCCACAATTTGTGTTGACAAGACATTTCACATCTCAGCCTGCTGTGGCCAGTAAATGGCAAAGGCCCTGTATACACCAAAAAGCCTCTTCTACCTACTGTAAGTGACAGTCAAAGCAAGAAAAGCATTTTTAAAATGGCTGCATTGCTCTTAACAGCAAGATGAAAATGCTGCTTTATGAAGTTTGCTCACAAGGATTATTCATTTGTAGAAGAGAATTCACTATCTCCTTATACATATCTCCATTAGAAGATACATGATTTGGAAGAAATTATTTGGGCCTTCTGCAGCCCTGCATTTCTCTTCTATTCATTAAAGTCCCCTGATTTCTTTCCTTTAGGTTTCTGCAGGGGCCAGGGGGAAAAAAGTGTCAGGGCTATAAAGAATCTATTGGTCAAAACTAATATAACTCTTAAAGCAACAGCAACTTTTTTTACCCGCCTGGAAAAATTAAGTCTATTTTAATGAAAGCAGCATTGCTCAAGGGAAGTCCAAAGCTGTCCATTCAGATCATTTTCAAAATGTGCACAGCTAGCTAATCTGCATAACATTCATATGCAAAGGCAGTATATTACTGAATGCCAATTTCTAAGCTGTAATAGCAGGAGAAAGCAACTGGCATTAAGTCATTGTGTTATTATGGGAAACAAAATCTGGATGTGATGGATATTTGGTTTAATCCAGCTGAGTTTTTCTTCCCAGCATCTTGTGTCTTCATAGGATGATGATGATGATGATGATGATGATGATGATGATGATGATGATGATGTTTTAAATTTTTTTGCAACCATATGGGTTTTAGCAAAACAAAATCATACTTATCAACTCTAAAAAACATAATCAGGGGACTTGTTCAATCAGCAAAACATAAACAGAAGCCCAGCTACACATAAGGTACTTAAAACGTAACAATCACCAGCAGATAAAATATAACTTGATGATAAAATGCAAGCCAATACAATTTAGCCAGTATAATGTTGGAACAATTCATTTCCTTGATGAAATTGCACATCACCCCACTTTGTTTATTTCTATAAGTAAATTTTGAAAAGAAAAACTCTCAACTTTATTGATATGATGAGGATTATCTCTGTTAACATATGGAATACTCAGTTATGTTGGGAAATGCAATCCAACATATCTTGCGGGGCCGAGCTGAGGAATTTGGTCAGTTCCTGCAGGATAAGATCGCTCGGATTCGGGGGGGGGGTTGAATGCCAATTTGCCGTGGTCTGATGCCGAGGGTGCAAGTGGTCTAGCTAATGTAATCTGGACTGAGTTCGATCCTGTTTCTGAGGATGAAGTGGACAGGATTATGCGACAACTGAGTTCTACCACATGTTTGTTGGACCCATGCCCTTCCTGGTTGGTCTATGCCTCCAGGGAGGTGACATGCGGCTGGCTCCGGGCAGTGGTCAACGCTTCCTCTGGGGGAAGGTACCTTTCCCGCTGCCTTGAAGGAGGCAGTGGTGAGGCCTCTCCTGAAGAAGCCTGCCCTGGACCCAGCCGAATTGAACAACTTTCGTCCGGTCTCCAACCTTCGCTTTCTAGCGAAGGTTGTCGAGAGTGTGGTGGCTCAGCAATTTCCACTTTTCCTGGAGGAAGCGGACTACCTGGATCCGTACCAATCGGGCTTTCGACCCGGGTATAGCATGGAGACGGCATTGGTCGCACTGATGGATGATCTCCTGAGGGCTTGGGACAGGGGTTTTTCCTCTGTCCTGGTCCTGTTAGATCTCTCAGCGGCTTTCGATACCATCGACCATGGTATCTTATTGCAGCGTCTTGGGGGGTTGGGAGTGAGAGGCACTGTATTGCAGTGGTTCACCTCCTTCCTCTCGGGACGCTCGCAATCAGTGTTGGCGGGGGGCAGAGGTCGACTCCAAGGGCTCTCACTTGTGGGGTCCCTCAGGGGTCGGTCCTCTCGCCCCTCCTGTTCAACATCTATATGAAACCGCTGGGTGAGATCATCCGCGGCTTTGGGGTGAAGTATCATCAGTACGCTGATGATACGCAGTTATACATCTCTACCCCAGGCCACATCAGTGATGCCCTCTCCGTGATGTCCCACTGTTTGGATGCGGTACGGATCTGGATGGACAGTAACATGCTTCGGCTCAATCCTGCTAAGACAGAGTGGCTGTGCGTATAGACATCTCGGCCCAGTCAAGAGATTCCATCTTTGGTCATGGGGGGAGAGGTGTTACCCCCCATGGACAGGGCACGGAATCTGGGGGTCCTCCTGGACTCACGGCTCAGGTTGGAGGAGCAGGTGGGAGCCGTGGCCAGGGGGGGCTTTGCCCAGGTCCAGCTGGTTCGCCAGTTATGCCCATATCTGTACCGAGATGCCCTGCGCACGGTCACTCAGGCACTTGTCACCTCACAGCTCGACTACTGCAATGCTCTCTATCTAGGACTGCCCTTGCATACCATCCGGAGACTTCAACTGGTGCAAAATGCTGCCGCGCGGGTTGTGATGGGAGTTTCCCGGTTCTCCCATGTTACGCCCCTCCTGCGTGGCCTGCATTGGTTGCCGGTTGCCCTCCGAATGAGATTCAAGGTTTTGGTATTGACATTCAAAGTCCTACGAGACATGGGTCCGGGCTATCTATGGGAACGTCTACTGCCGGCATCGAATACCAACCGCCCTGTACGAGCGCACAGGCAGGGGCTCCTCGGCGTGCCGTCTGCAACTCAATGTCACTTGGCGGTGATGCGGGGGAGGGCCTATTCTGTGGCGGCTCCCGCCCTATGGAACCAACTACCTCTGGGGCTCCACCTGGCCCCTGACCTCCGCACCTTCTGCCACGACTTGAAAACTTGGCTGTTTGAGCGGGCTGTGCTGTGCTGACTCCTCTGGGGGGGGGTTGTTTTATAATTTGTTTTAGTAATTTGGCTTGTGGGTTTAATTCTATTTTAGGTAATTATTTATTGTATTGGTTTTAATTGTGAGCCGCCCCGAGTCCGTTCGGGAGAGGGGCGGCATACAAGTCAAATAAATAAATAAATAAATATCTGAAAAGGGAAAGATTGGCAAAGATTTGGTTAACTAATTAGACATTCTATAAAATTTGAATTTCTTTTATTCAGAAATGGTTTTTTTCTGCTTTAGACTTTAATCACCTCATCAACTCTTAACACAAAATATCAAGAAGTCTTAATTAGAAACTCAATATGAAATATAGATTGTGAGAAGCCCATTATTATGCACAAACATATAAGTACAAAGTAGCAGAGAATGAAAAACATTAAATTAGACACCTTGAAAGAAAAAAAAAGCATTTTTCTACAAAGCAAATTGTAGTGTGTGTGATTTTTTTTTTTAAATGCCAGCCTAGGGAGAGCTTTTAATTAAAGTCAAAGACAAGTTTAACTGTCTATGGGGAAAAATAATCTAACCCAGCAAGAACTAAATTTATAAAATAAATGCATGCTGAAGCCCAAGGGCCTTCTTCTCAACCATCATTTATTTACGGGATGAGATACGTTGGTAGAAAAACCCTATCAATGAGAGGTTGTATACTTAACCTCTGTGAACATGCATAAATTAGCACTGCTATATGTTTGCCAGCTCTTGGTACACAGATAATTTCTTCTTCTTTCGCCACAAAGAGAAATAAGAATGTTGATACCAAGCCACTAGATTCGCTGCCTATAAATGGTGCTGTCTGTACTAATTTCCACTGCAAAAGCAGTCTCCGTGTATCTAGTTTGCCTGTTTATGTCTGTGAATGCCGCTAAATTAAAATGGTTAGTGGTGCTGAAGACTAAGATAAAAAAGATATAAATGATTCCTACAGTCACAAACTCTTGGCTTAACCTACCTTCCTGGGCTGTTGTGACAGTAAAATGGGAGAAGAAATCATGTGTACTAACTTCAGCCTTTGAGAGAAAGTGTAGGTTCACCTTCATTTCACAAAATAATTAATCAACGGTATTTTCTTGCAGAGGCCACTCATCTTGTGACAGTTGGCTTTATGCCATCTTCCTTGTCCATCAGATTTGATGAACAAGTTGAACTGATTTGATAAGTGGACTAAAATGCCGGTGTGCCCTACCACCATGCTATTTGCAAGAGACAGAAAATGTTAGTTCAACCAGTTCGATATTTCCAGCAAAATAGACTTCCCCTTTTCTTAATACCTAACCAGTTTCTCTTTCCAGTATGTTACTATGCATGGAAACGTACTGATTGAATTGAGTTGCATTTTACAACAAGGTGTTTGATGGGATATATCCTTCTTGCTCTACCCCCATGTGATCCCCATTTTTTTTTTCTGAATGACTAGGAGACTCTGAGCAAATTTGGGATGTTAATAGGATATCTGGGAAGGGAAGCCAAATTTGTGAAAGGGATCCTGTTTTATGGCTGAAAATGTATTTCCCAATCATAAGGTGTAGATCAGTTCTAGAATCAAATTTGCACAGAGGGACATCAAATCTTGCATCCAAACTTTGATATAACTTAATAGTTATAGGCACATTGATTTATTGCAGCTTTGTCTTGGACTTACATAATCTTTTTTTTAAAACGTGTGTATCCCCATTTATGAACCTTCTCAGGAAACTATCATCCTACAGCTGTGTAGAAAGAAGGGTTTCCCTTTTTCTTAATTTTGATCTCTCTTTGTAAAGCCATTCTTGTGCGCTAAAGAAATCTGCATGCTGAACAATACAGCAGAAGAATATTAATGATGTCTCTGCACATGAAAAGCTTTATTTTTCTCACAGACTTAGCAGCCCACCTCAGATTCATTGTAGCTTTTAGCATTTCTCCAGTGTAATTTTTGGTATATTTTAAGAATACATTTCTTCAGATGATAATCACAAAGTAATTTACTATTATTGGCACTGGAGCGTGCACAGATCTTTGGATAGTGGCATAAAGTAGATGTAGCAAGAACAATAAGAAAATTAACAATAGTACAATTTAGAAGGAGAAAGGCAAGGCTATTATCCTAGCCTAGAAATCAGGGACATACAGAGGACATGCATATATTTATAGCTCCAGAAATATCCTATCCTGCCAACATCAGTCTGAAGGTAGCACATTCTCCCTTGTTCCCTATTCAAGGAAGTAGACTCACCCCAATCTCTCTGGGGCAATTATCTTTGCAGTATTTTTTTTAATGTTTGAGGTATTTTCATTTTTCTGCCCTTTGTGGTCTGTATTCATCTACTACTTTTCCTCCCTTTTTTTTTAAATTACATTTATATGTCACCCTTCTCCGAAGACTCAGGGCGGCTTACAATTTTTGGGATACAACCTAATGCGCTCAGCAATAGCCTTCATTCCATTGTATATGCCTGCTTATTACTAAGCGGCATTTTTACAAAGTCAGCTTATTGCCCCCAACAATCTTGGGTCCTCACTTTACCTACCCCGAGAGGATGGAAGGCTGAGTCAACCTTGAGCCTGGTGGGATTTGAGCCTACAGCAGTTGTAGGCAGCTGGAACTTAAGTGCAGGCAATTAACAGCCTGAGCCACCAAGGCCCTTTTGAAGAGCAAACTGTTCTACGTAGGGATTTTGTATAGAGATTCAAAACAAAGAGTATACAAATCATCTTTGCTGGTCAGCTGTTGTCCTCAGGTTTTAGAGATGGATGGAGTACAGTGAACATTAACACAAAGAGGGAGAAAAACATTCTTTTCCCAAAGACCAAGTTAATACTTCCCTGTCCATGTCTTCTGATGAGAATGATCTCCAAAGTTCAAGAAGCCAAAGCATGAATCTCTGAACTTTGCATCTTATATTTTATATTTATTTTTTTCATGTTTAGACCTCTGTGTTGAAAGGAAAGGGAAGCCTAAGAAAGTAATGGGTGACTATAATTAATGTGATCCTTAAAAAGAGAGAGGTGAAATGTTTAAAAGTAACCATTAAATGGTCATGGAAGAAGTACAGATGATTTCTTAAAAGACGGGTATGCAGTGATGTAATGAATACTATTATGAATACTAAACTGTATTTAGCTTGATCTCCCTTTCTTTTATCTTATTACTTTTACATCCTTGGGTTACGGAGGTTGGAAGGGAACAGTATGATGAGGATATATGTGTCTAGGTATAACATACGCTACTTTGAATGAGGAAAGATTTGTCCTGACCCAATCCACCTATGATTTAAGATGTGAAAATCTGTCAAAGCAGAGTCACCCATGAGATAATACAATGCCAAATATTTTCACCAAGAAAAATCTGACTATTGCTACTATGATTAGCAGTGTCAAGAGGACATGAAGCTATCTTCCATGACTTCTACTTAGAAGAATGCTTGAACCTTTTCTTCATTCGACTAGAATAAATAAACTAAAAATATATTAATATTCCTTGATCCTAAAGTATATTTTTCTTACTTATTTTTCTCTGAAAACAGCCATCAGGATTTGTTCTCTGGATAGATAAAAGCACAAACATTTCTAACAGCTTTGATAAGAAGACAGGTTCTGTTGTTTTCCATTTAAACAGCCCTGGGTCACTTCTCAAGGTCATGAAGGGGGAAAAAATGACCTTTGATGGTTTGGTGCCAATATGTCACAAAATGAAGCTCATAACAAGCACACACAAAAAATTCCACTTTGCTACACTTGAAAATTCAGAACCTCAGCTGAATGCAAATAGCTCAATGGCTCAGGTTTATATGAAAAGGCAATCAAAAACTGAGCATCTAGACAAACAAATAAAATATAATAATAAAATATAATTAATGAGGTGTTATTGAACAGAGACCTAATGTATATGAGCCTTATAGTAAATACGTGTAAACAGCCCTATCATCATAGGGCTGAAAACTGTGTTTTTAAAAGATCTAAGTTTTTAAAATGCAATTTTTATACTGGAGCAATTTATATCTGAAGAGCATTCCTTCCTATTGAGATCTTCATTGACTTGTATAAAACTACAGCTTTTAATCTCCAATCCCCACTGGCATTTTCATATAAGTACTGGAAATGCTATTGGGCTTTAGAGATTTAATTTAATGAAGGGGGGGGGAGTATTTCTATTAAAGTGTATAATTTTTTTCCAGCATAATATCTTGAGAGAAGCCAGACAAACTGGATTATTTCAAGTTCTAGAGGGGGAAAAATGGCTTCCCCATGCTCTTTCAAAGCTGCAACTTCACAAAGGAAGCTTAACAGTGGTGGTGCCTGCAAGGTGCCGGATAAGGACTCTTAAATCCAGACTAATTGCAAAGAGTGCCAGGCTTCTGAAGAAATCTAAATCCTATTCTGAAGGCTATGTTAGAACTTTGGAATACTTCAGTTCCTAGTATATGCCTCCATATGTGTACACGTAAAAGCATGAAAAGATTGGAAACAGGTAAAATTAACTGGCAAAGTAGGAACATGGTCAGATGCATATCTTTGGTGGCATAGACAACACCATCCATATCGAATATACAGATTCAAGAAGCTGTTGATCCTGTGTTATTTCTGATAAATATCCAACTCCACTGGGTTTTAAGTGCAGAGGAGTAGGAAGATACATCTGAAGAAAATATGTGACAGGCATTACAAGAACATCAGCTGAGCCGTAAAAGGGAGAAATGCACAAGGAAGAAACTCAAGTGTGGCCTGCCTTGATTCTCTTAGGTATAAAAAAGAGGAAAAAGGAAACTCTGGCAAGCTTTTAAGATTCTCTTCTAACTTCATATAACAATGAAGAAAATTTATAGTAGTTCCTGTGGTATCTGTTTCCTGACTTCATCTACTTTGCAGGGCTGACTGTGGTTCAACTCACAAAGAGCTCAAAGGAGATGAAAGCAAAGTCTTAGTCTCTTCCCTACAAGGAGTTACACAGTTGTGCCTTCGTTGTACACATAAACACAAACAGGTGTGGGTTTTTTTTTTTAAGCTTGCTTCCTTGAGATTTGTTTTCTTTCCTGAGCCCTCCGAAGAGCCTTGTCCTTCTCCTTTTGGTACAGTTTGGATAAGAGAAGCTGAGTAGGCATAGACACTTTTATGGAGCTGATTAGCTCTGGAAGGAGAGCAGAGCATAGGAATGGTCATCAAACTCACCTCTGTTATCTCTTGTGCTCAGGAACCATCCTCTTCTTTGTCCTAGGCAAAAATGCCACATTCTACTTCTTGAATAAAATCTTCTCTACTTAACAGAGAAGTTTTAACCCAAACACACATTTATGTTTTTATATATATAATTTATCTCCCACCTTCATAAAAACTAGCTGGTTCATAAGAACAATCAGTTAAAGCAACACCCATTACAGCAGCATAACACAGCTTCTCAAGGCCCCAAAGTCCTACCCTTCTAAACTTTAAAAGTGTGGAGCCCAATTAAATCTCAAGGATCCAATAACACAGATAAATAGACCCTACATGCAGAAAGTGGTCCCATAGTTGTTATATATGTTTTTAGGTCAGGACTGGCACTGGATTATATTTGAAACATACCAACATCCATTTTGATGGAGATCTCAATCATTCAGATCCTAGTTGTCCCAAAGATGCTTTTTTCAAAAGGCAACTGTACTTTCTTGGGGTTTTTTTCCTTTGAAAAAAATGCCATTCCCCACCAATTAGTTAGCACTAAAGAAGCTTCTTAGATGAGAAGTGAAACGTTTTCAAAAAGAAAGAAAAATCAAGTATCCTGTCCTATGCACACACACCAAGGGTTTAAGTCTTTATTGGGACTGTAAAGTACAGTCATCAACTCAAATAGTATTCCTCAGGATTCATCCCCACACAGGACCTAGTGCAAAATCAAATGAGTCCAATTCTTACATCCAGAAGCACAGAGCAAGTGCATAAAATACCCTCACTAGGTTCAAGTCCAAAGGCTAGAAAGTGAGTTCAAGTCCTATCTTAGCCATGAAAGCCAGCTGGGTGACTTTGGGCCAATCACTCTCCCTCAGTCCAACCTACCTCACAGGGTTGTTGTTAGTGGAGAAAATAAGAGGAAGAAAGTGTGGTGGATTTCCCTTCTTGAGTTATTTGTAAAAATAATAAAGGCAGGATATAAATACATACATACATACATACATACATGCTAGTATGCAATTTCAGCTGGGTTTGTCCCATGCAGTTCCATACTGTCTCTAGATATAAGATAAGAGTATCCATCGTAAAATATACTGTATATGGTCTGGGGTGGAGATAAATTATTGAATATCATCAACCTAAACTGACAAATGAACTGACTCAAATAACATTAGTAAGCATTAAAACTAAAGAACAACTGAATGCTCGATCTTTTCACTATAAGAATGTGTGACTATCAATTTCATTCACTTTTCTTTTTTCAATTCATTTTGGCTGCTTCAATACCTATTGGCAGATATATTTTTCCACAGATACGTATCAGAACTGTACAGATTTCTATATGTAAGCTCGTTTTTATTTTCTCTGGTTGCAACATTTCAGTTATTTTTCTTGGTTGTCATCCTCTACTTTTCCGTTTGCAAATCTATCAAACTTGAGATTTTCCCCATTTTTTGCTTGGTAGCTTGAAGTAAGTTGTAATGTATTGTACAATCTGACCTAGATATTTGAATACACAATGTATCTTGTGATTTGAGAAATCTGAAAAAACTAATCTTTGTTTTTTGTCCTCATCTAAAATTGTATGTCATAGGTTTTTTTTACCTTTTTACTGTGCCAGTTACCTCTATATTTTTGGTGAATAATCTGCCCCTGAGTTTTTATATGTCTATGTTTGTGTTTACTGAGGATACAATTTCAGTATATTTCTTTCATAAATCAATTAATATGCAGTAAAAGATATCCCAAATGTTTAATTGCCCTCTAACTCACTGTGGCCTTTCACAACAAATCAAACCTAGTACACATCAATAAAGTAATATATATAATGAATGCAGATTCAACAGCTGTCTACATCTAAGATATGACAACAAAATGTGCAACAGATATGACAGATGAAAAACAGGGGATAGTCTCCTCCAAGTAATGCACATTGAAGACTTTTTTTCTCTCCGTGGCAGTCTTGTGTAAAGTTCAAATGTCAAAGTTACCTCCTCCCCCGCTCCCCCGAGACTTCAAGTAGATATTTTGGGTGAAGTAATTTCTTCTGCCTGTCTGTTTTCTATTAGAGAACATCAAATGTAGCCATAAAATGCCATCTGTTTCAAGCAAATCTAATTTGCTACTCCTATAATAATGATTATTTCATTTTCTCTCTGATAAATGTGGCAATATTAGATGATGGTTGTTGGGGAAAATGTGCTGCTACATTAGTTAAATCATAGTAAAAACAAAACAAAAATATATTGAGCAATGGCAATAAGAAAAGAGGTGTCTTGGATAAGTGACTTGTTTTTCAATGTTAGTAACACAAAGCAGTCATGGGGAAAAGTTTATCTCTTTGGATGCTAAAAATCAATGACTATTTGATAGCATATAATCAATCAATCAATCAACACAAAGCACACTGTCTTTTTTTTTTAACTCTGTATGGCTCCATCATTCCTCCCTTAAACCTTCACTTCCAAGTTCGGGAATGACTATTTTTCTGATTACTTTTTATAGGAAGGTGATATATCCAGTCTTTAAATTTATGATAGAAGGAGGACTGAGCTACCTGAAATTTTCAAAAAGCCTTGCTTAGAGTCCAGACCACTGGTACAGCACCCAAAATGAACCCTATAAAACTGCACAGCAAACCCTGTAATGTAATCTAGAAACGAAATGACTCCCATAACTCAGATGACAGACCACCATTATTTTGTCATTTAACCACAGCATTTATACTGGTTGCAATGGGTTTATACAGCAACGTGCAGAGAATTGGAGATCCCATCTGTCTCATTTTCTCAACAGTGGAGAAAAAGGGCAAAGCTGACTGTCTTCAGTCAACTTAAAAGCTTCACTATCAAAAGGGGACACATGAAAACAGGTTTACTGAAATACAGTACCACATTACTCAATGTAAACACTTCATATGGATAATAGCACAAAAATAAATTGCAGCACTGAACAAATGTTTTTGGGCAGCGTGTACTTTTGAACATTTGGACATCTGAGTGTGTTATGCACAGCTTCTACAATAAGTTGGATATGACTAGTTGTGAAATATTTATTTACTAGGGAGATAACTGATAAATTTAGTGATACTTTCCCAAATCCAACTGGCCTTTCTAGTCTTTTTTTCAGGTATAATTCCCAACAATACCCTTTTGTCTATGGAGATTCTCAGTCATCCAGGTTATGGTTGCCCCAAATGTGCTTTTTCAAGAGCAACATGATATATGGAGTACAATGCAGTGAGCCATGCACAGACCTATACATTGGGAAAACAAAACAACCACTTCATAAATGCATTGGCGCAACATAGGAGAACAAACCCATCAAGACAAGTTTCAGCAATTCATCTGTATTTCAAAGACAAAGGCCACTCTTTTGAAGACAGCAAAGTGTTCAAGAGGACCTCTGGTTTGAAAGAGGGGATAAAGAGGCCATCTATGTCAAAATCAAATAGCGCTCTCTCAACAGAGGGGGAAGGATATGGCATCATCTATCTCCAGTCTACAACACAATCCTTTCAACAGTTCCAAGAAGGCTCCATACCACATTTACACCACTCAGGTGACCCTGATGACACAGTTAAACCTCCAGGTGGCCTTAATGACTTGCTAAAATAATGCAAATGTCCAGCTGTCTGCAAGGAGTACAAATCAGAGGTGGCATTCAGCAGGGTCTGACCAGTTCTGGAGAACCGGTTGTGGAAATTTTGAGTGGTTTGGAGAACTGGCAAATATCACTTCTGACTGGAGATTTTACAGTATCCTTCCCCTGCCATGCCCACCAAGCCACGCCCACAGAACTGGTAGTAAAAAAAAAATTGAATCCCACCACTGGTATAAATCCTTCCATTCCCCACCATCCAGTCAGAGCTGAAGAAGTTTCTTGGATGAAAAGTGAAACGTCTTCAAAGAAAAACCAGAAAGTCCAGTTGCCTCTTGAAAAAAGCACCTTTGGGATTATCCCTTTGTACCTTTCACTTTGGGATGATAGCCTGCCTTGATTTCACAATGAAAACATGAGCTATGGCTACTCACTCTGTAGACTACAGCACATTCTTGCAAATGGTATTGTTGTGGGAGACAAGCTTTTTGAAGCATACTTACTTCCCATGTTTTAACAATTGAAGCAAAGTAGGACATAGATTCTTGCAGTTGCCAAAAGAGGGCAACATGAAACTTGATCCTGGAACACCAGCCTGCCTATTATTAATGCATTTCAAAAAAACATGTAAGAAATGCTTTTCCTATTTTGTCTAAAGTATTCAAAGTTTCTTATCCTTCTCTTGCCTTCTGCTTTATGCAAACCTGAAATAAATGGCTATGAGTTCCCTCAGCTGCTTCTTATAACTGATATATAAGATGTAAGAATCATATGTTCCATTAGTTGTTTACAATAACATTAGTTATTAGTTCAATACTTACAAGTATTGAAGAAAAATCAAACATTTATCAAGAGTACATTGCAGCCATCTCCTCTCCCCTTTATAATCAAATACAAAAATGATATTTTGAATGTACTTGCATGTCTAAGTGATAAAAGATAGGTCTTGTCAGAGCCTTAGGCAAAATATCCCATTCAATATTTTTTGACTTCTTTGAACTCATAGCTCCTGCACAAAGGGCAGATAGTTGTTGTGGCAAGAGAACTTTTGAGCAGCTCTACCTTGTGCATTAACTATACCTGCTCCTAGATTGGGAGGCCCTTCAGACAGTATGGTCTAGTTACCTCATGAGTAAATTATTGCAATGTATTCTACATAGAGCCATGAGGAATGTGCTGTCCAGCCAGTATATAGTTAATGGGAAGTGGGATAGTTAGTTAGGAATTGGGAGCTGTCCCCTTAAGGGAATGTATCATGGTAAATGTAGTTAAGGTATCCTGGGAAATGTAGTCCATGCCATGACCTCCCCAAACCCAGCAAGGGTCAATTCAGTGACCAATCAGGATTACAGATGTGGCCACATGACATGGACTACATTTCCCAGTATACCTTAACTACATTTACCACAATGCATTCCCTTAAGGGGACAGCTCCCAATTCCTAACTAACTATCCCACTTCCCATTAACTATATACTGGCTGGACAGCAGAAAGGAAATGTCCAGAAGCTATTGCAAAAACAAAAAGGACAGAAGAATTCCTTGAGCCTTGACAAGGAATGTAGTATTAGGAAGAGCCTCAGGTTGCCTCCTTCCTAACTCATTGGGTTCCCACAGTTCATATGTCTCTCATCCTGGTGATGATCTGAGGTCTTTAAAACATGGTTGCTTTCCCAAGCCTTCAAGATATGATTATTATGGAGCCCCTATTATAGCTCTGTATATTGGATATTATTGTCTGGATGCTTTTTGAATTTTTCTGTTTTGAACTGTTAGTCACCAGATTTATATTCTGAAGCCAGGCAGTTTTCAAATCCAATCACTCAATCAATCAATCAGGCAATCTCAAGCTAATGGAAACTTATTTTGGTTCTGAAGATATGCTAGGTCCAGGACAAAGACTTGTGGATCCTTTAACATCTTCTTTCACAGTTAGGTTATTCTCAAATAAGGCCAAAACTTTAAGCTTCTATGTGTCACCACACACCAAAAGTTCTCATGGATTTTGATGTGAGGGCATACGTAGATATGGAGGAGCGTAGGAGGTCTATACCACATTCCTTTTTAGTTATTTGACACCAGAATTCTACAAATATCTATTCAGAACATATTTTCACAGATTCAGAAAGCCAATGATTGAATGTGTCACTGAAAAATCTCAGCTTTCTTTTAGAAACTATCAGCCAGCAAAAGAACAGTCACATATTGATGACATGCTTAGAGTAAACATTTGTCCTTCACTTGCTGCTAATCTTAGATGAAGCATTTTTTTCTGTACATTTTCGTAGTCTCTTCTTTAAAATGCTAATGAAGCATTAAGAAGAGAATGTGGAGACCACTGAGCTATTGCAGCCTCATGTTACCCATATTGCTTTATGATCTGAACAGCTAAATGGCCAAGTGCTCTAATATTCAATTAATGACTTGAAGGAATTCAGGGAAAGCAAAAGCCAAGGAAGCAGGTGGGGTTTGGGAGAAGGATTGTGCAAGATGTTGTTTCTATGATCTGTGTTAGCCCGGATGATTCACTCTGATGAAGGTTAATGAGGATAGTTCAAATGCTAGGATGTAATTAAATAGAAATAATTAAAGTAGCTGACACTCTGGTAAGCAGCAAAAAATCAAAGAGGAAAGCAAGCCTGAATTTTGTTAATCATTTCTTATTAAGACACAGAATGTAAGGATTAGAAAATCTTTCCGATTTTCAAAACTATATGCAAAACTACCTAAATACTGTCTAAAAATAGATTTCATCCCACCTTCATCATTCTGGATCTATATACAAAAAAGAGTAAAAAGTGATGAAAAATTAAAGAAAAACTTGCATGATGCAATTATTTTAATATATTTTCCAGGAGCCATAAGATATTCTGGCCAGTTCAATGGCACAATATCTTTATTCTCAATGGTGATGGCTAGAATGATACATGTTCAGCCCAGAATAACTGGACTATGATTGTGACTGGACTATGATTTACCAGTTTGCCTATCATGATTTCCCACTTTGAAATGATAGCCAGGCTTGAAGATGGCCAATCTACCCTGAGTAGTCTCAGCTGGTCCACTGAAAATCATTCCAACCAGAGGTGGTATTCAGCAGGTTCTGACCAGCTCTGGAGAAGCGGTAGTGGAAATTTTGAGTAGTTCAGAGAACCGGCAAATACCACCTCTGACTGGCCCCGCCCCCATCTCTTCTCTGCCTCCCAAGTCCCAGCTGATCAGCTGGGTCTTCTTTTGTTGCTCTGCACAGCAGAAGAGAGCTGGAAAGCAGGTTAGTGGGGTGGGGAGAGAATGGGATTTTGCAGTAACCTTGCCCCAGGAGTGGGGAGGAATGGAGATTTTGCAGTATCCTTCCCCTGCCACGCCCACCATGCCACACCCACCATGCCATGCCCACTGAACCAGTAGTAAAAATTTTTGAATCCCACCACTGATTCCAACCATTTGATGCCAGCCTTATGAGAATAAGGTGGTATGACTACGTAAAAATAATGCTAATTGGTGCAATTCTTCGGAAACTACAGGTAGGTCCTCAACTTACAACCACAATTGAGCCCAACATTTATGTTGCTAAGTGAAAATTCATTATATGGGTTTTGCCTCATTTTACAACCTTTCCTGCCACAGTTGTTAAGTGAATCACTGCAGTGGATAAGTTAGTAACCTGATTGTTAAATGAATCTAGCTTCCCCATTAACTTTGCTTGTCAGAAGGTAGCAAAAGGTGATCCTCTGACCCTGGCATGCTACAATGGTCATAAGCGTGAAGCAGTGGCCAAGCACCTGAATTTTGATCACATGACCAGGGGAATGTTGCAAATGACTTGCAACTGTGAAAAATGGTCATAAGTGACTTTTTCCAGAGCCATTGCAACTTTGAATGGTCACTAAATGAACTGTTGCATGCCGAGGACTACCTGTATGCTTGGTCTTCCTAGAGAACAGAACCATTAGTTGCCTAAAGGCCAAAAACTGTTTGGATTTAACTATTCAGAAACTTCCGGAGACTGTACTTAAAATAGATGCCAAGCTCAAACCTTTCAGAAGTGATTTGATTGCAGTTGTGCTGTTGCCAAAAAAAGAATTGCTCAATTCAGTTATGTGCTGTAAAGTGAATAAGTAATGGCTGAACTATTTTTCAAGTCTAAGAGATTATAAAAGTTGTCAGATCCAAAGTTACTTCATCCCATTGTTAGATTATCATTGGCCATTCTAAATCTGATCCATCCAGAGGTGGGATTCAAATGTTTTCACTACCGGTTTTGTGGGCGTGGCTTGGTGGGCGTGGCTTGGTGGGCGTGGCAGGGGAAGGATACTGTAAAATCTCCAGTCAGAGGTGGTATTTGCCGGTTCTCTGAACTACTCAAAATTTCCACTACCAGTTCTCTAGAACTGGTCAGAACCTGCTGAATACCACCTCTAGATCCATCCTGGGTGGCTTGTTGAATACCTATCCCTGCGTGAGAGACATACTTTCATGTTCTATATGAGGAAACTCTCACTTTATCACTTAATTATCTTCTAGAGATCAAACACTTAAAAAAAACCCAGTTAAAATGGGGCAAAGTGCCCAACCACGATTGTATTCTGGCACAGCTAATGGAAGGCAAACAGATTGATGGGCTGGCAACAATATTCTCTTACACAGACAATCCAGCTGACACCCCAGCTATAGTTATCTCCAATTTTTCCCCCAAAAAAGGTAGCAAAAACAATACTGCAACTACAGATCTATACAATTGTATAATATAATTTAAAAATTTATATCCAGATGCCTGAACTGGATGCTCCTGCCTCCAATTTGAGAAAAAAAGAATGTAATTAAGAATGAACGGTCCACCCTGATTATGCAGCATTTAGCTAAAAAATGTGCAACAAAAATTCCCATATGTTCATTGCTTCAATGAACTTTAGGGCAGGCTGGATTCAAGAGTTCTACAATCAACGAACTGCTGTTATAGAGTTGCATGACAACATATGCCTCAAAAAATAATATAGTCAGCCTAGGCCTCTGATCTGATTTCAATAGCCAAGAGAGTCAAGCAAAGCTGAATTCTTGTTCCTTTCTTGGTTAGTATTTATATAAATTCCCTCATAAATTGACTTCAGGGGATCTATTTACATGTCCTCAAGCTGGCAAATAAACATCTTTCTATCTGGCTTTATACTGTCATCTCATCATTAAGCCAGATCAACCTCAGGAGCATTCTTTACACCTTTGTTCAACACTGCCAAGAGACACAGATAATTATTAAGTATCACAAGACAAAAGTCACATTTCTTCCCCATAACACCAAGATCTAGAGATGGCATACAGGACAATACAGGATAGAACAAGCCTTAAAATTTCAGTCTTCAGAAGAAAAACAGCTTATGCTAATGATACTTCC
Source organism: Naja naja (assembly GCA_009733165.1). NCBI lineage: Eukaryota > Metazoa > Chordata > Lepidosauria > Squamata > Elapidae > Naja > Naja naja. Next base: position 66,589,795 of record CM019150.1, read on the forward strand.
TCGAGAAGAGTTGTGATAATAGTTGGATTCCATAGAAAACAGATTTTTTTAATTTGAACTGTTATTTGAACTTTTTGCAGTGCAATCAGTCATTCAGTAATTATATGGGATGCAATCAGGATTTTGCTCTAGTACAAACTCCTTGAAAAAATTCCCTCAAGGTAGGTTATTTTTTTCAGATCTTCTGCCTTTCAGTCCCCAAGTTACATGTTAAGGTCCCAGGTTATCGCAAAATAAAACTAAAATGCTTCTAGATATTCTGCTGATTGATTTCTCTTGGAATTAACTGGAATGTTGCTGCTAAACCATTGAATAGTTTTAAAATTACCTTATGCAAGAGCACCTCAGTTATATCCCTAAGGATATCATCCAAGTGTCTACTATCTAGGTAAAGCTATCTAAGACTAGATAAGGCTAAAAATATATTGACTCACATTCATACACATACACAAAGATTTTGAAAGTATCATTCTAAAAGCTTACCTGTAGACACTTATCTATCCTAAATATCAGTGGGCATTCACTAGATCCTGATCAAATATTCTACCATCTGCTCATTCAGAAGGTGGGTTTCAGAATAGAATAGAATGGAATGGAATGGAATAGAACAGAATGGAACGGAACGGAACAGAATAGAATCAAAGCAGCTGCACTTCAAAAGCAGGAAACAAAGGTCACAACTGGTTTGGTCTCAGCTGAACTTTGGAGCTACCAGCTCAGCAGAATCGGGTCGAACCGGTAGCATCCCACCTCCGGTCTGTAGATATTTTCACAGCCCTCTTTTTGACTCGTGCAGTATATAGGTCCTCAATGGAAGGCAAGTTGGTAGCAATTATTTTTTCTGCTGTTCTAATTATCCATTGAAGTCTGTGTCTGTCTTGTTTGGTTGCAGAGCCAAACCAGACAGTTATAGAGATGCAGATGATAGACTCAATAATTCCTCTGTAGAACTGAATCAGCAGCTCCTTGGGCAGTTTGAGCTTTCTGAGCTGGTGCAGAAAGAACATTCTTTGTTGTGCTTTTTTGATGCCATTTTTGAAGTTAGGTGTCCATTTTAAGTCTTGAGATATGATAGAACCTAGAAACTTGAAGGTCTCTACTGTTGATACTGTGTTGTCTAGTATTGTAAGAGGCGGTAGTATAGAAGGGTTTCTCCTAAAATCTACCATTTCTATGGTTTTGAGTGTGTTTACTTCAAGATTGTTCCGGTTGCACCACAAGGCTAGTTGTTCAACCTCCCGTCTGTATGCAGATTCATGCCTCAAATGAGACCAATCACTGTTGTATCATCTGCAAACTTCAGTACTTTAACAGAGGGATAAAATTTCAGTCCAGAGTTCAGTCCAGTCACATTTTCATTCAGTTTCTTTTAACTGATTGCAACTCTAAGGGTATATTTTTCATTGTCGGATTTTATTCTTTGACAATATGATTGAAATTCCATAGCACAATGGAACCCTGGATGGAAACAAGAACCATTTTGATTTCTAAAAATATATTTACTGTTAGTAAAGTGTCAAAGCAATTCATCCACTTGTTTTATACCTAGCATAATTAAGCTGGGGTGGCTTTGAGTTTCTTTTTGATCACCCTAGGTGGCAATCCAGACAAGAAGCACAATCAGGAGTACTACTTTGAAATTTGCTCCCTGTGAATGAACAGGTAAGCTAAGAAAGGGATACTTGACACTTGTTTAAAATAAAGTTTAAATAGTTAAAACCCGGGTTTTAATTTCATGAGTCATACTAGCTATAAAGGGAATAATCTCAAGTCAGACGACTCTCAAGCTGTGAAAAGACTGAAAGAAAGATAAAATGATAGAATTTTTGCTCATATCCACTCAATTCTCTTTGTAGGATGACCTTTTTTTCCCCTTCATAGGAAGTCTTGTGCACAGTTAGAATTAAAGAGAAGAAATAGCTCTTAAAGCCTCCATGTCAAAATCCATAACTCTGTGTCTTGTCTTGTGTGCATCAAAGTGCCAGAGTATTGTACTCCATGTATTGATTACTTCAGATAAGGTATGATTCCATTTCCTCCCCAAGGTTTTCCGTTCATTGGTTTTCTTTTGTTCGTAGATTATAGTTATAGTTCTACAAACTGTGTTCATATACTCTATACATCAGCCTTCCCCAACCTGAACAATTAATTTCTAGAAAACTCTGAGAGTCTGACCTATAACATCTTCCTGATATAATTCCTATTGTGTACTGCCAATTATCAACATCTCTAGTTCCATGAATTGTCCAGTTGCACATATACAATTATAGGAAACGGGTAATGTTCAACTGATAAATCTGCCATTTTCTCTTCAATTGAGAGTCCCTGGGTGGAAGGTCACAGGGAAGTCCAATAGCACTGATTAGTGCCCCATTTTTGGCAAAGGCTCAGAGTCCAATTTATAGAATAAGATAATGATTTACCCTGGATTTCATTTGCCTTTTTGCTATCCCTTCACCAAGGAGAGGTCATTTTAGAGCTCATCAAAGTTTTGTTGGGTTTTTTTTTTGTTGGGTTTTTTTTTCTCAGTCAGTCAGTTAGTCATTCACTCATTCACTCTTGCATAGAAAGACTGTTGTGCAATAGAGTTGTTATGCAACATACCTAAGGAATACCAATCATGCTCCCTCGGGTGATATTACAATCACAGACTGTTTGAACTCCATCAAAATGTCTATAGCATATGCTGGGCTTTTCTCCACTAGTGACTTAAAACGTTCTCCATTTGTGCTTGAATTTGCAGGCATGGATAGAACCATGAAGTTTATTCTATCCATTGCCAATCCCTATGTTACCTCTGTTACCAACCATCTGACTTCTCTTACATATTTTCCATACTTTGAGGCTGCCCTTGGGTAATACTGGAATCAGGATAAAAGCATTATATGCTAAGGACAACTTATATCTACCTTAGTCATGGCAGAAAAATTATGTTGCCTAACATATGTGCCAGAACACAATTATGCCAGAACACAACTATGGTTAGATGCAAGTGGGAAAAAAACTCATAAACACTTTCCTTTACTAGCTTGAAATTGATTTGAAAAATCAGAAGTCTTGCAAAACAGATCCTGCCATTAAAGTGCGTATTTTCATACACTGTAGTCCTCAATTTACATCCACAATCAGGATTAGAATTTCCACTGCTAAGCAATGTGGGCAAGTGAGTTGCACCCAATTTTACAACCTTTTGCCATGGTTGTTGAGCAAATAATAGCAGTTGTTAAGTGAATCATGTGGTTATCAAGTGAATCCGGCTTCCTGTTGACTTTGCTTGACAGAAGCTGGCCGGAAGGTCACAAATAATGATCATGGGACCCTGGGACACTGTAGTTATCATAAATACATGCTGGTTGCCAAGCACCCTAATTTTAATCACATGACTATGGGGATGCTATGACAATCATAAGTGGGAGAAGTCACTTTTTTCAGTTCTGTTGTAATTTTGAATGATTGCTAAACAATTGGTTGTAAGTTGAGGACTACCTGTATATGTATGTATGTTAGTATATATCAGGGATCTGCAACCTTAAACATTCAAAGAGTCATTTGGGCCCGTTTCCCACAGAAAAGAAAACACCAGGAGCCAATAATTTAACAACCAGAGTGACTGGGTGGGTGTGCCCAACTCGACATCACTCACTCCCACCCAGTCACCTCCTGCTCTGGAATATGGAGCGAGCCTCCATCCCCTGCTATCACCCTTACCTTCTCAGGACAGGTGAGGAATTAATGGGGAGGGGAGGGGCCAGCCAGTGGTGGGGTCAGCTGACAGGGAGCCACAGCAGAGGGCCGAAAGAGCCGCATGCAGCTCCAGAGCCGCAGGTTGCAGATCCATGGTATATATGTTAGTATGTATGTATGTATGTATGTATGTATGTATGTATGTATATGCATATATATTGTTCTAACCCAGTTCCCCAAACACAACAAACCCTCTGTTCCTTTACTCTATTCCCAACGATTCCTTTATTAGGAGCGCCCACAGCTCCGACAAAAAGCCTCTCTCTCACAGCAGCCTAACAAGTCTGTCTGGCAGGGAGATAAATAGTTGTCTGCCACATCTATTCATCTCTCCCCCCTGCCTTTTGTCCCCAGAGCTAGTGTGGGGCTTTGCTAGCAGTGGTGGCTCTTCCATCCCAAGGATCGGCCCACAGATTTCCACTCCTCTCCTCTGCCTTCTATGCATCTGTGCATCAGGCACTGGATCCAGCTGTTCCTCCTTTCCTAATCAGCCACCTCCAGACCTGGGGGTTGTTGACTCTCCATCTGAGGGCTGACGGATGGCCCAGGCTCTGCCTCTGTCTCTCTCTCTCTCTGACAGCTCCATTCCTTCTTTCCCCTCGGAGCTCTCAGGTTGCCTTGATGCTCCCACACCTGATTTGGCTGCTGGAGGGGTGGCTGCCAACAGTCCACAACACACACACACACACACACACATACATTTGCATGTATATAGGAAAATTGTTCCTACCTTAACCTTAAAATATATATTTAATATTTGTTATCCCAATAAACATATGCATGTTTATTGCATGTATATATAGGAATATTGTTCCTACCATATCAAGGGATATGTTAATTTATATGTCTAATTTCTGTTAGGAAAAGTCTTATTTTCTCTTGAAGCTTTCCACAAATTACTGATGTTTGTGAAGTCCCAAACCCTTGGTTACTTTTCAAAGCATGCTTGTTATATTGAGAGAATTTGCAGGGAGTTTTCTGATAAACGTGTCTCTTGTCAAAACTACTTTTCTTAGAAAAAGTAGTTGTCAAAAACTTGCAAAATTTGTTCCTATGGAATGTATAATTCCATCCTTCATCTGATGTGACTTAATTGGGAAAGAAATGCTCTGAGGAACAGGCATTGTTTTCCTTATCACTTTTAAATCCACCTGCCAAAAGATCTGCATAAATCACTAAGAATAGAAACAGGTTTGATTTGTAAGCTTTCTTCTTCTTTTTTTGGTAAATAGTAGGGCTACCGTTACTTGCTTATCTGGAGAAGACTGCAGCTCAGCAATCAAACACTCCAGACAGAGTTAAAGGCAGGCAGTTGGACAAATATAGAAGTGGCATGAGATTTATTATTTTTCTTTATAACAATGTGTGAGAAGGAAACATGAAAGTAAACAGATTCATCATTCAAATTGTTTTAGAAAGTTCTACATAACTTTAATGATTTTTTTTGTCTTTTGTATTGTCAAAAGAGCTTGTTTTCATAGAGGTTCGAGACATTTATGGCTTTGGAGCTGAAATATCCTGTTCCACATAAGAATTCCTGACAATACTAGAAAACTAAGAATCAGCTACAGTCTCATAGGACAAATATCAAGAGCTTGGGTACGTGACTGGTTTTCTGGGTTCAGAAATGGATCATGCCAGAATATTAAAAAACTAATTGCTTAAAGCCAAGCGATTTTCTTCACACTGTCTCTTTCTTAAGAATAGGAAAAATATACACAGGGCTACCTTTGCACTGACGAAGCGATGGATGGAAACTAATCAGTGAGAGAACCAACCAATGAATAAGGAGAAATTTCCTGATGTAACAATTAATCAGGCTTGCCTTCAGATGTTGTGAGTGCTCCAACACTGGAGGTGTTTGAGAAAAGATTGGACAGGCATTTGTCCAGAATAGTATAGGGTCTTCTCAGTGCTGTGATTCAATAGGTGTAAATTGGTTCGGTGAGGGCACGCTTTGCATGCGTGCCTAGCATTTAGAAAAGACCATTTTAGCTATAATACTTGTTATGTATGCAGGTTTGAATGTTATTGGTTAAGTTTGAACTGTTCTTGTAAAATGTCAGAAATGATTGCTTTAAAAAGTGCACTCTGATTGGCTGGCAACTGCGGCTGCTGGCTATAAGTAGCAGCCGCAGCCCAGCCAAATTGGGTCCGTTCTGAGCTGTAGTCACTAATAAACTCTTCACTGAAGCACTCCGCATCTAACTCTTCATGCAAATCTAACACTGGCGACGAAGGTGGGATCCTTCCCGAAGAGAAGACAACGCGGAGAACAAGCTGAAAGAGATGGCTGTGCTGAACACACACACACCCAGACCCGTTCGATCTGACGACAGAAGACTGGGGTTCGTATGCAGATCGTTTCCAAATGTATTTGGAGGGAAACGATCTCGCCGACATTTCCGACAAGCGGAAGAGGGCAGTCTTTCTCACCCACTGCGGTCCGGCCATTTTCAAGATGGTGAAGGCATTGGCGGGAGCTGCAGACGTGAAGGTAATAGACTGGCCCGACTTAGAAAAGTTATTAAGAGTATCGTGCCTCATTAAGAGACACGAATTCTACCGTCGGGATCAAGGGGAAAGCAAAAACGTTAATGACTTCGTGGCAAGTTTAAGGGACATTGGGGGTGCATGTGAATTTATCAACTTAGAAGAGGCCATGCATGATCGATTTGTTCTAGGCCTAAAAGACAAGGTTTTGCAGAGCAAATTACTAATGAAACCTAAGATCACGCTTAAGGAGGCCATAGAAGAAGCTTCTTCAGCGGAAGCTACCAAGTGCTCAGCAGCAGCCATGAAGAAAATTAACAAGGCCGCAAGCCATCCTGATGTGGAAAAATCCACAACAACCCATTGTGAGCAAATAGATTCTGATTCAGACTGTAGTGAGGTGGAGAAAGGAATTTATAGACTCAGAATGGAGAAGAAAAGGAAAGACCTTGGAAGAAAGAGGCAAGACTTTTATTGCAGAGGTTGTGGGGGGCCACCCCGCACTGAATGCAAGTTTTTGATACCATCTGCCTCCGTTGTGAAAAAAGAGGTCACCTAGCAAGAGTCTGCAAATCATCCAGAACTCCACCAAGCAGAAAGAAGTTTCCTGACAAAGATTTCAAGCCTAACAACTTCAGTGAGAAAATGGGGCGCAACACAGAAGCAAATGGGAAGAATGAAACTCATCAAACAGTCACCATTGGTCATTCTTCACCCTTAAGAAGCAGAAAAGTACATGTGAAGGTAGTCATTGAAGGAAGGCCTTGCCATATGGAAGTGGACTCAGGCTCCTATTTATCTATGGTGTCATGGGACACTATTCACAGGCTACTTCCCAACATTCAGAAGAAGCATTTCCAGAAGCAAGCACTGACTCTTAAAGACTACCAAGGGAACAAGATTCCAGTAGTTGGAACAAGAGAATTCAACGTGAAGTTCAAAGGCCACACCGAATGTTTGCCCCTGACCATCGTGGACAAGAACCGCCCAAGCTTGCTGGGACTTGAGTGGTTCGATCCACTAGGCATCGAGTGACTGGCATCAATCACGTGAGCAACACTGAATGGGAGGAGGCCTTGAAGTCTGAGTTTCCAGAGGTCTTCAGCGATGGATTGGGCAAGTATATGGGGACCCCTATCACTTTCAACCTAGATCCCAAGGTGCCCCCAATTCATTTAAAGCCCAGAAGGGTCCCATTTGCCTTAAAGGAAAAAATTGATGCACAATTAGATAAACTAATAGCTCAAGGAGTTTTAGAGCCCACTGACCACTCCAGATGGGAGACACCCATAGTCACACCAGTCAAGACTGATGGGCCAGTAAGAATCTGTGGAGACTATAAGGGGACATTGAACCATGCGCTTCAGCAGAGCGCATATCCAGTTCCAGTGGTGCATCATTTATTACATTCACTTGGCAGGGGCACAGTCTTTGCCAGATTGGATCTGGCCCCGGCATATCAACAACTAACAGTTGATGATGCCACTGCAGAGGCCCAAACCATGTAAAAGGTTACAGTTTGGAGTAAGCGTGGCACCAGGCATCTTCCAAAGCCTTATGGAAAGGATGCTCCAAGGACTGCCAGGGGTAGTGCCTTACTTTGATGATGTGTTAATCTCTGCTGAAAATGACACTCAATTACAAGAGAGGCTCAGAGAAGTCCTTACCAGATTCAAGAAAGTGGGGTTAAAAGTCAAGGAAGAAAAATGCACTCTTAGAACTGACAAGGTTGAGTTCTTGGGCTACATGATTGACAAGCATGGCATCCAAGTAGCAGCCGCAGCCCAGCCAAATCGGGTCTGTTATGAGCTGTAGTCACTAATAAACTCTTCACTGAAGCACTCCGCGTCTGACTCTTCATGCAAATCTAACAATATTTACCTTCTGCTGCAGCCCCAATGATCAAAAGAGCTGATGCACGGCAAACCGCTCTGCCGCGCGAATCAGCTGTGCTGAAAAACAAGGAAATAAAGCACAGGAAAAAGGCAGGATGGGTGGGCGGGGCCAAATGATCACCGGAACTACCAGTTTGCCCGAACCAGTAGAATCCCATCCCTGGGTCTTCTGCCTGTTCAGGGGGGAGGACTAGAAGATCTCCAAGGTCCCTTCCAATTCAGTCACTCTGTTATTTGTAAAGAGATCAACTGAGTTGACAGCCAAAATATAATAGAAAACAGATAATCAGAGTTGGAAGGGACCTTGTAGGTCATCCAGTAGCCCAAGCAGGAGACCCTACACCATTTCTGACAGATGGCAGTCCAATCTCTTCTTGAAAGTCTCAAGTGATGGCACTCCCACAACTTCTGAGGGCAAGCTGTTCCATTGGTTGATTGTTCTCACTATTCAGAAAGTTTCTCCTTATTTCCAGGTTAAATCTCTCCTTGTTCAGTTTCCATCCATTATTCCTTGTCTGGCCTACAGGCGCTTTAGAAAATAGCTTGACCCCTTCCTCTCTGTGGCAGCCCCTCAAATATTGGAAGACTGCTATCATGTCTCCCCTGGTCCTTCTCTTCACTAGACTAGCCAAGCCCAGTTCCTGTAACCATTCTTCATATATTTTAGTCTCCAGTCCCTAATCATCCTGCTTGCTCTTCTCTGTACTTTTTCTAGAGTCTCAACATCTTTTTTGTAATGTGGTGAACAAATCTGGATGCAGTACTCTAGGTGTGGTCTTACTAAGGCTTTATAGAGTGGTATTAGTACCTTTCTTGAACTTGATTGTATCCCTCTGTTAATGCAACTTAGGATTGCATTAGCTTTTTTAGCTGCTGCTGCATACTGCTGGCTCATATTTAGCTGGTTGTCCACTAAGACACCAAGATCCGTCTCACAGTTACTGCTATTGACCCTGGTTTCACCCAGTCTGTATGTGTACTTTTGGTTTTTCTTGCCTAAGTGTAGGACTTTACTTTTCTCTACATTGAATTTCATTTTTTTAAAATTACATTTATATGCCGCCCTTCTCCGAAGACTCAGGGTGGCTTACAATTTTTGGGATACAACCCAATGTGCTCAGCAATAGCCTTCATTCCATTGTATATGCCTGCTTATTACTAAGCGGCATTTTACAAAGTCAGCTTATTGCCCCCAACAATCTTGGGTCCTCAATTTACCTACCCCGAGAGGATGGAAGGCTGAGTCAACCTTGAGCCTGGTGGGATTCGAGCCTGCAATAATTGTAGGCAGCCGGAGCTTAAGTGCAGGCATTTAACAGCCTGCACCATCAAGGCCCCTTGTTAGATACGGTCCAGTGTTCTAGTTTGTCAAGATCCATCTGGATCTTGTGCCTATCTTCTTGGGTGTTAGCTATTCCTGCCAGCTTAGTATCATCTACAAATCTGGTAAGTTCCCCTTCTATTCCTTCACCTAAGTTGTTAATGAAGATATTGAAGAGTACTGGGCCTAAGATGGAACCTGTGGCACCCCACTGCTTACTTCCTTCCCTGTAGACTTAGACCCATTAAGGACTACTCATAGAGTACGCTTTGTCAGCCAGTTGCAAGTCCATCAAGTGGTGGTGCTATCTATTCCACTTTTTTCTAGCTTACTAAGAAGTAGATTGTGGTCTACTTTGTCGAATGCCTTGCTGAAATCTAAATATATTATGTCCACAGTATTTTGCTGGTCTACTAATTTAGTCACTATGTTGAAGAATGAAATAAGATTGGTTTGGCATGATCTGTTTTTAACAAACCCGTGCTGACTGCTAGTTATTACTTTACTTGTTACTAGATGTTGGCAGATCTGTTTTTTAATTATCTTTTCCAGTATCTTCCCAGGTATTGATGTTAGGCTGATTGGTCTATAGTTTTCTGGGTCTGTTTTTTTTCCCTTTTTTGAAGATGGGAAGCACATCAGCTCTTTTCCAGTCCTCTGGTAGTTCTCTGGTGCTCCAGGATTTTTGAAAGATATGGTGCAGTGGTTCTGAGATGACCTCTGCCAGCTCCTTTAAAACTCTGGGATGTAATCTGTCAGGCCCTGGTGATTTGTGCTCATCAAGATCAGACAGGTGTTCTCTTACTATTTTTTTTTGCTTATTTTAACTTTTATTTCTGGTCTGTCTTTTAAAGTTATGTTTTTGGTGGGTTGAGCTATAGTTTCTTTTTGCGTGAAGACCAAAGCAAAGAATGAGTTAAATATGATCCATAATAAGAAATTCCTAAATCAACTGTTTGATCTAATCACAGATAAACAAGAGAATTTGCTTATAGGGTACTGTCAGGGAGAGAATAAACATAGAAAGAGGATTAAAAGTGAGGCAGTTGGGTTTTCTAGACAATGTAAGAGAATGGGAAGCCATTGTTTACTATTTGGGCAAAAGTCTTTGACAAGTGTTTTACTTGATGAGTTTCCAGTATCACAGGCACATCTGGAATCATTTTAAAGTTCACTAAATATGGATTCATTGGGAAAATTACTTTGAAGAAAATTAAATTCTTTCTTCCTGTGATTCCTTGACTCAGGCACTATGGTTTCAAATCTCATTATTAAATAAATATACTGCATATTTAGTGAATATGGATGACATTATTTTCTTTTTATTCTTTCCAACCTGATGGAGTGTTGGAAGGTGGAGACTCAGAACTCTGCCCATTTGTCTGCAAAAGCAGAACTGAGCTGGATCAAATTTGGTGAAGGGAGAGACGCCAGCAAAAATAAAGTCCAGGTTCAAAACTAAGCTGGATCAGAAGAGAGACTGCTGAGAAACACAATCCCTAATGTGTGCCAATGGAAGAAGCAGTTGGGAAATGGGTCAGTGTGTTGTCAGCAAAGTCTCCTCTCTTTTTCTTTCAAATAATACTGGTTTTTCAAGAGCTGAAAGAATTCTAATTCTTTAGAATACTAAAGAAAGCAGATGGCATTATCTAGCCGATATTGCTAAATGCTTAGCGGCATATGCAGCTTAAAAAGTTGGACACAGATATTCTGATTATAGATATTGGCATAGTTGTTGGAAAAGCGTAGAGTTGCTGCTGGTCTTTTTATAATAATCATACTAGGACTGAGAATTTGCTAGCAAGTTAGTGTTAATGGAAGATACATTACTAATTAGCTTTGCATCAGTAAAGACAATGGCTGATTCAAGACATTTTGCCACTTCAAGGTCAACCTTTCCCTCAAACTCATGGTACATAACACTAAAGCCAACTGAATTATTTTAACATCTGCAGAATAAAGTTGCACGCACCCTTCTCGGTGGCAGTAAAAAAAGTCATGGCATAACAAACACAATGCTATATTGTACTGGTATAAAATTTTGTCTGTGGTAGTAGCTGCCTCATTCTGCCTAAAGACTGAGCCATCCCCCAGAGCTGTAGTTGTATTAATAATCATTATGCCTGCTCAGGCTTCCTAATCTTCTGTCTCAGTTCCTCACTGCAAAGCAGACACACCGCACACAAACGAACAGATAAAAGGTAAATAGTTTTATTGCAGTGAATAAAAGAGGATAGGAGCATAGAAGAATACATAATACAGGATAATCTATATATATATAAGTGAAATACCACTCACGCATCATCACAAATCTCCAGAACCATAAAACCTATAAATTTGAAATTTGGCATGTATGTTCCTCTTGGCTTCTAGGTGCTCACTAAAAAAGGATTTTTCGAAATGACCATCACAACATTAGTATTTCCTATATTATTATTAACACGCTCTGATGCTAAGGAGTTCTACTCCCCTCCCCACCTGAAAAGAAATCTGTACCAAATGCAAAACACAAGCAGAGGAGAGGAATTTCAGTTTCAGTTTCACAGCACTAAGCATCTTTAGTACAGAACAGTTGAGCTAAGTCATGCCCAGGCTCCTTGCTGTCTCCTTCTTGCTCACATAGCAAATACTGTTTCAGTTTCCATGTTTCAGTTTCCAAACAGCCCTCAACTCTCACACACTGACAGGACGCTAGCCAGATGAATATCAATGGGTGCTGGTAGGCAGAGGCACAATTTTCCCCCCTTAGTTTCCTCCCCAAATACTAAGCCCGATCACATAGTTTCATAGTGAAGCATGGGTATAGAGCTAGTATATACATACGAATTACATAGGTCAAAATGTGAACTTCTTCCTCTTGTCTTTTCAAATCTTTGGATTTCAAATAGGGTTTTTATTTTATGCTCTACTTTATTATTCTTTGCTAAGATAATTATTATTCTTTGCTAAGATAATTAATTGGTCAATAAACTAACATATATAGGATTAATCGTCTAAGTCAGTGGTTCTCAACCTTTTCTTCAGCACCAACTTCCTTTAAATACCTTTTGTGGCCACTGACCATGGCCACGGCCTTAAGAAGGCAATTTAATAATTATTTAATTCATTAATGCAAACTTAATTATTTAACATTGCTTTGGTTCAAAGTTGTTTTGAAAGGACGCATTGCTGAAGCCTTTGAGGAAGAATTCCTTTCAGAGATCTGTACAACCTTAGTATAATAAAAGAAAACCCTTTCAAAGACAAAGGGAATCCAACTATTAGTTTTCATTTCATTTTCTAATAACATAAAGGAAGCATTTTATTCATTCTTTACAAAGGATTCTTCTGAAGCTGGGTTATTCTACCTACTGTGCTTGTGGATAGGCTTTGTCAATGCTATCACACCTTTAGGTTATCATATTTTAGCCAAATATATGCAAAGTAGAATAAAAAGAAACAAAACAAGCTAAGAAAATGTTATCATATTCAAGAGCCTTCAGATGCACCTCACACAGATCTATCCCTTTCTCACACATTTCACTTCTCCACTCCTAACACCAATTCAACCTGCTTCCACATTAGGTTGCATGTTTTAATGCATGCATTTGCAGGTGTATTTCTTCTACAGTAATAGTTGCAAGTACTTCCCATAAGATAATGCATTTTAGTAATTATTTTAATAATGATATACAGGTAATCCTTGGCTTATGATCACAATTGACCCCAAAATTTCTGTTGCTATTTGAGACAGTTGTTAAGTGAATGCTGGCCCATTTTATGGCCTTTCTTGCCACAATTGTTAAGTGAACCATTGCAGTTGTTAATGTAGTGCAATTGTTACTAACTTAACATACTTGCTAAATGAATCTGCCTTCCACTTTGACTTTATTCTCAGACGGTCGATCACCTGTCCCTGGGACACTGCAACTGTCATAAATATGAACCAGTTGCCAAACATCTGAATTTTGATCATTTTGGTCAACATGGGGATGTTGCAACAGTCGTAAAACCCGGTCATAAGTCACTTTGTTGGGTACCGTTGTAACTTCAAACAGTCACGGTCACTAAATGAAGGTTGTAAATCAAGGACTACTTGTGGTTAATCTTTTCAAGTAATTTTATGCACTGCAAAATTTGGAAAGCTAAAAGGAAATGCTAAAGGTTCAGTTACTGGGAATGCAAATTAAATTGGCATTAAATATAATTGAAGTGAATTCATCAACAGTCTACTTGTAACATGCATAGGTTTCTGACAATACTATACTATATGTCATATGTTTAATACTGAGAGCACAGAGGAGTCAATAATTTGTAAAATGCACACAGTCTCCTATTGAAAAATCATAACTCTGGAAACCAGTGTAGATGGGATTCTCCTGTTCAAACTAAACCTGGGATCCCTAATGAAGGAAGGGAAGATGGAAAAAAACAAACAAAATACCAGGTTCAACTATTCCACATCATTATTTTTATAATTATCGTTGGGGGGCTTTTATTTATGCATATTATTTTAGAATATTTATCTCTTAGATGCAATTGCCCCATATTCACCAACTCTTTGGGTTCACCAAAGGAAGTAGAGAATTTTGGGTGACTTTGAATGGATTTTTAATAGATCACAGCAATCCAAACCTATAAAATCATAGAAAAGAAAGGCTGGAAGGGATTTGGCGACCACCTAGTCCTAATTAAGTGTGGGAATCTATCAATACAGCATTACTAACATAGCATCATCATCTAGTCTCTAGTTATATACCTCCAGTGAATTAGAATCTACCACCTCTTGAGGCAGTTTTTTTCCCATTATTGAACAGCTTGTACCAGAGGTGGTATTCAGCAGGTTCTGACCAGTTCTGGAGAACCGGTAGCGGAAATTTCGAGTAGTTCAGAGAACCGGCAAATGCCACCTCTGACTGACCCTACCCCCATCTATTCTCTGCCTCCCAAGTCCCACCTGATCGGCTGGGTCTTCTTTTGTTGCCCTGCACAGGAGAACAGAGCTGGAAAGCAAGTTAGTAGGGTGGGGAGGGAATGGAGATTTTGCAGTATCCCCTGCCTGCCACCAAGCCACGCCCACCAAGCCATGCCCACCAAGCCAAGACACGCCCACCAAGCTGGTAGTAAAAAAAAATTTGAATCCCACCACTGGCTTGTACTAAGGAAATTTTTCTTGAGGCCCAACTAATATTTCCTTGTAATTTAAATCTATTATTTCATGTTGGGTTTTTTTGGAACAATTCTGTCTTTACTAACATTCTGATGATGTGGCTATAAGGTATCATAGTACACAATGAACAATTTATCTGTAACTTACTGAGGGTATATGTTTTATATTATGGAAGCAAACTTCAAACCATGCATATTGGAATTGGGAAAGAATGTAAGCAGCCACGTTGGCTGGGAATGCAACCATACAAGAGAAGAAAATTGAATGGACATTCAAAAATGATCTGTCTTCAATAGTTCAGCACACTTCTGTGGCTACTAACAAGATGCCAATCATGGAAAAATGCATTTGGTCAGTTCATGCAATTTTAAAATAATGGCAGTGATGTAGATATTTAAAGTGCTTTTAAACAAATACTTCCCTGTATTCCTTTCTTCTTGCATTAGTTGCTCATGCCCTTTTTTTTTTGTCATCCTGTTGTATTTTCACAGGTGATCAAACTGAGATTAATTTCAAGTACCTAACTGGGTTGATGCAAGATTTAGATACAGCAGGCAATAAAAAGAAATCTTCAGGGGAAAAATAAGGGACACAATTATTCCTGGTGGTATCCCACAACAGTTTTGTTTAAACAAAAGCAGTGGTGAATTTTTAATTGGAAAAACTCCATTAATTCTTCTGGTCACTGCAATTCAGCAAAAAAAAAAACAATTTCACTAGAAACATCCCCAAAAAGCTAAATCACTTTTAAAATCCTTGGTGGCTCAGGCTGTTAATTGCCTGCACTTAAGTTCCAGCTGCCTACAACTGCTGTAGGCTCGAATCCCACCAGGCTCAAGGTTGACTCAGCCTTCCATCCTCTCGGGGTAGGTAAATTGAGGACCCAAGATTGTTGGGGGCAATTAGCTGACCTTGTAAAAATGCCGCTTAGTAATAAGCAGGCATATACAGGAATAATCAGGGGAGCCCCTGTGGATAGGGCAAGGAACCTGGGGTCCTCCTGGAGCTCTGGTTGGAGGAGCAGGTGGGAGCCGCCGCCAGGCCTTTGCCCAGGTCCGGCTGGTTCGGGGTTCCTGGACCGAGGTAGTCACTCATGCCCTTGTTACTGAGGCAACGCCTCATCTAGACTTGCATACCATCCGGAGACTGCAGCTGGTGCAAAATTAGCTCCGGTTCTCCATGTTAAAAATTGGTTGCCGTGCTCGATTCGTTTTAAGTAATAAGTCCTACAGGTCCTTATTACTTAGACTGCTGCCGACAATGGAAGTCACAGACAGGGAAGTCCCATCAGCTATGCTGGCTGGTGGTCCCCCAAGCGACTACTCTGGGTCCCTGAACTCTGGAACCAATCCCCTGACCTCGCAAATGACCTGAAGACCTGGTTATTTGACCAACTGGCTGTGACCATGGGCCTTTTTAAAATATTTATTGTGTCTGTTTTATTGTAAGAGTCTTCGGAGATGGGGCGGCTATAGTCCATTAATAAATATAAATAAATAAATAAGCAGGAATGAAGGCTATTGCTGAGCACACTGGGTTGTATCCCAAAATTGTAAGCACCCTGAGTCTCGGAGAAGCATATAAATAATTTTAAAAATCCAAGAATGGGAGTGCAATAATTAAATGTGTTATTCATTGTTTACTTTATCTTCTGCCTCTGCTTAATGTATATTTGGCACTGCTTACCTAATGAGAAAGAGTTCAGCTTTCTCAGCATAATTCTAGGCCTGTTTAAAAACTAGACAACTAAGTGCTTATTAAGAGACTAATATTCAACGTCTCATACACCAAAAGGTGAGTGTTTGCCATAGTCAGGGAATAGGGAAATTATTCATGTTTACAGCCTCTGTGTGGTTAGTTTGAAAAAAAACAGCTGATGCAAATGGAAGGGGCTGTTTGGGACTAAAGTATTGAAGAGAAGGTTTTAACTCTTTGAGCTTTTCATGTTGAGATTTCAATCAGGCTTATATCACAACCACTGCAATTAAATCACAGCAACTTTCTTCCCATATGGAGCACAGGAGAGGCTATTTCTGACTGGGAACCTGAAAATGGTTTCTATACTCTCTTCTGGTCCACAGTCCCAGTTCAAATTCTTCCTCTGTGCTATTTGAGGAAAACTCAGATATGTATTAATATCACATGCCGTGTGGGCCTCAATCTTAAATTTTTAAAAAAATCACTTGTGATTTCAAAATATGTAAGCAAAGGACTGGTCTCTATATCAAGGGGAGGGAAACAGTTTTGTTCTGTTTTTGAATTTGTTAACTTTCTTCCTACGCAAGCAATTCAAATTAGTATGACAGTGCCTTTTAAAATAAGTACGTTTGCCAAAAGAGGCACATAAAAGTGGCTTAATGACGCTGGAGAAGTCTGTACTCTGGCAGTTTGAGTCCTAGCACCATGTGATGGAATGAGCTCCCATCATTTGTCTCAGCTTCTGCCAACCTAGCAGTTCAAAAGCACGTTACACGCAAGTAGATAAAAAGGTACCACTTTGATGGGGAAAAATGGCACTTTGAGTGGCAGTACAAATTCGACCTGTGTCAGACGTGCCTGAAGGCAATGCCCAAATGCAAGGTGACATTGGTGGTGACGCTGCAGAAAGATGACGCTGCAGAAAACCATCAAACCTTATGAATTTGGACCTAATTCTCACCCTGTGGTGTGCTCTGGATAGTGCATAAGTGTGAACAGAACAGTCTAGCAATCACTGACAGCCAAACAACTACTTTGTAATAGCACTGTAGTCTCTTGGTTAATATAATATCACCATATGCTAAATAAATAATAAAAATACATTTGCTGATATAACTTCCTTTCCCTTTCTTTTTCCCTCTTTTCTTTTCCCTTTCTTTTTTTTTTCTACAGTGCAAAATATAGTGCTGGTGACAATTGTGGAAGCAGAGCTCAGGTCACTGCAACTGTCTGCTTTTTTCTTCCCAGAAAACACTTAAACACTTCTTAAGAAACATCTAAAAATACATGTCAGGGACCGAGTATGCTTGAGGCCAGAGGCAAGCAACCTTTTCTGCAGTATCAACTGGAAGATCAAATGAATGCATCCATTCAAATGGAGAAATGTGCATTCTCACCTCTCTCCTTTCTAGATGTTCAGCTGCTGATGAAAAGCAATAACAAACCAGATATTTTAAAAACCTTCCCTGAGAGGGGCAGCCTCTTTCTCTCTGATATGTAGCAAAATCATTTGTTTTGTTTTTTCTTGCTAACATTAGCAACAAGAAAATAGAGTTCCTGAGCAAAATTTCCTAGGAGGAAATCAGAAATCATGAGGCTTTGTGTGCCAATTGATCTAGTCTGTTAACTAGTGGTGGGAGAATATCAGATCTATTTCTTACCGGCTTGCTGATCAGTTGGATGATGGAAAACATGGAAAGGTGCTTGGTGAATTATTTCATGTCAAAGACTACTGTAGTTAGCAGGCCACAAATTGCCCTTCTTCCCCTGCCTGCTCCATGTCCCAGTCCCACTTACCTCAAAAATAATTTCATGGAAAGCCAGAATACTTACTTGTAAAGGTAGGGGAGATGGTGTGTGTGTGTGTGTGTGTGTGTGTGTGTGTGTGTGTGTTCACTTCAATGCACAGTCTTAAAAGAAGTTCAGATGCATAAGCTGTGCAGCTAGGAAGAAATGAATGTAGATTGTAGCAGTGATAAAACCACATTTTCTGCCAGTTCAATTTTTTTAACAATTTTTTTTTCAAAAGCACAGTATTGATATATTTCTCCCTATGGGAGAAGTGGACTGTTATTAATGATGTCAAGATTAAAAGCAGTCTTTTGAAGGTTATAATAAAGATTATACAATAAAGATTATAAAGTCTAGATATACTTTTGCAAGGCATAGTATACATTTGCAAGGCATAGCCTATCATTTGGAGAAAATAGCCCTTCTTATAGACTATTTTCCTTCATTTATCCCCAGTAGAAGACAAAGAGAAAAAAAGTAAAAGACAATTTTAAAAATTGTTAAGTTTGCATGAAGAGTCAGACGCGAAGAGCTTCAGTGAAGAGTTTATTAGTGACTACAGCTCGAATGGACCCAACTTGGCTGGGCTACGGCTGCTACTTATAGCCAGCAGCCGTAGTTGCCAGCCAATCAGAGTGCAGGGTTTTCCCCGCACTTTTTAAACCAATCCTATTTGACATTTTACAAGAACAATTCAAACTAAACAAATGACATTCAAACCTACATACATAACACCCCTCCCCACTAGGTTCAGTCCATACCAAACCCCAACCTATCTAATGTATTCCTTTAAATAGGTGGGGCTCTTGTACGTTGAGACCTTCGTGGTTCAGAAATTTTAACATTCTCACCCAGTGAGAGAGGAAATGTGTCTGCTGACATTTCCCCACTGGGACTTCCTGTGAAAGAAGACCCTGTTTGATTGTTAGAATCTGGTCTCTCCTCCCAACCCATCTCCAGCCCAATGTCAGCACCCAAGTCAGGTAGTGATGTACAATCTTCCACTTCTAAGGATGGATTTTGGCATTGTGACAGGTTTTGGAATGGTTCCTGTCGTAATGGCTCATTACACATGGGGTGGATTCTTGCTTGCTGATTATCCTCCTGTTCCTCCCCTTCCCCTAGAATTGACATTAGGTGAGGGAACTAGAGAGGAACAAGTGCGATGTTCCTGAGAGAACCTGGATCTAAGTTGATCAATGTGCCTGCTCCAGAGGACTCCATCCTCTGTTTGCACCCTGTAAGAACGAGGGCCTGTGATTTGAGTTATCTCAGCAGGAATCCACAAAGGTTCACCCATAAGGTTCTTAGCATACACAGAATCACCCACACTGAATGTGCGAACTTTGGAAGTGGAATCTAGTGGTGCTGGGTGTAAGTGGATGAAGGCGGTCAAGGGAAGACCTAAGTTTCCTACCCATCAACAACTCTGCTGGGGATAAGTTATTAGATGGGTTAGGAGTGATGTGCTGAACACTAAGAAGTTTTTCAACTTTCTCAGTGATGTCCCCAGGACCCAGTTGCTGAAGCTTCTCCTTGGTAAAACGCACCATGTTCAGTCCGCCGTTAGTCGAAGGGTGCCCAGGGGCAGTAAGGGCATGTCTGATACCCTGTTGTGCTAAATAGGATTCAAAAAGGTTGGATGTAAATTGAGGGCCATTGTCAGAGACAAGAACATCAGGTAACCCGTGGGTTACAAAAGTTTTTGAGCTGCTTGATGACAGCATCAGTTGTGGTGGATGCCATGGGGATTACCTCTAGCCATTTGGAATAGGCATCTACTATAATAAGAAAGGTGTGCCCTCTGGTAGGGGCAGCAAAATCAATGTGAATCCTGGACCACGGGCCCCTAGGACATTCTCATTCCTGTGTGGGGGCGAGAGGTGGTGCAGGCCTGACTACCTGACAGTTGGGACAAGATGCAACCCAGTTTTCAACCATTTTGTCAATACCTGGCCACCATACATAACTCCTGGCCAATCCCTTCATCCTTACAATACCAGGATGACCCTCATGTAACATTTCCAAAACCTCTCTTTGCAGTTTTGCAGGAATAACCACCCTGTTACCCCACAAAATACATCCTCTTAATACAGATAATTCAGTTTGCCTGGACTTAAAAGGTTGAGCCAGGTGAGGTAGATCTTGAAGAGGCCAACCTTTCTTAATCCAGCCTATAACAGGAGCCAATAAAGTGTCTTTGGCAGTCTCTCTGGCAATTTCAGCAGCATGCACAGGAAGCTTGGCAACAGTTTCTAGGAAAAAGGTGTGTGTTTCAGGTTCAAAGTCCTCCTTGTGGCAAGGAAGTGGGCAATGACTCAGTGTATCAGCATGTCCAATGTCCTTGCCAGGCTTGTGGATAAGTTTGTATGAATAAGCAGCAAGAAATTCAGTCCAACTCAGCATTCTTGGTGACAGGATAGTAGGTGTAGGTTTGTCTCCTGCCACAATGCCTAACAATGACATTCAAACCTACATACATAACAGATCCTGTGATGGTCTTTGTTAAAACAATGTGGGATATTTTGTGCATCTAAAAAGAATGAAATAATCTTCAGAGTAAGAATGTCACAGGAACATTAATTCTTAATTTCTGCTTAGCAAGATTTAATGTTTTATTTTCAACATGCATCCAAGTGAAAAAGTACAAACGTTTGAACAACTCGAAATGAGTATTTAAGTTCAAGCGTAGCCTTGCTGAGCTTATGTTGCACAACTAGCATCTTCCTTCCTTCCTTCCTTCCTTCCTTCCTTCCTTCCTTCCTTCCTTCCTTCCTTCCTTCCTTTACCATACTTATAATAGATTGCAGTAACCTTGCTATCATCCAAGGGGGCATGTTTGCACATACTTTAGCTACAGTACTCTCAAACAAATTCCCCAAAGTCTGTAGTCTAGTGGATTTTTTCTCCAGCCTCTGACATGTGCCCCTCTTTCTTTCATTCCCTATATTTTATTTATCAATCATTTATTGTAGCCAACCATTGCAAATAAAATATCATTCTCCATTCTTGACTTGTTTCATATAGCTTTTAGGGCACTGATGCAAGTGCTTTACCATGCGTGTTTAAAAAATAAGAAAGGAAACAACCGGAGGGAAGGAGGGATATCTTTTTGAAATCTTCATCATGACCACTTGCGTAGAATTGCTGTTGAACCATTAAATTGGTTTCAGTAAATTTTGTTTTTGTAAATGTAATTAGTCATTAAGTAGTAATAAAATGAAAAGCTTACATGAGTCCATTTTAAATATAAGGGTTTTATTTAGAATTAAATCCTACTGAGTTAACATCGGCTTGTTCCAAAGAATCATTGGCTTGGTCCTTGCAGTCTGCAGTTTAATCTCTTTGAAATCCTAATGCAGTTTCACCTACAAAGACTGTAATCAACTCTCTTAATCCTTAGTTCACCCTATTGTATTAGAATAAATAGCTTAGCGCCTACAATAAACTCTCTCATTTCTTTAAGTGTCTGTATCAGCTCCTATCCTGACCCACCCTTCAAGTGGAGATGGCTCAAAACAGTCTTTGTGCCTTATGCTCCCATGTTGTTCCCTTTAGGTGATTTTCATTCACTCCTTTCATAAGGACATTTCTGGAAGAGGGCACAACTTTTATTTGTGTTCCTCTAATCTGATAAGTACCCAAGAATATCCTCTCAGATTGCCAGTCTTGTGCCTCTATATATGCTATTTGTTTTGCTTGTAAAGAAAGATTGTGACACTGATATTTCATGTTGTTTTATTCTGCAATGATTGTACTTTTATCCCTAACCTATTAGATTCTGTATTTCATTCTTATTTCTTGCTACATGTCTTATATCTATACATACTTGTCAATTAATGCATATGTAGATTTATATCACTTACTTTTAATGTGTTACATTGCTGTTTTCTGGCCTTTTTGCTATAATAAATCTATTTGATTTGAAGTGACATGATGTCATTTGAAAGACAACATATTTGCAGCCAGGTGCTTTTCTCCATAACTGTAACCATGGTTGCATATTGCTGTGATGGCTGGAGGAATAAGCAGGTTGGAATATTACATTCAGAACAAGAACAATGTTGAAATTGGGGCGGGGTGAAGGGTGGATGGGGATGTAATAATTTCCTTGAGTCCAGGAAGTGGGTGAAGCAAGAATTCCTGCTAAGAACATCATATTTTCCCAGAATTCTGCAAAGCTGCAGTATTGCAAAGAAAAAAACACATCAAACTTGTCTTAAGTTTAAAACAAAATAGTTATCAAAGCCAGCCAACGTTGGGCAAAAGTACAATTCAGAACTGATTCAAAGTGATCCAAAGCCCAAAGAAAACATTTTGGCTTGTCCTGGGTCTTCTGCAATTTGATTTGAGGAGGTTATCAAGCAGGAAAATCTCTTGGGCATTTTACAGCATGGCTGACAGCACTGGCACATTAGTTCCATTAACTTAAAAATGGTATTAAGAGAGATTTAAGCACGGCTAAATCAGCTTAAATCTAGGCACTTTAACTCTACTGGATTATATATTACTGATAGAAGCTTAATGAGATCATAAGTCAAATTCTCTCTAGACCACTACTGGTCACTTACATGAACAATCGAGATCTTCGTAAGCTCCCCATAAATGAATATCTAATTAAGTTATGCGCTTCAACAAGTATGATAACTGCTAAGAATCCATTTCCCATTTTCATGTGATTTAGTTCAAGGGCTTAATGTGTACAAAATAAGTCATGAGCTGCTGCCAAAACTGGATGCTAATTGAATATACAATAAATTCAGTGATGACAATTGCTATCCAAACTGGTAAACAAGGCTGTAACAAAGTAGTCCATTTTTTAAAGTACCCATATTAAAATTCCCATTACAAGAGGCCATGTGTTTGATACAAGAAGAACAAGAGTATTTTGTTTTGAATCTAGGTTTTGCATTCTGGTTATAAGTGGCTTAAATAAAATATAACAAGCTAAAACAAATATATGGTAACATTAATGGTTTGCACTATATTATGCATTAGTTCCAGAAAAGCAATATGCAAATCTATAATAATAATAAAAAAATTACTTTGCCTAGAAGTGTGGGATAAAGTGAATACACAGATAAGAGTCGGGATCTTGTGGCATATTGAAACAAATATTTCAGTTATTCCATTAATAAATTGGCTTCTCTAACTAAGAATAAGAAAGTAAAATGATAGCCCGAAAGCTCATGCTACAATGAGTTTGCTAGATTATTGAGTACTTGCAGTTTTTGTTAATTTATTCTGTGATAATTCTACATTATTTATTCCATTTTATTCAATAACCAAATGGCAAGCAACATTAAAACACATCTGTTCCAAACTTCACATTTGCTAAATAGAAAATGTGTTGGAAATACAGAGAGATTTTCAGTGTAAGGGATGGTGTATGTTTTTGCAATAATCTCAATATTTCTTCTCTCTGGATGTTTCTCAGCTGCATTAAGTATAGCAGAATGTGCTTCTAATTCCTAAAAGGCAGAGTTAGGTGAACTAAAAGGTTTCTTTGGTGTTCAGGCAAGAAAACAATGTTTTCCAGTGGGATAGAAAAGCGTATTCCAGCATATAGCGTGCCAAACTGTATTTTCAGCGCTGATTTACACTGCATTTATTGTTTATTCATAAACTATATTATATACTCTATTTACTCAATTGCAAGCAATTCACAATGAGTTTTGAATTCATATGACAGTTCATCTACAAATGCATATTCCAACATGCTTTGGAGGTGCAATCTCTGAAGGATTTTAGGATTTTTCATATCTCTTCCTCCAGTGACATAGAAAAAGTTCTAAGTTTGAAGAAGGAAATCCAGTATTGGTAACCCCTAAAATGAACATGTGAAGATGGTCTAGGGGAGTGGATGAAATGCATACATACATACTGTGATGACCCAGCATGTACCACAAATATAATAGAGCCCGGAAATTGTACAACTAGGCTATCAATGGTAATGCTGTTAGGCAGGTTTTCCACTTTAAGTATTTAGGTATTCAATTTCAGAACACCGGTGCTTGGACTAGACATTGAATCCAGGTGCTGAATTCGGCCTCCTGTAGCCACCAGCAGATTCTAAGATTTTTCTATACCCAAGGAGGCCAGTTTATTCCTTCTGCTCTTCATATTTACAAAGCCAAAACCTTGGCCCAAACTCTTTACAGAATTCCCATATGGATACAGGGCTTCAAGGATTGTATTGAAAGAACCCAGGCTGTTTTTCTTAGGAAACTTCTGGGTCTTCCTCCTTGTGTTGGTTTTGCTCCGATGTACCTGGAACTGGGCACTCGATCAGCCGAATGCATGGCGTGGATTAACACCTTTAAATGGTGGTTTCAGGTGCTCTTTTTGGCAGTTCCTGGTAGCTACCTCTCCCTGACATTTGCTGACTCTCTTATTTCTTGTTGGGAGGGGGAGCTGACGAAGCAACTACACCTGCTAGGTTTTACGGGGGATGCCCTGGGAGATTATGGCCTTAAGGACACCCAATTTAGGGTAGTCCAACTGCTTGTGGACATTGACTTGCAATATCTAAGAGCCAGAGCTAACAAAACCTGCTCTCCTCCGATCTTCAGCCAATTTAATAATTATGGACTGAGGATGGCTTCTTATTTTTACACTCTAACCATCCCCAAGAATAGAAGAGGTTTCTCCCTAGCTCGTTTCAACGTCTTGCCCTCAGCACTACTGGACGGGCGATTCAAGAGGCTCCCGATTAGCGAGCGGCTATGCCCCTGTGACAGAGCTGAGGTTGAAACTGTGGAGCATGTCTTTTTATACTGCCCTATGTATAACGCAGGCAGAACTAAGTTACTGTCTCTCCTTGAAATAGACCCCTCCAGACCCAATGCTAGTAATTTGTTCTTATATTGTCTAGGGGATGGCTCTTCATACATCACTTCTCAGGTTTCCAATTTTTTTTTAAGAGCTGTAACCATCAGAGGAGAATGCTGTAATTCCCCTCAGTCAAAGTTTCTGGTGACCAACTGTTCATGATTTTATTTTTCCCATGTTCTTCTTTTATTATACTTGTATTTTGGTCTGTGACCGCAAGAAATTAAATAAATAAATAAATAAATAAATAAATAAATAAATAAATAGATAGATAGATAGATAGATAGATAGATAGGGCCTTGGTGGCTCAGGCTGTTATTTGCCTGCACTTAAGTTCCAGCTGCCTACAACTGCTGTAGGCTCGAATCCCACCAGGCTCAAGGTTGACTCAGCCTTCCATCCTCTCGGGGTAGGTAAATTGAGGACCCAAGATTGTTGGGGGCAATTAGCTGACCTTGTAAAAATGCCTCTTAGTAATAAGCAGGCATATACAATGGAATGAAGGCTATTGCTGGGCACACTGGGTTGTATCCCAAAAATTGTAAGCCGCCCTGAGTCTTCAGAGAATGGCGGCATATAAATGTAATATAAATAAATAAATAAATAAATAAATAAATAAATAAATAACAAAAACCAAAACATAAATAAAGGTCCTTTCCTGCCTTCAACTTGGATTCACTGTTCAATTGTTCACAGTTGGAGATTAAACTATTTTCAAAATAACATTCCAAACGAAAGAAATACAATTCAAACTCAAATAGCAGATAACGAAGCAAAAACCAAACAACAAACCGCACTCAAGAAGTTCCATGGCAGACCAGGATAATTAATTACAAACTTCAAGAAGATAACCAGGTACAATCCATTGGAAGAACGCCAACCAAGATAAACCTCATCCAGGAAAAAACATCCTTGTCTCCAGCATTGCTAGCACGCAGGTCCAAACTCTTATGCAGATCTCACACTGCAACCCATGAAGATGATCATGGCCCTCTTCTCTTAAGTAGACCATATTTTTCCCTGATGCTCTCCTCCCTGCGTGCCCTAGGATGGATAGGGGATTGGCCTGGGTCCTCCTCTGACTGCTCAGCCAGCCTCTGCCCTTCCCCAGCCTCCTCCACAACCTCTGGAACCACACTTCCACTCCCTGTTGGCTGTTCCTCCTCTCCCTCAGAGTCAGTCTCCACCAGAGGTATAACACATACATAAGAGAGGGAGAAGGAGAGAGGGAGAGGGAGAGAGGGGAGAGGGATGATAGCTACCTCCCACAAGCCCTACTATGTAGCTGCATCATGGTCAGAGGTGGAATTCAGCAGGTTCTGACCAGTTCTGGAGAACTGGAAGCAGAAATTTTGAATAGTTCAGAGAACCGGCAAATGCCACCTCTGGCTGGCCCCGCCCCCATCTATTCTCTGCCTCCCAAGTCCCAGCTGATCAGCTGGGTCTTCTTTTGTTGCCCTGCACAGGAGAACAGAGCTGGAAAGCAGGTTAGTGGGGTGGGGAGGGAATGGAAATTTTGCAGTAACCTTCCCCGTGGAGTGGGATGGGAATGGAGATTTTACAGTATCTTTCCCTTGCCATGCCCACCAAGCCACACCATGCTCACAGAACCGGTAGTAAAAAATTTTGAATCCCACCACTGATCATGGTGCAGCAATGTAGTGATAAGCAAAGAATTACAGCAGCATATACTTCTAGCAAGGTCACCCAAGGCTCATACCAGCTGCCCAATTAAAGTAAGCAGGCACCAGTATTACATAGCAGTGATGGGAAGATGATGGAGGTGGATCACTTTCGTGACAAGAGCAAATGTGTTTTTTCCTACTGTGCAGGATAAGGCAATGGTAAACCAGTTCTGTATTTTTTTTAACCTAGAAACCACACAGATAGGCAGCATAAAGAGAATTATGACATATTGTTGTATGATGGGTCTCTCAGGTCTGGAGAGATTCAACTTATTATTGGGGAATTGCTAAAGCTCTTTGGAGTATTAATGGAGTTTAAGATGTGGCTCAGTTAATCCCCTGTACAGGTAGTAAGGCCTTTCATCTAGTTGCAAATATTGCAATGTAGAAAAAGAAATCCAAAGTTGCAAAGACAGAATTACAGTGGGGAACATGGAACATAAGAATCATGAACATTTCATTTGTTGCCCTGCTTTCCAGCTCCTTTCTCCTGTGCAGGGCAACAAAAGAAGACCTTCAAGAAGAGATTGGAGTGCCATTTGTCCCTTCCAACTCTGGTTATCTGTTATCTGTTAACATGAGAAAACTCAACATGTGTAAGACACTGTCTTATATATTTTTGGCTCCCAAAACACACTAGGTCTTATTTTGGGTAGGTCTTATATATTTATGGTGCCAAATAGTGTGAGTGTAGGGGGTGTTTCACAGGTGCACGGTTGTCCTGAAAAGTCTTCCTGGAACTGAGATTTACACTAGGTCTTATTTTCTAGGTCTTATATTAGGGCAGGTTTAGAAAATAGTGCTAGGTCTTAAGGTCTTATTTTCGGGGAAACACGGTAGTAAAACCAATGTGAACCAGTTCCACACACACATCATAGGTGTCAGCAGCTTGAAATGGACTGGGACTGGAGATTTCAGTTAGAAAAGCTTCTCAAATTGACCTATAATATTTATTATAAGATGGAGAGTTAGTGTACTTGCCTTTGATGAATATGGACTGGGACTAATTTTGCATATATTTGTGTTTTTCAAATCTAGGTCCTGCTAAATTAAGAGATGGGTATGTGATTTAAGTGTGTATATTTCACTTTCAGTCACTTGTACATTTCCCTCCCAAGATTCATCCTGTTTCCACATCAATTTGCAAATTGTTTTTATTTATTTTATTAGATTTGGAAGATCACTGGGCGTAATTAAAAGAGAAAAGAACATGTGTAACTGGATTAAATCAGCCAATATATTACATAATTAAGGGAAGTATAAATAGCAAAATAGAACTTTGTTCAGGAATTGTCTGAACAATATTTCTAATTGAGCTTCAGATTTCTGACAGTTTTCTGAGACTTCTGGATAATATGCTATACAAAACTTGGGCTTTGTTTGTCTTTGCTCCTCTTGGTTCTGGCCATGGCCAATATAATGAATGGTTGAGTGATCTAGCTTATCAAAAAGAAAGATTAGAGAGGACATGATAGCTATCTTCCAGTACTTGAAGGGCTGTCAGACAAGAGGGATTGATTTATTCTCCAAAGCAGTAGAGAGCAGGTCAAAAAGCAACAAGTGGAAGTTTGTTAAGGAGACATTCAACCTAGAAGTAAGAAGACATTTTTTGACAGTGAGAACAATTAATCAATGGAATAGCTTATCTCCTAGACTTGTGGGTACTCCATCACTGGAGGTTTTCAAAACTAGACTGGACAACCATTTGCAACAGGATGGTATAAAGTCTTGTGTGTTGTGCAAGGGTTGGACAAGAAGCCCTCCGATGTCCCTTCCAATCCTATAATTCTGTTTTATCATATCTGCCATTCTTCAGTAACAATCCCAGTGTATGTGCTTCCTGTGTTTTAATAAGCTACCAGGACTCGAATCCAAAAATACAATCCTCTTGTGTAAAATTAGCACTTTTCATAAGAAATTAAGTCACTAAATACAAGCTACTTCAAGCTGAATGCTTCTAGGAAAAAATATTACATGGGTTGGCCAAGCTGCCTGCCTTTCCTTATGAGAACTGAATGGTCAGCAGGAATTAGACGATGCCTCTTCTGTACAGCACAGCAGAGTCAGCAGGCTGATTTTTGCCCACCCTTGCTTGATTGGCTTGCTGCTGCCAATGAACCTCAACCAAGTACCAAATAAAGCCATACAATTAAACCATTGATTATGCCATGCAGTGAGCTTGCTTCGCTGATTGCACATTTTTGGTTTAGTTGCCATGTGCTCATCTACAGATGTTAAATGTTAACTTCCTACTAGCTTCCTAATACATTACATTTGTGCAACTCAGATAAAACTCAAGGTATAGATGATGAGAGAGACTTGGAAGCCTCTACAAGTGGTAGACACTATCTAGTCCCCAGAATAACAGACTTGCTAAAGGGAACAAGTGGATATTTTGCTATTGCAAACCCTGAAAATATGAAATTGAAGTAATTCATTTTGCAACTCAAGAACAATCATTACGAATCAAGGATTCAACATATATCAAATAGCAGGAAAGACACACTTGTTCAGGAGAAATATGAAAAAATGTAGATCACCTGATTAGTGCATGCACCAACTGCTATGCAACAACAACTGTAAGTAATATGATAGTATAATCACCACGATTCATTAGAATCTGTATAAAAATACAGCTTCCAAGTTTGCTGAATGTGATATGGTTACAAAATTGAGAAGGTTTTTGAAAATGATAATGTTAATATTTCATGGGGTTTTTTGCACAAGCTTCCTCTGAAACATATAAAGCCTACATAAAAATAATTGAAAAGAAATGGGTAATTTTTGTGGAAATGCCTATACTAGCAGAAAGCAGGATCAAGGAAAAAGAATTAAAAATTATAAAAGATAATATTCAAAATAGGTAGAATGTAGAAAACACATAAAATATATTCTAAACCCTATAATTATTGCTCCATGAGCAGAATAACAGACAAAAATTTCACAGGGACTAAATATTTTGGCTACATCCACTGCAGATTTGAAAAGAAACAACTACCCTTTGCTGGACTCATATTTTATGACATTACTTAGATAATTCCTTGGGTCCTAGATGGGGTCAAATTTCCAAACACCACCAAAAATGTGATTCTTTTTGTTTGCTCTTTATATTGTTATTCCTTGATGAATACAAGCAAATAATGTTGCACACTTCCAAAGTATAATATTCCTTGCAAGAAGTCAAGACATGCATAATAAATGAATGAATGAATGAATGAATTCTTTATTGGCCAAGTGTGATTAGTCACACAAGGAATTTGTCTTGGTATATTACTTCCTGTGATAAATAGAACTGTGGAAGAGAAAGAGACCAAGAGAAAAAAATCCAAGGTGTAGCTAACAATATTTAAATAGAGAATCAATAAAAAAACAATATTTTTAAAAGAAAAGCATGTCATCGACTTTGCTACAAAGAGCTTCACCTTGTCAAGATTTTGGCATATACACATTTCAGGAAACAAAGAATTCACCTGTTGCCATTCTCTTTGAGAAATTTCACAACATTTCTGAAAATGTACAGAGACAAAACATGTAATGTCATTACTGACCAACAGCAATAGAAAGAGAGGGCATTTTTGTCTCTTGGATTTTTGTATATTGTCCATAATATTTGTGATAGTTTCATTTTCTAAATCTAAATAAGAAAAGCCTCATATTTAGTTATCTCTGCCTTAGAGCAATAAAAGGGAGAAATGTTTTAATTTGATTACATGTGTATTAATATACATTTTAGTCTACTTTCTTTTAAATGTAATAATTTTTACATTCTATATGGGACAATACATTATGCCTCAATGGACCAGAAAACAATTCAATGTTCAAATCAAATAACAGTTAGCAGGTAAACCAAAGAATTCACCAATAATGAGAAGTAGAATCCTCGTGAATATTTTTTGAGTACTGGAGTTATTTTTTTTTTCAATTTTATTGAAAATAAAAATATTATTTTCAGTTATGTTATTTTGTTTTCTTTTAACCTTACTGTAAAATGGGCTATAAGTCAGTTAGAGTCCTTTGGGACTTGCAACAGAATAAGTCCGATAAAATAAAAGAATGACTCCTCATGTATTTCTAACATTGAAAATTATTATTCAGTTATTATTACTGGGGGAGGGGGTTTGCCAAAAAATCATACTTGATGCTTTTGGACATAGAGTAACTATGGACCTGTGGAGCTTAGATTGTGAACCCTGAACCAGAAAGGTATTTTCTAAAAAGTTACTTTCTAAGAAATAGTATGGTGATGTATCATTTAAAGGAACGTAGTATCATTTCAGAACTACACACATCCTAATAGCAATAGCAATAGCACTTAGATGTATATACCACTTTGCAGCCTTCACTAAGAGTTTACAGTGTTAGCATATTGCCCCTAACAATCTGGATCCTCATTTTACCGATCTCGGAAGGATGGAAGACTAAGTCAACCTTGAGTCGGTGAGACTCGAACTGTCAAACTGCCAGCAGCCGGCAGTCAACAGAAGTAGTCTGTAGTACTTCATTCTAACCACTGCTGTTGTTCCTTCCAGAATCAGCAGAAATTATATAATTTCAGCCCAACAATACTGTGACTTCAAGAATTACAATGATAACATACAGATCAGAAAAATAAAGTTAAGCTATGTGTTCCAGATTTAATAGCTAGAAATATGTGGAAAAACAGGTTCAAACACAAGGAGAACCCAAAATCATCTCTGATTCTGGAAGTTGTCTCTTCAAAAAGTCACATCAGAACATACTCTGGATGAAAATATGGAAGAAGGCACAGGCATGGCAATTTAAAAACATTTGCCTTCTTTCTGATGTCTCTTCTTGGATACCATAGCATCCAACCCAGATTTCAGAATGTTTTAAGAAGCAATCTTACAAAGGCAAGCTTTCCATCTTCTGAAATATGTCAAGTGTAAATTAATTTGGCCTGGCATTTCACAGTATAAAGAAGGTAATACATATTCTGAGGGGTTAATAATACATTTCCTACCTAGGAAACGTACAATCATCCACAAAGTGGTGTTTGAAAGCCTCTCTTTTGGGGCTAATTAAATTGCACATTGGTGTACATATCCTGTAATTCTGAAGGGCACAACTCCCTATAGAATACAGCCAGGTAAAAGGAGGAAACATAATAATTAAGATCAAATAGCTTTCTTGTCTAATAGATGAGCATGCTATATTCGGGTTGAAATCTAATTTAACTGCTAGACAAATATTCTCTTTAGTGCTCAGTTTCATGTAAACCAGTATCAGCAAAGCAAAGATTTGTCCAATCTGTGATCCAATACTTGTGTTAAAAATGAAGTTTTAACCTTCAAACCCCTACACTTTTTCTTTATAGAGTAGCAACTAGGCATAAAACAAACAAAACATATTTTGTGTATTCGTGACTCTGATTTCCTATGCTCCAACAAAATGATATTTTATACATTCATTTCTAACACTAAGAAAACCCATAAATCTCAAATTAAAAACAATAAAATGGCCAGTTGGAATTATAACCAAAAAACTAATAGACACCTCTAGAGGTGTATGGTATTTTAAAAATAGTTTCTGAATAATCATAGATATCTATGCTGATTTTATACTAAGCAGCTTATAGAAGGTCAACAAATGATGATCTCAGGGTTTGAGAAGGAATCTACTCATATTCAGTAGGAAATAACAACAGACATTAGAGATTAATGCTAACTTTGATGTTGGGTTCAGAATCAATCTGGAAGGTGGTAACCATCATGCAATATAATTCAATATAATTCTACAATATAATATATTGTATATAATTCTAAAACTTAGTCCTATTTAGTAAAATAACTGTCGAAGTTGGTATGATCTCAAGGTTATGATTTTGTCTTCAAATGCAGCCTTAAACTACAAGTTACTGTTAACAATTACAATACAACTATATGTTGCTTTTAACAATATAGCCCAGGGATGTCAAACTGGTGACCCACAGGCTGGATGCATCACAAACAGGCCACGCCCATCCCAGCTCTGCAAATGGGAAAAACATCATAAAATGAGAGTTTGAACTCTCATGATACAGATCAACCAAATATGGAAGGAGTATGCTAACATTCTATATAGTATGGATCTCAACAACTAAGATATCTTAGAAAACATTCCCTATTTACAAGAATAGCCATATTAGAAAATAAAATTAGATTAAATCAGTCGTCTGATCATTACCAACGCTATAGGACCTGATGGAATCTTTACCAAAATATGACAAGCAATAAAATAAGAAATCAGTAAAGGTTCTAACTAAATAATACCAGAAAATCTTTTGCTAGAGCCAATTTGGTCTACTGTTTAAAGCACCAGGCAAGTCCTAGCCAGTTGGGTGACCTTGGGCCAGTCACTCTCTCTCAGTCCAGCTCATCTCAAATATTAAAGGTGAGATATAAACAAATAAAATAAATAATACAAATAAGAAAATAGATCTGGAAACAACACAGCAGCCAACAGATTGGAAAAGTCAGTCTAAGTATATACCAACACCAAAGAAGGAGACTTAACAAAGAGCAGAAAGTATTGCACAGTGTCTTTAATATCACATGCTAGCAAAATAATGTTTAAGATTGTCAAACAGAGATTGACATAGGAAGGGAGATGCCAGATGTTCAAGTAGACTCTAACCTAGATTTTCTGACAATGTAATATTGGAAAAGGTAGGATAGACTCAGTTACAAAGGGAAATAATCATAGATCATCCTGAAAAGGGTCTATCTATGTGGCCACTTAGAGTCAACACTAACTTGATGGCACATAATCAATCAATCAAAAGTTATGGTATATGTATGAATGGTTTGGATAACTATGTTATGGGAAGGTGCTTTTCAGAAGCACATTTTCCATCTATAAGTGCCTCTTATCCCTTGTTCTTTTTATTGATGATTTTATTGATCTAAAATTATGTGTGTGTGTGTGTGTAAAATTATTATCATCACTACTTTCTACATATTAAAATGATTATATCACTTTCATAAGTTCTGTCAAGCAAGATTATTTGTCTTAGAAAATATTCTTCTAACTTTAGGAGAAATAATGATTAATCAGTGTTCAAAGACTCTCTTTTCATTGCTCATTTCAATATTATATTGGTGGTCTTAAAATTAAATATGAACCCATGATTCAATCTTTTCAGCTTTAAAGTAATGCATAAAATAATGTTAACGTTCTTTGTGATATTAGGGGCAAACCATCTCCTTGGAAACATTAATCACAAACAAAAGAATGAAGTTTTCTAATGCAATTTATTTTATTTATTTTTTTGGCATGTGAATGTATGTGTCTGTATCCACCCTAAAATAGAGGACAGATACTGTAAGTGGGGAAACGTTGCTATACATAGTGGTAATTAGATGCTTCTTATACTGAAAGGAAAGGTAGTCCCTTGGATACTTCTGTCAATCTGCATTTAGCAGACACAGCACTTACTCAGTTCAAGCCCACAAATGCTCAAATTTTGCAGCGAGTTGACCTTAGCTGTCAGCACAGTCCGCCCTCTTCAGTATCTGCAAGTTTGGCTTGGAACATACTGTGAACATGTGTGGAGAGGGAAAAATGTAAAAAAAAAAACAGGCAGAATGAGCAAGCAAATACTCAGCCTTAAAAAATTAGCAGGTGTCCATAAATTGTCAGCCTAAAAATTGAGCATCCGTGTTTAATTAAAAGAGTAGGTTTAGCAGAAAGTGCCACTTTAGCAACTGCCCAAATGCATGATTAATTTGCTATAAAATTATTAGGAATGTCTACCGCTGAGGTTCACGTACTTACAGAAAAGCTTGTTATTTGAAGCCACTGCCAATAACTCTGGATGTAGTGTCAGATGTTATAAAAACAGAAACAAAACTTACATCTGGTCAATTTGATTTGTAAGACCGGAAGATTATCAGAATAGCATAGAATCATAGCAAGACAAAGCAAAATGAAACACCACAGTGGAGTGTGTTACTTTGCTACAGTGAACTGTTGCTACACATATTTCCACAGCATGCAGAAATATAGTACTAGTAGAAAGGATTACACACACAATACGTTCATCTGTTTTGTGCTACTGCCACATCCCCCTTTTCAAATCAATTGAACTTTAATTCTTGAAATTCCATTATTTACTGTAATTTTACTCAGAAGTTTTTATTAATGCTTCTACCATTGAAATTTATATCAGATTAAGAAAAAAATTACCAGCTGTTACTTTAATAATTAAAAACAGCATAGAGGAGTCCTCTAAGTAGTTCCTTTAGTTCAGTAAGATTTCTATTGGTTTTCTGCTTTTCAGTTATAGCATTTTAGGCAGCTGAGAAAGAGATCACTCAAGTCCTTTAGAGATAACAATCTTGGCCTTCCTTTTTCACTGAGAAGATGGTGTGACTTTAACGAGAAAGATCTCACTGTGTTTTAGCTGAATAAACTTTTCCCTATGGCCTGAAAAACTTGTTCTACATGCCTGTAGTTCCATTGCCACTATCTAGTTTTATAATGGGACAAACAGTTCAAACAAGGTGAGAAAAATTCTTCCTTGTAGCAATCTAAATCTATCTTTTTTAGAGCTACACTCTCTACAGATGGACTCTATGTTATCTAGCATATTTAATTTTATACCAGTTTTAATAAATAAATAAGAAACAAATCAGTTCACAAAATAAAACCAATTGTTGCTTATGGTTCTTTAAGTGTAGTATTAAACATAATGGTATTTAATAAGAACAGACAAGTTACAGTAGAAAATTAGATGGATTCCTATCCATACATGTTGATACATTCTATATCTATTGCAGTTGAAACATTTCTTGTCAAATCAAATCTGCCTGTAGCCATCTAAATATGGGACCATCTGTATTTTTAACCCTTTTGTAAATAACCTTTCACTTGTTTACATCTTTTATACAATATGTATACATTTTATTGCATTGTGTACAATGTGCTGTATACAATATATAATATATAAATAATATACAATATATTGTATATAATATGCTGTTTATACAACATATTGTATTCAACAATAGTATCATGCCTTCAGTGTGGCAGCGGGGTCCCACATCAAACTGTAGATCCCATATGAGGGCATATACCAGTCCACTATCTGATTTTTATTTTTATTTCATATAAACAATGCTGGACTTCAATGGTTAGATGGCCTAGACATTGGTATTTGAACAGAGATATTTTTAACATTTATATTTTATTGTGGCTTATTAATCTATGTGAAATGTATATATATAGTCCATATATGCTATGTCATACACTAAATAAATGAGACATGACCACTTTGATCTCACCTGGAGGATTGTGAGTTTGAGCAAAATGAAGATGCTATACCCCCTTTTTTCTCTTTTATCTCCCACTCCTCCACAGCTCTTTTTATTTTGGGAAGGTAACCAACTATTCACATAATTTTTTAGAGAAAAGCATTCATAGAGAAGAAACTAAGCAATGTACAAACTCTGTAACACATACACAACTGCAATCTCTCTGCTCTACATTTTGTTAGCTTTAAAAAAATATGAAAAAATTATGCACTTGATTACATATGGTGTCAAGTTGGTTACCCAGATTTGCTCTCATTTCAAGAAATACCTTTGTCATGGCTTTTCTACTACAATATATTCCTGTATTTTGCATATATTCTTGCTAATGCAAAGTGCAATGATTATGAGCTAGCCACAAATATGTAGATATTCAAATAGAAGCACTTAATGAGTCCCATTAGATCTATGAGAGCATTAGCTTTTTCCATTTGTACTTCAGTGCCATTACATTAGCATAGAAAGTAATATTCATTTGTCATACCCTCGACTTTACATTAGATAGCTCCATTTCCATAAAGGTGAAAGTTTAATAGTTCCACTCCAATGTTCTTACTTTAAGAATTTGGTGCAATCAGTGTGAATCACTTCTTTAAAAATGTTATTTTCAAGATGGCCTCTGAGCCACCAATCTGCTGGGTTTCTATTCTTGTCAACCCCATATAAGATTAATTGAGGGCAATATGAAGTGCTTCTTTGCAACTTACCATTCTTGAATAAGCACAGAATTATCTATAGTGGCAAGATCTGCTTTGTGAAAAACTTGTTTTACTAGCAAAACCATTTCAGGGTGTTAGCTCATTAGACCTCAGCTGCAAAACACTTGATTTCCATCAGTCCTAAATCCAGATGACTATAAAAGTACTCAATGATGAAGTTTCCATACGGAGCCCAGATAAAAAAAGGTATCATATTTTAATACAGTCCTCAAACTGGTATGAATAAAAATTAGCTTATCAACAGTTTACTGATACA
The DNA here is from genome assembly GCA_009733165.1 of Naja naja. Classification (NCBI taxonomy): domain Eukaryota; kingdom Metazoa; phylum Chordata; class Lepidosauria; order Squamata; family Elapidae; genus Naja; species Naja naja. The sequence continues at coordinate 66,626,685 of CM019150.1, forward strand.
AGCACATACAATATTTTAATGAGATGCATAATTTGAGTTGTTTTGCCTATTATTACTAACACCAAGATTTAGAATAAATTTAGAATTTAGAATAAATTGGTGATTTACCACCTCACCTTCGCTGTCCTCATAATAATCCTACTGTAAGACCACTGCCATGTTTACATGTCTGTCACCTCTTTCCTTAATTAACAGATTTAGTTTTAAGTACTTCCAGCATAGGTTAATTCGGGCAGTCATGCACTGATAATTTTCCTGTCTTCCCAGCCACCATAAAAGAAACTAAATATTTTTTCTTTCTTCTTTCTTTCTTTCTTTCTTTCTTTCTTTCTTTCTTTCTTTCTTTCTTTCTTTCTTTCTTCTCTTTCTTTTTCCTTCCTAGAATAGAATCTTTATAGAATAGAATAGAATAGAATAGAATAGAATAGAATAGAATAGAATAGAATAGAATTCTTTATTGGCCAAGTGTGATTGGACACACAAGGAATTTGTCTTGGTGCAAATACTCTCAGTATACATAAAAGAAAAGATACTTTCATAAAGAGTCAAGAATCATAAGGTACAACACTTAATGATAGTCATAGGGTACAATAAGCAATCAAATCATACTAGAAAACAGTCAATATAAATCATAAGGATACAAGCAACACAGTTACAGTCATACATCACATGTGGGAGGGGATGGGTGATCAGGAGTGATGAGAAGATTAACAGTGCAGACGTTGTAATAGTTGAACAGTTTTGAGGGAATTATTTGTTTAGCAGAGTGATGGCTTTTCGGGGGAAAACTGTTCTTGTGTCTAGTTGTTCTGGTGTTCAGTGCTCTATAGCGTCATTTTGAGGGAACACGTTGAAACAGTTTATTTCTGGGATGTGAGGGGTCTGTAAATATTTTCACAGCCCTCTTTTTGACTCGTGCAGTATACAGGTCCTTGATTGAAGGTGGGTTGGTAGTAATTGTTTTTTCTGCAGTCCTAATTATCCTCTGAAGTCTGTGTCTGTCCTGTTGGGTTGCAGAACCAAACCAGATAGTCATAGAAGTGCAGATGATAGACTCAATAATTCCTCTGTAGAACTGTATTAGCGTTCCTTGGGCAGTTTGAGCTTTCTGAGTTGGTGCAGAAAGAACATTCTTTGTTGTGCTTTTTTGATGACATTTTTAATGTTAGGTGTCCATTTTAGGTCATGTGATATAGTAGAACCTAGAAATTTGAAGGTCTCTATTGATACTGTGTTGTCTAGTATTGTAAGAGGTGGTAGTATGGGAGGGTTTCTTCTAAAGTCTACCACCATTTCTATGGTTTTGAGTGTGTTCAGTTCCAGATTGTTCCAGTTACACCACAAGGCAAGTTGTATAACCTCCTGTCTGTATGCCGATTCATTGTTGTCTCGAATGAGACCAATCATTCCTTCCTTCCTTTCTTCCTTTCTTTCTGTTACTGCCTTCCTTCTGAAAAAACTTAAAAATTATCGGGCATAAACATTTTCTTCTTTTCTAAAAGTTATACTCTTAGAACAAAATTATTATTATTATTTTTTAAATTACATTTATATGCCATTCGAAGACTACAGGGGGCTTACAATTTTGGGATACAACCCAGTGTGCTCAGCAATAGCCTTCCTTCCATTGTATATGCCTGCTTATTACTAAGCGGCATTTTTACAAAGTCAGCTTATTGCCCCCAACAATCTTGGGTCCTCAATTTACCTACCCCGAGAGGATGGAAGGCTGAGTCAACCTTGAGCCTGGTGGGATTTGAGCCTACAGTAATTGTAGGCAGCTGGACTTAAGTGCTAGGCATTTAACAGCCTGAGCCACCAAGGCCCAATAAATATTGTAGAAAGTAAGAAAATGACTTTTGTGGAAATATGCAAGATCTGTCACCAAGGAGATTGTGTGTATGTATATGTGTATATGTTTGTGTGGCGTATGTGTATTTGTGTGTGTGTGTGTGAGAGAAACATATTTTATGCCCAAAACAATATTCAAAAGATGTTCATATTGATGCCTTCTCAATTCACTGGATTATAAAATGGGTAGGTGGGTTAAAGTACAATCAGACTTGCAAGGAAGTGTTATTATAGTAGTTTTAGCCTTTCTGTATAGTTGAATTCCAGTGTGGATGACAGATATTGATGAGGGACAAGCATTTCTCATAGAACAGTTTTTCTTTCTTCAGTTCCATTTGGTTTGTAAGGAAAAAATGCTAAAAATAAAATGAACATTAAGCAGAGATTTTCCAAAACATTAAGATCTGCAAAACCTTGTTCAATTTTACACAGTATATAAATCTCCTTTCATTTCTTGTTTTTTCTTTTTTCATAGTTGTGCTATTAAATGTCCATTAAAATAGCAAAAGTAATAATAAAAATAAAAACCTTCCATTCATTTCCCAAGAGAAATTAGGTCAGCCCTAACTATCCTTTCACTTCAAGGCTTTAGTGAACTGCTGTCAGAATTGTGTTGAGGTAATCATTAGTCATTCCTGTTATTTCAGTAATAAATGAAACATGTTGTGAGACAAGGAAATGCTGGTGCCATTTTGCCTTTTCCCAAAATTAAACTGGCACAAATATCAAACAACCATATAGATAAACACCTAAACACAGAGAAAATGATGGAGAGGTCTGTCTCCTGAAAATAAGCAGGAATCACAACAGCTGAGAAAAGTGGAGGATGAGATAAGTAGAGGCATAGCACTCTTTAAGATAATGAGTCTTTTTCCCCTTTCTTTCTGAAGTAAAAGCATTAGATATTTGGCAGAAATCAATCTTGTTGATGCTCAAAAGTGCCTGTTTAGTGGGTCAAGCATTGCAGAGTAATAGCTAAGATAATTAAAAGCCGACACACAGAGAAAAGTGAAAAAAGGCAGGCTTATTTGCCGGCATTTCTGTAAAGCTCCACTGTGTAATAATCACATCCCTTGCAGGCGTTAATAAAATTAGTCTCATCACAGTGCTCAGAGAAAAAATAAGGGTGATTGTCTGGAGATAAAAAAAAATAGGCCAAGGTTGAAGAAACAAATATTTACTTTTCTGGCTGAAGTCTGTGATATCCATTTTGGTGTAAACCAAATTCGTATCTACCGGTAATCCTCGACTTACAACAGTTCATTTAGTGGCCATTCAAATGTTAAAACGGCACTGAAAAAAATGACTTATGATCATCTTTTACATCAGAAGTCTCCAAACTTGGCAACTTTAAGACTTGTGGACTTCAACTCCCAGAATTCCTCGGCCAGCATAGCTTAGAGCCACAAGTCTTAAAGTTGCCAAGTTTGGGACCCCTGTTTTACATGATCATTGAAGCCTCCTCATAGTCACACGATCAAAATTCAGACGCTTGGCACCTGAATTTGTAACTTGGGGTCATGTGATCACTCTTTGCGACCCTCTAAAAAGCAAAGTCAATGGAGAAGCCAGATTCAGTTAGTAACCATGGTACTGACTTAAGAACTGCAGTCATTCACTTAACAAACTGAGGTAAGAAAGGTCATAAAATGAGGCAAAACTCACTTAACAAATGTTTCACTTAGCAACATAGCATTTCTGATCAGCTTAACTAGTAAAAAAGAAACCTGTTGATTTGAGTACTTCTCTATTTTTCATAATATTATCAGAGGAAATGTCAAAACCAACAAAAAGATTCTTGTTCTTTCTCATTTCATACATTTCCTTGACTAACACAAAGCTCTTTTTCCCCACTTTTAATAATCAACTGTATCTTAATATGCCTTACCAAGTGGTCAGCTAACAGTTTGATAACTAATACCTTTGTTTTTCAGGACTCAATAAAAGTATTACACTGTTGTTTTTAATTAATTTTACATTAGCAGTTTTACAATAACCATATCATATATGAAAAAAGTTTCTGTATCTGCAAAAGCTAATTGGATTTATTTAGTGCATTTTCAGTGTCTACCATATTTCATGTTTTTAGCAGAATATCTGTTTTCTAACACTTAATTTAAATGTCTGCATCATTCTTTTACTATTTCCATTTATCTCTTTTTTAAAAAAATGAGATAGTACATATAAAGTTGTAGTGGCTAGTATATTCTCTTTTAAAATTTATAGCCATATAAAATTAGTGCTTTCTCAAACAGTTCTCTGATTTACTGTTGCATCATTGTGAACTATTTTCTCAAATATTGTAAAACATTAAACTTTTGGGTTTCAGTTTTGGCCACTGCATATAGTTGTTCAAGCTGATTCCAACATTTCTGTAACATTCAATTAGTTATTTTTCCGCCCCAGGTTTATCAGATCAGAGGCTGTTTGGTTGTTGTTTTTAATGTTATGATTGTGCAACTGGCATTAAAGCATTTTTGATCTTTCAATTAAAAAAAGAGCTATTGAGGAGATAGACCCAGCTGCTATTTCTTGATAAGGAAGGAAAAGATTTCCAATTCGACATCAAGCTCTCTTTTTTTCTTCTCTCGCACATTTTACACTTCCCAAAGTAAAGAGAAATGCAGACAGAAAGCCACCCAGCAGTTTTGGCTTCTAAAGTTCTCCTGTCTGATAATGTGTCTTTTGAAGATAGACATTTTCAACCTGTAAAACTCACCTCTGAGGGCTAATGTGACTTTACTACTGTGCTGGGTCTTAACTGCAACCCATAGTGTGGTCTTGTGACCTAAAAATCTCCACTGTGACAGCATTAACTAAAACTGGTAGGCTGTGCAGAAGCTCAAATCCCTAGGAGTACAACTTTCTTTTGCTTCTTAATCCCCAAAAGCTCTACATTTAGCTATCAGACAGTTTAATCATCCACCGTGTATAAGAATATTGGAGAAACCAGGCACTTACATTAGTAGCGGCAGACTAAGTTCTGCCAATTTTAACGATTTGATTCCTCAGATCACTTGAGAGGAAATTACTGCTATAAGGAGGGAAAAGTGAGGTAGGGAGAAATTAAACTCCCAAACTAGACCCACTTTGGTCTAGTGGGTGAGGCATCAAGCTAGCAAACAGGAGACCATGAGTTCAAGTCCCGCCTTAGCCATGAAAGCCAGGTGTGTGACCTTGGGCCAATCATTCTCTCTTAGCCCAACTCACTTCACAGTGTTGTTGTTGTGGGGAAAGAATCTTTATGTGAAGCGGGGCTGTCTGAGGCATTTTTATAAATCACTTTCTTGATCAGGGCTCAAGCTACATTGTTGCTTTGGTAACAAATCTTCCCTCTGTCCTTCAAAGTCATACTCACTACAGATAGAAGGAAACTGCACCAAAAAGTACAGCCTATCTCCTATTAAGGAATAAATAACTGGGTTTTGACTGGTCCTCTGACTATATCATATATGTCATATATCCTTACCATACAGGAGAAAGCAAAATCACCCTAACCGTCATATAACTGTTAAAAGCATTCACTATTTTAGTTCTGCTGCTTTAAGTGATCTATTAATAGTTTTGAGTATCTATTAAATATCTCCATTGCAGTGGGAATCCTTTTCCTACTAAAAACAAACCAGACCAAACCACCTCAATCCAAATTGAAAAGAAGGCTAATAAAATATTTATGCAATTTACCCTTTCTTATTCAGATATAAAATTTCCTTTTTGGCTTCATGCTCTCTTTTTTCCCATCTGTCTATTTTATATTGCCCTTTTACCGTTCTACTATGAATTGTAGCCTCCATGGATCTGAAGTTATCTTTGCTCTATAAAGAGCCATGTCTTCTGTTGATATTAAACAAAGAGCCCCGGTATAGATTTAGAATTATTTCAGCTTAATGTATCGATCAAAGTAGAACACGGGGCTTATTTGAAGCTAGATCAATTAAATACAGTTGATTATTAATTCTCCACATGGGAGATAAATGTTTGACAGTGTTGCATTCTTATTAAAAGAACAGTGCCTGAGTGAATTTTGTACACACCTACAGATACAAACTGTGAATTGTTTCTTCTTCCATGCTCCGGCATGTTATCCCTCTTTGCAGTTCAACTCTCCCATTTATTCTATACCCCAAACAGTTAAACACTTTCTTAGCATTAAACTTTGCCCAATTTCATATATTTAAAGATAAGGAGAGAGACACAATAATGTTTATCTGAGAATAGCAGAATTTTAGGAAATATAATTCATAAAGAGCATTACTGGATGTTTGTCAACAGTGGTTTTTTTTACAGCAGTTGTATTAAAGCAGAATTTCCTTAAAGCCATTTGAAAATCTACAGCTCTTCCTTCCCTTGCCTTAGATAGAAAGCAAATTTGGAGCAAAGAGGAATGGAATGGCACCTTTTTCTGGTTGATAACACAACCTATTTATAGTATCTTCCATCAAAAAGGGGAAGGGGGCTCTTATTCTAAGTATTTGCAGGAAGAATATTTATCAGGGGGAAAAAGTAAGATAGAAATAAAGCAAAGTACTACCAAGTTTTGAATTTTTCTAACATATACCAATATATACTTAAGGATGTTACATAAAAATGCAATTTCAGTTTAAAGTAATACTGGTGAAGAATGAAAAGGCTTATGCTTAGCTGTATCTAGAAGCCTATTTCCATCTAATCCCAAAGAAGAGGGTTGTTTTCTTTTGGTGTTTTGTTCATCCACATATCTGAAAACACCTATCTGGCTTTTGCTCTCTGCTCAGTCAATGTATTCCTCACAAGCTCTTAAGCCAGCAGGATTCTATTCAGCACTGGTATGAAATTTGGTCCCCACAACCAACCTTAGCCCTGCTGCCTTGGATGGGGTCAACAGTATTTCAGTACCAGTAGGGTTAACAGTTGCAAACAAAATGAGGGGCACAGAGAAAAAGGATAGCAAGTGTTGCTATGGCATGATTGTGACATGGTTAGGTGGAAACAAAGCTAAGCTTGTGTGGAATAAGCTCAGATTTTATTTTGGGCTGGCTTAATGTTTATATGTCTTTTATCATTTGTAAGGGTTGGGTGAGAGGGCAAAGAGGAAGCAGGCAATTGATATGGATGTAACAAAAAGGAAGCAGTCTCCCCCAACCGACCTACAGACAGAGGAAAAATGGGGATGTAGAAATGGGTGAAATAATGGAAGACGGGGAAAACGCATTGGAAGTCATCCGTTCAGCTCTCTGCAAGAGCTAACTTTTCTTCCTTCAGCAGTCAGATAACAGATAATCAGAGTTGGAAGGGACCTTGTAGGTCATCTAGTCCAACCCCCCATCCAGGCAGAAAACCCTACACCATTTCTAACAAATGGCAGTTCAATCTCTCCTTGAAAGTCTCAAGTGATGGCGCTCCCACAACTTCCGAGGGCAAGCTGTTCCATTGGTTGATCACCCTCATTGTCAGAAAGTTTCTCCTTATTTCCAGTTTAAATCTCTCCTTGTTCAGTTTCCATCCATTATTCCTTGTCTGGCCTTCGGGTGCTTTAGAAAATAGCTTGACCCTCTTCCTCTCTGTGGCAGCCCCTCAAATATTGGAAGACTGCTATCATGTCTCCCCTGGTCCTTCTCTTCACTAGACTAGCCATGCCCAGTTCCTGTAACCATTCTTCATATGTTTTAGTCTCCAGTTCCCTAAACTGGAGTCACTGGTTGGGAAGGTAGAAAGAAAGAGGCTTGCTTTTCAAATAAAGTCAGGGCAGTGATGTGTTCAGAGTTTTATAAATTATTAGGACTTTTAACTTTCCATGTGATCAAACCGGCTTTCACCAGTCATTAATAGGTTCCCAGAAAAGTGTCATATTTTAGGTTGAAGAATATGACATTGGCTATTGATCACAAAAATATTCTCCCTCTTCTTCAATCAGTGAGGACAATACATTGTGTTAGACAACAGGATACCAACCAGAAACTAATCAGCATATTACTACCTCAATAAATTGTTAGTTTGATAGAGCCAGGGCTGAGTTTTATTAAGGATCCCTATGGAGGGCTCACAGTTTGTACATAGAACAAAAATGAAATCTTAACAAAAATAATAAAGCTTCTCTTCTACAACTAAAGTCATATTAGTTCCTGCCAGATGCTGATCCTGTGACTTTTTTCCCCCTAAGTGCTGCTACAATGCATGGAACTTATCTAATTACTAAAACAATACTTATTGGTTGCATTAATGCTTTTGCAATTTTAATAGTAAAATGAAAGCTGGGATTTATATTATTTTCTCTTTCTGATTAATTATTTACATAGAGACAAGTCTAGATTATTAAGTATTTGTGAGCATGAAAGTCCTGCTATGCTGTAGACAGGGAAGATCAGAAGAAAGGCACAGATTTTTAGTATCATAAGAAAACAGTGCTGTGGGAGGCAAGGCACACCAAGCAAGTGGATAACCTGTCTTTATCAAACACAGAGGAATAGATAACTCATTCCAATATAGATGTAGAGAATTTGAAAATACTTCACATTTCCTTGAAAATCAAGAATAGACATTTCATACTGCAGAGAACATTTAAAATAAGTGAAGGAACCAATAAAGTCAATACTGGCCGTGGTGGCTCACATGGGAAAACTCTGGGTTTGCGCACCACTGAGTTCAGCAGCTCGATTCCCGTGAGTGAATAAAACCATTTAGGGACAAGAAAGGAGCCTCCCCCCAATTGCCTACTGGTATTCAGGCATCCCGTGGGTAAAGATAACACCGCCCCCAAAATTCCTTTCATAGAGGCAGCCAGCCACCTTGGTGATCCCTGGCTAACATGTGCCATATGAAGGAGAAGAAGAAGGAGAGAGGAGGAGGAGGAGGAGGAGGAGGAGGAGGAGGAGGAGAAGACAATACTATTATGCAATCACATATCCAACCAATCAGAAGGTGTGAATCAGCCTAGAATCTCTATATTATCACAAAAGGACTAAGTCCAACCTCTCTTGAATTTTGTTAACCCGTATCTAGTACCAAAACAGTGCTGTTGGTTGACTAGATTCCTATGCATTGGCACAAGCAAAAATCAATTTAATTGGAACTTAATGTTTGGCAAATGTGCCTGACACTAACTTCTGAATAATGGTTAGTAGGAATTTAATATCGTTTAAGATGTTTCATTGCCCTAACTAGGTAACATCATCAGTGCTAGTAAATGTTAACATGACATGAGTTGACCTTGGTACTAACAATGCTCATAAGTATTAAACTTACATCTGTTCCCACTGCACTATACATTCTAGGCTCAATACTGTTACAATGGACCATGGTATTTATCTGGTAAATTTGAATGCATACCAATCTCACATGATTACTGTATATGTGTAGTAGGGCTGTAGTCTGGTTTGAGACGGGTAAAGACTTATGTTCTTATTTCACAACATATTCCTTGCAAAGTGACAGGAAATTATAAGCCCAATTTGAAATCTATAAGCAATTTTTCAACAATGCAATTTAAAGTACTTTACTTTTACAAAGTAAAATTTATTAACAGTTCTATCAGATATTAAGAACAACTGAAAATAATAAGTGGGCAAAGTTTTAAATGGTTGCTTCAAACTGATGAAGCTTCAAGACAAATCACTCATCAAAGAAGATTCATGAATCGAAGCAGAGATCAACTTCAAAGCAGTGAATCAAATCAAGCGGCTTCAAAGTGCTTTGTAGCCTTTTGAAGCACTTCATATATTCACAGTGGCTTTCCTACTTTATGCAGTGTTGCAACTTCACTTCCATATACGGAAAACCTGAATGGGGGGAAGGCGAAATTGTACGGTGTGATGGGCTCTTAACTTAAAATAGTCAGCCAATGAGTTTAATAACTCATTATACTCTGTGCCTGTCAGAACCTATTTGGGAGAATCGAGATGACCTGGCTTGGACTTGATTTCTGAGTTCTTAACTGGATTCTTTCATATGGCTAGCTGCAAGCTTTCACTTTGTTCTCTCATATGCTAAATGTTAAGCTTCTGACCTTGTCCTGCAACTGAACTTGGAGTTCAACATCTCTCAGCATTCTGAATACAGGTTCAAAGATGATCCAAAGAGCATGCGTCCTCAAATCAAAATTTACCTTTAAATTCTGCATGAGTAAACCAGGTATAACTCTCTCAGCAATGAAAGATCACAGATTAGCCCATTTTCTGTTTTAAGGACAGGGAATCATAAGGTTCTCAATTATCATTTTTCAATCCCAGCCTCTTTCTATGTGACCTGTCTATTTCTCTAGCATTGTATCTCACTGTGCCTGCATGCTTCTTTTGCTTCTGTTAAGTAATGCAGATTATTGCCAGCAAACCACAATTTTGGCATCTCAAAACTTGCCACTGATGAGGGTCATTAATCCCATTAAGGACCAAGCTTGCCAGTTTCCTAAGCCAATCTTCCTGGCCAGCAGAACATACCACCCACAAAGACAATCAACTATTCATTTTTCAACGTTGGCATTCCAGAAACACAAATAGAAATGGACTTAACTTTTTAAAGAGTAAATTTAAGGGTCCTTTCCAGGAGGGATGGAATTTATAACTATCTGCACCAACTGTTGTAGCATCACAATAAACCCAATAATTAGAGGCAGCAAAACAACCCACCCAGAAGGGTGGCAGTGGTCATTCAGTAGGCTCATGTTAAATTTCTCACTTCAGGAAAATGTTTTTGAACAATTATAAAAAGTTGGAATCAGATACTTTCTGCAATAGGTTCAATAGAACACGAGTACTGTACTTCGCTGATTGATTTTATTTCCCCAGTTCTGCTCCCTCCATCTTACAAAAACTTAAAAGAGGGTAGAAAGGATATTTTTACATAGCAATTTTATTAAAAGTTAGTATTAAAAAGATATAAAATGAATATAAATTAAAGAAAATCAAATGAAAAAAGTTTAGAAAGAAAACGCAATACGAAAAAATATAAGAATATATTTTATATATAATATAGCAAAGAAAAATAAAAGAAATATATAAAGAAATGAATTATCCCTTCATCATCACAAGTAAGTTACCACCTCCTATTAAAATGCAAAAAAAAAAAAATTATCTTCCCATCTCACATCTATTGTTAATAAACCAATCCTTAAAATGTCATCATTCAGTCCTGATCAGCAAAAAAATCATTTAGGGTTATGACATATCTATTTGAATCATGATCAAATAAACAAACTTTATATTCCTTCCTTTTACTTTCAACAGTTTTAATTTTTACTCCAAATAATGTCCTAGAACTTGATTTCCCGTAATTTTTTCTTTGTCCCTTCGCACAAAATTGTTCAAAACTTTAACAAGCTTCTTTTGTAAATCGAATATAGAAAAATTATTCAGCTCTGTCTTGCATTAACTGTCTTAGATCATTATTTGTATATCTTGTATTAAGGCATGAAACAGCTTATTTTGTATGTCTACTCTTTTTCTATAGCAGTAATATAGCTTGTCATTTTTAAATCCACTTTCAGATCAGTATTGATCTTGTCCAATATAACTTATTCCTCTTTCATAACATTTTTATACATAATATCTATAGATATACATGCTTACATTCTACATTCTTAAATTAACTTCTGAGCCCATTGTTAAAAAATGGACAATTTCAATATGTCCAATATTAAAATATTTCACTTCATTCTGCATTAGTAAGTCAGAATTAAATATTTTCTCCTTTAGTTGTAATCTTTAGTTCTTTCTGTTTTCCTCTGCCAACTTTCAAAGTTTCATCCTATCATGTTTTTTAATAGAATTCAAAACAAAAGGATTTTTTTCTAGAGAAATTTTTTTATGATTAATTCCAAAATCTTATTTCAAACCCATCTAGACTGTTTGTCTGTTTATAACTTTCCAAAATCAAAGTTCTAGTTACCATTTTGCTGTTTGTTCCAAAATATTTTTATGTTTTTAAACTCGTATTCAAAAATTCATGGATACAAGTTTAAAGACTTAAAAATAATATTTTAAGGATTGAAGGAAACTCATCCAGCAATGTAAAGCTTGTTGATCTAAAAGTTCCTAATATCTGAAAAGCAGTTGACAAGCAGTTTCTAAAAGTGGTTAGAAAAGAAAATATGTAAACCCAGGGCCAACCATGGCTTGAGCAAAAAGGTGAGTATTCCATTGTTTTCCAGAACTCTAAACCCACCACAGACTTCTCTCTTGTAGTCCACTTCTAAGGAACAATTATATGGAGTACTTGTGGGCTACCTCAAATCCTCTCCCTGTCTGGAGAGAAATTATGAAGAGAAGATCTACTCACTGGCTGTTCATTCTGCCACAGTTGCCAGTTCTGCTTTTAGTGGAGTTGTTTTCAGTTCACTATTTCTTTCCCAGAAGAAGAGTCAACAAGGGATATTTTAAAATTTATTTCAGGGCAATTACTGAAGACTGTAAACTAAGTGAAACCTGATACTGTTTATCTTCTCCAAGGTTTCTATCATCCTTGCTATTTTCATTTAATTTTGCCAAAAAAAGGAAGCAGTTACAGGTATTTTGATGATTTCTGAGTAAAGTATAAGAATACATTTTTCCCAAATTGAATAGTAAAATAGTTCAATTCTAATTAATTTTCCCCCATATTGCAAATGTTAACTGAATCCTAAATCATCAATATGAATTGAATCAAAGCTGATTGCACATGGCTAAAATATAACATTATATCACTTAATTATATTGTCCACTGAAGACTCCAAATTATGAACTTTAGAAACTGTAAATGTTAAAGAAGAGACTTCATGATTAAACCAATGATTTAATGTATCAATAATCAACAATTCTTAAGATCTAGGTTGCACTTGACAAGAGATGGTTGCTCTAGATCAGTAGTGGCTAACCTTTTCAGCACTGAGTGCTGAAACAGGAGTGTGCGTGTGTGCGCATGTGCTGGAAATCGGAAGACTAGTTCCTCGATGTGTGCGCATGGGAGTGCTAGAAACTGGAAGCTTAGCTTTTTGGTGCATGCATGCACGCCAGCCACCTGGTCTTCTGGTTTCTAACGTGCATGTGTGTGTGAAGACCAGCTGGCCAGTGTGCACATGTGCTCTGGGGAGCCGCTCTTCTGGTTTCCAGTGCTCCTGCATTATTTATTTATTATTTATTTATTAAATTTATATCCCGCCTCACTTCCCCCAATGGGGAACTCGAGGCGGCATGTGCAAAGACCAGCTGGCCGGTGTACGTATGCACTCTGGGGAGCTGCTTTTCTGGTTTCTGGTGCTTCTGTGTGTGCAAAGACCAGCTGGCCAGGGTGCATGCGCACGCCGGAATCCAAAAGAGCAATGGGCAATGGCTGGCATGCCCGGAGAGATGATTCTGTGTGCCACTTCTGGCACGTGTGGCATAGGTTCACTATCATGGCTCTAGATTGCAAAATGCTTCTAACAGACAGCAAATGTCTGTCCTCAGTAAACACAGGCAGTCCTCATTTAATGGTGATGGAAATTCATTTATGAGGATGATGAAAAAAGTAACTTGATGATCAATCCTTACATTTGCAACCATCTCAGGTCCGTAAGTGAAGGCAAAGCATGACAGTAAGATCTTTTCCAACTTCCAGCATGAGATTCATGGTAGAGAAAACTAGAAACAGCATGGAAGCCCTGGTGTGTACAAAGCAACAGAGAAGAATGAATAAGAAACCCTTTCATCACTTGACAGAAGAATGGACTTCCTGGGGTTTGAATAGAATCCTGAGCCTTAAACTATTTGCTCTTTAATATGCTTTTCATCTCTAAATCAGCAGGTGAATTTTGGTTTGGTTGAGAAGGAAGAGACAGCTTCATGGCTTCTAATCTCACAGCAACATTCTCTTATCTACCTGTCTATAGCCAGCCAATGACATCACTCAGAAAAACAGAATGCTTATGTCCTCGTTTTACATAGCACTCCTTAATGCCAATGACGTTGTTTTCATTCTTGAACTTCAAAATATAGTTCTACAGATTCCCATTGAGAAAAAAAAATAGTGCAATAGCCATGTAAGTCAATATTGATCTACCACATAGCCTTCAAAAAGTGGATTATCATCTCATCCATTTTTTTACATTTTATCATTCTTTAGAACACAAATTTGACACATCTGTACCAATTATAGAGTAGAATTTTCTTACAGCTAGGTGTATTGGTGGTGGTTTAAGATGTTTGTTTAGGGAATAACATTCATTTTCAAGGAACGGCGTACATTCTTTTATACAAATGAAGTTCATACTTTTTTTCTACTTGTTCCTATCTATTCAAGCACATGGCAATGAATTTGATTTTTATCATCTGTCAGAGAATTAGCTTAGCCTGCAAAGCAGTGGTGAGATTCAAATATTTTTGCCACTGGTTCGGTGGGCGTGGCTTGGTGGGCGTGCTTTGCACATGTCCACACACTTTGCATGCACGCATGTGCCAAACATGCACTTTGCACAGGCGCAAAGGCGTTCTAACTCGCCTCCTGCAAGCTGAACGGTCCCGGTCGCTTCAGCAGCTGCCGCATGGCACTATTCTGTACTGCGCAAAGCAGCTGTGCTTCAAATTCAGCAGATAAAAGTGAGTATGGGAGCCCAGGCGGGTGGGTGGGCCCAACAGAAGAGCGGCAGAGAGAACCAGTTCGGTCTCCACTGCTCATCGCTGCTACTGGCTCGCCAGAACCGGGCTGAACTGGTCGAATACCACCACTGCTGCAAAGGTTACTGGTAGTTCTTAAAGCCTTTTGATTAAGGTCAAAAGAATTCATGCTATCAGTGTGATTACAGGTAATCCTCAATTTACAACCATTTTGTTTAGTGACCATTCAAAGTTACAACAGAAGTTTTAAAAAATGACTTTTTGTACTAATGACTGTTGTAGCATTCCTATTCCTATTGACTGTTGTAGCATTCCTATTCCTATTGTCAAGTAATCAAAATTTGGGCATTTGGCAACTGGCATGTATTTATGACAGTTGTACTGTCCTGGGGTCATGTGATTGCCATTTGTAACCTTCCCAATTGGCTTCCAACAAGTAAAGTCAATGAGGAAAACCAGATTTGCTTAACCACGGCATGATTCATTTAGTAACTGCAGTGATTCATATGACAGCTATGGCCAAAAAGACTCATTAAAAATGAGACAAGACTTACTTAAATACTGCTTTGCTCAGCAAGAGAAATATTAATTGTAGTCATAAATTGAAGATTACCTGGAATCAAACCATCATATATTTAAAAATACTTTCAAAATCCAAAACCCTAGTTTTCGGTTTATTAATAGCCCCTGATTTGTGCCATTTTTAAAAGATCACTTTCTAAAGTGAATAAAAATTTGCTTATTGACTTGGATATTGCCTTAATCAGAACATCTAGAAAAATATAATGATTGAATTTTTTTTAAGCAATTGCTCTTTTTTTAAAAAAAAAAAGTTGTTTAAAATACCTTTAATCATTGGATAGATTTGGCCTTCAGCTTGTATACATTATCTCATTTCTTACTGCTAAAACAAGAGTGCAGCAAAGTCTTCAATTTCACTTTTTCCACAGCTGGCATAAATAATAGCTAGATAAGTGCACAAGTGTAGTCTTTTTCTAAACAAATGCCACAGTGACAAACAGGAGAGGGAGGTTGAGGAGAACTGTACAAGCTGGTGTTTTCAATTTAGAAACTATGCATTATTTACACTGCCATTATTCCACTCAATTTGAGTTCACGCTTTCATCCTAATTTCAGTATAATCAAAGTCAATGAATATTTAATCAGCACTGCTTCCAGAAATTGAGCAATTCCATTAACATAATGTTCCCAGGACTTCAGTGCTGATTTTCCTCATATCAAAGGGTCTTTTGCCTTGGTTCGCTACTCACTTTTTCTCCTTTAACCAGTTTTCGTACAAAAAGAAAACGGCAAGTCATAGCTGGTCACAAGGGACTGGACTTAAGACCGGTTCTTCACAACACTAATGGTGATCTAAGACCTTTGCAGCCCACACATTCTAATCAAATTCAAGGATATGTGCACAAAAATGAAAACTTTTCTTCTTTTCAACATTCTTGTTGTTAGATTTGCATGAAGAGTCAGACACGGAGTGCTTCAGTGAAGAGTTTATTAGTGACTACAGCTCATAACAGACCCAATTTGGCTGGTCTGCGGCTGCTACTTATAGCCAGCAGCCGCAGTTGCCAGCCAATCAGAGTGCAGGGTTTTCCCACACTTTTTAAACCAATCATTTCTGACATTTTACAAGAACAGTTCAAACTTAACCAATGACATTCAAACCTGCATACATAACACTTGTTACCCAGGTTTATGCTTGATAAATGCACTTTATGTACTGCTTGAATATACTACTCTGTGTCCATGCTGTCTGAAGGTTGTTGCACTCTCAGACAACTGATACAAAAAAAGAGCATTTCGTCATAATAAGAACTTGCAAATTGCAGGGTTGGTTTAGTGAAGTTGTTGAAAATCATCTGAAGGAAGGGCAAATAACTGCAGGCGTGGCTGCTGAAAAGGATGGGTACCTTTGAAGATTAAAATTAAAATTGGCTTTTTGTTTAGGAAGCCCTCATCTCTATTCAATTTCACTTTGTTCAAGTTGTTTACTTCTGCTTGAAGAGGGAGCGGAGTGTGTGAGGGGCAAGACAGTTTGGCATATGCAGAGGGAGGGGAATATGTGGGGGTGACAAGACAATTTGGCATATGCAGAAATCAATAGTATAAATAAGGGATTCTATGTATGTGCTTAATTTTTACATTTTTATAGGTGTGGAGGAAATATCAGGATTTATTTCAGCTGGAGAGGGCATTCTTCAGTTGATAAAAAGGAGACGCTAGGAACTGGATATTTCAAAGGATGACTTCTCCTTCCGGTTGTCTTAAATTCAGAGCCAACTTCTCAGGTTAATGAACTATACCTCATTTTTTTCTACCCAAAAGACACTTGAATATTTGTTTGATATCTTAGTGTATGCTGGTATTTGTGGGTGCCAACTAACACAAGACACAAACTAGGAACACATTCATACCTCAAGGGTTGAACATTGTTAATGATAGAAAATGGAAAAGGAGTAAGTATGATATACATGATTCTGTTTGGTACCAGGAAATATGAAGTCCAACAAATATTTCCAACAGCTGTAATACTATGAAAGAATCCACCCAAACAAATGTAATTCACAAAAAATATAACAATATTAAGCAGCCCTTCATTTGACGTACCTTTGATCTAGGGACCAAAAATCTTCCCAAAGACAAAGAAGGATAAAGAGTCCATGTATCCTATATAATATCCCACATCCTGTTGGCATTAGCATGCAATCTTACCTAAGAAAATAGATTTAACACTCATCATTGGTCACTGCTTTATTGCCACTGTGTTAATTGTTTTCTTACTACTTAGGTTTCATTGTTTGTGTATTGATCGTATTTTTTCACTAATTGGATGCTGACTTACTTATTATACTAAAGGGCTTTGCAAATTGTTCATTATATTGAAGTTATTTCTGAAACAAAATTAAAGCCCAGACCCAACTCTCAATACCTGTAATTATAATTATTTTTATACATTCAAACATGTACATGGATCAAGAATACATGGCAGTGGTGAGATTCAAATAATTTAACAACCGGTTCTCTGTTCTAATGATTTCTTCCAACAACCAGTTCACCAAACTGCTCAGAAAATTAACAACCGGTTCTCCCGAAGCAATGCAAAATGGCTGAATCCCACCACTGATACATGAATAAGGCCTCCTAAAATTCTCTGTATGGAAAGGAATGTGTACATATCGAAGAAGGAAGATGTTTTTCTCATTATAGAAACAGATAATTCTTAATTTACAGTGGCCTGTCTCAAGGCATGAAAAGCTCATTAAGGCAGTTCTACAAGAGTTTTCACACTATGATTGCTGGAGGAATCCATGCTTAGCGAATCCAATACGAACCACATTTATACCTGACGGATTGATGTGCCAATCTGAAATGCAATTAGATTCAGTTTTCACACTTCACTGGGTTTGCAGTGTAGTTTTTGCCTCAAAAAATATATATATAAGGGTATATAAAGATTTGTGCTTCAGAATAAAACTACTTTGAAAATGCAAATTTTGCTGAATATGCGAATTTAAATACAAAATTTAATGCAATTTTTTGCAAGGTCAGTGCAGAATAAGATATAAGAACATATGAATTATTACTAGAGAATCAAATTTGGAACAGAAATATGATCTTTCTGTCTGTATTTCACACCTACAAAATCACCAGTAATTTAGCCAAATGGAAATAATTTTGTAACAAACAAGTTGGAAAACCTAACAAACATTTCCAGTAGTATGTTTTATTATCCAAACCTCATGTTATCTCTAAAAAGTTTTTGCCATGTCAAAACTCAGGAAATGAGTCTTTTTCATTCTTTCATTTCTAACCCAACAGATCCAATATTACTAATTCATCCTCCTTCCATATTCAGTGGTTCTTTGAAATTTAACCTAACTGAACAGAATCAAAATCAAAGGAAACTTTTGTTTAGCTTTTGGATCTTAATTTGTAGGCTTAATTTCTTTCAAGCGTTAAAAATCTTTTTTTAATGATTTCTAAAGGATTCTTAAATGGAGAATAATAAAAATATTAACCCAGTCTTAAAGCTTCTTGAGCCTGTAAGTCTGAATTTATCTAAATTTAAATGTATGACTTTTCAGTATTTAAACAGATAAAAGTTAGGACTTGGCCAAACGCCTGTATAAAAAACTTGAAACTCTCAAAACAATTTTATTCAAGGTTTTCTATCTACTCTCAAGACATTGGGCTACAATAAGATAAAGGAGGAAAACATTTTTACCTCTAGCACCAATGATGTCACCTAGTTTGGGTAATGACACTGGCAAGAAAGCAGCCAACCTCAGAGAACACCAAGGGTCCCTCACTTACTTATCACACTACTATTCCCGCTAACCAAATCTACAAAAACAATGAATTTCATACAATTTAATTAAATTATTGTGATCCAAATTCTCCTATGACCATTACATAGGGAAACCAATTGCTTCACTGTGATTTCTTAAGAAGTAAAGCTAGGTTTGAAGTATGACTATTATGCCTTCATCTTCCTAGGAGTTTTTTTCTTTTTTAAAGTTGGGAGCAAAAAAAAATTCTAAAAAATTAGTTACAGTTCATGTTAAACAATAAACGGTTGCTGCATTTTTTTTTCTTTAATTGTCATTGGGGAATAAGATCAGAAACCAACAAAAAGATGTTAAAATATAATTTCTGAAAAATGCAATATGTACAATACAGTACAGTACAACAGAAAAGCAAATCAGGAATGGAAAAAGAAGAAATGGGCAGCAGAACAGAGATGGTATTCAGCAGTTCTGGAGAAGAGGTAGGAGAAATTTTGAGTAGTTTGGAGAACGGGCAAATACCACCTCTACCTCTAATTGGCCCCACTGCCCCCATCTATTCTCTGCCTTCCAGGTCCCAGCTGATCGGCTGGGTCTTCTTTTGTTGCCCTGCACAGGAAAACGGATCTGGAAAGCAGGTTAGTGGGGTGGGGATTCTGGGAAGGAATGGGGATTTTGCAGTATTCTTCCCCCAGGAGTGGGGTGGGAATGGAGATTTTGCAGTATCCTTCCCCTGCCACGCCCACCAAGCCATGTCCACCAAGCCACTCCCATAGAACCAGTAGTAAAAAAAATTTGAATCCCACCACTGCAGCAGAAAGTTTAACAAATCCTAAGACAACAAATGTCAAAAAAGACAACAATGCATGGGAAGAATTTGAAAGTAATTGTAAGAAATATTGTGGGAAAGTGTTGTTGATTAGAAAACATGATAACAGAGGAATTTGAAGATTGAATAGAAGGAACCAGAGAGAACTAAATATTATAATTAAAGGAAAAGAGACCTGTTAATACAGAATGGAGCAATATTATTTGATGTGGAAGAATTCATAGATATTTTAATGCAGTCAGAAATTAGCCTTAAGCATCTCTGCTATTATAAAAATGGATTCAGAAGAAGACATGGAATATAAACAGATTTTACTGGACAGAGAACCAGGCTGATTTGAAAGTGTCAGCCTTCCCGAGTATACAAAACAGGTAACATGACCAGATGAGCTAATTCTATTTGTAAAGCTTATAAATATTGTAAAGAGAATCCTGCAAATTTGAAAATACAAGACTCTTACCATCTCCTGTACAGTCTGAGAAGCTAGAAGAGTCCCTTCTGGTTTTTTCCCCTCAACCCATTAGGCAGCTGAATGTCGATGGAGATTCTCAGTCATCTAAGTCATGATTGTCCCAAAGTTGCTTTTTTTTCCCAAGAGGCAACTGAACTTTCTTGTTTTTCTTTGAAGACATTTCGCTTCTCATCCAAGAAGCTTGTTCAGCTCTGGCTTTATTTATTTATTTTTATTTATTTATTTATTTATTTGTCAAGCGATTATAAGATAACAGGTATAAGTATAAACATAGTTATGAATACATGAAATGAATACATATAAGAAAAATAAAAGAAACAATAGGACAGGGACGGTAGGCACGTTGGTGTGCTTATGACGCCCCCTATAGACCTCTTAGGAAAGGGGAGAGGTCAATAGTAGACAGGCTAAGGTTAAAGTTTTTGGGGTTAGGGGAAGAAACCACAGAGTCAGGTAGAGTATTCCAGACATTGACCACTCTGTTGCTGAAGTCGTATTTCCTGCAATCAAGATTGGTGCAGTTTACCTTGAGTTTGTATCTATTGTGTGCTCTTGTATTGTTATGGTTGAAGCCGAAGTATTCATTGACAGGTAGGACATTGCAATGTATGATTTTATATACTATACTTAGATCGGACCAAAGGCGGCATAGTTCTAGGTTTTCTAGGTCTAGAACCTCAAGTTTGGTGGCATAAGGTATTCTGCAACGAGTAGAGGAGTGGAAAACTCTTCTTGTGAAATATTTCTGGACTTTCTCAACTGTGTTAATATCAGATACGTAATGTGGGTTCCAGACTGATGAGCTGTATTCAAGTATTGGTCTAGCAAATGTTTTGCATGCTCTAGTTAGTAGTGTGATATTACCAGAGAAAAAGCTACCTAGGATTAGGTTAACAACTCTTAATGCCTTTTTGGCTATGTAGTTACAGTGGGCTCTAGCTTCTTGGATGAGAAACGAAATGTCTTCAAAGAAAAACAAAGAAGTCCAGTGGCCTCTTGAAAAAAAAGCACCTTTGGGACATTAGGCAGCTGCAAGCTATGTCCTTTCTTATCTGACTGTTCTCTACGGACCATTTCTTTGCCCCATTTTTCAAAGTCTTTCTCGCATACCATTACAGAATGTGGATCTGAAAACAGAGTTTTACATGACAGACTACAAGAATGATATGTAAAACTATGTTATACCCAGCTAGATGTTTTATTTCACAGCAGGACATTGAGGTTATAACATTACGATGGAGATTGGTGTGTGATACAAAATCTTGGGTGCCAAAATGCTCTCCAGATAAAGGAAGCTTCTTTTGAGATAGTCCATGTGACTCTGTACAGCTGCTTGTGAGTAAACCATAGGAATAATCATTTTGCAATTTACTTATGGTTGCGTGGCTGAAAGGAACATCTTTGCTCACAGTCGTTAAGACAGCCTTTTTAAAGGACATTGCATTTGATTGAACCTCATTCTCAGTCTCAATCACTTTGAATTTATTTATTTTTATTTTTCTGCTGCTTCAAAAGGATATGTGGTAAGAATAAATATTCTTTTGAAATATCAGAGAATGTGATATGTTATTTAAGTTCTTTTTATTTATCTTGATGGAAGACAAATATGTTTTTTATATTTTTGTTGTTTTTGTAGTATTTTACCTTTGAATGTGTAAATTTCCACAAAAATGGTTATAAAAATATGAGAAAAATTAATCATAATTTCTCCTACAATGTGTTTTCATCTTCCAAGAAATATTTGTGAATAAGGTAATGGAGGTTGAAAAAAATATAACCTGCACGTTATATTTGTTTTAAAATTATGTATGCAGTGAACATGTGCTGTGTGATCTATGCTTTATTGTTCAATTTATTCACCATTAAGACATCCAGTTCATCACTTATGCAGATAATACCAACTTGATCTTCTGGAACAGTGCTTGGGTAGAAAAACAGACTGGATGGAGAATTGGGACAATAAACTGAGATTAATGCAGCCAGATCAGAGATAACTGTTGTATTTATATTTATCCTGAAGCCAGGATTTATTTCAACTTCATTTGATGGAATAGCAAAAAAAATCATGATATACTAATTCTAAGATTGTTTTCCTAGACAGCTAAATGCTTCACAGTTCCACCTTGTTGGGTGACTAGCAAAATTCTTTGTACTGTCATAACCTAGCTTTATTTTAAAAGCTCCGAGAATATGTTTTGCCAGGATTGAGGTGCATATGTTAGTAACAGCAAGATGCCAGCATAACAACTCTTGCTAACAGAATTTACTTCCATCTTTGCAAGAAAGCCTAAATGTAGTCATCTGTTGGGCATGTTTCAGTCTGTTTCGATTCAATTAATTGCTCAGCTGAAATGTGACCATTTTTGCCCCCTGCTGGAAAATGTTCCTTAATTACTGTGATACACAAATGTGATAGACAGATAAATAAATCAAATAAGCTTCACCTTTTTTTTTCTGGTATCTCAGCCAGAAAGTTCAGAACTGTCATGGATAATTTATAAATTATCTGCAGCACTTATTTAGGTAATCTGATTACAGTATTCCTGGGATTTTATTGTACCATCGAAAGAGCAAATTGCAGAGATAAAGAGAAAAACATACCAGTTTGGCATCCAGAGTGACTAAAAATATTAACATATCAACAAAAACTCAAGACCATGGATACAAGCCTTGGAAGAATGATTCAAGTCTAAGTAGGAGTTTACCAGAAAAATGTTAGGGCCAGTCAACGAGGTAGAGTTGCAGATTGGGGTGGGAGGAGCCAATACTTTCTTATTTTGAGATCTGCACACAAATGCATACACACACACACACATGCTCCACTAAGATATATGGGGTGTGAGAAAGTCTACCCTGATTGCCTCAACAATGGAGAAGAGCTGTCAGCATTTTGCCCTATCTTGAAAAGCGAATTGGATAAATAATGGCTGTGAAAAGACATTGAACCAGAGTGGCATTTATTTAAAACAATTACATTTTAAAAATTGTTTATTTTACATACAGCGATACAAGAGAAGAAGAAAAGTGTACCTTTCAGTGAAGCTGAAGGTCATGATAATAGTGGCAATATTAACTACGGAGTCCTAGGTATACTAACCTAGAAATAAGTTCCACTGAACTTAAGTTAACTTAAGTTAACTTGCTTTTCAGTAGACATGAAGAGGATGCTTATATAAGGAAATGAAATTATGAAAAGGTGGAATTGGTAACAGACTTCAATAGGAAAAACACAAAAGCTAATGAAAGATCACATACATAATAGCGTGCAAGAGGTCAGCTTCTCTTTGTGATATCCAAACTGGAAACCACCAAAGTATAAAAGATGGCTGACATTCAGATTGTAGAAGCAGGATCACAGGTCACTCTAAGCCATATTTAACTCTGATTTGCTGAAGATATACTTGGTTGAATTTAGATAGCACATTAAGCCATACATTGTGCTAAACCACAGTGCTTAAGATCACAGAGCATGCTAAGCTACATACAAGCAAACCACATTTGGACTAAGTATGGTGATGGGGGTAGCCTGGAATGTGAGTAAAAGCAAACATTATTTTATCAAGGATTGAAATTAATTCCAGTTGCATGAGAATTCTTTCACAGTCTGCCTGCATGAAGAGGCAACAACTGATGTCTTGTTTTTTTTAAATGCAGAAGCCAACCACTGAAGATAAACTGGAATGTCAGCATAATTTTAAAAATAAATACTTGCCTCTCTATTAATGTAAACTATAAAAATAGTAAGCATGCAAACAACGATTGCAACCGATCTCCATTATATGCCTGATGGAACCGATCTCCATTATATGTCTTACTTGGGATGGAATAGATAATATTTATTATGATATCTTCCATTAATGTTTAATTCACTAATATATGCACTAAGAGAAGAAAGGACTATTTTAGGACATATTTTAGCTTTATTTGAAAACTCAGAAATAATATAATTGTCTAAATAATAGAGATCTATTTTGAATCAATGGCATGGTACAAAACCAATCTTTCATGCTGATGTATTAAGTATTTGTCATTATGATGTTGCACTTAGAATTCCTGTTAATATTCCACTAATATACACAGTAAAACAAAAGAATGGATATCCAAAATAATTAAAATCTGTTTAATTTGCATGTAGCTCAGGGCATTGTTCTGACATTAAACATCAGTGTCAACTATATATGGAATTTCAACTGACAGTGCTTCATTTGTGTGAAAATTAGCTTAAATGTATAAAAAAATGAAAAAAAAATTAGGATTATTTCTCATTTTAATAAATGCAGCGCTGTGCATTAATTTTGATTTCTAAAACTATTTTGACAGTTATAAGGGAATCCCTATCAAACCACACTTCTGTTCCCGGCTTTTTCTGAATTCCCTCGCTAAAAATATTTTTAAAATGATTACACAATAAAGATTATTTGGAGAATTTCATTCCTCCTGTTTGCTTGCTTTCCAAGAAATGTAAAGCTTCAAAATAAGTCTAAACTATTAAGAGTGACCACAGTGGCTCATATGGTTAGGACACTGAGTCTGAAGACCATTGAGAGGTCAACAGCTTGGCAGTTCAAATCTCAAGGGTGTGAGCCGTGTGACAGAATGAGCTCCCATCAATTTGCCAGCTTAGCAGTTTGAAAGCATGCAAATGCAAATAGGTACCACTTTGGTAGGAAAATACCAGGGACATGAAAGGATCCTGGGCAATGGTGATGTCTCCGGCTAATCCCTTCAACCTGGAAGTGCCTTGATAGATACTTATGAAACAAATGCAGTAGTAAACTTTTCAGAAATGAGTAGATGCAGTATGTTAAATGAAAACATTAACCTTCATATTACTGGTAAATGCAAGGTTCTAGTTCCTGTGGAACTCAACACAAATAAGCGTGAAGCCTTTTCTGCTGAGAATATTCATGTTGAAACATGACTATCTGCAGGGAAAAAAATCCTTGGAGTGGACAAAGTCATGAAGAGCCCTCCTATGGCACAGTGAGGTGTGGTCTTGGGTTATTGGGGAAAGGAATTATGATCTTGAAGTGAATCAAGACAGGACACTTGTTTAGCATGCACATGAGAAAACTCCCAAGAGTATTAGAATAGCAAAGTACAATCAGAAGTTGGAAAAATATTTCTGGGGAGACCAATGTCAGGCCACTTCCATACTATGACCAGGTTAAGTGTCCAGGACATAATTGACTAGAAGACTTGATTTTGACTCTATTTGACTCTATTTTGTACTTAAAGCTGTAATATTTATGTTATTCCAAAAAAAGTGGTCTTATTTTTGAATAGATATGAAGTTAAAGGACAAGTGATTGTGTTCCATGGAATTAATATGGACCATAACTGCTTTTTGGGGGTCATTCTTGGTATCACCAAGACACACACTGATGTTCTTCTAAGCAGTTTCCTTTATTGTTCCTCACCTAGAGACAGAAATCTTGCCAAACTAAAGCAAAACTTGCCAAACTTGTACCATTAAACATATACAAGTAGTTCTCAATAAACAACCACAACATAGCCCAAAATTTATGTTGCTAAGCAAGATGTTTGTTAAGTGAGTTTTGTCTCATTTTATGACCTTTCTTGCCACAGTTGTTAAATGAATCACTGTAGTTGTTAAGTTAGTAACATGGTAGTTAAGTTAATCTGGTTTCCCCATTGACTTTACTTTGTCAGAAGGTCACAAAAGGTGATCACTTGACCTTAGGACACTTGAACCATCATAAATATGAGTCAGTCACCAAATGTCTGAGTTTTGATCACATGAGTATGAGGATGCTACAATGGTCATAGATTTTTTTTTCAGTTCCATTGTAACTTTGAACTGTCACTAAATGAACTGTTGTAAGCCAAGGACTGCCTGTATTTGAGAACTCCTAAGAATGTACTGTCTTAACTTTGGCTCCTCTGGAATGTGCTCTCTTCCCTCCGGGGAATCAAGAATAAATTCTACCCCAATATATGCGCTAAAATACAGGCAACAAACCATCAATAATTTCTGATGTAATTATTTATTTAATGGCATGTTTTTATAATAAAGAGGCAAAATAGTTCCATAAAGCCTCTGATGCACAGAGATGGCAGAGTCATCTCAGTCACAGATAAACCTCCAAGTGCTTCAACAACCCTCTAAAAGTATGCAAATGACCAGCTGTCTGCAAGGAATATAAATCCTTCCATTCCCCACAATCCTGTCAGAGCTGAAGAAGCTTCTTGGATGAGCAGCAAAAGGTCTTCAAAGAAAAAACAAGCAAGTCCAGTTGCCTCCTGAAAAAGCACCATTGGGACAACTATGACCTGGATGTCTGAGCATCTCTACAGACTTTTAGCTATACAATTTGGGATGAGTACCCTTTGAATGGTGTGAGAGTAGGGATTGTTGTTGTTGTGTTGTTGTTGTTTGTTGTTATTATTATTATTATTATTATTATTATTATTATTTTAATTGGATTTCTATGCCACCCCATCTCCTGAAGGACTTGGGGCAGCGTACAATCATAAAAATACAATACAATATTAAAAAAGAATTAAATAGGAAACCCAATAATCAATTAAAATTAATAAAAAAACAATTCACTAAAACCCCATCCCCTCCATCAGTCCAGGTCGGCAAGTTGGAAAAGCCATGTTTTCAGGTCACGATGGAAGGATTGAAGCTCAGGGGCCACCCGAAGCTCCAGGGGCAGCTGATTCCATAGGGTGGGTGCTCCCATAGAGAAGGCCCTACCCCTAGGAGTCGCCAGCTGACACTGTCTGGCTGACGGCACCCCAAGGAGGACCTGCCTATGGGAGCACACGGGACGTTGGGAAGCCATTACTGGCAGCAGGGTCTCCCGCAAATACCCCAGTCCTAAGCCATGTAGGGCTTTATAGGTCAGTACAGGGATGGATTTCCAGAGGAAAAAATTGCAGACTACAGGAACCAGGACACTACTCAGGTGACCCTGAAGACACAAATAAACTTCCAAGTGCTTCAACAACCCTCTAAACAAGGGTCTTCAAACTTGGCAAGTTTAAGACTTGTCAACTTCAACTCCCAGAATTACTGAGTTAACATGACTGAAGGAGGAATTCTGGGAGTTGAAGGCCACAAGTCTTCAAGCTGTCAAGTTTGAAGACCCCTGCTCTAAAAGAATGCAAATGACCAGCTGTCTGCAAGGAATATAAATCCTTCCATTCCCCACCATCCTGTCAGAGCTGAAGAAGCTTCTTGGATGAGAAGTGAAACGTCTTCAAAGAAAAAACAAGAGGTCCAATTGCCTCCTGAAAAAGCACCGTTGGGACAGAAGCTACCCCAATTACATATAAATGCCAACCCAGTGCTTGCCTCCCAAATAGGATGACTTGGAGGGTGGGGAAGTTGTAGGATTACTAGGTCAACATCATGATCCCTGAGGCATCTGGACCCTGATTTTTGTTTTTTAATATTGCTAGCAAAGGTTAGTCCATCTTTCAGGACAGTTAGTTGTTGCTAAAATATGATTCAGAAACTGAACAATTCAATGATTGTATTCAATGATTGGGTGAGATTCAAGGTGCTGGTATTGAGCTATACAGCCCTTCATGGCTTAGGACCGGGGTATTTGAGGGAGACCCTGCTGCCTGGAACGACTTCCCAACATCCCGTGTGCTCCCATAGGCAGGGTCTCCTTGGGGTGCCATCAGCCAGACAATGTCGGCTGGCGACCCCTAGGGGTAGGGCCTTCTCTGTGGGAGCACCCACCCTATGGAATCAGCTGCCCCTGGAGCTTCGGGTGGCCCCGGACCTCCAATCCTTCCGTCTTGGCCTGAAAACATGGCTTTTCCAACTTGCCGACCTGGACTGATGGAGGGGATGGGGTTTTACTGATAGTTTTATTAATTTTGATTGGTTATTGGGATTTCAAATTTAATTGTTTTTTACTATTTGTATTATATTTTTTATCATTGTAAGCCGCCCTGAGTCCTTCGGGAGATAGGGCGACATAGAAATCCCATCAATAAATAAATAAATAAATAAATTAAATAGAATCTATTAAATGTATCAGTTAAATGGAATGTTAATCTGAACAGGAATATCCATATGCAACAATGGACATACCAATGGAAGCTAAATATTAAATTTATTGTAAATATTACAATCAGACAAAATTGGGACACAGTGCTTTTGCCCAATATATACTGCCAGTTGCTAAAATAGATAATTCATATTTAAAATCCTTCTGGAACTGCAATAATCAGTTTGGAGTATCTTTTTTCATACATGGAAGCAATGTCATGAAACTCAAGAAATCTGGAAGGTGATTTATCAGAAAAGGAAAACAATTCTAAACCTCAACTTTTCTTTCCCTCCAGCTATTTTTCTGTTAAACATTACTAAGTTTCACAGTTCTACAAAGTTCACAGAGTTGGCCCTATATATGAGAACAGCTACTAGGATACTTTATGCATTTTATTGGAAATTGTACACAGCAATGGTAGATTAATTAATGAGAATATGTATCAATATAAAAAATATTGTATTTAAAACGTAAGTTTGTTACTGTATTTAAGTTAGAAACCACAATTCTATGTATCCAAGGGTTTTATGGACTGGCCATTGACCTCAATAAAGATCCTGTTCTATTAAGCATAAGTGGCATACAACAGTTTATGCTAAGAAGGGTAGGTTTTTTTCCATATTCTTAATTTATCATCAAAGGTCAATAGTCTACACAGATCAATCAATAACAAAATGAGGAATTGACTCATTAAAAGAGATTGTGGCAGTGGCAGACATTAAATACCTTAATCTTCTTGGCACAATTTGAATCTCCAAATCATCCAAGCCAAAGTATGATTCAAACACAGCATCTGCTCAGCAGCAGTTGCAAATGAATAAAACTGTCAGATTTTGTTTTTGGAGATCAAATCTACAAGTAGAAAGTGCAGTATCTCTATTTCAGGATTTAGAAATAGGGGTAATGGATGGAGGTGTACTGAATATGGGATGTTCCTCAAAGGGTGAATATTAAATCTCACTAGTATAAACATGGTTCTGGGCAAAACAAAAAATGTTAGAAAAATAGGAATGATGAAAACCATTTAAAGGCATGCTAGTGATAATAACAGCATAGTTTCTTCTGGTCTCAGAATTAATGAGATTGAGCTGAGAACCTGTACTAGAGTAAATAAAAGCTGATACTTAGGTCCAAGAGGATATTTTCTGTATAAATAGGTTGGGCTATGAATGAAACCATCAAATTTGTTTCAATCAGGATTTCCAGCAACAAATTTTCATGTAGGCCTCCTTGGAAACATAGCCTAGTTTCAGCCAAATAGGAATTTGACATGGATTGTGGAATACGAAACATAATTCTTATACATTTGGATTGCATCAACGGCCTTTATATCTCCATAGCCTTGAGGTTATGCATGGCACAAAAGAAAGATTAGTTATTTGCTTCTAAATAACTGCTGAAAAGACACATTTATTATCATTGCAAATAGCAAATCCAATTATTGCATCAGAGGTTTTAGATAAGTACATTAATTTCTAGAATCTGTTGTTTCCAAGTGCTGGAAAACTGAAAGTGGGTTTATTAATATTTGAAAACCTTAATTTGATCAGTTTGTATACCACTGGTTTTCCAATTAAGGTGACAGTCTGTTCCTTGCTGAATAACACTGAATAACTTTGTTTTAGAGCAATAAATATATATGTTTTCTGATCATGCAAAACGTACTAGTGCCTGAAATGTGCACCAAAAGCAGCTCCGAGAAGGGAAGAATTATTGGCAATGTTGATACGAAGAAGGATGGAAGTAGATTTATACTCTAGTGATGACAAATGGAGCTCACAAATGCAGAGTATATGTCATGGGATTAACATAAAAGTTAAATAAAAAGAAGGTAAGAATGCAATATATCTCTCTTAACTCCCTTCTCTGCAGGCATGGATGCACAAAACCATGACATTTACTCTGCATTTATGTATTCTCAGGGAGTGTTATGGGCCTGCCTAATGAATAAGATCCAGAACTGGAGAGGTAGAGTTTGAAAAGTTCTGATCTTCAGTACAGAGTTTAGTACCATATAGCTATAATGTTTGGAAGCACAGATGGATTTCATTATGCAAGCTGCAGTAGGCAGGTACTTTGGTTTGCATATTTACCATCAGTGTTTTCTTACTCCTAACCCTCATGGAGCTTGAATTTAGAAAACCTTTTTTTTTAGAGCCTCAGTGGCGCAGTGGTTAGAGTGCAGTACTACAGGCCACTTCTGCTGACAGATGGCTGTCTGCAATTTGACAGTTCAAATCCCACCAAGCTCAAGGTTGACTCAGCCTTCCATCCTTCCAAGGTGGCTAAAAAGAGGACCCAAAATTGTTGGGGGCAATATACTGACTCTGTAAACACTTAGAGAGGGCTGTAAAGCACTGTAAAGTGGTATATATGTCTAAGTGCTATTGCTTACTATTTTCTATACAAATCCAGATAAATATATAAAATATGAGGAAGCAGGAAGCAAAAGCTAACTTTTTTTTTTGCTGCAGGAGAAATTAAGTGCACTTGTTAGTTCACAGTCAGTTCAGGCTTGCATGTTCTGGACTTGAGACAAACCTGCAGGTAGGTACAAAGGTCATCCATTCATTGGCTAGTTGGAGCCCGCAAATAAATACCATTTAGTTGACATGTTTGGCAAAGGATGGATATCAGGATAGATGTATACAAGTGCAGGCAAGCTCAGGATATTAATGCTATGAATGTAAAGGTAGAGACACTCTAAAATATTTGGACTGCTATTGCAAAAGCTTGGAAAACAGATGGGTTGGTCATCTGGTCAGCCTTATCTTCTCATACCATGAGAACAGAAATTAATAGCCGATGTTTATTTAGGCAAAATGTGGAGCATTTCCTTTCTATCAGCTTTTTCTTAGAATAGAAGGCAGTCCAGGAACCTCCGAAGACTTCAATAGGTGAATTTAAAAATCATGCCAAACCATTGTTTATTAACCTTGAGTTTATTTAATTATATGTATTTTTTTTAAAAAACCCAGTAACACATACAATTGGATGAATGAAGGCCATGGATTTAGTCACAAACAAGAAAAGGTATAATCCCAGTAACTGAGCCTGATATGCCCGTAATTTTGCTTTTAGCAACAGAAAGCAATGATGAATTTTAAGGAATGCTTGAGTATGGTAGAAAGACAGCAAAGGGAAAGGGAAAGATGAAAGGAAAAGAAAGGGAAAAGGAAAAGAAAAGTTTTCCATCAAAAAAAAGAAAGGTAGCAATTTCCAGTTGCTCAAGAAATGCTGAATTGAAATTCATATTATTTTTGCATAGAAGATTCTAAACCATACTTCTACAAAACATTAAGCCTTTCCTATCTTCCTGACAAAGTATGGTATATACATCCATCATTTACACAACCTCTTCCTAATATTCTCTAGAATTCTAAATGGGGAAGTGAAGTTATACAAATCCTTAGACCTAGAAGGTTCCTAGCAATCACTGGAAAGTGTATTCTTTCTGGGCTTTTTCCAAACAGCTGCTTTTAAGGAGGGTTGTCAGGACCTAAGCAGCCAGCTGTACATCCTAATGTCACCACTGCAGGTAGATGAAATGGTGTGGGAGGGGGAGGAGGGAAAATCTGTCAAGACTATAGGTAGAAAACACAGAAGGAAAAAAATTAATGGAAAAAGAGTTTGGGGGATAATTACAGGACAGGTATTTTTAATGGTTCTTGGCAGTTTCCCTAACTCTTGTATTTAAATGACTTTTTTAATTAAAAAACAGCAGGGTTGGAATACTAATCTTTCTTGGCAGATAGCAGGTGATGTTTCTCAAGTTTTGGAAAGTCTAAATCACCCTGAAGCCCATCCTGCATCATAGCAGGTCAATTTTGTTCTTCTGCACTGCTATTCAGCAGATCAAGCACACTCGAATGCTGTTTTTTAAAGCCACTTCAGGAAGCCACACAAGTCCTGTCCCTAAAGAATATGGGGAATCTGTCATGTTGTTTCCTTTTGCATGACTTGGATGGCCTCCTCTAGGAATAACTGGAGCTAGATGGTTCATATATGCTAAAGGTCACTTGCAGTTGATGGACCTGTCCAAAGAAGGTTATCAGAACAACGTAATAGGACCTCAGCTGGAATCACATCCCCACTGCCCATGTACAAGTGGACAAAGTTGCCTCTGAAATGTTGCTTTTGTCCGAAATGGTATAGGGTTTCCTGCTTAAGCAAAGGGTTGGATTAGAAGACCTCCAAGGTCGTTTCCAACTCTGTTATTCTGCCTAGTGACGCAATGTTGAGAAGAAATGCAATTTCTGGCCCAGGCTTGTTATTTTAGTCTACAAATGCTGCTTTTCACATATGTCTGTATAGTAGAAAATAGCTAGGTACCACTGGTGGGATTCAAATTTTTTTACTACCGATTCTGTGGGTGTGGCTTGGTGGGCGTGGCAGGGGGAGGATACTGTAAAAATCTCCAGTCAGAAGGTGGTATTTGCCGGTTCTCCAAACTACTCAAAATTTCCGCTACCGGTTCACCAGAACTGGTCAGAATCTGCTCAATACCACCTCTGCTAGGTACCAAGATTATAAAATGTTTCCTATTTCTTTTGTCTACGTTAATATATTTATTTTCCTTCCATTTACACATTACTTGGGTTTTTGGGGTGGGGTGCTAAGGGGGTTGGTTAGTTGATTTGATTTGTGGGGTTTTCTGGGGTAATTGGTACAAAATCCTCTCATTAGAAACATGCAGCAAAATAAACACAAACCGGGGAATCTACCCCTTCCAACCATCTTTTTAAGCTATTTCAATTGCAGATCAGAAGGCAAGGATGATCTGACACTGATGCATTTTCTCTAGTTTCTTATATATTTGGAGGAGGAGAATACATATTGTTGTATGACAACCATTTATTTATTTATTTGGATTTGTATGCTGCCCTATCTCCCGAAGGACTCAGGGTGGCTCACAACGATAAAAACCCAGAATTCCAAATTTAAAATTACTAAAAGGTATTAAACAAGAACCCAAACAAATATCTAAAACCCAACAAAATCACAAATAAAAACCCCATAAAAAGCCCTCCCCTCAATCCAGGCCGGCCTGTTGAAACAACCACATCTTCAGGTCGTGGTGGAAGAAATGAAGGTCAGGGGTCAACCGAAGCTCCAGAGGTAACTGATTCCACAGGGTGGGTGCTCCACACAGAAGGAAGGCCCTACCCCTGGGGGTTGCCAGCCGACACTGTCTAGCCAACGGCACCCCAAGGAGGCCCTGTCTGTGGGAGTGCACAGGGCGATGGGCGGATGTTGCTGGCAGGAGATGTTCCCGCAAATACCCTGGACCTAAGCCATGTAGGGCTTTGTAGGTAAGTACCAGCACCTTGAATCTCACCCGGAGGGCAACCGGCAACCAGTGCAGCTGGCAACCATTTCCAGGATATCATACAAAGAGAACTGGGGCTTCCCGAATATAAAGCAATTTAGCAATTTCATTCCATTTCAACTAACTGTATCTGTAGGCAAGGGGGCTTTAAATGAAAATTTAAACTGATTGCATTTTATGTCAATATCCATGTCGCTCTGAATATTTTTCCCATGGCATATTTTTATGCAACTCTGAAAGAGAAACAGCAGTTTCAAGAAAGGTTTCCAAAACACCTTTCCAGCTGTAGCCAGCTACATGTTGTGTCCTTTGTCTCAGTCTGAATTACATTTGTTTAGCTCAAATGAGCAAGAAAAGCTGCTAAAATAAATCAGCAAGGAAATCAGCAAGAAAATAAATCAACTGGGGAAAATAATTTTAGACTGTCTTTCAAACAAACTAGCCCTCAAAGGGCTTTGAAAATAAACAGTAACATTTTTAAGCAAGGGATTAAGAACATTATTAATAAGAAAGTGTGTTTGTGACAATAAAGAAAACGTGTGGCAAGATGTGCACCATTTATTAACGTAGTGCAATGTGCAAATTCAGCAGTTTTGCTTGTTCTGTTGCTTGTTTATATTTTTCCACTTTACCCAGCAAATTCACTGCTTCCTTGTTTTTCTTCCTTTTGGCTATTTTTAATATTCCTTCTATGAGTTATAACCATGTGGCCGCATGGGTTGTGATGGGAGTATCCTGATACTCCCATATTATACCCCTCCTGCACGAACTGCATTGGTAGCCAGTTGACCTCCGGGTGAGATTCAAGGTGTTGGTGATTACATACAAAGCTCTACATGGCTTGGGTCCGGGATACTTGCGGGAGCGTCTCCTGCCAACATCGGCTTCCCATCACCCTGAGCTCTCATAGGCAGGGCCTCCTTGGGGTGATGTCGGCTAGATAGTGTTGGCTGGTGACCCCTAGGGGTAGGGCCTTCTCTGTGGGAGCACCCACCCTGTGGAATCAGTTGCCCTTGGGGCTCCAGTTGGCCCCTGACCTCCGTTCCTTCCATCGCGACCTAAAGATGTGGTTTTTCCAGAAGGCCGCCCTGGACTGAGATGGGGTGGGTTTTTAAATTCGTTTTTATATCCAGTTTTATCTGTTTTAGATTTTGTTTGGCTTGGGTTTAATTCAATTTTTAGTAATTATAAATTTTCTATTGTATAATTTTTTATGATGTGAGACACCCCGAGTCCTTCCGGAGATAGGGCGGCATACAAGTCCAAACATTAAATTAAATTAAATTAAATTAAATCTTGATACTTCTTGTACAAGCTTTGCTTATTAATTTGTACCACTCTTCATGGTGCATGTCTCTTTCTGTTTCTTATAGATATTTGTCCCTGGTAGAGTTCTTCTAAAAGCTTCTTATGCAGCAATCCCCATTTCCTTAAATTCCTCTCATCTTTCTTATTTATTGGAGATATTTTCACTTGCAGCTTCAATATTTATCTTTTAAATAATAGGTACTCATCTTGATGCTTCTTCTCTGTGAGAGTTTTGTCCATGAAACTGAATTAGATATCCAGATGTAAATCCATTCAATTTGTTTTAGTATCTTGAATGCTTAAATGGCACAGAATTTGTCACTACTAATTCTAAGATAGGTGATGATGATGTTATCCATTCAGTCATATCCAACTTTTGGCAATTCCATGGGCCAGGTCTCTCCACATCTTTCAATCTTGCACTACTTCTTTGAGTTGTTCTATGTTCTGTCTGGTGACAGCTTAGATGGTGTCCAGTCAATGTGTTCTTTGGTGCCCTGGTTTTCTTTTATAGCTAACTCTTCCAAACATGGTTTGCTTTCTCCAGTGAATTCCCCTGCATGTCGTGGCCTAAGTAAGTGAAATGCAGTTTCGTGATTTTGCCTTCTATTGACATGTCTGGTGTTATGAGCTCCAGTGCTTGCTTGTTAGTGACCTTTGCTGTTCAAGGATATAAGATAATTGAATTCTTTTATTCCAATGTGGGTTTTTTAAAATTCCATTTTGGTATTAATGATCAGCAAGGTTAGAGCTTAATCCTTAAACCTTCAGCATGAACCTATAGTGATTGCTTATTATGGCTTGTTCTACTTCTTGAAGAATTCCAAAAATAATAAAAACCTATTCTGTTTATCTAATTATTTCTACATACCTCATGCCCCTTTCCCTGTTACATGGTACCTTGCCATCATTTAGAATACAGCTGTCTCTCCCACAGGATTTTGTCTAAATTTTCTTTCTATAGCTTCTATGTCACTTCAGGTCTAATTGACATTAAATTCCTTACAGAATAAATACAATTGTGTAAAATAAAGTGATACATAAACTGTAACAAGCAGTACACCTAATTCTCCTAAAAGCTACCTTTAAAAGGTTTGAAAGATGCTTGACAGGATCTTTCCTTTTCAATCCTAAACTGGAATATCCAATTCCTTTTTTTTTCAGCACCAAATGTGCTCAAACAATGAAAGAAGATATTTAAAATAACGAACATCAGCAGGAAAAACAATAAGTATGATATCATTTCTCAAAGAGCTCTCACAATAATGCTTTCTCACTTAATCAAAAATAATAATTATATAAATTAACTTGTCCTAGAAAAGTTTCCATCAGAAACTGGATGTCAGGGATCCAAGTAACACACCCATAGCAATCAAAACTTCGAGGCAGTTGGATTCCTCAAAGAATAGATTTATTGGATATGTCATATTGACACGACCTAGTGAAAACCAGCTCTAAATATTCCCATGGTTTTCACCTAATTAAAAGTAAAAATTCTTTCACTTTCTCCAAACAATCAGTCACATGGTCCTATCAGGATACAGTCCAGTTGCTAGATGACTCCAGTCCCCTCCTTCTGGACACCTGGTGGGAATGTCCTTGGTTCCCAATAGAAAGTATTTTATTTTGGCTATAGCACCCCAACTATCTCTACTCCCACCTCCCTTTCTCACAGCTCCAGTTGTGGCAGCACTGAAGCCCAAAATGGCCACAGCCAGATCAGCTTCAGGGTTGACACTAGATGTATAACCGGGCAATAACATAATTCACAAATGAAGGCAAATAATGGACAAATGATGGACTTCTGCATAAGTCTGAAAGCTTGGAAGACTAAACCTCTGGTCCCGGTGACCAACCCAGACTGGATATTCCAATAACATAACTCTTTTGAAACTTTCAAAACTTAATATTTTAGGTCTTTTTGTTGTACATACTGTACTTCATTTATTCCATGTATTTTATTATGTTTTCTTCAATTCCTTTGACATTTCCTTTTCTGTCTAATACTTGAATTTAGATCTTTTTTTTAATTAACCACTCATTCCTTTGTCATTCAAGAGTGCTGCCATAGGCAGGGCTGAGTGATGGTTTCTGTAATAGACAGTTCTTCGGCAAGTAAGTTTAAAGGTATGCTGCCTTCATATTCAATCCTCCACACATTAAGCTCCAATTTAAATTGATTATCTTCAATGATGTTGTCAATCTAACTGACTTCCTTCTCAATAACCTTCTTTCCTTCAGTCCAAACATAGCTAAGAATAGGCTTTGCTTATGGGAACGATATAAAAAAACTTTCAATTTTTAAATCTAGAAGAAGATAAAACAACAAGTATATAGTTTGAACCTATGCAGATTTAGGTGACTGTTAAATTATTGAAATTAATATCTTTAGTTTAAGAAATCAATAGGATTTGGTAGTTGCTGTGACCAAAGCATTTGGGATGGTGCATTACCAGAGAGCATGGCAACCATCAAGGTCACCACTGCAGGTGCTTGAGAAAGAGATAGACTATTCCCATAACAAAAGGACATCTCAAAATTGGACAATGTGATCACGTAGGGGTGGGGAGAAAGGAAAGCTATTATTTAAGCAAGCATTTGCATGGGAAAACCAGAGCTGGTTTTGATTCTTTGATACCAAGCTGGTATATCCAATAAAGTTTTGGGAATTCAAAGCTCCTGAGAGTGTTTTTTCTTATTCTGGATGCACTAGTCAGACAGTTGACAACTAGGTTATAAGATGGACACTAGATAGCAAAAAATAAATGTTTGCTGTCAACTAGTGGACATTTGGATTTTTTAATCCAAATTGCTTCAGAGAAGACACATTAGTAAAGCTAATATAATAAAGACATGGGTTTCCAGGTAGGAAACAGATCAAGGGAGGCTTGGGATCCAGTATATAATGCTAAAAGAATGGGGTGTTATTTTAATGATTTGCCCTTGCCTGGTTACCAAGAATATATATAGTTGCCACTTAGGCTCTGTTCGTGAGAGATTCTGTTCCTTAGGCACTCAGGAACATTCTCTGTTCCTGAGAGACTGTTGCCCATGCATTTTAAGACACTAAGCAGAACTTGGATTTGAGCATGACCCCATTTCCAACATCATCTCAACAGGGAAAGACAAAGAGGTAGAGTAGAGTGTGTTTAGGATTTTTGTGGATGCTGTGTTTTTCTTCAACCTTCTTCTTCGTAGCGTATTCTCGCAGGTCCGCTTGTTTTTTTTCAACCCGTATCATGTAAAAAGCTGAAGTTCTTTCACTTACCAGGAAAAAAACCAAGTCACTCAAAAGGGTACATCATTACATTTATGATCCTCTTGTCTAAGGCAACATAAGATGGTGTTGATTAATGCAGCCCTCCTGCCCCAATTCCAATCAACTTTTCCTTGTTAATATAGCCATTAAGCAGGCCAGCATTGCAACTATATCAGAGAATTCTAAAGTTTGATTTGTCACAGCCATTGAACAGCAGCATGTGGATAAAGCAATTTTGAGCAGCTTGCCGTCCACCTGTTTTTCAAATGCAACCAAGCAAAATTAAACTTTTCTGACTATTTGCAAGGAAAGTACTTCCAATTTAGAAAGAAATTATTGTATACAATGCAGGTTGATGCTTTTTATATTACATCTTAAAGCCATCTACTGTCATTTAGGGATCTGTGTTTGTCAGTCACCCCAATTAAAGGGGTTTTATGTAAACTGTCAATGCTCCCTTGATTCAATCCAAAGCAATGTCAAAGAAAATTATTTATATGCCACTTCATCCATTATACAGAAGGCTTTATTCAGTAAAAGGGGACTTGCTAAATGTATGGTATGATATAGCATCATACTATAGGTGTCCAATGCATATTCAGGCATAGAAAATTTCTTTTTGTAAAATGAAGTCAGCATTTAAACAAGAAAATGGAGAGGGAGGGAGGGAGGGAGGGAGGGAGAGAGAGAGATTCTTACATATTTCAGCATCAGCATCATTTTAGCCATTGTCTATCCACTGAAGGATGAAGGCCACTTCCACTTATTTCCAACCTATACAATCCTGAGCTTTCTTTTGCCAATTGGGCCCCCAATATTTGTTGATACTTGATCTTCTTTACATTTAATTTATGAGCCCTCTATTGGCCATTCATTGTGTCAGAAATCATAATACAATAATACAAAATTTTCTAATGCAAAGATGAATAAATCAGGCACATCATGTTTGGCCTGCAAACATCTGAATGGACATAAATGAAAAGAAAAAGTTAAAATGAGTCTAAAATGAAATCAAATGGTGGGTCAGATTTTTGCAGCTTAGGTATGATATGCCTAAACATACTAGCAGCAATTTATAAAAGAGAAACACCATAAAATGAAAGAAGATGGTTGTATACAAAGAACTGCTCTGTAAGACTTATATCATCACAGAATTCTTAAATTTACAAAGAAAATTAATTAATTAAGCAGTCCCTGGCATTACTATAAGTGTTTTTATACTTTTACAGTGATGTGTAGGGAAGAAATTGTCTTTATTACTCTCAACAGGCACAGTCACCCACTGAGTTCACATATGGCATAAGCCATAATTTTGTTTGTTTGACTTTGGTTTAGCATGATGAGTAAATCAAACATTTGGCCCTATGAACCATAAGTTAAGTCTTAGCGTAATGTGAGGATCTAACTACTGTGTCTTGAGCCAAATGCATATAATAATGAAATGAAAACCCTGGTGCTCAGCTACATCTTATTTTGTAATCCACTTGCTTTTTCTCATTAAAGTACATGTGGATATTGGAAGACCATCTGGGGGGAATGCTGTACATCAAATTAATTGTACATACAAGGTAAAAGCATCAAAATGCACACTGGCATAAAATATATTAAACTGTTTATGTCTGGAATACCACCCATAGAAAGGAAATTGATTGGCAATTGCTTTCTTGGAACAAAGACACAGCAAGAGACAGCAGAAGAGAAATAATGCAAAAGGAAGACCTTAAAATGGTTGCCAAAGTTTCTCAGTCTGGACAAGTTTTTTTTAAAGCCAGCTTAAAGTCAAGCTGCCATGAGCATAGGGCAGGAGCAGTGTGGATATGCCCTAAGAAAAGTGCTGAAAAATTAGAGTGATTAACGGAGCTTTAACATAGTAAAGAGATCTAGACA
This sequence comes from Naja naja, assembly GCA_009733165.1. Classification (NCBI taxonomy): domain Eukaryota; kingdom Metazoa; phylum Chordata; class Lepidosauria; order Squamata; family Elapidae; genus Naja; species Naja naja. The sequence goes on from CM019150.1 coordinate 66,666,499, forward strand.
ATATAAAATGAGAATTAATGCTTAAGGAAATGATTATGCCTAAGCTACTATGGAAAAAGATGGCTACAAGCAAGATTGCCTTTTGCAGTAAACATTTTCACCATAGAAAAAGAATTAAGACTACTATTTCCATCCCAAAATTATTTCATCTTTCTTCTCATGCAAAGTTTATGAATGAAAATACATGGGAAAAGCCTCCACAGTTAATAAATTGACAGTGTTTCAAGATGTGACCTTGCTTTGTAATATTATTTACGCATAATAAAGGCTGAAAATCAGTAATGATCAGGGTCATTCATTGTGCTAAAACCAAGATCACATGTGGTTGGGTTTTGTATTGTACACTAAGCAAAAATTGAACAAATCTCATTATGGCATGGTCCGATAGGTGAATTAAATTAATCTTACTTTGACAGTGAATATGAAAATTAACATTTTTATCAAATGATACAATAATAAGTCTGCATATGTCAGTGAACAGAAAGAGTCAGTTCTGGAGGTCAAGAGGTATTGATGACAGGGCAAAAAAAGGTTTAAAGAGAAATTGCTACCTCTCCACTTCCACATTATTTGCATTTCAATAAATAGAGAAATATAGTTAGAAGCAGCCATCAAGTTCATTTCTCTAGCTAGAAATTTGAGGTAAAGGACACACAACAGATGGCAATGCAGCCTCCGTCTGGTTTAATAGAATATTAGTGAACGAGTAATAAACATTTTAGGCCAAACTCAAGGTTTCAGCTTCTATATCCTATAATTGAAAATGTGCCCCATATAACAAACACAATTTCTGTAGCAAATTCAAATCTGTGTTGTGATATGTCTAACTGGAGGTGCTTTTCCCAGCTTCCTTCCCAGGGAGTAATATCCTATCTGGATGCCAGTGGGAAAGAATTCATCATTAAAACAATTTATTTATTGAATTTGTGGCAACATCTTTAAATCTGGCAGGATCGTTCCCGTTGTTTGTATTCTCAAATCAGATGAAGTTTTTTCTCACTTAATATCAAGCCTATCTAAATTTTCACATTTAAATGACCTCATTCTTTATCTGCAATTCCTGTCTATCATACTCATTTAGGATAATTCTATGGACTTTAATACATACTGAATGGCAATGTAATAAATTCCAAATTATTTAAATAATTTACAACTAGTGTGAGGGGAAAAAACGAAGATTTTCATTTAGCTAGAAGCAGCTTAATAATAAATTTCCTCTGCCTTAGATGAGGGGAGGCAGAAAGCACATGTTTCCTAAAATAAATAAGTTTCAGTGGGATAAAGTGACAAAATAGAACAGAGGTTGACTGGAGTACAATGTGTTCTGAGGACCTGTGAGCCATCACTTGATTGTCTTCTGAACAGCTACATATTGCAAAAGGTGGTGCCCCCAGAGTTGCTTAAGGTGGGTGAGTAACTGTTACCTTTTGAGCAAGCAGAGGCTAACTGTAGGAGGAATATAAGGCAGTCAGCTTTCTAAGCAATCAACCAAATGTTGAAAACTAATGAGGGGTCAGTGGTGGACTTAAGCAGAAAAATAACTAACTGGGGGTGGTGGAATACTTATATAAAACAAAGAGAAAAGTCATGGTAGTTGGTCGTTTATTTCTTTATGAGGAAACAAACATAAATTGAGTGGATCTATTAGCGCTTCCTTTCTTATGTTTTCTCTCCCATGAATTGGGGGTGTGACTTTTTCAAGTCTATTGACAGTTATTCCTCCTACTAATCAAGGTGGAATGAAATAATATTGTTCAAAGCAGTAAAACTGTGTCCCAGTGAAATCTGAACAGCTAGACAAGAAGTTCAAGAATGGAATGAAGTCCCCTCAAGATTTGGATGGCTCCCACCCTGTGGTAATTTTAGAAGACTTTAGAGACCTGACCCTTCCCCGAGGCCTTGGAGTAAGGTGAATGGAACATCTATGTTTGATATTTTAGTTACGGAAGAATACATATATTCTGATGTAGTTCCCTGGATCTGTTGTTTCATTTATTATTGTATTTTTGTTTATTTAGTTGCATTTGTATTGCTTTTGTATTCTGAACTTGTTATGTATGTAGGTTTGAAGTAATTGGTTTAGTTTGAACTGTTCTTGTAAAATGTTGGAAATGATTGGTTTAAAAAGTGCGGGAAAACCCTGCACTCTGATTGGCTGGCAACTGCGGCTGCTGGCTATAAGTAGCAGCCGCAGCCCAGCCAAATTGGGTCCGTTCTGAGCTGTAGTCACTAATAAACTAAGAGCTTGAAGCACTCCGCGTCTGTCTCTTCATGCAAACTTAACACTGGCGACGAAGGTGGGATTCCCCTGAAGAAGACGGCAACGCGGAACAGAAGGAGAGCGAGATGGCTGCACTGAACACCCCCAGCCCCGTTCGATCCGACGGCAGAAGACTGGGAGTCGTATGCAGATCGTTTCCAAATGTATCTGGAGGGAAACGATCTTGCCGACATTTCGAGAAGCGGAAGAGGGCGGTCTTTCTCACGCACTGCGGTCCGGCAGTTTTCAAGATGGCGAAGGCATTGGCGGGAGCTGCAGACGTGAAGGTAATGGACTGGCCTGACTTAGAAAAACTGTTAAGAGCCCATTACGCGCCACAAGTATCGTGCCTCATTAAGAGACACGAGTTTTACCGTCGTGATCAAGGGGAAAGCGAAAACGTAAATGACTTCATGGCAAGTTTAAGAGACATTGGGGTGCATGAGAATTTAACAATTTAGAAGAGGCCATGCGCGATCGATTTGTTCTGGGCCTTAAAGACAAGGTGCTACAGAGCAAGTTATTACTGAAACCTAAGATCACGCTGAAGGAAGCAATAGAAGAGGCCTCTTCAGCAGAAGCTACCAAGTCCTCAGCAGCAGCCATGAAGAAAATCAACAAGGCCACAAGCCATCCTGATGTGGAAAAGTCCACAACAACTCATTGTGAGCAAATAGATTCTGAGTCAGACTGTAGTGAGGTGGAGGAAGGAATTTACAGACTCAGAATGGAGCGGAAAAAGAAAGACCTGGGAAGAAAGAGGCAAGATTTCTACTGCAGAGGTTGTGGGGAAGCCACCCCGCACTGAATGCAAGTTTTTAGACACCATTTGCCTCCGTTGTGATAAAAGAGGACACCTAGCAAGAGTCTGCAAATCATCCAGAACTCCACCCAACAGAAGAAAGTTTGCTACAAGCAAAGACAAAGAATTCAGGCCCAACAATCTCAGTGAGAAAATGGGGCGCAGCACAGAAGCAAATGGGAAGAATGAAACTCATCAAACAGTAACTATTGGTCATTCATCACCTTTAAGAAGCAGAAAAGTGCATGTCAAGGTACTTATTGAAGGAAGGCCTTGCCAAATGGAAGTGGACTCAGGCTCATACCTATCTATGGTGTCATGGGACACTATTCACAGACTTCTTCCCAACATCCAGAAGAAGCACTTCAAGAAGCAAGCATTGACTCTTAAAGACTACCAAGGGAACAAGATTCCAGTAGTTGGAACAAGAGAATTCAACGTGAAATTCAAGGGCCACACCAAACGCCTACCACTGACCATCGTGGACAAGGACCGCCCAAGTCTGCTGGGCCTTGAGTGGTTCAACCCGTTGGGCATCGAGGTGACTGGCATCAATCACGTGAGCAACACTGAGTGGGAAGAGGCCTTGAAGTCTGAGTTTCCAGAGGTCTTCAGCGACGGATTAGGCAAGTACTTGGGGACCCCATCACATTTAACCTAGATCCCAAGGTACAACCAATCCGTTTAAAACCCAGAAGGGTCCCATTTGCCTTAAAGGAAAAATTGATGCACAATTAGATAAACTAATAGCCCAAGGGGTTTTAGAGCCCACTGATCACTCCAGGTGGGAGACACCCATAGTCACACCAGTCAAGGCTGATGGGTCTGTGAGAATCTGTGGAGACTACAAGGGGACATTGAACCATGCGCTACAACAGAGCGCATATCCAGTTCCAGTAGTGCATCATTTATTACACTCTCTTGGAGGGGCACAGTTTTTGCCAAGTTGGACCTGGCACAGGCATATCAACAATTAACAGTTGATGATGCCACTGCTGAAGCCCAAACCATTGTGACCCATAGAGGTGCCTTCAAATGCAAAAGATTGCAATTTGGAGTAAGCGTGGCACCAGGCATCTTCCAAAGCCTTATGGAAAGAATGTTACAAGGGTTGCCAGGGGTGGTGCCCTATTTTGATGATGTTTTAATTTCTGCTGAAAATGACACTCAATTACACGAGAGACTCAGGGAAGTCTTAACTAGATTCAAAAAGCGGGTTAAAAGTCAAAGAAGAAAAATGCACACTTAGAACAGATAAAGTGGAATTCTTGGGTTACATGATTGATAAACATGGCATCCACCCCACAGAGGCAAAGGTTCAGGCAATCAAAGAAGCCCCAGGCCAAAATGCAAAACAGATTTGCAAGCATTCTTGGGACTCATTAACTTCTATCATATGTTTCTACCTCAGAAGGCAACCATTGCAGAACCCCTACATAGGTTGCTGGACAAAAAATCTGCTTGGGTCTGGGGAGGAAGGAACAAGCTGCATTTAACAATATCAAGAGACTAATCACGTCTGATGCTGTGCTGATACAGTTCTCTGAGAACTTTCCTGTTGTTCTGACTTGTGATGCCTCCCCTTTTGGAGTGGGGGGTTTGAGCCACATGCTTCCCAGCGGGAGGGAAGCTCCTATTGCATTTTACTCTCGCACCTTGACTAAAGCAGAGAGGAACTACAGCCAACTGGACAAGGAAGCCTTGGCAATTGTAGCAGCTGTCAAAAATTCCATGAGTATTTATATGGGAGAACATTTACTGTTGTCACAGATCACAAACCTCTTTTAGGCATTGTGGCAGGGGACAAACCAACGCCCACGATCCTGTCACCAAGAATGCTGAGATGGACTGAATTTCTTGCTGCTTATTCATACAAACTGATCCACAGACCTGGTAAAGACATTGGGCATGCAGATGCTTTGAGTCGCTGCCCACTTCCTTCACACATTGAGGACCCTGTTCCTGAGACTCACACCTTTTTCTAGAAACTGTTGCCAAACTTCCAGTACATGCTGCTCAAATTGCCAGAGAGACTGCCAAAGACACTTTATTGGCTCCTGTCATAGGCTGGATTAAGAAAGGTTGGCCACTTCAAGATCTACCTCAACTCGCCCAACCTTTTAAATCCAGGCAAACTGAATTATCTGTATTAAGAGGATGTATTTTGTGGGGTAACAGGGTGGTTATTCCTGCAAAACTACAAAAAGAGGTTTTGGAAATGTTACATGAGGGTCATCCGGGAATTGTCAGAATGAAGGGATTGGCCAGGAGTTATGTATGGTGGCCAGGTATTGACAAAATGGTTGAAAACTGGGTTGCATCTTGTCCCAACTGTCAGGTAGTCAGGCCTGCCCCACCTCTCGCCCCCACACAGGAATGGGAATGTCCTAGGGGCCCATGGTCCAGGATTCACATTGATTTTGCTGGCCCTACCAGAGGGCACACTTTCCTTATTATAGTTGATGCATATTCCAAATGGCTGGAGGTTATCCCTATGGCATCCACCACAACTGAAGCTGTCATCAAACAGCTTAAAAAGCTTTTTGTAACTCACGGGTTACCTGATGTGCTTGTTTCTGACAATGGCCCTCAATTTACATCCAACCTTTTTGAATCATATCTAGCACAACAGGGTATCAGACATGCCCTGACAGCCCCTGGGCATCCTTCGCTAACGGCCGGGCTGAACATATGGTACGATTTACCAAGGAAAAACTTCAGCAATTGGGTCCAGGGGATATCACTGAGAGAGTTGAAAAACTTCTCAGTGTTCAGCATATCACTCCCAACCCCTCAACTAATTTAACCCCAGCTGAATTGTTGATGGGTAGGAAACTCAGGTTTCCTTGACCACCTCCATCCCACTTACACACCCAACGCACCACTAGATTCCACTAGTAAAATTGCACTTTCACTGTGGGTGATTCTGTTTATGCTAAGAACCTTATGGGTGAACCATTATGGATTCCTGCTGAGATAACCCAAATCACAGGCCCCAGGTCTTACAGGGTACAAACGGAGGATGGTGTCCTCTGGAGCAGGCACATTGATCAGTTAAGATCCAGATTGCCTCAGGAGCATCGCTTTTGCTCCTCTCTGGTTCCCATACCTACTGCCTCTTCTAGGGGAAGGGGAGGATTATGAGAGTAATCAGCAAGCAAGAATCAACCCCATGTGTAACGAGCTAACATGACAGGAACCATCCCAAAACCTGTCACAATACCAACAACCATTTTCACAAATGGAAGATTGCACATCACTACCTGATTTAGGTGCTGACATTGGGTTGGAGATGGATTGGGAGGAGAGACCAGGTTGTAGTAACCAAACAGGTTCTACCATTACTACAAGTCCAAGTAAGGAAATGTCAGCAGACACATTTCCTCTCTCACAAGGTGAGAACCTTAAAACATCTGAACCACGTAGGTCTCAACGTACACATAAGAGCCCCACCTATTTAAAAGAATACATTAGATAGGTTGGGGTTTGAGTATGGACTGAACCTAGTGGGGAGGGGTGTTATGTATGTAGGTTTGAAGTCATTGGTTTAGTTTGAACTGTTCTTGTAAAATGTTGGAAATGATTGGTTTAAAAAGTGCGGGAAAACCCTGCACTCTGATTGGCTGGCAACTGTGGCTGCTGGCTATAAGTAGCAGCCGCAGCCCAGCCAAATTGGGTCTGTTCTGAGCTGTAGTCACTAATAAACTAAGAGCTTGAAGCACTCCGCGTCTGTCTCTTCATGCAAACTTAACAGAACTACTCAAATTTGGCTTGAAATTGGTGGAGGGCTGAGGTTAAAATAAACAAACAATTAAGAGAACTTAAAATGGTAGGAATATTTTAAATGAAGGACAGATTTCAGAAATAGTATTGATAAAGGACAGAAAAGATATAATGGATTTTAGCACCTGAGCAGCCTGAGTTACCTAAATAGGCTGAACTTCACAAGGTCCAGTAAGTGTGTATTTCACTGGAGAATCAGGTGGAGTTTAAAGTGAATCTTATAGGTCTTTAGATAAAGATTTATACAGTACAGAAGCATGTGGACATGTTTTTGTAATGGGCCTTATTAAATTACTTAATGAGGAATAAGTGTGAACATTGGCTCATCAGGTTCTTAGCCTAAATTCATGTTCAAAGCAAATCAACAAGATGAACTCAAACTGTTAATGAAGGATGGCAAATATGATTTAACAGGTATAACTGAAACATGACTGGAATGTAGCCATTGAATAGTGCAGTTTCTTCAAAAGGAACAGGAACAATTGAAAGGGAAGAGTTGCATGTTAAGGGCATCTACACCTGTTAGAAAGCCAAGCAAATTAAACTGGCAATAGTGTACAGAACATCTGGACTAAATTGTGTAAAGTAGTAAATGAAAGCATAAAATTAATGGTATCACCCGCAAACAAGGATAAGGTAATGATGCTTTCCAGAATCAAACTGCAGTTCTTTCAAAAAGACATGAAGTGATAGTGATTGGGGACTTAAATTATCCCATCTGTTGGGACACAAATTTTGCCAAGCATAATCCTTCCAACTGCTGACAACTTTCTATTTTCTAAAAGACACAATGAAATCAACTGTCCTTGGCTTGACACTAACTAAAATGAAAGATGTAGTCAATAAAGCAGAATTAGCAGGAATTCTGCAGGAAATAAATTGAAAACAATGATGAGTATGATTCCATGGCAGTGGAATGGAAAAAGAAATGGAAAAAGAAAAATAAGGTGTGTAAGCATTTCTAAGAACAGAATATTAAAAATGCAGACACAAATAATTCCAATTAAGCAATAGAGAGGAAACAGTTGAAGGCTTAGAAAGATCTGAAAAATAAATTGGATGGAAGGATGGAAATGTATAAAATGTGAAGGATGTGTGTTTGTGTTTATTTTCATAGTCATAATGTACACTGAAGATGGTATTTAATTTTGTTGTATGAGGTGCAGGGACAATAAAGTTAAGTAAGTAAGTAAGTAAGTAAGTAAGTAAAGTTGGTTAGAAAATCAAACTCAAAGAATCTACATCTAACTGTGGGAGGATATTCTATGGATATCACAAGGTTCTGTTTTTGGTCTGTACCAATCAACATTTTATTCATGAATTGAATGAATAAGTAGAGAAAAATGATACAAAACTGTTGGGATACTGGAAAATAAAATAAAAATTAAACGTTCTTGATAGATTCTGATAAGTTGGAGACACATGCAAGAAATAACAGAATAAAGTCTAACACAAATTTAAAGTTTTTACTTAGGAAACAGAAGTTAAATGTACAAATAGAGTAGGAGACATTATTCATCAGAAAAAGATCAGGGAAGTATAATCAGTCACAATGAATATGGGCCAGCATTATTACAGGATTGCTAAAACATTTTACATTATTCTGTATTTGGTGAGCATTGTGTCCATTTCTGGGCATCAAACTTTTAAAAGACTCTAACAAATCGGAACAAGGTCAGAGAAACAAGATGATTAAGGGATTAGAAATCATTATGATGAAATTAAGAGAAATTGAAGGAAATGGGAACATGTAACCTTTAGTCGATTTCAGGTACAGATAATAATAGTCCTTATATGCCTGAAAGGATATGAAAAGGAGGCCAAGCCCTTTTCTTTGTTGTCCCAGACAGAACAAAAGATTTAAATGACGGAAAGACAGATTCTGACTGAATATTGGGGACGGGGGTTGAAACAGAAAGTGACAGTGGAATTGTGACAGAATAGAACCAATAAATACAATCAGGTATCTTATCACATGATTTCCCAAATGGATAAATTATTTCTGTAGTTCAGTCTAAGAAATCTAACCAGATTCATACATGCTAAAAAACAGTTTGGCATCAGCAAGGAAGAGGAAGTTAAAATCCACTAAGGAGCTGGCAGCATGAAAGTTGGGAAGACAAGGAAATAAGTTGCCAGCAAACAGGGTTCCAACAGTTTTAACTGCTCAAGATATTTATTCATCAATTCTGTTTGGTCTTGTATCTTCATACATTTTTGTTCACAACTTTGTTATTTGTTTGTTAATCTTAAAACCTGTTAATACACTAAATTCTTTTAATTTGACCATTAATATTTCAATTGCCTCTAAAGGTTCTTCCAAAACACATACCAAATGATTTGCAAAAACTTTTAAGTCACAAGTCTTTTAAATTTTGACTCCCACAATCCTCTCATCAAGTCTTATGTCTCTGTTCAAAATTCCAGAAACTAAAATGAACCAAAGATGAGACAGTGGGCAGTTCTGTCTTGTTCTTTTTGTACCCCACATGTTTTTTGTTGGACCTCCATTAACAATAATTTGTGCTTTCTGTAAAGTATAACTTGACTTGATTCATTTCATAAAATTTTCTCCAAAATTCATTTCTTCCTAAGGTTTAAATAGAAAAGCCCAGTTTAAATTGTCAAAAGCTTTCGCTGCATCTAAAAAAACTAATGCAGTTTATTTTTATTGTGCTGTTCCAAATATTTTAGAATGCCAACACAGTTCTGACATTGACTATTAACTGTCTTTTACATAAAAACCCATATTGATCTTCATGAATAAATTATTCCAAGATTATTATTTTTTATTACATTTATATGCCGCCCTTCTCCGAAGACTTAGGGCGGCTTACAATTTTTGGGACACAACCCAATGCGCTTAGCAATAGCCTTCATTCTATTGTATATGCCTGCTTATTACTAGGGCTTTTTGCCCCCCCCCCGGTGGCATTTTTACAAAGTCAGCTTATTGCCCCCAACATCTTGGATCCTCAATTTACCTACCCCGAGAGGATGGAAGGCTGAGTCAACCTTGAATTTTCAATTTATTAGCAAGGATCACTGTGAACAACTTATAATCATTATTCAGGAATGATATTGTCTATACTTTCTTTCTTATTACAGTCAAATCCTGTCCCTCTTTTGGTATTAATGCTATATTAGCCTCTGGCATTTTTCCTCCCTGTTAAATAGAATTCGTCATATTTTATAAGGGTTGTAGTTCAGCTTCCAAATATTGATAATAGGAGACTGAAAATCCATCCTGTCATGGAATTTTTCATAATTTAATATTTTTAATAGCCTGAAAAATTTCCCTTATTGTTATGGGTCCATTAATAATAGTCTTTGTTTCACGGTAATGTTTGGTTATTTTTAAATATTCATCCATTTTCTCCAAGGAAATATCATGTTCTTTTTGTACGGCCACATTCTCTGTTAATACTATAACGCAATTTTGCAGTTTCAATATAATTTCCTCTTTCTTTCTTTCTTTCTTTCTTTCTTTTCTTTTCTTCTTTTCTTCTTTTCTTCTTCTTCTTCTTTTCTTATGTTAATTCCCCTGGTTTGTTTGATTTCTTTTTTGGTTTGAATAGTTCAATTTTATTTCCATTTCTTTTACTGGTAATACTGATAGCGGATGCTGTAAAAATGTAATTTGATGAGAAATACTAATCTTCTCCGGCAATTTCTTTAATTCTTCTATTTTTTTTTCTTTTTATCTCTTGCAAAATAATGTATTTTTTATTTTGCTTTTGTCTTTTTCACTTCAGCATTGTATTGTATAAAATAGCATCTAATAAAAGCTTTTCTTGTATCCCAAACTATTTTTAAATCAGTGCCTTTATTTTTTTAAAAAAATCTGCTAATTTTCTTTGACAATTCTTCATGATTGCTCCTTTTTGAAAAGTTTCATTTAATTCCATGTAAAAAGAAATGGCTTTCTTTTTATAAACAAGCTCACAGAGATACAAATGTCACTTTTCAGAGGTCACTTCTGTACATACACTTTTATTTTACTTTCTTCTTTTACTTTTTTTTGCACTTTTCTTCTTTCTATTTCTCCTTTTTCAGAGTGTATGTATTTACTTTTACTATTCTAATTAAAATCTTTAATAAAAATTCTGGGAGAAAATTTGGCTTCAAATATTGCAGAAATTCATTTTGCTTATTGCCTCATATAAATGTTAGTAACTCACTCTAGCTGCTATTAACATGTTTGTTGCCTAATTTCAAGACACTACAGTAGTAATGACAAACATCTAAAAAGCTTGGGTGCAGAATATTTATTTTATTTATTGATTTGATTTGATTTGTCAATCGCTTACAAGATAATAGGTATAAGTATAAACATGAGTAAGAATACAGGAAATAGGTATGAATAAATGGGTACAATAGGACAGGGATGGTAGGCATGATTGTGCACTTATGCACGCCCCTTACAGACCTCTTAGGAATGGGGTGAGGGCAATGGTGGATAATTTGAGGTTAATTTGAGTGGGGGTTAGAAGATGTAACAACAGAGTCAGCTAGTGCATTCCAGGCATTGATCACCCTGTTGCTGAAGTACTTTCATCAATCAAGTTTGGAGAGGTTTACATTGAGTTTGTATCTGTTGTGTGCTCTTGTATTGTTGTGGTTGAAGCTGCAGTAGTCATTGACTGGTAGGACATTGTAGCAGATAAAGCCCATCTGGGTAACATATGTTTCCTTTTGTAGTTTCGGTGTCCCATTTTCTGAGATGGGTGGGTGCTGAACCTTTTTGTGTTTCAAGGAATCTACGACCAAAATAGGTTTTAGGTCTTGTAGGGATTTTAAGGTACTTGTTTCATCTTTTTTTTTTTAAAGAGAGGAAAACATGAGTCATTTGTTATTAGTTGTTAAATATATCCCATTTACGACGCTGAGCAAAATTTACTGCTATGGATGGACATGGCTTCTACTTTCTATTTTGATTCATCTGCATACTGCACTCAAAGAATAAAAATCCAAACTTCATAGCAGTAAAGTTTGCCACCATCTCCAGTAAATCTCATTAAAGCCTGCCTGTTTTTAATCATTGTGACTGCATTGTTGTCAAATAAGAAAGCTATTGTAGCTAGGCTGCAAACATATGGGCAAGCACTAGGAAACAGAGAGGTAGGATTTAGTGTCTGTTTTTGCTACCAGTTAATGGTTTTCGGAAATTATTTTAGATACGATAGTTCTACAATAAACCAACGAGCTAGAAATCTGACCAGGAAAAGTAAGATGTTCTTATCATCATAGGCTTTTGCTCTGATACTACTCCAGTTTCATGATGCTCTTTAAGCATCATGAAACTGAAATCAGTTTAAATAAAGGCTGAATACAGCAGTAGGAAATCAAATTTCTCTCTCTCTGGTTATCCTCCTTGCCTTTGTTGTAAATCAGCCCATTGTGCTTTCCTGATGTTCTGTCCCCAGGCAAGAGCCACATTTGCTTTTAACCTTTGCAAATTAAAACAAGTTTAGAGTGCACTTTGATTCGAAGCCGTGGTTCCATTTATTTTTGATTTTGTTTACTCAAGCAATTCCCACTCCATCGCATCAAAGTTTGGTATTCACAGTTAAGCACTGTTAATCTGCATGATGAATATAACAAAGCTGATGAAAGAATCCCAAATGGACAAGCATGATAAGAGATGGGACAAAGCACTTGGCAAGACTCCAAGTATACAAGATATTTTTGTATCCGGATTCTTTAATTGCTTGCAGACAAAATATGACTAATAGGATGGCTTAAAAGTATTAAGACTCCCCTGGTGGGATTTTTCCTCTGTGTCATCCCCTGCTCCCTCTGCATTACAAAAAAGAATATGGTAATAATTTATCCCATTAGTAAGAATTCTCTTTCTCTTGTTTTGTTAAACCACATTTTATTTGAAACTTATTTTGGCCAAATTCTCTGCAAAGTGCAGAGAAGTAGGAGTGTGTCTGTACCCATAAGCCATCCAGTCTTTGCATGGATTTCCAGAAAATGCTTGTAGATCCTCAAGGACACTAAACATTGCCTATTACTGTTCCATCCTCTCCTCCTCTTCTTGGTGGGACTCAAGAGGCATCTAAGAGTGGATGTAGCAGGGGTGGGATTCTACCAGTTCGCACCTATTCGCTAGAACTGGTTGTTAACATTCTAAGCAGTTCAGAGAACTGGTTGTTAGAAGAAATTACTGGCCTAATCCTGTAAGGAAGGCAGGAAGGAAACATTCTGGTGTTGCTTACAGAAACTGCCTCTCCATTAACCCTTATTACATTCTTGGCAGGACTAGACTTCCTGTCTCAGGAACTTCTCTGGAGTTTTTTCCCCCTCCTTTGCTGGTACTTTGCTTGTGTGGAGTGACCTTTTAAAGTTACAATGGCACTGAAAAAAGTGACTTATGACCATTTTTCACACTTACGACTGTTGCAGCATCCCCACAGTCATGAGAGGCCAGGCGAGGAGATGCATGCCTCAATATGAGTCACGCCCAGCCAATAACATGACCACCAAGCCACAACCACCAACTAAGCCACACCCACAGAACTGGTTGTTAAAAAATTTGAATCCCACCCCTGGGGTGTAGTTTGTGTACATTCATTGTACAATGAAATGAAACCAGGGGAATTGCTTGTCCCAGATTAAATCCCAATCTTTTCCCTGAGACAGGATAGGGGTTGAATGTTGACCCAAAGGTGCTTTTTCAAGAGGCAACTAGTCTTTCTTGTTTTTCTTTGAAGATGTTTCGCTTCTCATCTGAAAAGCTTATTCATCTCTAACTGGATGGTGGGGAATGGAAGGATTTATATTCCTTGCAGACAGCAAGACAATTCCTTCCATTCCCACCATCCAGACAGAGCTGAAGAAAGCTTCTTGGATGAGAAGTGAAAAGTCTTCAAAGAAAAACCAGAAAGTCCAATTTGCTTCTTGAAAAAAAAACACCTTTGGGACAACCATGACTTGGATGAGTGAGACTCTCCAAAGACGCTTGAATATTGAGGTGCTGTGCTTTACACCAAAGTGGTCTTTACAACCTATTCAAAGACTGAAGGAATGAACCTTAAAGCAACTTTTAGGAAGAACCCTCTGTGTCAAGAGCAATTAGAAGGGGCAACAAATCCAGGCTACCAAAGTGAAATGTAATATTACAGGGATAGAAAAAAGAAGATAGAAAAAAGAAGCGCACAGATAAAATAACTTTTGTAATGTAACTATCTTCTACTCTTACCAATGTTAAGCCTTTAAGGCAATGCCTGAAGGTCTTAATCTGGCACCCATTCATTCATTGCTGAAGTGATGCAGAACTTAATCGATACTGGTCAGCCTTGAGGCCATTTTCAGAGAACTGTGAATCAAGTTGAATTCCCACTTGGTAAGAGAGGCCTATAGTTCTAAATAATACATCGAGCAAATTTACTGCTGGCCACATAAGCAGAAAGCTGAGAAAGTGAATAAAACCCAAAGAAATACTAGTTTGGTCACCCCGAAAGAGCTCTGGCTGACAAAGACTTTAATGAGGTAATAAATCCAGCACTTCACTTGAGGTCCACAGACTCCAACATCATGACTTTGAAATTTGGTGACAATATGGCTGATTTTCAGAGGGAGTAATGTCTGCAGGGAAGGCAAGGAGGGTTAAGCTGATGTCAGCAGTATCATGGTGTGGTGGCATGAGCTCCACCACCTTTCTACATGTGCTGTGATGTTGCAGCACACATGGAAGGGACAGACTTTATGATGTAACATAATAACAGTAGAAAGAGGGTGGGCTTGCAGCATGATGCTGATGAGGTCAGTCTGGTCCTCACCCTTAGCTCCTTTGAGTATCATGGTTCAGTGCTGTGATTTTTAGAGATTCACCACCCCTCAAAGAAAATGAGAGGGCACTGAATGACAAATTGCACCACCTTCCAGTGATGACCCAGGGTGGGATACAGAACAAACACAGTCACAAAAACCCAGTGAAGCCCCTCTTCTTTGCTCCAAACTTGATGCTTCCACAAGATAAAGACATCCACAGATAACCAACATTAATAAACTAGAGATAATTCCACACTTTGTTTCCAGCGTTCACCCATACACATGTCCGACCTCTTATTCAGTTGTCACAGCTGCAGCCCATGAAGAGGATCAAGGCCCTCTCCTCCTGAGCAGACCACATCCCCCCTTATCCTCTTCTCCCTGCATGCCCTAGGATGGATAGGGGATGGGCCTGGGTCCTCCTCTGACTGCTCAGCCAGCCTCTGCTCTTCCCCAGACTCCTCCACAACCTCTGGAGCCACACTTTCACTCCCTGTCGGCTGTTCCTCCTCTCCCTCAGAGTCAGACTTCATCAGGGGCATGACACCTTCCTATCAAATGATGCCCATTGCACTGTCAAAATGTAATTTTGCCCTGAAATTCCAGAAATCTAATTATGGGGGCTGGGACGGTGTTTGAAGGTTACAAGTTTTTTTCCCCAAAGCATTCTATTCTCCATTCTCATCCTTAATTCCTGATGTTTTTTTAAAAAAAATTAAAGGCTTAAAAAAAAACCTTTCCCTTCCTGTGACATCACTATCATTTCTGTGTACCCATTTTACTTGGGACAGTTCCAAAGCCTGGCATGTTTTCTGTATGAAGCAGAGGAATGGCTCAGATAATCAAATCCATAACGCTTCACAACCCCACTCAATTCAGTTCACTGCTTTGATTGATTTTAACAGAATAACAGACATGGAAGGGACCTTGGTCTTCTAGTCCAAGCCCGTGCTCAAGCAGGAAACCCTATACCACTTAAGACAAATGGTTGTCCAATCTCTTCTTAATTTTTTTTATTCATGTATTCTTAATAGTATATTTAGTCCTCAACTTATGACCACAGTTGAGCCCAAAATTCATGTTGCTAACAGAGGAATTTGTTAAATGAGTTTTCCTCCATTTTATGATTTTTCTTGCCACATTTGCTAAGGGAATCACGGCAGTTGATAAGTTAGTAACCCGGCTGTTAAGTGAATCTGGCTTCCCCATTGCTTGTGAGAAGGTTGCAAAGGGTGATCGCAAGACTCTGGGACTCTGCAATGGTCATAACTATGAGTCAGTTGGCAAACATCTGAATGTAAATCACATTATCATCAAGATGCTGCAACGATCATAAGTGTGAAAAACAGTCATAAGCAGGGGTTGGTTTCTACCGGTTCTGTCCGGCTCTGTAGAACCGGTAGTTCTGAAGAGCAGCAGACATAGAACCGGTTCTATGTCTGCTGCTGTTTTGGCTGACCTGCCTGCCCGGGCTCTTACCTGATCTTTATTTCCTGCTTTTTCAAGTTCAGCTACTGTGTGAGGCACAGCTGCGGTGGAAAAAGCAGGAACAAAATGTTGTTTCAAACGCTGCTGACAAAGATTTACAGGCGCACTCGCAGCATGCAGAGAAGCACATTGTAAATCACCAAACATCGTAAAACATTGTAAATCACCATGAACTGGTAGTTAACCCCGTCAGATCCCACCCCTGGTCATAAGTCCCTTTTTTTAGTGCCGTTGTAACTTTGAACGGTCACTAAATGAACTGTTGTAAGTTGAGGACTACCTCTACTTTATTTAAATGCCACCACAATCAATTTAATTCTCAGCACCATCCAAGGAACAAGAGACTTAAGAATGCACCTAGCCTTTGTTGCTTGCTGTTTCCTATTTTTTTCATGGAGAGTTTTGTAACAGGGAAAGTTATGTACTCCCTCCCCCCAATTCCTTGGAGATTCTCTGCAGCAAAAAGCATAGAAAATAAAGGCACTATACTATACAGAGAGCCTCACTGAATAAATATCAGGTCTCTGCAAGAGTTGAGTTGAATAGAAAACACCAGCAATCCAATCTTCCTTCAGACAACCCATAGACTGTCATTTCTTTCCTCATTAAGTCTTAGTTCAAGCTTTTCCATGACCTTTCATTTTGGAAAATGTGTTCCTTAAAAAATTGATACCTTCAAATCTGCATGTGAAGCTTTACTAAGAGATGTGGAAGAAATATCTTTAATGTAGAATTATTTACAGGATGGAGTAGAAAGCATTTTATGCTTGAAATTCTGCACAGATTACAAATTCGCACACCTACTTTTAATACAGTCAGATTAAAAGAAATCTGCATTATTCCATTAATATTAATTTTAAAATACCTCCTTAAGAGGAAAAACAGTAAACATATTCCTCAAACTGCCTCCTCAAAAGATCTTATTAAGTGAATGTAGACAACATTGTTTTCTCTCAGTCTTTCAAGTAAACAGTGTAAAGATGTGCTGTGTGTTGGAATGACGCCTAAATCCCAAGGCAGTTGGGGTAATTTAGAACAGATTGTCATGTACCCAAGGTGAAACAAATGACTCTATCTCATCCTGGTATACATCAAAACCCCGCTATGAAACTCTAGTGCCATCTGTTGCTTTGATGCTCTAGTCCACTGCAAACTTTGATGGTAAAACAGCTGCATCCTCTCCCGCCCCAAATTTTCAGCCGCATAAAACATCATAGACATAGAGGGTAGAAAAAGGCCTGTCTGGATATGAGGATGACCCTTACTATCTAATCACAATCTGTTGGAAAAATCACAAGGTTATAGGATCAAAAGGTTGAGAGAGAACAAAGCAGAGTTAGGTGTCAGAAAGCCTGACACCCAGATGATTGACAGTTTAGGCAACTACAGGAGGAATGGCAACAGGTAACAATGTAATGCTAGAGGCCAACAATGCAATATGATTTGCCAACTTCAGTCATGCCAGATTAAAAAGTGGTGGTCTGGTTTTGCTGTCACCAGTAGAGAATCAAGTTGATGTGGGGCAAATAAAGTTACATAGCATGCAAGGTCAACATGCAATTGACTTTATGAATACATGCAGCTGGAATCTATTTGGTAAACTAAGAATGAGCAAATGAACCATGTGAGCACAGCCATTATACATGCATACATATATGTACTCAAACTAAGACTGAGATAAATGCAGGTTACACTGTCTTTATAAAACTTTTTGAAATTCAGCTGCTGTGTTAGAGACTGCACTCCCACAGAGACAAGGGACACAATTAGCATTTTCTAGGTAGGTAACTGTTTATGCAGTAGGTGAGGGGCTCATATAGTTTATTAAAAGAAACAACATATTAAGCATATTAAGTTTAAAAAACAGATTACCTAAGTTCATATAGTATGCTAAGCCACAAACAAGGTAGCTATGTTTAGGCTCAGTTTATTGCCTAAACTCAGTGAAAGGCAAATAAAGTCTACTCAATTTTTCCTTGGTATCAATTAAGAAAGTCAGAAATGTGAGCAGCCCACAAAATCTACTGGCAAATGAGTTTTACAGTACATTTTGAGAGTATTTCAGGATCTTGCTATCTCACTGACTATATAACTTATTGAACTGATTTCCCACACAACCCCAGTGGGTGAGACCAAAAACAAAAAGAGACTGGCCAAAATGCTCTTAAATTAATTAAAACAATTATTTTGATCCTTTTTGGTAAGGCTTGCTCTCAATAGTTAAGCCAGAACTAAGTGACTGAGTAAACGTTTGTACCATTCTTGAAAACTCTCAGGATATTGGTCCAACTTCAGTTGAAGATTAAGTCTGGAAAGACTCCAGGGCTAATAGATCTCTATGAATATGTTCTTGTGAATTAACATTGCTGGTTTGCTTCACAAAGCTGGCTACTTCACCTGGACTGGAAGTAATCACTATAAGAATTCACACAAAAGCTGGATATGCACAACAGAGTAGGCTAAATTATGAGTTCATTGCTTAGTATAGTGTGCAAACCAATTCAGGGTGGTTAATCTAGTATATAGTTATTAATATAACCCAGGTTGGTTGTATAAAAATAAACCAGTAACTAAAGTCAGTGAACTATGGGTTGCTATGTTGGGCATGTCAGAATGCAGATTATAGGTGATTCTGTAATAGCTAGTACTGTGCAATTCACAGGACTGACCAATAACAAAATATAACATTATAATGGAATTGTTAAGAGTCACTGACTGAGGTGGGCAGTTATAAAAATTAATTAATTAGTTAGTTAGTTAAATTTACAATCATATTAAAAGTAAAGTGTCCCTTAAATTGAATGCAACTCCTTGTGATTTCTTGGACTTGTTTGTGTAGCTTTCTTGCAAGCAGTGTGAGAACTAATTTTTTATGAATTTTCTTTAACTTCCCAGTTGTAGTCACTTTTTGTAACTTTTTGGGTGATAACAAATGTTCAGCCAGGCTTTGCTTAGATGCTCAAGCTTCCAGGCTAAAGTTTGCTGGACATTTCCATCTGCTATGTGCAGAATCACCTTACCAGAATGTTGAAAAGAAATTGCAAGACAAAAGTAATATCCGTTGTAGTTTTCAAAATGAAAATAATAATAACAAGGGGGAGATTTTTCATTAAAAAAGACACCTTTCTTAGCTGTCATATACAAAGACGACATAAACAAAGTAGATAACATCCCCCAAAGTGGGAATGTATCAGCAGCTCAGAACAAAGAGCATATCTAGAAGACATGCTAGCAAGATCCCACTCAACATCTTGTATCTTGAAGACCTGTTTAAAATGGCAAATGTTACAGCATTGCCTTCTACAAACTGCTAATCAGCAAGTGTATCCAGTCTGAACAAACAAGTAAGACTTCTTTCAAAGGCAAGACAGCAGAGATTACAATCATGTGGCAGGCAGCAAATTTCCTCAGTCTTGTTTGCAATAGTGGCAGAGTTTATTAATTCAGAGAGATATCAAAATAATACCTCCCAATATCACTTAGGAATATAATTGAAAGTAAATAAACAGACCACTGGTGCCTTAGTATCCTTCCAGATCTCCACTCATTCAACAAAGTTAATATACCACAAGAATTCCACACAAATAGATGCTATTTTTTGTGCCAATAATCAATCAACCAATCAACCAAAACAAAGCTGGAAGGGACCTTGGAGGTCTTCTATTCCAATCCCCTGCATCAGCAGGAGACCCTATACCATTTCAGACAAGTGGCTGTCCAATGTTTTCTTTAAAACTTTCAGTGATGAAGCACCTACAACTTCTGAAGGTGAACTGTTCCACTGGTTAATTGTTCTCACTGTTAGGAAGTTCCTTAATTCCAGATTGCTCCTCTCCTTGATTAGTTTCCATCTATTGTTTCCTGTCTTGCCTTCTGGTGCTTTGGAAAATAAGTTGACCCCAGCTTCTTTGTGGCAGCTCTTCAAATAATGGAATGCAGCTATCATTCATTCATTCATTCATTCATTCATTCATTCATTCATTCATTTATTTATTTATTTGACTTATATGCCGCCCCCTCTCCAAAAAGGACTCGGGGTGGCTCACAGCTAAAAATACAACAATAAATAAGTTAATTAAAAGCATATTAAACAAGTTGAAGCCGAATTAAAATTAAAACCCATAGTTAAAATAGAACCAACCCCAGAGAATCAGCACAGCCCGGATTGTAAAAAGAGCCAGGTCTTCAAATCGTGGCGGAAGGTGCGAAGATCGGGGGCCAGCTGGAGCTCCAGCAGAAGAAGATTCCACAGAGTGGGAGCCGCCATAGAGTAGGCCCTCCCCGGGTCACTGCCAAGCGACATTGAGTCGCAGACGGCACCCCGAGGAGACCCCGTCTGCGCTCCCATACAGGGCGGTTAGTATTTGATGTTGGGAGGAGCCGTTCTCATAAATAACCTGGACCCATGCCATGCTGGACTTTGAATGTTAATACCAGAACCTTGAATCTCACCCGGAGGGCAACTGGAAGCCAATGCAGGTCACGCAGGAGGGGTGTAACTATCGGGAAGCTCCCATCACTACCACGCCGCATTCTGCACCAGTTGAAGCCTCCAGTGGTACACAAGGGCAGTCCTAGGTAGAGAGCATTACAGTAGTCGAGTCAGGAAATGAGTGCCTGAGTGACTGTGCAGGGCATCTCAGTCCAGGAATGGGCATAACTGGTGAACCAGCGGATCTGGGCAAGGCCCCTGGCCACGGCCCCACCTGCTCCTCCAATTTGAGCCATGAGTCCAGGAGGACCCCCAGATTCCGTGCCCTGTCCAGGGGCAACACCTCCTCCCCATGACCAAAGATGGAACATCCAAACTGGACCGAGATGTCGGTATGCACAGCCACTCTGTCTTGGCTGGATTGAGTCGAAGCATGTTCCTGTCCATCCAGATCCGCACCGCTTCCAGACAACGGGACATCACGGAGAGAGCATCACTGATGTGGCCTGGGGTGGAGATGTATAACTGTGTATCATCAGCATACTGATGATAACTCACCCCAAAGCCACGGATGATCTCACCCAGTGGCTTCATATAAATGTTGAACAGGAGGGGTGAGAGGACCGAGCCCTGGGGCACCCCACAAGTGAGATACCTTGGAGTTGACCTCTGCCCCCCTGCCAACACTGTTTGCAAACATCCCGAGAGGTAGGAGGAGAACCACCGTAAAACAGTGCCTCCCACTCCCAACCCCGAGGACGCTGCAACAGGATACCATGGTCGATGGTATGAAAGCTGAGAGATCTAACAGGACCAGGACAGAGGAAAACCCTGTCCCGAGCCTAGAGATCATCAATCAGCGCGACCAATGCTGTCTCCGTGCTGTACCGGGCGGAAGCCCGATTTATACAGATCCAGGTAGCCCGCTTCCTCCAGGAAAAGTGGCAATTGCTGGGCCACCATACTCTCAACAACCTTCGCTAAAAGCGAAGGTTGGAGACCGCGAAAGTTGTTCAACGGCTGGGTCAAGGGCAGGCTTCTTCAGAAGGGCCTCACCACCACCTCTTTCAAAGCGGCAGGGAACAGCCCCTCCCTTAATGAAGCATTGACCACTGCCCGGAGCCAGCCGCACGTGACCTCCCTGGAGACATAAACCAACCAGGAAGGGCACGGGTCCAATAAACATGTGGTGGAGCTCAGCCCCATAATCCTGTCCACTTCATCCTCAGAAACAGGATCAAACTCAGTCCAGATGACATTGGCCAAACCACTCGCATCCCCATCCTCAGGCCACTGCAAGTCTGAGTGCAACCCTTCCCAGATCTGAGCGATTTTATCCTGCAGATACTGGCCAAATTCCTCAGCTCTGCCCCGCAGAGGGTCCGCCAACCCCCAGCTGGAGGAGGGCAGCAACCCCAAACAGGTGGCGGCGGTTATCTGCAGATGCTATGAGGGCGGAGAAATAGGATCTTCTCTCGCCCTCAGCTCTCACCAGGCTAAGTCCTAATATGGGACCCTCTTGCATGGGGACAACCCTCAAGAGCCCCCACAGCCGCTGTTGCCAGGTAGCATAAGGACCTCGGCAGGGCGGGCTCTGCCTGGCCTCCCAGGCCTGGGGCAGGAACCATCTAAGTGGCTCCTCATCCCAGTGGTGTGGGGCAGCTTGATGGAAGACCAGCCCAGAGAGTGGTCTGACCAGAAACGGGTGGACAACTATGTCACCACCCCCAGACCACTCCGCCACTGCTCTGAGACAAAACCAGGTCAGCATGTTACCCCCTCATGAGTTGGGCCATCTATTATCTGGGTCAGGCCCATGGCCTCCATGGAGGCCACGAACTCCTGGGCCAGACCCGCCAGTCCCAAGGAAGGCAGGTTGAAGTCACCCAGAACTATAAGCTCTGGGAACCACCGCCACCCCGAGATGGCATCAAGGAGGCCCAGGCAGGGCAGCTGAGACATAGCTGGGGACAGGTATGTAAGCAGCATGCCCATCCGACCTGCAGGCCCACACCTCAGGAGGAGGGATTCACACCCGCCTATCTCCAGGGCAGGGACCTCCCTTGGAAACAGGGTCTCCAATAACACCCCACCCCCTTCCTGGGGTGTGACTGGTGCAACACCCGAAAACCTGGGGGGCAGATGTCAACCAGAGGGACTCCACCCTCCAGCCCCAACCAGGTCTTGGTGATGCAAGCCAGGTCCTCGGCCTCCTCCTCAATCACATCATGGAGGAGTGGTGCCTTATTAACCATGGACCTGGCATTAAAGTACACCAGTCTGAGCCCAGGGGTGCTGGATCATGTCATCCTTAGTCCTTCTTTTCTCTAGACTAGCCATATTCAGTTCCTGCAACTGTTCTTCATATGTTTTAGTCCTTAATCCTCTTTTTGCTCTTCTCTGTACTTTTTCCAAAGTCTTAACACAATAATGAAGAAGATAAAACCAAATAATCCACTCAACACAACTGTGGACATTTTTATTTGTCACAGTGGGCATCTCAGAAACGCACATATAAAATGCCTATTTCTTAATTTGATCCTACTCTTCAAGAATTTAGCCCAAGTGTTCCTGAGAGGTTTATTAGGAAGGCTCTTATTTCTAAGTAGCTTTGGAGCTCCCAAAGACCCCTTCTCCGCTTTGAGTTCTTAGGTAGGAAATTATGCTAGTTGACTGCCCAAATGCATAACTTCTAAATTCTGCTGACCATAGGTCTGAGGAATGGCTGAGATGCCAGATACTTTTACTTTTTAAATCAAGATTTCTTTTAAAAATTAAAAGTCTTCACAAGGCTAACCTAGTTAGCAACTATAGCAATGCTAACATGGGGACCTAGAATCAGATCCATTGATAAAGCATAATAAAAGGCATGAAACTGAACAAACAGTCCTTGTTTCAATACTATTGGTAGTTTTCAAAACTAAAGAAAAGTTACATTACACTAGCATAATTAAATCATTTACAGAATTTTGAATAAGTGCCATGGAAAACAGGAAACTTAGAGGATAATATGATGAAGATGACCTGCACTGATTGCAGGAAAAGGACATCTACAGGAAATGGAGTTGATATGGAAGTATGGATAACTGAATGTATAAAGCCAAGAATGTATATATTGAAGAAGTTTTTTTTAAAAATCAAGATAGTAGCCACCACCATGCAATCAAAGCCCCATCTCTCTCTCTTTTTAATGTACTGTATATCGTGTTTAACATTGCACCCACTTTTTAAATGAGCTTTGATTGCACGGTGATTGCTATCATTTTGACTTTTCTGGCCCATCTGTAAATACCTCTACATGACGCTCTACCATTAACATTTGTTTCCCTGCTCTAGTAATTACTC
The DNA here is from genome assembly GCA_009733165.1 of Naja naja. Classification (NCBI taxonomy): domain Eukaryota; kingdom Metazoa; phylum Chordata; class Lepidosauria; order Squamata; family Elapidae; genus Naja; species Naja naja. The sequence goes on from CM019150.1 coordinate 66,690,388, forward strand.
TTACTCACATTGCATTAAAAGAGGCAGTTAAGGAATGATCTATGTGTTGACTGCTCTTACCAACTACACAAGAAACTGTTGTAAGCTTAACTCATGTTAGCAGACATTATTCAACTATCTTCAGAACTTTCCCTTGAATCCAACTAGTACTATCTCTCAAATCAATAGCAAGCCAAATTTATTTAAGTTGGCTTAATATAAAGGAAGATTCAATATTATAAATATATATTTCTTGGATACAGGAGAAATGGTCTAAAGAATTCATGGAACATCTTCGTATGCCATTTCATTGAAGGAGTTAAACTGACAACCAGCAAAAGATTCCTTATTTTGTGTCTCATTGTGGTAGTGTGGAAAATTAAGTAAGAAAATATTATGAACTTTTCAATTTTTTCAAATTTTGGAACCTCTCAGTAGATGTGCCCTCATTTTGATTTGCTTGAGCATCTTTCTGGATTACTGCTTGGAAAAATTATGATCAATATTGAGTTGACATGAGTGGCACGAAAATATATAGCTAGAAAAATCCTTAAATACTAGAGCTGGGCACACTTTGAAATCGAGGGAAGAAGTGCTTTGGATTTAGCAGGAGCATAGCAGGAGTCTCTTCTTCATTCAGTAGTATGACTTTTTCAGACTTTTCTCCAGCCTGAAAATAAGATGCTTTTTAAGGAATCCTCTCAGCAAATCTGATCCAGTCCTGAAGCCTTAGAAAAATAACACAACTTTAACAAATAAGAGGGAAGTAGCTTATTTCCAGTTGTATGAGTCCAAAGCATTTCTTTCAAATAATATTTAAAGCATGCAGAACCTTCTAAATATCGAAGCATATTCTTGCTTTACTTATAAATTTTCCAGATTTTCCAATCATGATCAAAATAGTATTTATCAAAATCTAATTCTAATTAGCTCCTTTACTCAGGGATCTTCCAGTACAATAAAGATAAATTAATGCCCATTTAATAGTCTGATAGATTTCTATTGCTAAAATGGACTGTTATAATCCAAGTTTGGTTTCCAGCATCAAAGATCTTAAATAATTACTACATGATGGTCATAAACATTTGTTTGAACTTGAGCGTGTCTATTGAAATTTAAGAACTCCATCTGATTGCAAAATCTGTTGCAACCTTTAACAAATGATTATGCTAGCTAATTATTTAAACTAGAAGCATTTGCAAGTCAATCTGCCTTTTTTATTTTAAGCAATTAGAGTTTTCAGGTATTCTTCCTCCAGCTTCTAAGAATATTTCTAACACAGCTGATAGGTAAGAAAGCTTTTACTCATTACTTTTACAAACAATTATTCCAGAAATCAATCAGCATGTGGTCATCTATTCTAAATAATTTCCAAAAGCCAAAAATGATGTAACGATTTATCTGTTTGCAATGTACATTTGTACAAATTTCTGTGTCATTATCCAAATTAGCTATTAAGAAAATGTATTATTTTAATACAAGGGAGGAATGCATGTGTACATCCATTTTAGCAGTAAAAAAGCTAACTGAACAAAATGGCCCCCCTTGAAATATAGTGCCAAAAGGATTATACTGCATATTTTTAAAAGGAGACAAAGCAAGAGGGCACCTCAATAATACTCAGTGCCATTTCCAGACCTGTTATATAAATAATGTTATATAAATAGTGCCATGATACTGTTTAATCACTAGGTGGCATAGGGCTCAATTATATCTTGGTTTTATTCTATTCTGTTCTGTTCTGTTCTGTTCTGTTCTGTTCTGTTCTATTCTTCCTAATGAAGTTATTTTTTAGATTAGAAGTTGTACAGAGTTAAGCAACATGATATCTCTGCCTTTAACAGATGCTGAAAAAATATCAAGATGGCTTAGGAAGCTGCCCATGCATATTTTAACAAGAAATTATTATAAATATCTCAGATACCTTTTGTAAATAATATGTCTAAGAAATATTTATTAGATTTAAAAAGAGAGAGAGAGAGACATGAAACTTCTCCCGCTAATCTTTCTGACTGCCATTCTCACTTTCATACTTATTGATGAATTAAAATGGTATTTCCCCCTCTCTCCGGAGTTATCAGTTTTGTTACTGAAAATGGAGGGGGGGGAAATCCTCTAATTTAATGCAAAGTAAGGACAGCCAAATTTTGCTAACACTATCTGCCTCAGAGATACCAGGTTAAATACCTTGAAAATTGTTCAAAAAGTGACAATTTCTGCTTAGCTGCTACTTTTGATAATGAATCCAGATAAAGAAACAATGGCCTGAAGGCAGAGGTGGTATTCAGCAGGTTCTGACCAGTTCTGGAAAACCAATAGTGGAATTTTTGAGTAGTTTGGAATAACACCTCTGACAGGCCCCGCCCCCATCTATTCTCTGCCTTCTGAGTCCCAGCTGATTGGCTGGGTCTTCTGTGATGACCCGGAGTGTAACACAAACGTAATAAAATCCAAAACGTAAATAAATGTCCTTTAATGCCTCCAACTTGGCCCCACTGTTCAATAATTCTCAGTTGGAGATTAAACTTATTCAAAAACAGTCTTCAAAAGAAAGCAATACAGTCCGAACTCAATGAACAGATAAAGGTGAGAAAAAAAACCAAAACAAACTACAATGAAGGAATTTCCACAATGGACCAGGATAAGTAATTACCAACTTCAAGGAGATAACAAGGCACAGTCTGTTGGAAGGACGCAACCGAGATAACTTCAGCCCCAAAATAAAACAAGCTTTGCTTCTGGCAACACTGTGTTTTAACCGTCTCTCTTATATACTATTCTCCACAGCTGCAACCAATGAGGGGCATCATGGTTGCTTCCTCTCTTGTAAGCCAAGTTGTTTCCTTCTCCATTCCTCCCTGTGTGTCCTAGGATGAAGAGGGGATGGGCCTGGTTCTTCCTCTGGCTGCCCAGCCGGCCTCTGCCTTTCCCCAGCCTCCTCCACAACCTCTGGAGCCACACCTCTACTCCCTGTCGGCTGTTCCTCCTCTTCCTCAGAGTCCGACTCGAACAAGGGCATGACATCTTCTTTTGTTGCCCTGCACAGGAGAATGGAGCTGGAAAGCAGGTTAGTGGAGTGGGGAAGGAATGGGGATTTTACAGAATCCTTCCCCTGCCACAACCACTAAGCCACGCCCACAGAACTGGTAGTAAAAAAAAAATATTTCCACCAATGCCTAAAGGCATTTCTAAACATGTTAGTAAATAAATTCAAAATCATACTATTTATTTGGCTTCCTCTTAAAGTACATTGCAATCAAGCATTATTTATTTGCTATCAGCCTCAGAATTGAATGCCGTACAAGTGCCAACAAGGGTTTTTTTTTAAAGTGAAACACCATTAAGCAGTTTACAAATATTACTGCTTTAGCTTTTTAGCTGTTTGCTGATATTCTTGATTGAGAAACCTTTCCTTACTTCGCTTGCTTGACACTGATAGTGTGGGACTAGCAGAATATGCATGCCAAATGAAATGAACATAATACAGCAGTTAAAGACGGTCACTCTTTTTTTAAAAAAGAAAACAATTAATCAGGAAATCCCATTTAGATAGAAAGCCAAATACCACATATAGCTGTAAATCTGAGTAAAAGAATGAATGGCATATAATGTAGAATTCTGTTGCATAAAGCTACTTTCACCTCAGCCAAGCTCAAAAGGAAACATAAAAAACACCAAGTGCTTTAAGTAAAAACAAATGTACGGTAGGGTAGCTGAGATTTGATCTGATTTCATTTCCGTGATCTTAGGCGTGCAGAAGAGGCAGGCTGGTTAAAAAGGAGTCAATACCTGTGACCCAGGTAGCAGACCTGAAAAAAAAATCAAGCTGTTCTGTGATGCAAAGAAGATCTTTTGTGTGAGAATGCCCCTGATTCTGCTGACCTATGTCCTAAAATAACCAAACAGCTAAATCTAGAAGAACAAAACAGAAGGGAGAGCATGCTACAGACAAGAAAGCCAGGGGGACAATATACATCCGACACTCGGTGATATTTTGCTTATTCATACTAAATTTAATTTAATTTAATAATGGGATTTCTATGCCGCCCTATCTCCCAAAGGTCTCAGGGCGGCTTACAGTAATAAAAACAAGAATACAAAATTTAAAAAAACTATTAAATAAGAAAGAAACCACAATTATTCATATTAGAACATTAAAACCCACAAACAATTTAAAAACAATTAAAGCCCTCCTTCAGTCCAGGTTGGCCAATCGAAAAAGCCATGTCTTCAGGTCGTGACGGAAGGATGGAAGGTCAGGAGCCAACTGAAGTTCCACGGGTAGTTGGTTCCAAAGGATGGGTGCACCCACCGAGAAGGCTCTCCCCCTGGGGGTTGTCAGCCAACATTGTCTGGCCGACGGCACCCTGAGGAGACCCTGTCTGTGGGAACGCACAGGGCGATGGGAAACCATTGCTGGCAGCAGGTGCTCCCGCAAATACCCCGGACCTAAGCCATGGAGGGCTTAATAGATGATTACCAGCACCTTGAATCTCACTTGGAGGGCAACCGGTAACCAGTGCAGCTCACTCAGGAGGGGTGTAATATAGGAGTATTGGGACACTCCCATCACAACCGCAAGAAAGTGCCTTGGAAATAGGGAGAAAACCATTTCAGTGAAGCACACAGGACCTTGCAATTTTCCCTCATGCTATAACTGTACATTAAAAAGTCTTAATCAGAACATAAAGGCAGTCCTCGACTTACAACAGTTTGTTGAGTGACCATTCAAAGTTATAATGGAATTGAAAAAAGTAACTTAGGACCCTTTTTCACACTTACAACTGGCCCTCCCTATGGTCATGTGATCAACATTCAGATGCTTCACAACTGAATCATATTGATGACAGTTGCAGTGTCCTGGGGTCATGTGACTTTCTGAGCAGCAAAGCCAATGGAGAAGACAGACTGACTCAACAACCGTGTTCCTAACTTAATTACTGCAGTGATTGTCTTAACAATTGTGGCAAGAAAGGTTGTAAAAAAAAACCCACCTCATTTAAGAAATGTCTCACTTAGCAACATAAATTTGGGGCTCCATTGTGAGCGTAAGTCAAGGACTACCTGTACAGTATAGTATACAAATTCAATACAAACACTTGGGCCAGCAAGATGTCAAATTGCCCATGGGAACTACAACTGTTTCTTATTTTTGCTCCACAAACTGAGATTTACACAGAAATTGTGTTTTTTTATTTATTTATTTGATTTGTCAATCGCTTACAAGATAATAGGCATAAGTACAAACATAGTTATGAATACATGGAATGGATACATATAAGAAAAATAAAAATAAAAATAAAAAGAATCAATAGGACAGGGATGGTAGGCACGTTGGTGCGCTTATGCACGCCCCCTACAGACCTCTTAGGAAAGGGTTGAGGTCAATAGTAGACAGTCTAAGGTTAAAGATTTGGGTTTGGGGAAGAAACCACAGAGTCAGATAGAGTATTCCAAACATTTGACCACTCTGTTGCTGAAGTCGTATTTCCTGCAATCAAGTTTGGTGCGGTTAACCATGAGTTTGTATCTATTGTGTGCTCTTGTATTGTTATGGCTGAAGCTGAAGTATTCATTGACAGGTAGGACACTGCAATGTATGATTTTATATACTATACTTAGATCGGACCGAAGGCGGCATAGTTCTAGGTTTTCTAGGTCTAGAATTTCAAGTCTGGTGGCAAAAGGTATTCTGCAACGAGTAGAGGAGTGGAGAACTCTTCTTGTGAAATATTTCTGGACTTTCTCAACTGTGTTAATATCAGATACGTAATGTGGGTTCCAGACTGATGAGCTGTATTCAAATATTGGTCTAGCAAATGTTTTGCATGCTCTAGTTAGTAGTGTGATATTACCAGAGAAAAAGCTACATAGGATTAGGTAAGCAACTCTTAATGCTTTTTTGGCTATGTAGTTACAGTGGGCTCTAGCACTTTTTCTCCCAGGTAAAAGAAACTCTAGAGTACACTGAGTTTCTTCAAGAATATTTACAAGATTTCAGTCTCAGAAAGCAAACTAGGAAAAGAGAAAGATCTCCATATCAGGCTCATAATTCATTCTCTCTCTCCCTCCCTCCCTCCCTCCCTCCCATGGTGGGATTCAATTTTTTTTACTACCAATTCTGTGGGCGTGGCCTGGTGGGCGTGGCAGGGGAAGGATACTGTATAATCTCCAGTCAGAGGTGGTATTTGCCAGTTATCTGAAATACTCAAAATTTCCGCTACCGGTTCTCCAGAACTGGTCAGAACCTGCTGAATACTACTTCTATCTCCCTTTCTTCCTTTTCTTTCCTCTTTCTTGTAGTTGTTTCTCTTGTTGGAGCAATTTTATATCAAAACCAAATGCTCAGAGATAGAAATACAGGACTTTTAGATGAGAAGCACCTAATTGCACAAAAAGGCGTCAACAAGAAGCATACTGATTCAAAGCAAAAGAAAATCACAAGCCAGAGATTTACAAAGTATCAGCCCTGCCAATCAAGATATGTATTGCAAGAGAGATCATTTGCAGAATGAGTTCAAAATTGACTCATACAGATCTTAATCAGAAATGGGACTTTTCATCATTTTCCCCCCACAACCATAGGTCATTTTTCGGACATAGCCATGAGTTGTAAGGCTCTAGCCTATCTCAGCAATTGTGATTGCATTGTGACTGCATTCAGGCAGAGGGCAAAGGAGCACTTTATTTAAACTGAAAAACCTGTTGGGAAAAACAGTTGAAGTTGCCTTCTACAAGTATATTATGTTCCATGCTTACAAAACAGTATTATAAATACAAAAATAGCTGCAAAGAAAGGGTAAAAGATCTGTTTTAAAAAAGGAAGTGTCACTTTGTTTACAGAGAAAAAGAACAGATCGTGGAAGGAACTCTTAACAGGGATTAATTCTGTGACACATAATGCAGAGCAGAATAAACAAATGTGGCAGCTGAGTATTCTTATAGATTTCTGAGTCTGTGGTCTTGCAAATTTGGTCACATAAAAGATGAATATATTTCAAAGCTGATGAAGGACAATTTAACAATGTGGTGATGATGATGAAGATTTATTTTTTGATATATTTGAACCCCACAATAAAAAGAAAATAAGGTAGAAATATAATATCAGGTTAATAAAAATTCAGCAAAGAAAATATACAAGATGGAAAATACTTAGTGCCACGATCCTGAATTAAAGTGTATTTATTATATCAGAGTGATGAAAAATAGTCAAAGGAAACTCTAGATTTCGTTCAGTGTAACCCCTGCAGATATTTTTCTTTGAGGATCCCTTTCTGACTTTTTACAAGCTTTTTCAAAATATGTTTTCATACATTTTAAAACAGGAAGGTGAAATATTTTGAAACCTCAAAGAGCATGTGACTAGAGTGAACAACACATTTGGAACAAACAAAGCCTATGACAAGGAATAATGATAATGTGTACTTAAAGAGAGGTGTTAAGCATGAGAAAGCCATCCCACAAGTTATAGAACCAGTGTCATAGCAGAAGAGGGGTGGGGAGAGAACTTTTAATTGGAAAGGACACAATACTAGACTCTCGAATACTGAAGAGAAACAATATAAGGGCAACTTGCCTGCAAAACACATTCTCAAAATAGAATAGAAGCAATATCATTTATGTTGTAGAATCAGAGGTGGTATTCAGCCAGTTCTGACCAGTTCTGGAGAAGCAGTAGTGGAAATTTTGAGTAGTTCAGAGAAGCGGCAAATCCCACCTCTGACTGGCCCCACCAGCCCCATCTCTTCTCTGCCTCCCATTGAGTCCCAGCTAATCGGCTGGGTCTTCTTTGGTTGCCCTGCACAGGAGAACGGAGCTGGAAAGCAGGTTAGTGAGGTGGGGAGTGAATGGGGATTTTGCAGTATGCTTTCCCTGCCACGCCCACCAACCCATGCCCACAGAACCAGTAGTAAAAAAAAATTGAATCCCACCACAGTGTAGAATGGAAATAAATGTTAAGGATATAGGGGCATTTGGATTCAAGATGTTTGCTTATATTCCCAATGAAAAGAAGGGCAAACCAGATTGTAAAAGTTATTTGGAGGAAGAGGAGGAGGAGGAGGAGGAGGAGGAGGAGGAGGAGGAGGAGGAGGAGGAGGAGGAGGAGAAGGAGGTTATCCATTCAGTTGCATCCAACTCTTGGGGATTCTATGAGCCAGATCTTTCCATGTCTTCCATTCTTGCACTACTTCTTTGAGTTCTTCAATGCTCTGGGCTACTTAATGACTTGGGCTGCAAAGGGTATAGAATCCTTGGTTCTGCCACAGAAATGAATCAGTTGCATACTTTCACGTACTTTGAAAAACAAAATCCAAGTGTTAATGGAATGCCTGAAATCAATTTAGATTGCCCAACAGGGGACAAAACAGTGTAGTCCTCTCAACAACGACTGACTGTGACTGTACAGTTGCAATAACAAGAAGACATGCTCATTGATAGAACCTGGAAAAATAGGATGCCAGTGCAAATTGCAAAAGGCCATTTATGGCCTGAAGCAAGCTGCAAAATCCTGGAGCGCTTGCTAAACCAAACAGACTTTTAAGACAGATTTGCAGAAGATAAAAGTAACCCTTGCTTATACTTCAGATGAGAGGATGAAAGATGGGTACACATTGCAATTTATGCTGATGATTTCATTTTTTGTCATGAAGATGAAGAAGATGGTGAGGAAATTAAAAATACTTAAAAGAGAAAAAGAAAATCTGGGAGAGACCTCCTATTATCTCAGGATGCAGGCTGAAAGAGAAGATGGAAACTTCTTTAACCAAAAACAGAAAATAATGACTCTGATGAAACACCTAAGGCTGAAGGAAGGTAATGAAATGGACAAGTTTCTAGAAGCAGTTATCCTTAAAGCAATGAAGCCAAGACTCAACAATGCAGCAGTCTAGACACAATGACAACTGGAATACTCTTGGATACCTCAGCTGGAACACAGCCAGCAACTGTGGCAGCAGTAAAATTATACAGAAAAAACACACCCGAAAGGTTGAACTGCAATAAAAAAGGATCTAAAAAGAACAGTAGATGTGAGATTAAAGCTGGGTTTTCAAACTGATCGACTAAAACCCAACGGCAATGCTTGAAAATAACAAGAGCTGCAATCTGCTTTCCTAATCCCAGAGTGTTATACAGGCCCCAAGCTCGCTAGGGTTAAATATCAGTAGCTTGTAATGTGAAACACAAAGGGCTTGTTAAGCTGAAATATTACCTGCAGAAGAAATCCCTATTTCGAGATTGGATCCAGTATCCAAATGAAGTGATATGAATCATAAGATGGTGCTTAATGTGAGGAAATGGAGGGAAGAACCACTTCTGCAGGTTTTCCAGAGTGTACCTTCTCATCCTCTTGGTCATCAGGGGCAGTAGATGTAGCCTTAATTAGTTTAGGGATTTTCCTCTTAAACTGACATTTTTGGGCTATCATTATTTCCCTTTCCTGTTTCTTTTTCCTTTAATCCCTCCCTCTTCCTTCTGACAATCAAATAGCTATTATGCTAGACTGCACATGATCTAACAGACTTGGTGGCCTTTTATTCTTTATCTCAACTAGATTAAATATTTTCCGTCTAAGTGTAACTCCACAGTACATTCCTGAGAGTGAGTATTGTATTCTTGCTTATACTCAGACGGGAGAGACATAGGCTCATATTTATTTTTTTAGTTGTGGAAATTGACTTGGCAATTTTGAGCCAGTCAGTCTCAATCACTCTTGCTATTTTGGAGATAACTGAAATTTGGTTGGAAAATAGAAAATAATCTGATAAATAAATACAACCAATCAACAAATCAATTGATTTCACCGGTGTCCAGAAACAGTTTATGAATGTACTGCAGATTCATTTTTTCCTCTTTGCACACATATTCTGCTTCTTTAGAATTGCTCTTTTTTTGTCATTGCCCACATATTCTGTTACATAATGCCATTCTCACAGAAATATGCATTCAACCAATATATATATATATTTCTTGTTACAGAAAACTTCCCTCCCCATCTTTTCTGTACTATAATAGTAGTTTATTCTAAAATAACTTGGATCTTTCCTCCCTTGAAATTTTCTGAATTTTTCGCCCACCATTTTTTCCCTTTATCTCTTCTAATAGTTTTTCTTTCACACAAGGTAAAAGTCTATTCTTTATACTAATCAGTATTCTGACTATATATCTTCCAGATTAAATCCTGCTGGCACATCTGTTCTCTTTAACTCAAATATTTCACAGCAATAATTCATGGTCTGTTCCACAATCTGCACCTGGAAGTATTCTGGCTGGCTTTCTCCAACTTCTGATTCCTATTATATAACCAAAGCTATTCTGATGCTACCCAACTGATGTTATGCAGCTGTAGAATCTGTATTATGCTACTTGAACAGATGTGCAAAGAATTCTCTTACAAATCTGTATTAACACACCTTCTCTACAATGTACTTTCTCAATGCATATTTTCCAGTAATTCCAAGTATTTCAATTTCTCCAGCTTCTACATTCCAACAAACTATGCTCTTTCTAAATGTTGTGCAAAATTTATGCAAAATTTTTATTAAATATCAATTAGTTTTCTCACACTGAAAGAAATCAATGACTTTGTATCAGCTGTTCATTCCAATGACACAGATACCTCTTGATCCTTAAACCATCTTTGGATATTACTTCCTCAGTCCTTTTTATCTTAATAAACTTTTATTTTATTTTCTTGGTTTCTTTGAGCTCTCTGTTGACAACATTTCAATTAATTTTTAGTAAGTGTTTTATTATCAGTTTAGGATTAGTGAATGTGTTTGGCAAAAGTATGGTGAGCTTGATTTAAGAGGCTTTAAATTAAATCATATGAGGGTTGGAGTCAAAAACTCTGAATTAAATATTTCAAATAATGAGACATACTTCAGAAACATGAAAATTTTGCTGTAATAAGCTCTATTAAATTGTTCGGTGAACTTCAGGAGATTTGTAGCCTTCATTATTAGTACATTACAATCCAGTATGTGAAATAAACAACAAGCTGAAGTCTTGATATAAAAAGTCAAATATGAAGGTATTATAGGGACCAAATAAGAGGAGACCCATGACTTAAATACAGCAATAGCAATAACATTTAGACATATATATAGTGCTTTACAGCACTCTCTGAACGATTTACAAATATCGTTATATTGTTCCCAACAATCTGGATCTTCATTTTACCAACCTCAGAAGGATGGAAGGCTGAGCAGATCAGGATCAAATACCAAACTGTGGGCATAATTTGATTGCAATACTGCATTCTAACCAGTGTGCTACCAGGACTCCTTTAAATATAGCAATAGAAGAAAATAATTTATTCAACAGAAATAGAAACAAAAGAACTCTGGCTGCACTTTAAAACATCTGTTAAAATTAAAAATTAACAGATCAAATATATAATGAAAACAATATAATGAATGTATTTGTGGTGACGCAGTGGTTAGAGTGCAGTACTCCAAACCACTTCTGCTGACAGCCAGCTGCCTGCAATTTGGCAATTTGGCAGATTGAATGCCACCAGGCTCAAGGTTGACTCAGCCTTCCATCCTTCTGAGGTGGGTAAAATGAGGACCCAGATTGTTTGGGGCAATATGCTGACTCTGTAAATTGCTTAGAGAAGGCTGTAAAGCACTATAAAATAATATATAAGTCTAAGTGTTATTGCTATTGCTATTTAACAATAATGTGGAGAATGTCTTGATTAAAAGTGACAATAATGTTCATTTCAATTTTTTTCTGCCCGTCAGACAATATGTGGAGGATGACTTTCGAAAGCAATGTACAAAGCTATCAGGAAGGTATAAAATAGCACTGATTACTGTTACCCCATCTATTGGGAGACAAATTATGCCAAAGTTTACTTTCTTGGAAATTCCTGACTTGTCTTATTATTCACTTTTTCTTTCAAAGAATGGAAGAAGATAACAATAGTATCACCTTTGTTGACTTAATGCTAATAAAGAGAGAAGCTTTAAAAAGTGGAAATAGAAGAAATATTGAGGAAAGTGATATTCTCATCCTGGAATTGTCAATTTTACAGGCATCTAAAACTGAATGAAGTGAAAACATATTTCAGATTTTAAAAAACCAAATTAAAAAACTTGAAGCAATTCTTTTATCATCACAGTGTAGTCCTTAACATAAGATGATTCACATGTTCAATCAGGCATGTTCTTTGTCTTTCTCCAACAGCACACAGGGAATCTCTTCTGTCATTTAAACATAGTTGGCTTGGAAATTGTACTTAAAAAATACTACTTGACAATATTTGCTCTTAATTCCGTGGATAAAATGAAGAGATCATTGTGGAACAGTACCAAGTGAATATGAGTCACTAATGCACTGGGCTGTAAAAAGACAAATGCTGTTTGAGGTTGAAACAACAGTATAACTTCCAAATAACAGGAAATAATTGTTCAACTTCATTCTCTTTTGCTCAAAGTCCATTTTGACTATTGCATCACATTTGAAAATGGATTCATAGAAAGAAGAATAATTCAACTCAAGGTCTGAGAATGATAAACAGACTGGAAACTAATGAGCCAAAATTGAAAGAATTGAGAATGTTTGACTAGGATACAAGGATGCCAGGTAGGAGAAGATCAAGTTCTGTGTAATTCCAGAGTGAGGTTATAGAACAATGCTTTAAAATTACACATAAGGAGATTGCAACTGAATGTTAGAAAAATCTCCCTATCAGAAGAACAGTTAAATATAAAACCAAGGTTGGCCTCCCTGCCCTGAATACATCCAGATAGAGGCTAAACAGCAACATTTTGGGGACGAGTTAATTTGGATTGTCATGTTGACAAAGGGTTTCTATTTAATGCCTTATATGGCCCTTTTGAGTACTATATGCTATGACTCAGTAGATACTTTTGTCAGATAGTTACACCAAGAGGCTCATGCTCTCTCAATAATTCTGACTGAATCAACAGAAGTCGTTCCATTTCCAATTAGATAACTAGAATCCTCTGGAAGATAATCTGACGATTTACCCCTTTTATGAGTTTTTCCTGAAGCATTTGCTATTCATATATATAGTCAGCAAAATGGGAAGAACAAGAACCACACCATCCACACGTATACCCTGCCAGTCATCAAATACGTTGTCGATTTAGTGAGCTGGCCAAAGGAGGACTCCTCATGATATATGGAGTCTTCAATCCCAAATTCAACATCCAGAAACATCTACCAGCCAAAGGAGGATGGGTAGGTATAGCGAGCATCAAAGCCACTTTCCTTAAATGTTTACCACATTTTTCCGTGTATAAGATGATACCTAAAAATGGAGGGGCATCTTACACACAGGGGCCAAGAGGAGAACCGCGGTTGTGAAACTGCCAATACCTTATCTCTGCAAACTAGCCTCATGAGCGAAACTTCCGATTGCAGAGACAAGCTAATAGGTTTCCTCCAAGCCTTATGTAACTGACATCAGCTGATGCTGTGGAGAGCATGTAGCCAGTGGCCAGATGCAACAGGATGCAGTAATGTCAGAGCATTCTGAGCCGGTAAAAATGTCAGAAAACAAACAAATAAATACCAGTACCAGTAAGCAAATGTCTTACTCTGCAAAATAAATGTATTCTATTTAATGTTTAAAATATTGATTTCTGAATTTTGGATAAGAAAAGTGGGTGGGATTATCTTATACATGGGGTTGTCCTGTACATGGAAAAATATGATATATACATCTGCACAGTGTATGGGATAGATCCTCCTAAATCCAGATGAAAGATTCCAGAGAAGGCTGTGGAGAATAACAAGGCTAAGATGTAGTAGACATTGTGGTAGTAAACAAAGAGCAGAAGACATTGGTGGTGATAAATGTAATTGTGTTAAGATCCTGCACAGAACCATTAAACTCCCAGGGTTCTGGTAGGAAAACTGAACCGAGGAAGATGCATACCATGCATAAGGATGTGAAGGGATTTTTTTAATATTTAAAAATGGTAATAATAAAATAATAAAAAAGTAAACAACCAATGATCAATGTAATTGACGGCAATTTTTAGAAACAATAAAACAAATTTTTCCTATAATTTCCATTTATTACGCTGATGGGAGTGTAATAAAACAAACTAAGGTCAGTGGTCTTCTAAATTTGGGAATGGTTATTTGATTTAGATAAGTTGCTGGTCTAAAATAAGATAGGTAGCTCCTCTTGGATCAGGCTACAAATCTAATTGCCTTTCTATATCTAGCACATATAGTTTTAAACTATCCCTAGCCTTTTTGTATTCTATTATCAGTAATATTTCCCATAAGAGCAAATAATTCTGTAGTTTTTTAGTGAACTGTTCTTCTCAAAGCTATTTCAAAATTGTCCAAAAGAATAAGAGAGGTTCTGATAATATGTGGCACCCTGGTTATATTATAAATATTATGACTATCTAATTAAGTTACTATTTTTAGATATGATGTATATAATAGTTTTATTATGTATTAAGTTGTTGCAGTGAGATGCTCAGTGTATTGAAAACTCAAAAGGCACAAAAGCATCTGTAATAAACTATTATTTTATTTTAGGCTTTTTTCTCTTTTCCATTTTATTTTTAGTATTTAGCTATCTATTAAGTATATTGCGTCTTACTGAATAGTCTGGAATGAAATCAGTAGCTACATATTCAATTGTTACTGTTTGTACAGGAAGTCTTTGACTTATGATTTACGAGCTGTCTTTTAGGGACCCCCAAAGCTACTTATGTCACAGTTTTTAAGTTAGGATGCCCCACCCCCCCAGTGGTCAAGTGATTGCATTTTGTATGCTTGTCAACTGACTCATTATTATATTTTTGCAGTGTCCCTCAATCACATGTCCACAATTTGGGATGCTTTTTGCTGGTTTCCAAGATTTAGTTCCAGGAAAGTTCTAGTTGTTTACTTTAACAACTGCTGGAAAAAAAGGTCACAAATTTAGATCCAGTCACATGGAGACCTGCTTAAGAACTGTGATGACTTACAACCCTAATTCCAGGCTGAACTTCAGTGATAAGACTACCTGTACACTAGACTTATTAAATATAATAAAATACTTAAAAATGAGATACTGAAATCATCTAGAATGTATGTTGTCCAGAGGTGGTATTCAGCAGGTTCTGACCAGTTCTGGAGAACCGAGAGCAGAAATTTTGAGTAGTTTGGAGAACCCGCAAATACCACCTCTGGCTGCAGATTTTATAGTATCCTTCCCCTGCCACATCCACCAAGCCATGCCCACAGAACTGGTAGTAAAAAAAAATGAATCCCACCACTGATGTAGTCATCAACGTACAACTATTCATTTAGTGACCATTCAAAGGTACAACAGCACTGAAAAAAGTGACTTTGAACTGGTCCTCGTGCAACTAGACATTTGGCAACTGTCTCATATTTACAGTTGCTGCAACATCCCACGGTTGGACAATTGTGATTTGCAAACTTGCCAGCTGGTTTTTGACAAAGCCAAATCAAGGGGAAGCTGGCAGAAAAGATTGCAAATTGTGATCACGTCATCACAACCACCTCAGCAAAAAAAGCTCATAAAATTGGGTGCCTCACCTAACAACTGCACCACTTAACAATAAATTACCTAGTCCCAGTTGTAGTCTTTAGTCAAGAAGTACCTGTGGTTAGGAAACAAGTAATAGACAATACACATGGATCAAGTGTGAGTTTTTCCAAAGGAGGACCTAAACACAAAAAGATGGGTTCTCTCCAGCCTGTTTCATGCATTTTGGAAGTAGGCAGAGCTCAGGAAGCAGACAAAGGAGACACAGTGAATGGCTATCAATTTGGCTGCTCTAATTTGAACTTTCAAAAATATGCTTAGAATGTCCTGGTCCAAAGACCTAATGACAAAACAAGTGAACGTGTCCCAGTGTGGATGAACAACGAAGATGATAATACAATTTTTTTTACACAATCGGAGGAAGGAAACAAAAGCAAAAACTGAAAATGATGAAGTTTTCCACAGCTTCCCAACAGTGCTATTGTATTGGCTTTCAAAAAAGAACTGAAGGGAAAACAGAAGCCGTGTCTAGGAACATACTCAGTGTAGGGTGTGCTTCTCACTAAAACATTTCTTAGTTACACAAAATTCTCAGTGGTGGCCATTTGAAGGCACATCTCCATTTATATGAAGCATGAAGATCACAATGAATCTGCAATATCAGCTTCAAAAGAAGGCAACGAGTTACAAATTAAAGGAAAATTCATAATCAGGCATCTAGCAAAGGGACATTAATTACATTTCAAAAAGCAGCACTCATAATTAATTTTCTTGATGTCCTTACAGATAGGAACAAGCTGAGACGGTGGTTTCACAATGTTTATAAATTACTACATTAATTAACAGTCAATCTTTAGAGAGGAGATGAAGGAATCTTCTTTGACATCACTCAATACTCTCTAAGGGCAGACAGTATAAGAAAGGATTATGAGTTTATATATTATACTTTGAGTTTCCCTTATCTTTCTACATAATATCAGATTTGCCCCTTACTATTTTAGCAAATATTTTCTAACTGAAATTCTCACCATTTTAATATCATAATTTTTTTCAGAGGTAGAAAGTCTATTGCATCAAAATAAGTCACAATCAGGCCAAATATCCATTGATGGACTTCAAAAATTATAACAGCAATCAAAGGAGTTTAGATCACAAAGACTGTTAAGTAAGTATACAGAAAATATATTGAGGAAAGAGGCTTAACTTTAATTTTTCATTAAGCTTTTCTTCCATCATAGAACTCCAGACGTTACCAAGAGTTCCCCTGATCCCCATTTTATCCAAGTATTGTAAAAGTTCAGACTTTTGCATCCTCAGCAGGATGATTGTACCCCATGTTCTTAAACCATGCTTTATTATTTGCTTCTTGCTGCAAATAGCCAACTCCCAACTAACATGACGAAGTTTGGACTAGATTAAGTAATGTAACCATTACAAGGATTCTATGGGTCACGTTTCTTCCTTCATTACAACCCCAAAATAAGCTCCACGATAACTTCTGGTTATTCTTTCCCCAAAACTTTGAATACAATTGTAAAGATTTATTTATTTATCAAATGTTTATTTGGCTCTAATATATAATTGGCCTTTTGTTAAGGACCACTCATTCAGCAGCTGAACTTATTATAATGGCACTGAACAAGTGGTACTTATGGCTAGTGCTCCAAGCTCCAGTTGTTGTAGCATCCACAGTCATGTGATCGTGATCTGGGCACTCACCACTGGGCACTGGCCTGGATATTTGAGAGTCATAGGTTCCCATGGTCAGATGATTGCAATCTGTGACTTTCCCTGCTTGCTTCTCACGAGAAAAATCAATGGGGAAGCCAGCAGGAAGTTGGAAGCCAGTCACATGAGATTTATAGTGATTTATTTAACAGTAACTGGGGACTATCAAAACTGCCATCACTAAGTGGTGCAGTCACGTGACATTGCATTTTCTGGTCTCATTAACCATCATTAAATGAGGACTACCTTTAGCTTGAATAATCTAGAACTAATGAAGGACCAGATGTTTCCCCATCTCAAAGTCCTGGAGAGATAGAAGTTTGGCAGAATCACATATTAATTTCCCTCAATTGCTCAGTTTTTCACAAATTTGGCCATTGCTGGAAATCATCAGCATTTTTGTTGTCTACCTACCCTGCCCATCTCTGCAGCGATATTGATCAGTTTTCACACTGCTGAAATTTGATCTCCAGAAGCAACAAAATAGATGTTACGGATTTCCAGGATTTAACATTCCTATTTTGCATTTTAAGATGCCCTGCAACACCACAAGAAGCAAAACACATTACTGGATACTGCCCCAGACCTCTAGAAGCCAATGTATATGTTTAAAACAAAGTGTGGCCTTCAGGTGAGACTTGCCATTCCTTGATATAAATGATGGTGCAATGTTCCCTTTGATTTTATTACATAGCAGCTTTAGCTCCAGGTAATCCACATACATGAAAATAGCTTCCTTGTACAAAATCTGTAAATTTGCCTCAAAGATGAAAGATATATGTCTTGTTTTCAATTGCACAGTGACACGCGCATTGGAAGAATGTCACTGCAGCAGCCTTTCTTTATTATATACTCAGTGTAGTAGCAAGAAAAATAGATTTGATGAAGCAAAAAAGAAAACCAATTCAAAAGCAAATAAAAAAGAACCTTGCATCTATATATGAATAGAGTGAAGCCGGTAAGAGCCATGTAATTTATTTTGAGTAATTATTCTAGTTTTAAAATCCAGGTAATTTTTCTTCCTATTAGAAAGCCTGGAGGCAAAAAGCCTTTTGAAATATTGGAGCGGGTAAAATTTAAAAATTAGCTACTGAGCATGAAGTATGCAATAATTGCTCTTCATAACATTTTTATTGCCTCTATATTCTGTGAATTATTGCTCCAAATTCCTCTGTACCATTATGATGAAAAAATGGTATCAATAAAATTGGGTTGATTTATGTTAAGATTTTATCACTTAAGCCCATGAAAATCAGAGGCATGCTAAAAGGAGCCAATTTTTTCATGACATTTCTTTTTCCTTTTTTTCATCCAGTGCAGTAGCAAGAGTTTCCCTCTTCATTTCCTGTGCGCTAACCATTCACACAATCGTGGGCTCAGGCTTTTAGGCCAAACGGTAACTATGACACTAGGATGTCATGCACTGGTTTTCAACATTTCCTGATTAAAACACTTTGAATTGGAGAGGAGATAAACGTAGCTACTTCTTAAATATATTGCCTTCTTTTCTTCCATCTATTCTTGAATGGAACTATGGGATTTTTCTGAGGAAGAGATTATTATATGTAAATTAGTATTGCTAAAACTAAGCCAAAGATTAGTTAATCTGATACATATGAGCAAAACCCAGAATATTACAATGTTCTATTTTATTCAGCCCCTTAGTATGCAGTTTGCTTGCACTATAACATCTTTACCATCTATATCAGGGGGGTCAAACTTACGTCGTCACGGCAGCGTCACGTGACGTATTGGGACTTTTTACTCCTTTGCTAAAACCAGGCGTGGGCATGGCCAGCGCACGACGCATCCGGCCCATGGACCGGGAGTTTGACAGCCCTGATCTATATGATGCTTAGCATTGTTTTGTTATCTGTTTTGTTCATCTGCCTGTTTTACATAAATCAGCAACATCAAAGTATGTTACCTTGGCTTCTATCAAAAGAGACTAGAAGTGCTAGCATGAACTTTCCGGAACATTTTATCATATAGAAAATCAGACAAAAAGAGGAAGATTTTAAAAACGACAACATCAAACAGAGAATGGGCAACAGTATTCAATGCAAAAAGATTCCAACTTCTAAATATTTTGAACTCTGGTGAACATTGTATTTGTTTATATCATATCTAGGGTTCTTGTGATAAATAGGTTATTCTGGGGAGGTGTCAAATTTGAGTTGCAACTACACAGGTGAAGCCTCTGCCCCCCTTTCACATGCATCAACACTACACATAAATTCAAAGGATTGAAACTTCAGTCACAGTTCTGACTGGCATCTTGGTTTTTATATCCCTTTTGGGGATGCTGCTGGCAATACAGAAACAGACATGCCAATTTACCTATTCCAGAAATATAAAA
This sequence comes from Naja naja, assembly GCA_009733165.1. NCBI lineage: Eukaryota > Metazoa > Chordata > Lepidosauria > Squamata > Elapidae > Naja > Naja naja. Next base: position 66,709,947 of record CM019150.1, read on the forward strand.
TCCAGATATTATTCATATCACAGTATCTGAAACCTAGATTACATATTTTGTGAAACTGATTTAACTAAACATGAGTTGGTTGAAAAAAAAAGTCCCAATTAGCTGGATTCACATAGCATGGTAAGGCAATAGGGGTAGTTACTGCAAATGTCTGCATCATCTTAATTCCTACCTCAGAGTTGAATCAGGTTAGACATTTTTTAAAGACTAAGCATATTAGCCAGATCCAGAATAGCATCATTTTTGCTAAATTTAAATTGGATTCATTCTAAAATTAAATTCTGACATCCAGAGGCTGTTCCACTTGGAGGACAATCCAAATGCTAGCTATCCAACTAACTGCACTCCACTATGCTAAAAACCTAAAACAATTTTTTCCTATGCAAAAAAAAATCATATTTAAATAAACATGACTGAAATATATAAAATTTAAATAACAAAATCTGCCCTTTTTTTTGCAGATGCTCATTCAACTGGTAATTAATGAAACCTTTCTTGTATCGCTTATATTCCTTTCTCCCAATCTCCATAGCAATATAATATGCATTAGGCAATGAATATTACACATTATACCAAAGGTTAACTATAAAGAATTAGAATATTTCTCTAACAAAATGTCTTTCCTCCAAAGATAATAATCACCCAGAATATATCAGAATATATTTTTCTTCACATCTTTAGACTAATGCTATATAATTTTGTCAAATCTTACCCTTGATCTGTTAATAAAAAGAATTCAGAATATTTATTTTATTTTGAAAAAGGCATTTACAGGAAACTTCTTCCTTGTTGACGAAAAGTAAAATGGTTTACTCCAAATGTGCTTTTCCAAAAGGTAACTGGACTTTCTTGGTTTGGGAAAGCCCCTTTGGGACAACCATGATGTGGATGACTGAGAATCTCCCTAGACATTTAAAATGGGTTACCTTTACACCCAAGCCTAACAGTTGTCTAACCATGGTTTAACAGATGATCCCTAACGTCTGTTTGCATAACACACAAACAAAATCAAGGAAACCCTTTTATACCTTAGAAGTCAGCCTTTCCGTTCCTCAACTGTAGGATCATGAGATTTGTATAGAGCAAGTCTATCCAAACTTTTGGCTTGCCTGGACCATACATAAAATATATAATATAGTTAATGCATGAGAATACATGTTAAAAGTTTACAATCTTGCAGAGCCGCATTACTAGCTGTCCCATGGCCCATGGGATGGACATGCCTGGTTTAGACCTCCCTCCCCCGTTCTGCAGCTATTTCAATTTCAAATGCCCTATTGCACGCATGACACCCTTAACTGGTACAACAGTTTTCAACAGTTTTCTTTTTAAAAAAATCACCCTCAGCTACAATCTTATTTCATTCTTAAATATTCTTAAGGTAATTTTAGTCAAGCTAATTCAGCTACCAGTGCTTATGAACTGTTCAATTCACACAAAAATAGGTTTTTCTAATCTTTCAAATTTTTCATTTGCCAGGATTGTCAAATTGTTATTCTAGAGTGTTTGGCACCAGCCTAGAAAGTGGGAGACCGTGAGTTCAAGTCCTGCCTCACCCATGGAAGCCAGTTTGGTGACCTTGGGCTAATCATTCCCTCTCAGCCCTCACAGGGTTGTTGTGGGAAAATAGGAGGAAGGTATGTTAGATATGTTCGTTGGCTTGAGTTATTTGTAAAAATAAAGGTGGGATATAAATAAATGTAACTGTAATTATACCTAAGAACTGACAGAAATATGCATGCTTTCAGCAACGTAGAGATGGAATAATGTACTTTTTAAACTTAAAATTAATACATTCATAGAAAAACCATAATTAAAGAAAAAACTATTAAAGAACTAGCTAGTTTAATATTTAGCACATAAAAAGACCATGTTCAATTTTTTTGTTCTAAGTCCACAATTGGTGCTACTTTCAATAATATTTAGAATCATATAGAACTGTGATTAAAATGAGCAATGCAAAAAAAAAAAGTTCATACATTGGGGTTATTTCCCCCTAACTCGTTTTCTTTTATAGATGAGATATATAATCATTATGGTTTAACTTCACAGAATCACCCATTCATACCAAATTCTGAAGGAAAATGGCAACATCTCTATTTCAATAGACAGAATCTTTGTATACACTTTAAAACTGCATGACTATTTCATGGAAAATTAAGTTATTCCATTTTCCTGTTATGCTACATTATGCCTTCTCCAAAGAAACAGAAGTATCAAGAGAATATATGATCTCCAGGGTTAACTTAACATGCATGCTATGCAGAAGCACAACTCACAGTATTTTGTAACTAAAATTGTCTGTTTTTGAACTCACAATAGTGACACTGGGCATAATCTGGATCACAGGTGATCTGAACATTCACATTGATTTTAACAGAAGCTACACTAAACCAAAGAAAAATGTTCCAGAAAAGTGTAAGAAATACAAGTTTCTTTAAATATTAAAAGGTAAGGAGTCCCATGTTCAAAAGTATTTCCTACTAAAAATGCTGTTTGCAAAATATTAACTATATGAACTATATTCCATTGAGTTTTACTGTATTCTACAACAGAACCCTCATACTTTTTAAGAACAGTAACAGAGCAGAGACTTAATAAAATGAGCTGCTATGGACTAACAGTTTTCTTGCTACAACTAGCAAATGTAATGTTAAGTTACAATTAAATGTGCATTGCAAGTTTAAGCAGATGAGCAGTTTCATAGTATTATTTAAAATATTCCAGTATTTTATAACACAATTCACACTAAAAGTCAATGTCCCCCATCATAAACACACAAAATCAAGACAACCACCACCAGAGTAAAACATTAACACTTTATTAAAAATTCAAAATTTATTGCAAATTATATTTTGCTTCTCTCCTTTCTTCATTTTTACATGATTTATTGATATCCATGATTTTTTCACAAATATACTTGTTGACTTTGGAGAGTCTCTGTGCAATTTCTGTTTCATCCAGAGTTTCTTGTGCTATTCTGTCATACAAACATTCTAAAAAAAAGGAAGTATGACATTTAGAATAAAACTTTGAAGACATTTAAAGTATAGCAAAAACCCTTAAGCAAGGCATATGTCACGCATAGGATGAATGCAGCAATTCATTGAAAGAATTAAAAAGTGAACAAGAACCCGCATATAGCAGTGATCTGAAAATTACTCTTCAACAGCAAATGCTTTGTATGTTCACCTAGGACTGATACACTACATTCATACTAATGTATTTTTAAGATGTCTTTTTTTAAAAAAACCAAAACTTTATTTATGCTTATTTGAGCAGACATTTCCACTCAGTCAGAGTCATGGTAACATGAATAAATGACAGAGAAAAATCTATGGACTTCCTATCTCAATGTTACCATCCATGAAACATACTGTTTTGTAGGTTTCTACTTGTCTCACCACTTTATAAAATACACTTTTAAAATATAAATAATAATATTGTGGTAGACAAAGTGGAATTCCAGAACAAAAATATGATCTATAGCAGTATGTTTAACAGATAACAAGTCTAAAAATTCTTTCATAATATGGAAATGCCCTGAGACAAAATAATATTAGGTAATAGCATCCATGTAAAATCCATGTTCCTTCTTCCAAATTAAATGGTTGTTTATTGTTATGTGTGACTGTTATAAAGGGGAAGAATAGTAACCTGAGAAACTAAAACAGTACGATTAACTGTCATTAAGCAAATTGACAGTAAACAGTCTCATTTCTGAGATATGGTTTACAAAACTGTGTCTCATCATTGTAAACTCCTCAGCACTCAACATACAAGCTACAATAGTCTGTTTAGATATATACTGCCTTTGTTATACTGTATAAACTATAGTGAAAAGTGCAGTTACTACCAGTACTAAATGGTATCCAAAGTGATTAAACAATTTCTGCTGTTTTTAGTATTTTCACTCAGCAACTATTTATTGCTTCATATGGTAAACGAAATAGAGTCACTTAATTAACGGGTTTTATGGCACTGTTAATGCACATTAAAGTTGTAACAATTAACTATTCTACATCCTTTGCATCTTCTCTCACACCTTTCAGAAGTTTTATAAAAGGCTATTTTTCAGTCACAAGATCTACAGTGGTTGTATACCAACACTTTTTAATAACTTTCTCAGAATAAATTACACAATAGGGACTACTAAACAAAAAGACATATTAAGACCCATTAAGACCTAACACAAACTTTTAAAGATATATTTTATGGAAGCTACTCTAGAATCAAAAGAATAAAACCTATCTTGGCTACAAATTTTATGAGCAGTTTGAAATGTGTTATTATTTTTTAAAATGAGATTTAAAACATAAGGAAAGAGATGACTAAAACAGTTATTTAAATTAAAACACAGAAAGAGGAATTTGATTAAGGCAAGGAAGCCCCCATTCTTCTTCAGTATTGAACTAGGCAGTGACTGAAACCATTATAATTGAAATCTATACATAGTAAATTAGAGCATTTTATTTCCACCATGAAATTCCACCATACACCTACTATATTCCAACATACCACATGTATAGGATTTTGTCCAAAGTTTTTATTCTAATTTTAAACAACAGAAAGACAGGATGACAATTCTCCTTCTGCTTATTCTCTACAGTAGATATGTACATATTTTGCTTTTGATACAAGTTTTTTGTATCTGAAATCCCCTTCATAACAAAATATGAGCCGTCTGTGTGGGTTTATTCTGGAATCTTTGTACTATGTGCTATATGTATAAGCCTTGTCAGTGGTGATCAAAACTTACCACTAAGGCTAGACTTCAGTATTTGCCAAAAACAGACAACTTGGAAGGCTTGGTGAACAGGTGGAAAAGGTGGAAAAGAGTAAAACTTGACCACTACTTGTCTGTTCTGTACTCAGAGGTCTCTAGAGATAGCAGTAGGTATCAAAAAAGGGCAAAAAGTTAGAATAGAAGTTGCAGTACAAACCCCAATTTTTATGTATGTAAGGAAGTGTCAAGGCATGCATCACAATGCCACTCCATAAAACTTGGCTTCTTTAAAAATCTGCTTGCTCAAAACTGCAGATGCTGCTATCTGCCCCTCCTAGCAAACTTTTCCGGGGGTAGTATGGTCAAACAAGAATATTACTATCCAGAGGAGAGTAAGATTAGAAAAGTTATATGGTCTCTTCCCTACTTGTTTGCTCTTTTAGTAGGGCTATGAGAAACTCTGGAGGATTCAATCAACCCTTAATTGATCATCCTTTCAAAGCAAATATGATTCCAAGCAGGTTGTCCCAAAGGTGCTTTTCAAAAGGCAACTGGACTCATCCAAGTCAACTCATCCAAGAAGCGAAGCGTCTTCAAGGAAAAACCAGAAAGTCCAGTTGCCTCTTGAAAAGCACCTCTGGATGACTGAGAATCTCCATAGACAGATTCCAAGCAGGGAACTGCATGGCTCCAGTCTTTCAAAGCACTTCGAAGATTCAATAACTTTTTCTGCTGCTTCTATGATGTTTATAGACAATATACCACAACAACCCTACGTTTTAAGAATACGGGGCTGGGGAAAAGGGAGTGGTCATAAGCTGTATTGGCCACTGAATTTCATCACCTCATTACAGTCTGCCTATCAGACTTATTTTGGGAGAGACATTATTATTGTTCTTCCATTTTGGTTCAAATGTATCTTTTCTGATAGGCTGTTTGCTTTTATTACATTTAGGGAAGAGGCATGGCACAGCTCCACTCCTGGTTTATTTTGTATGCAAATCCTATTTCCTCCAAATTGCTATATAATTAAAATATTCATTCCTGCCTCTTTTAATTCTCCCCATTCTAATGACCCAACAGCTCTCACTCACATTCCTTTGTTGTCTTCCACTTCCTTCGTCATGAGCGGATAAGAACGTGGAGTCCTTGGTGTTCTCTGAGCTTGGTTGTTTGCTTGTAGATGTTTCGTTATCTGACTAGATAACAACATCAATGCTAATGAGTATAGGATATGCTCCCTGTTTACATACAGTATCTTACCCTGCCACTGTGTGTATGGGGAGGTTATAGGTTACTGTAGGTTTTCTCTCCATGGTAGATGCTTGATTATGGTAGTTTTATGCTTGATTGTGTGGTGTTAATGTCTGCTTATCTGGATATAGATTGCTAGGGAGCATATGCTTTGGTCTTTTCGTGTTTTTTTCTTTTTTTATTATCTTTTTTAAATAGCGTGTAAATGTGGTTTGTCTCTATTGACTGTTGCTTTATTTGAATGCTAAGCTTCCAGGTCAAAGGTATCCAGCAGCTGAACAAAATGTCAATGTCACTAGAGATGGAGTTCATAAGGAACACACATGCTTTTGGTGGGAGAATGTTAGGATACAGACAACAGGCCACTGTTGAAATTTCTGTAACAAATAGGTGATGATGATGGGGTTGAGGTATATTTTAATCACTGGGGAAGAGCGTCTTCTAGGTTTGGAACTGGGAGGGGCCAAGCCAGAAATGTCTTGGATCAGGAGGGTTCTTGCCTAATGATGGGTTGGATTTGGTTAACAAAGGCAACTGGGACTGCCAGGATTGCCATTGCTAAGAGCTGTGTTCACATGATGTTGTGCTTTACAACTGCATCACTTAGCAATGGAAATTCTGGTCCCAACTGAAATCATAATACAAGGACTACTTGTAGCTCCCTTCCTAAGATATAAATATATAGGACTGTAAGCTGTTAATCACTTCAGCAGCTGTATTAGAAAACAAGATTCCTTCAGTTGTTGCTTAATGTAGTTTGAAGAACACTCACATAATCAAAATAACCTACCTCTGACAATGCTTAACTTGTGAGGTGACAGAGGTGGCTTAGGAACAGCATCTTTCTTTTTCTTAGTGGCTACACCTGTAACACTTCTATTTTTAAGAACATCGGTTCCCCAAATCATAACTGCTAAGTTTTTTGTATACTTTGAATCTCCTTGCGTTACTTGCAGCTGGTGCCATTTCTCCTCATCTACCCAGATGCCACTTCCAAGATGAACCTGGAGTAGAAAGTGAAATAACAGGTGGTGGTTACCTGGAAAGTTTGTTTCATCCTTCCTAAGTAGCAGGAACAATGTTTAACAGAAAACACACTTATCTATAGTATCCAATGACTGAAAAAGTATGAAATATTAAAAACAATTTGATTGTCTACAGAATGTGCAAATTCATGAAATGACATGAAACGAAAACCCATAAAGAGGGCAAGTTGTAAATGGTTTTTATCACCATAAAGGTTCTCCTGGGATGAAGATAATGTTTCTTCCCTTTACGTCCTACTTAGAGAAGAATGTGGAATATTTTTCACAACCATAGCATATAATCAAAAGCATAGTCTTGAGTTTTATGGTAAACAAATGCAAAAACCTCAGGAAAAGTCCCTAAAGTATTCACTTGACATTTCTGTCATGAACTGATAAAAATGCACTGCTTTGGAGTATATATGCCTGTTATGAGATTCATTTTGATTTTCTTGATGAATATAGAAAGGCAGGCAAGCAACCACCACCAATGAAGCATTCTCAGTTGAATATTTCGGCCTTTCCCTTATCCATCCCCACCAAGACTGTTACCATCAGATGCCCAAGTGCAAAAGATTCCTGAAGTGAGATGAAAGATGACTAACCACAATAGCCTCGAACAACTGATCAGCTGAATTTTAATTCTGCTTAGAGGAATCTTAGAAATGCCTTTCTCTCTTTTAAAAATAGTATATATTTATATGTTCACATGTATTTATTTTGCTGGTGAGTATTTCTCATTTAGTTGTTAAAGGGAGAATATAAACACTTGCATTGGATATATTAATACCTTTCCATTCTCAAGAATATATTTGTCCATTACAGGAATAGCAGCTGGGTAGTACGTTGATGTGTTTGCTTCCTCACTGAAAGCTGTCTGGACATCAGGCTCAGGTTCAATGGATTCAGGTGTAACCTTTTCAAGTTCTATTGCAGGACCTATGTCATTTTAAAAAGAGGAACACATTTTCAATTTTAATGTAGGATGCATTATCTAATTATATAGTCCATTCCACATGCAGAACTTCATACTGATTAATGTTGATCTAACCTTAAATCCAAAGTCAGTATGGCAGTAAAATATTACCCCTTTTTTCTCCAGTTTTAAAATGTTATCAAAATATAAAATAAAGAAATACAAAGAAAAGTGAAAATAATGGTAAAATAAGACAGGAAAGGAAAAGAGAAAAAATTTAGGTAGAGAGGAGACAAAAGAGCATTGACTTCTGGCTCCTTTTGGCGCAGTAGAATAAGGTAATCACATAAAATCTTAACTTTTTACTTTTACATAAATAATATACTAGCCATTTCTATCACCTACAAAGAAACCAGTCCAATTTAGCAAATGATGTATAACAATTAGTTAAGTTCAACAACAACATTGCAAATTGAAGATTGAATTTCCAAACTGAATCAACTTTTTGAATTGGAGACTCAGTTGCCGAGATCTTCAATTTATTTAGATATTTTTATGGACTTTTTTGCATGGATTCAAATCTTTTCTGATGATTTGACTGATGTAGGCCAATTCAAAAGTAACTTGCTTCCTGTTCACAAGGTTCACAATTATTTTTGCTAGATTGGGACAGTAGTCAATTCCATAACTGCAAAACCTGAAAAAAGATTGTCCATCCTAAAGACAGATAGGATTTATTAAAGCATGAATCTTTAACCTTAACTATAATATATTGTCACAATGAAAAATATAAGCCAAAAAGTCAAATAAAATTAATGTGTGGAAAGTGAAAAGATTAAACATAAATGTATCTTTAATGAAATTTTCTACTGCTTGTTGATATGTTATTTATACATATTGAATTACAAATCTTTTTAAAACACCATAGTTAATAAATGTTACTGCAGTAATTCAGAGAACCACAGCAAAAACATGAGGTCCTAATAGATAGAAGCATTTGGCCAAAGATCTTGTAATACATTTTATTCCAAAGCTCAAAATATTTCACATTTCAATAATCAAAGCCTTTTCTAGGCAGCTGAACTTCACAGTAATTTCAGAAACTACTAAGAGTTGCATTTACAGCACAGCATGTTCAAATTAGACATGCAATTCCTTTTACTGTCTTTTTGCTAATTAGGGTTGCTTGCCTAATTTGCCATGCATCATGCTTACTTTTTAAAAGTTTCTCACTTTGTAGTTTTTGCACTTTGATAAGCAAAACAGAAAATGTGCAGTTGCGGAAGTTTTCTGAAAGTCAACACAAAATGTGTTTTCTTAGCACAGTAAATGCAGATAAAGGAAAATCCTTGTTTCAGTGAAAAGTTTTACTATTTTCAGTAGTAGAACTCTTGTCATAGGAATTAGACAAGAAATATGAAATTTCCCTTATAGTTCAGCATCTCCAGATTTCAAAGAAACCTGTTGATTTAGTCAGATGAAAAGCCTATCTACTCCAGGATCCTTTGCCTCACAGTAACCGATGAAATATCTATAGAAAGACCCTCACACACATACACATTTTTTTCTCTTTCTAGTAACTTTTTCTAATTCACTGTTTCTCAACCTTGGTAACTTGAAAATGTGTTGACTTCCCAAAATTCCCTAACCAGCAATGGATTACACCCTGCATGGAGGAGATCTCCATGTAGTAATTCTGTGTAGCTGTGAACCGTGAATAACCCTTTTTCGTTTCTTAAAGAAAAGGAAGCCGACATGGAAGGCATTTTGTTGCCTATGATCCTAGAACTGGTAGTGGAGGCCTTAGTATTTTAAGTGATAAAGACCGTATCAGGAAGCAAAAATAGTAATTCTTCTCTTGCCTTCCTTCAGGCCTTTGCCATTTCAAAATGTTCATACTTGGAATTTTAAGATATACAGCAAGGTAACTTTTAAATGCTATATTTAAACCATAGTTAAGTAACAATAAGCTAAAATTTAATCAATCAAGATGGTGAATTCCAGTAGGCCCTACATTCTATTGATTTCAATGTAATTTAGGGATATTTACCTTTAGGCACAATTCAGAGGAATGGGATTTGAACATACTTAGTATATACAGATTCATCCCATGCATAATCTCCTTCAACTCACCCTGAAAACTCAGAATATATTAGCTAATAAACTCTGGAATCAGAGCTCCTAGATAGCAAGCAACTCTCACTTTTGACTCTTTAATTGACTGGAATTTGCATCATGGCTCCAAAAATAGAACAAAATTACTGTAATTTGCACAATAGTATTTTATTTTATTCATGGTATTCCTCAATTAAAGTTCCCTGTATTATTGTGTCTACTGATTATATGATTTGAATCCCTTGTATGATTATTCCAGGCATCATTTTTAAAAGATTAAAAAAGGTAAACCAAAAGATAGAATTTTCTAATTGACAAAGTTACCCACCCATTCCCTAAAAAAAAACCTAAGTAAGATACTGGCTGTATGTTCAAACAACTAGAAAACTATTAAACCAACTATAATACATAGCTTAAAAGACAAGGGCTGTAGCTAAAATAAATACATAAATAAACAAATAAATAAAATAAAACTGACTAGTTATATTCCAAATAAATGGAAAAGGTAATAGATAGTTTCAGACATTAAATGACAGAAGAGTGAACAATAAAAATCTATGACATTATTTCTGAAAAAATATTTTCTGGTTTACTTATCATTAAACAGCCTGATATACCTAAGAGTTAGTCAAGGGAAAATAAACCCCAAGTATGTATGGATTGTGTACTAAAATAAAGTCATATATAAAGTGAAGATCCTGCCCCACTGGATTCATATTATCCTAAAAACATGCCATTTTTGATTATGAAACATTCTTCTCAATGCCCCCCAAAAATTTAGGTTAATTTAGTCTACATTATTTTTTTTGCATGAATATTGGTTTATGTAAAAGTAATTATATTATTTTGAATTATCAGAAGTATATTTGAGGGACCATATATCTACTTATCTCACAGAACTGGCATGTTATGGATCCTGTTTACAATGGAATGTCAATCAACGTGACCCATAAAGAGACCTGTTTCCGCTGTGGCACTCAACCTTTGGAATTCCCATAGGTGCTTTTACAATGGACAACTGGACTTTGTTTTTCTCTGAAGACATTTTGCTTCTCATCCAACAAACTTCTTCAGCTCTTTGGAACATCATTTCCCTGGAACTTAGATTGTTACCTATTAAGGCCTTTAAGAAGGGCCTTAAGACTTGGCTTTGCCATCTTCTTTATCACGGGAATTACATAAAGAAGAGACATGTTCTTGTGAAAATCTACTCGCTACTCTATTACATTCCTTTTTTAAATAGATTTTTTAATTTTTACTATATAAAGAAAGAACAACAGTTTCAATGTCTATAGAAACAGTGTGTTGTCTGGTTACAGTTATTTTAAGCAATAGTCATAGTAATAATAATATTCATTGATAGTGATGATATAATAACAATATTTTCTCCACATAATATTAATACTTAATTGTTATTACTAAATCATTGATAATAAACTCTCATGATAATGAACTCTCATGATAAAACTAATCCTTCTCTTATAATTTTAAATATTCTAACTTCTGTTTCTGTTAGTTAACCATTGATAAAATGAATCCCATGTTTCAAAATCTTCCTTCTCTTTAATTTCAAGTGTTAATCTATCCATTTCTGCACATTCTAGTATTTTTTTTATTATCTTCTCTTCTGTAGGGATCTCCTTTCCAATGTTGTGCAAATACAACTCTGGCCGTTGTTAACACATGTAATATTAGATATATATAGTCCCTTTATTATGTTTTTCTAGTATGATACCCAACAGAAATATTTCTGGTTTTAAATCTATATGTTCCTTTATCATTTTTTCTATCCAAGTATGTATTTTTGTCCAGTATCTCTTGGCTTTTATTACATTCCTGTAATACTGTCTGATACAATGGAATTAGCTGAGAACATTTTAAGAGTATGGTGCAGTCTTTCTACCTCTTTCTAATACAACTTTTATACTTGTGCTTTATGCTGCTGTAACTAATGCAACATTACGCAGTTGTTAGTCATAAATTTCTTAAACGAATAAATAACTATAACAAGAAAGTGATGAACACTGTCCTATTATTTTAGTTCCCATGCTTAGTCCAGTTAACCTGAAATGTGGAAACAGCCTGAAAATTCTTAACAGGTCAGTATCAATTTAGCATAATTTTCTTCCTCTACCCTTGCCTTTCCAGCAATGGCACAACTATGCCATTCAGGGTTTCTCTTGAGTTTGACTATAGAACGGGGATGTCAAACTCGCAGCCCACAGGCTGGATGCGTCATGTGCTGGCCACGCCCACACCTGGTTTAGCAAAGGGGAAAAAAGTTGTAATATGACTATGTATTATCGCAAGTTTGACACCCCTGCTATAGAAGGACCAACTCGTTCTACCTACATAGGATCAAAAGGACTGGCTAAAGAAGACTGCAATGTTATGTAAACATATGTCTTAAACTTCCTATCTCATGCTACACAAGCAGTAGTAATCTATGCATAACATATATACTTGTGTAAAAACCATCCGCTGAGAAGCCAACCATCAACATGTTCATGTTTTAATGTTTACAATTAGCATATCTATGGATGGCACATTTTTAAGGGTATTTTGATTAAAAGTTTGAGAATCTACTTATCCACAGATGAGCTTATTCATATGTATATATGGGTATCATTTTGAAAGGGAAGGAATGGGGTATGGTAAAAACACAAATCTATTAAGTATTCAATACTACAATAAACCAGAATAAAAGCATTTAGCCACAAAACAACTTAACTATTGTTAATTTAACAATTTAACCTGCTCAAAGTTCCTTATTTGCTCAGTTGGCCCAACAGGAGTGATAACTTGGCTTCCAGGTAACAATTCATTCGCTTGCCCTTTTCCTCTGATGCTTACTCTCTAATTACATCATCTAGATGGTCACCTATTTTTATCTCCAAATTTAAGTTAAGGAACAAAGAGGATTTATGCAGTTATCTGCATCACTATTCCTCTGAATCCTGTTACCCGCTAAGAAAAAAAAAACAGGATTTGTGGGGAGGGCAGAGATACACCAAAATTCAGAGCATCTCTTAGGAAAAATCCTGGTCTGAAAACATGGAGAGCCATTACTATTCAATGTTGCCAGCTTTGGGCTCAAAGGGCTGATGGCATGTCTCCGCTTAAATAACTTTCCTTTGTTCCTGTATTCCACAAAAAAAGTGAGTATTTCTTTGTGTGTTGTGTTTTCTCCCCTCCAGTTGGATCAAGGATCCCTCCTCTTTCTTTTTTATTTCACTTCTTGCCTGTGAAAGATTTATCATTCAGGAAGACAAATATGTCAGTAGCAAAGAAGCACAAAAAGAAATACATTCTTTTCTTCCATTTCTACTTTCATAGCATTTTGCAGTCTAGGTAAAGTAAAGAAGGAGTAAATAAAAATCAGCTTCCTCTTCCCTTTTTATACCTCCCTATCTTTAAGAACTGAGTTTTTCTAAGTCAGAAAAGTAAAGAAGGAAATAAGGTAAGGATCAGAAAGAGGAAATAGTCTTCATGAACAGTGACTACCCACACTGTACCAATCAATCAATTAAATTTGCCATCAGGATATTGTGATGGATCTTTGCTTTCCTATTTTCAATTTCTATCCAAACACACTAGGTAAGATTAAAGCACAAGTACAACTCAGAAAGCTCTCAAAATAATACAACAAAACATTAAATCCATACTTTTGAAAAAAATATACAAACATATACAAATGACTTTATCTTCCTTATTAGTCATTCATATTAGTAACATATTATGTTCTACCATTAACTCTAAATATATTTATTTATTATTTATTTATCACATTTATTGGCCATCTTACCACAGGATAACTCTGGGTGGGTATTTTGAAAATAAATAGCTCTTCTATTCATTATGAAATATGAAGATTCACAATCTTAACTATATTGTAAAGAACTACTGAATTTATAAAAACAATCAAACTATGCTTTTCAAAGTTAATTTCTTAAAATATATGCCTCTTTACAATCCTTAGAACAGCTTTTAAGGGGCATTTTTCCTACTCAACCTCTGTAAGTAGGAACTCACTGCAATCATACAAATACCTTATGGATTCAATAACTAGATTTCTTTGTGAATATTTAAATGAACCTAAGTTAAAACAATTCTTGAACATGTCCCATATATGCAAGTACTTACCACTGCCTAATCTGAGAAGCAGGACATCCTGTAACCGTCTGTTCAAATCTCTTAGCTCCTTCATTTCTGACACTAATGTTCCATATTCCTTTAACTTTTTTGCTTGTTGAACAAGCTGCCTTCTTGTTCTTTCAAGTTCCTGTTGAATGTGCCTCATTTCTTCCTGCTGTTGCTGATAGCTTCTCAGCAACTCTTCATAAAGAACTCGAGGAACTACAGCATCGTCCATATTGTTCATTCTGTCTGAAGTTTCCATAAATGTTGCCTCAGGACTGGAATTACTACTGAGACTCATTCCATTTTGTTTTTCAAGGCGCGCAACAACTGCTTCAATGCTTTTGTGCGTACCTTCATTCTGTTTCTTTCCATCTTGTCTCTGTATGTTACAACAAAACACATTATTAATATACTGTGTCATACACAAATCTATAGAGTTCAAAAGTTAATGAAATTATGAGCACACTACAATCCCCAAGGGAAGAACATTTAATGAACATTGGACCAACACAGTTTAATAACCAGAAAATGTTACATTATATATAACTAAGTCTTTTTAAAAATTGTATGATGCAGAGTTAAATGCATCTGAGAGGAAATCAGCAGTAGTGGAAATGCACTGATACATTTACCACTCCCAAGTATTATTTTTTAAAATTTGTATTATTCAAAGCCAATTTTGAGAGGGGATTTTGAGAAGATAGGAACAATTCAGACATCACACTAAATTTCAAGAGAGACTCAGAAGTATTCATTACTATAACCACAGGTTGTATCTTAGAAGGCCAAAATGCTTATAGAAACTATAGTTCATCACAATAAGTGAACTACTCTCTCAGTCTCTCTAAGTCTAAGGAGTCACTGCAGTTAAGATTCCCAATCCAGTCAGACATGGTGCTAAACTACAGCAAGAAAGTCAATTAAAATTTAAGGACATACATGAATGTGCAGCATCTAGTATGCACACAATCAGCTTTGAGCATTTAAAGGAAAAAGCAGAGCCTGTTCACATGAACTCTGAGCACTCTTGACTTTTTTTTTAGTTTGTACCATTTGTATAGAGCGCATTTAACATTAACCTAAACATATTTTTTAATGATTAAATACTGTGTTGTATCATCCCATCATCTGGAAACTTTAGATTTAGATGACAAATAATCCCAAAATTGTATTAATAATATCCTATAGAAGACACTGATAAAATGCATTTAAAGGCAATGTTTGCACCTTGTTATTTAAAGATAATTTTTATACTGATTTGTCTAATTAACCGGGCATCAAGGTTCAAAATAATTAAGAATTTCACAATATAAGGAATTAGTGGAAGAAACATGGTATTTATTACTGTGCAATAATCAGCCAAATTTCTAAAAGATATTTCCAAATTTATCTATTCTTCCTTGCTTATCAATACTAGTAAAATACGAGGCTCCATGTAAATATAGATTGCCCCAGCTAAACACTATACAAAATTGATTTTTAAAAAATCAACATATATATATACTTACAATACTTAGTTTTAAAATAATGACTACATGCTTTATTTGAAAGGGTATTTGCCCCAAGGCCATAATTATAGAGGAAACAGCATATATGAAGCTAGAATATGTAAAAAAAATAACAAAGATAACTCATGTTATATCATTACAGTGTTACAATTTATTTTAGTTTTAAGAAAACTGAGATAAATGAACAAAGCTTATCTCAATAAAGTGGCATTTCATTATTCAATAATGTCTTATTGTATTGTACATCTTTATATTACACACATATCTACAGATATCATCAGTCTGGAGAATTGAATGTATTAACCTTATCAAACTGAGCTTGTTTTAGAACAGTAGGTGGAGGGAACATGTTACAGGAAGGACTGTAAGGAACACACAATGCTTTAATTTTGCTTTCTTTTTTTTTCCCCCTGGGAATTGCTTAGGAGAAACTTAGTTAAAAAAAATGTAATTAGCAGGTGCATTGGGGAATTCATGCAATACTATACTAATAAAAACCTGAGTTCCAAGCATGTTAATATACCTGCAATATTCACGCTGAATATGTTGAAGATGGGCAAGTTGAAGGAATTTGCAATATTCAATGCAAAACTTTGTCTGGAATAGAGTCAGTCTAGTTTTACAGTATATTTTGTTCTAAAAAGAAAAGATATCCATGATAAAATGATGCTAAATAGTAAGTGAAAGAACTAATATATACAAAGGGAAAGAATTTATCAACATATTCACTGTGAAATGTAAAAAATGCATAATTGACATTTTTGTCCATTCTTTAAAGCAAAACTGATTATTTCAGAAAATTTTAAGATTACATCCTACTGATGTCAAAGTATCTGCTAAAAATGCAATTATTATCTGCTTTAAAAAGTATCAAAGGAGACACTCATTCTTTGAGGAATTAAAAAGCCTAGCTCTGAAAACAATCACAATCTCACTGAAATAAAAGCAGTAAGTTGTTTTTCATTACATAATGACATTCTCTGCCAACACTCTTTAACAAATGACAATGCAGACTTCTTTAAAATCAATCCTTCTCTTTGGGAATAATTTTTTCTTGTCTTGATATAACCCTTCAGTACTTTGATAAATCATTAGAAGACAATTCTTTCCTAGGAAGTTAATCATAAATATTGTGTTGTTGATAATTTTCCAGAACTTTGTAGGAGGAAGATGTACTTAGCTATCACACTATATGTAATCCTCAACTTACAACTATTTGTTTGGTGACTGAAGTTACAATAGCACTGAAAAAATAACTTATGACTGTTTTTCACACTTATGATGGTTGCAGGATCAAAATTTAGACTCTTTGCCACTGGCTCATATTTATGATAGTTGGAGTGTCCTGGGATCAAATGATCACCTTTTGTGATCCTTTGACAAGCAAAATCAATTGGAAAGCCAGACTCACTTAAATCTGTCACTAATTTAACAACAGTAGGATTTACTTAATAACCGTGTCATAAAATGGAACAAGCCAACTGTTTTGCTTAAAAAACAGAAATTTTGGACTCAATTGTGCTTGTAAATCAAAGACTAGCTGTATAAATAATCTGAATTCTGTCATGTTTATGTTGTTACACTCATGGATATTGTTCCATATGTGGTATTCTGCTAAAGACTGTCAATTGAGTTTCATTTATTTTTGTGTAAAATTACAGTAATAGAAGATTTTATTTAAGATATTTATCTGCCATTAGATTGGGTACTATTGGAGGACCATTTTCCATCACTTCAGACTATACAAAACTGTCTCGAACAGCTAAAGGGTGCAAAACAAATCTAAGTTTTCTAGCTTCAGTGGAAATCTGCTCACTTAGAGATGGAAATAGTCTTCTCCATCCTCCCAAAACTGAAAAGTTTTGTATGTAGTTTGAATTTAGACAAAGGGATGCTGATGAAATGAAAAAAATGTGCATAAAATAAGAACAGTAATGCAATAATAAATATGAAAAATATTATAATCGTACAAATGATGAATCAATTATAAATAAGATACAAAATTAATAATTTGGATAATAAAAAATAATTTCTCATAACTGAAGGAAGGATATTTGTTTAAAAAAATATAGGTTGTATTAACATGCATCAACTTCTTAGGCTTATCCAATGAAAGAACTGCAGGCAGCTGAGGTTTCTGGTTCAGTTCTGCCTATGCTGACTTTTTACTTCAGTGCCTGATAATCTCAGGAATGAAAAATCCCTACTCTTGACAAACCATTTAATAAAAGAAAAATTCAACTTTTCAGACAAATGCAGTAGCAAAATTTGGATTATAATTTTGTTTTTACCCTCATCATATCAAAATGTAGATGAGTATTTAAAAAAAGAAAAGAAAATATCTCCTTTCTATAGCTGATCAGGAATAAGTCCAAAAATATATTCACAAAGGTTGTTCTCATCTAGCGTTATTCTCATTAGTTTGTTTTTGAAATGTCATTAATATGTGTCTTTACCTCCATACCATGAAAAAATAAAATGGCATGGCTGCTTATTAGATATCCTGATTAGCAAAGGAAAATCCTTCTTTTGGATATTATTACCAGCATTTAAAAGAAAAGTTGAATGTGAAGCATCTGTATTCATCAAAAAGTAAATGAAATACCATCGAAGGTTTCACTCGATTGAACCGCAGATGCCAATATACTGTAGCTACAGAAAACATGAGCTACTGCTGGTTGGCCTGGGTCCACGGGGAGGGGGGGTTACTCGCCACTGGAGGTGGCTGACAGAGTAAGAAGAACTCATCCCTGTTCTGTCTTTTAGCTCTCCTAGTTCTGAATTAGTACAGTTTTTAACAATATTTTAATCTGTGTCATTTTAACCTTTTAACTATTTTTACTTGTTTTATAACTTGTAAATCGCCCAGAGTCACTTTGTTGAGGAGATGGGTGGCATAAAAATTAAATAAAACAAAACAAACATCCATGACTCACAGGATAATACTATGTATCCCTGCTGCTTTCATATACCAACCCTGTCACAATATACAACGTTGGCAGATTCTGTACAGCAGTGCTCAATATTCATTGGGATGATGACCAATGATATAAAGTAGACTTAATGAGCACCTTGAATCCTCTGGAGTTTGATATAGTCTTCTGCATATTAACCTTTTATTTTTCCTTACTTATCTAATGCTCCTACCCCTTCCTTTAGATTCTTTTAGACTCTTGTTCTTTATATATACTTTATTATTCTTACATCTTCTAAATTTTCATAATTTTTAAGCCCTTGATGATCTTCTACACTTCTAAATTGACAGAACCAGATACTCACCCCTCACTCCACTTAATGCTGCTCTATGATCATTTTAAAGATTTGATTTTGAAAGTATGAAAAAAATCTGATGAAAATGCAGAATGTTTCAAAGTTGGGTTAAAACAAATCTAGTGATTGCTGAAAACAAGGTTAAAAACAATAAACCTACTAAATAACTTACATAAAATAACTTAGAATATATATATTATATATCTATTTTAAAGATCTAATATGTCAATGTACTGTTTAAGTAGAAATTAAAAATGACTGGATACAGTGATGGTAACCAAGTAGCTTTTTCAAGAATATTGCAGGGTTTCCCCCCTTTAAAAATGGAAACATTTAAATAATTAAACATAACCCAAATATCACCAACTAATGCTATTTTTGTATTCCTAACATTACATATGCTGTTTCTCTTTAATGTTGGCATTAAGTTATAACTCAATGAAGATACAAGCAGCCATTATTCTCCATATAAGTACTATAGATGCGCCATCCAACCTCAGTGGAATTAGGAGGGGGCATACATACTCCAGGAGCACCAAGTACTAGTACTGCTTAAACAACTAATGCTTCTCTCCTCAGAAACTCCACTTACCTCAATAGAAACATGGCTGAATATTGCACAGTGCCCAATAGCAGGCTAAACTGGGAGAGCTTTGATGTGTAATATGAAACTGATGAGCCAAAACTGCTCTCCACAATTTTATCACATAAGCAAAACCTGGGGGAAAAATCATACGTTATACACATTTTATACTGGTTGTCATACTTATTTGTATGGTGCTTCATATGGGTTTCCTTGTGGTATTCATTGAGCATTCTCATCCTCACAATAGACAAAAAGTCTGAATGCTATACTTATATATTTTTAAACAAGATGGGTGCAAAAAGTTATCTATTGAGTAGGGTTTCTTAAACTATGGGTTGGGATTTCCCAGAAGGATCACAAACAGCTTCGGGAAGCTCAAACAACAACACTCTCAAACTCATTCTGCGCTTTGTCTGCACCAGACAGCTGAAATATTGAAAAGGATGAGAATTACTATGATATACACATTAACATTTCATTATTGAAACAAAGTACATGTAAATACATGTATTTCCTGCCCTAACCTTAGTGAAATCTTCATTTTTATTCATATAGGGGCCACATGCATTTATTTATCATTTTAGAGAGTCACAGCACTGCAGTGTCTGAAAACCCTTGCTATAGGCACAAAACTTTAAATGTATTGTAATAAGAAAACTGGAAGATATTTTGCAGGGATGTTTTCTTCAAACTCTGAATTTTGCTACTAAATCTACTTTAAAGAAAGTTCCCAGATGGTAAGATTAATATCACTCTGTACAAACTACTATTTAATTGACCATATGTTTTTCATACACACAAGAACACATACACACCATTTATAATTCTTTAACTGTGTGAGGTAGCTTGTTATCCCAACCAGTTGTAGAGAACTTAACCTGACACTCAAATTGCACACAAACATTGTGTCCCACAGGAGTGCCTGAATATTTGACACACTTTATGTTCATGGAAAACTAGAGCTTTCTCTGATATAACAGAGCTACTGCTTTATTCATTTTGTTACACTTCCAAATTCAAAAAAGTTCAAATAAAAACAAAGACATATGGTTCTTAAAATTGTTGTATATGAATTGTAAGTGTAAAAAATGCTCTCCTGGTTATATTTCAGCTTGTCCACTATAAAAATATTTACTCCTGAAAATAAAATAACATCACTACAAGAAATCTTGTTGCACAAGCTACTACAAAAACAAGTCATCATTTTTTTAAAATAATCATACCAGTTTTAAAAATAACTCCAAATAACCCAATTTTGCTAATCCAATATTTGTTCTTATCAAACCAAATGAAAATAGTATCATAAGAATATAAAGGAGAAAGGTATAAACTGAAACATTTGGGACTCTTGGTTGTACAGTATTCACAACATTCCAATTCTAATCCAATATTTCAATGTATTTTTACAAGCCAAGTCCCACTGTATTTAATGGGACGATTTCCATTAAAGGTGCATAAAATTGCTAACTGCATTTCTGTATGCTAAAGAATGAAAGAATCCCTGACATTCTAATTTGCGGTGGAATAAAGCACATCCAAAATTAGAAAAAAAGAAAGAACAAACCAACAAACAGGCTTCAATACCTTACAGTGTCTAAGTTCCATATCTTCATCCCCATAATCTGTAATTTCCCCTGTTTCTTCTAGGTGATTGAGAGAGAGCTTGGGGATTTTAATTTTCTTCTGCATCACACTGTTTTCAAGGTCTGTTTTATCTTCTGCAAATTTACATAAAAATATTTTTTCACATTTTTCAAACTGATTATTCAAATACTGTATGACTGAAGCCAGACCATTTAAAAAGTTCCCATGCTTGACTATCTTCCATATGCAGTAATAATCAACTGCTCCAGAAACTTTTTTTTCAAAAATATATGCACTGCAGCCCTTACACAGAAAATTAAAGAATATAGTAAAAATATTAGGGCTTCCAAAGATTCCAACCATCAACCAATGGAACACCTTGCCCTCGGAAGTTGTGGGAGTGCCATCACTTGAGACTTTCAAGAAGAAATTGGACTCCCATCTGTCAGAAATGGTATACGGTCTCCGCTTGGGGTTGGACTAGATGACCTACAAGGTCCCTTCCAATTCTGATTATCTGTTAATCTGTTAATTGTTAAGAACAAAGCTAAAATCCAAACTTAAGCAGATATTTTGCAGATGATATTGGACCAATTATGCATTTTCCCTCAGTACAATCTAATTCAGGATTTTAAGATCTAAAAATGGAGAAGAATATTTCTCATTCTAAAAATACTATATATATTTTGATGGCTCCCCGTTTTCTCATTTCTTGCCTTTTCAAACAACAGTATAGCAGGTTGCTCAAAGTTAAGGATGTTTTGGAGTCTGGGATTTTATTTTTTTCTGCAAATGTGGAGAAAGCACATTTTTCAGACATTTTAACCCTTATAAACAGGGAAAAGATAAATGCCTCCATCTTTACATATTCTCTGCTCTTAATGCGGCAGCAGTATTAGCAAGACTGCAGAAAATGTAGAGAGGAAGAATGTATAGTGTTTTCCTGCCAGAAATTATGTCACCAAGAAAAATCTAGAATGCAGCTCTGATTCAGTCAAGGTATTTTCCAGGCTTTTTAGAAGCCCAATTTTAAATTAAAGCCCTTTCATTATGTATAAATATTTCAGTGATTAGAATTTCTTCAGTGTCCTGCAATATCTTGTTTTTTGGGGTAATGTACCTATTTATATTTTTGTTAGTTCTGAGGATCACACTGAATTTTAGCAAGTTGTCCCAAGTAACCAATTAATTTAAAGAATTTTCAGAAGTCCTTCAGAATTAAATAGCAAGCACTGTTAACTCTGCTACACAGAGCTATTAAAATTAAATACAGTTGCTCTTTCTGCCAAAAAGATGAGTCAAAATTAATTCCCAATATTTAGGTTAAGGAATGCTTTTATAAAAGTAAAATCACTAAAGCCAATCACAGAAGAACTGAGAGGTACAATAGGAGCAATAAGGCAGTATATTAATTTATAAACTGAAAATTAATTGCTTTGCTTTAGAATACTTCAAAAATATTAAATACCACTAGAACAAATGCATTGATACATTGGGTGCCACACCCAAATTTACCACTAATAATGTACAAAAACCTCAAGAGAGACTGTAAGATAGCCTAAATATGGAAATTTTCGTTCACCAAAATAAGGAGGAATGGAGTGACTGAATTCTTGAACATTACTGTACAATATACCACAGCTTCCAGTTCAATTTATATTTTATCATTACAACTGGTTTTGAAATTTGACCCAAATTAGATGTGGAAATTATCTCAGAGTTGCCATTCTTTGCTACATGGAATTTTCAACAATCACAAAATAAAGGAAAATATTTAACATGGCATTTCTTCTTGTAAGGAAAAATGAGCTACTTCCCAAAAAGCAAGAGTTGTGCAGGAAATGTGAGGGTGCAGAAAGAGACTGACAAATCACGACCATTTACATCCTACTTTAGGAAGATGTCAAATGGAGGCGGCTCAAAGAATCTGAGGTGTGAATCTCTTTTTGGACTGGTTTATTGAAAATTATACTCTATACTCTATAATGTATACTCTATAATTATTCTCTATAATGTATTCTGATTTTCTTAAATGTATTCTGCATTTTTTTCTTTTACTATTTACACATCTATTACATATGAAACTCTCCTAGATTCAGAAATTAGCAGAACTTTGAAAAAGGCTATCATAAAAAAATATCATTATATCTGTACTGATTAGTTGCATTCTTTCAAGAACTTTCTGCAAGATAGCAAAGGGATTTTTGGGGGCATATTTTTGGTCTTGAAGTTCTCCTTAAGGGACTTTATATTTATTGTCCAACTAATCCTGATTTCTAGATAAAATTTAATAGGATGAGGTTTGTAAAAATAGTAGATATAAAAATGCTAATGTTGGTATTGGTAAAGCTAATGGTTTAGCAGGCCTGACAAATTGGCGGCCAATGGGCTGGATATGTCACGTGCAGACCATGCCAACCCCGGCTCTGCAAAGGCAAAAAAACATCGTGATACATCACAATCTGCCCCGTAATGTGATCCAGTTTAACACCTGTGGTTTAGAGATTTTTTTCCTATACAATTTGCTTCATCTACACTGTATTTGTTACATTAACTTGTAATGAAACTCAGTAGTGCATTTTGGATGGTTCTGGTTTATTAACTGCTTCCTGACGCCCCGTGCGCTCCCACCGGCAGGGCCTCCTCAGGATGTCGTCAGCCAGGCAATGTCGGCTGGCGGCCCCCAGAGGTAGGGCCTTCTCTGTGGGGGCACCCACCCTTTGGAACCAGCTACCCCTGGAGCTCCAGGTGGCCCCTGACCTCCGATCTTTCCGCCGTGGCCTAAAAACCTGGCTATTCCAACTAGTCTACCCGGACTGATGGGGAGGGAGGGTCTTTTTAGTGGTTGTTTTTAAATTTAACTGATTTATGAGATTTTTGGTTTAATCATTTTTTAATATTCATATTGTATTGTTTTTAGTATTGTAAGCTGCCCTGAGTCCTCAGGGAGATAGGGCAGCATATAAATCTCATAAATAAATAAATATTTTTGTTCCAATGTTTTTTTTATTCTGGCCTGAAAATGTAATGTTACATGAGAGATACATTTCTATCTTTGACCAAAAAGAGGGGAGGTTAATTATTTCACGTAGCTTTTCTAGCAGAGCCTATGTTCTTCTTTAAATTGATTTACTTGTTACTCTGTATAGTTTGTGTGAAATAGGGCTTATGTTCTATTAACACTAGTAAAGTTGAGCATGATTGGTAAATATTAGTACATGTTCTATGCTCTATATTGCAAGTTTTAACAGCCTCTACAAAGATCTATTAAAAATTTTTTTGAAAAAGGTATTTATTTCAGAAGTGGTTTATGAAGAGAGGTATATGTATATCACTTCAAGTGGAAATGTCTCAGTTGACATTTGCTACAGATATAATGGCAATCAGATGAAATTAAAATGACTATTCCAACTAGATTTGTAAGAATATTAATTACATATTTTGTTGATTTTACTTTGACCTTGTAAGAAGATTCTGCTTAATACCACTGCAAATGCAAGTATTAGAACAACAACTGCTCACTGCTGCTTTTTTTAAATTAAAAAAGAATTTTTTTATATTGGAATTAATTCCTTGAAGCAAGAATGAAGAATCTGTGGCTTTCTACAAGTGGATTATAATTTCCAGTACTTTTCGTTACTGAACATCCCAGCCCAGGGGTGTCAAACCTGTGATGTCACATTGTCATCACATGATGTATTGCAACTTTCCCCCCTTCACTAAACTGGGATGGGCATGGCCAACGTGTGATGCATCCAGCCTGCAGGCCACGACTTTGACACCCCTGTCCTAGCCTGACCTGTTAGGAGTTATACAGTAGTTCACAGTGTCTAGAGATTCTTATCCTTACTTTTAAAGGAAGAATTTATCCTGCAATTTTTACAGTATATAATGTCTCTGCATGTAATTATGGAGTTCTTTTTTTTGCTGTTTGTTTCTGTTCTGAGTGTCTTTATTTAATTTCATTGAATAATAATTGATTCATTGCCCATAATCAAATAGATTGAATCCAATTTGATAAAGGGAAGCAAAACCATATTTTATACAAGTTTAGATTCCTTTATCAGATATATACATATATGGAGGTAGCATCACAAAAAAGATGAGAGTTATGCACATTTTTAAAATGCATTTCTCTTTTCTCCTCCCACAGCTTTGTGCATGACTCCAAATCTACTTCAGAGGGTTTCTCAACCTATTAAAGCATATTTGCAGAACATACAAAACAGTAATGGTAGGAGGGGAAAAAACTATTCCACCAACAGCTTCTGTTTCCCTGGGAAACATATTCATGTGGTGGCAACCTACTTGTTTCTGTGAAAAGATAAAGTCAGAAAACTGGGTTTGAGAAATACAACAAAAGACTGAATGGTAAAATTAAGTTAATACTTTAAATTAGTAGTTCTAAAGCTAGGTAAATTAGAGTTTTATTAATATATTCTGACAGCTTTACAATGATGAATGAAACATACTTTTCTTCAATTATATTTATTATTAACTGACTGATTTCCTTCAAACTCTACTTTAAATGAATTATACCAAAGTGTATATGTTTGAAACCCATTATTTATTTCATTGTTGAAAAAGGCTGAGTTTTTAAAGTTTCCTATTTATTTGTTACACTCATATCTTGCCTATTTTTCCAGAACAGTTTACACAGGAACACCCTTATTTAATTCTCACAACAACAATCTCTTCAGTAGAATGGTATCAGAGATAATCCAAACCTAACAGTTTCCAAAACTGAGAGCAGACATAGAGTTAATCTCTCCAGTCTTAATCCAACACCTTAACCATTACACTAAGTTTCATTCTTCAAATGAAGAACGTTAGTATTTTAACATTTTAGTAGCATAATAAGAATTATGATCTATCAATAGCAAGCACAATTTTGTTGTGACTACTAAAGTTACTAAAATTTGTAAAAATCTGCTCATAAGTATACTGTATGAAATAATCACTGCAATGTGAAAGTCGTTTAGAGAAAAGCTTGTCTTTCTGAGAAATTTTTTGAAACGTATCAGTAGTTGCATCTTTTAAAAGCCTGGTGAAGTCACTTCAAAATCCCTTTTTTAAGTTTTAGTATAAACACAAAAAAGAGGGAAACAGCCTTAAACTAGCAGTATGGGTCTTAAGAAATATGGTGTTTTGATGGTCTAAGCCAGGGGTGTCAAACTCATGTCATCACAGCGGCGACATGTGACATATTGGGACTTTTTTCCCCTTCAGTAAACTGGGCGTGGCCAGCATGTGACACATCCAGCCCATGGGCCGGGAGATTGACAGCCCTGCTCTAAGCAATAGGTGGTTTATTAAGTTAACTTAGCATGTTTTTTTTACCTCCCTAATCAACACCTGTATAAAGTAATATACAAATTGCTGGTTGTTTAATTGCGTTAATTATCATGGATCCCTGCATTTTAGCTCCAGTGACTATGGCTAACGTTGAATTCACTCAGTATAATTTTCAAGAGTTGATATTATATATATTCTTGATTAATATCAATCCATTCCATTAATCCAAGAATACCTGGTTAAGTGCAAAAATATAAAATATATTAAAAATAAGTTGAACTGTTTGACTTTTATCATATTTCTAGTTGTATTTTAAAGTAATGAAACAGGCATTTAGAAAGTCTTTCCAAATATGTCACACTAAAGCTTTGAACAGCCCACAAGTTAGAAGGCTTTAGTACAATAAAACATGTTGCGTATGTGTGTAGTTTATAACTGGATGCTTGAAGCTATTTAACACATTTCTTAACAACAAAGTTGACAGCAAGCTGAAGCTAACTAATTCTATAACAAATGTAACAACGTATCACCAACTTCTCCCTCATTCCCACATTTTTAGAAGTATGCTAAATAAAAGATTGAATATCATCTTCATTTATCTACACGGAATTATCATATATATTCCCCCAACTCATCTTCAAAGAATTATTCCTTGTCATTGGTTGGCTAGGTGTCCTTACAAACAAGGTCTTAGTTGCAGATAATTTAAGCCTTACTGTTTTAATGGATTTCAGATTCAAGCCAAACCTTTAGCTATTTGCAAAGGCAAATAAAGCAACCCTCTTTTATCCAACATCAGAAATTTGCAAGAATTCACCTGTCATAAGCACCCTCTGGAAAGTATTACACAAGAGTAAATGCCACATACATTCTCCACTCAATACCCTTCTAACTTCACAAGGAAGAGATCAAGATTAGCACTGGCAATAAACAGTGTATGAACAGGTTTATCCTGGAGAATCTCTGATATAACCCATATGTGCATAAAATGAGCCAAGTCTTGATCAAGGGTACTTGGTTTATCAAATAATTTGATCCAATTACAGGTAGTCCTTCTACTTGCAAACAATTGAGTCCAAATTTATATTATTAAGCAAGACATTTGTTAAGTGACTTTTGCTCCATTTTACAGTCTTTCCTGCCACAGTTATTAGGTGAATCACTGCAGTTAAGTTAGTTACAGGATTGTTAAGTGAATGTGGCTTCCCCATTGATTTTGTCACCAGGTCACAAAAAGTGATCACATCACCCTGGGACACTGCAACAGTGATAAATATGAACCAGCTGCCAAGCATACAAATTTTGATCACATGGCCATGGGGATGCTGCAACAGTCAGAAGAGTGAAAAACAGTCATAAGTCACTTTTTTCAGTGCTGTTGTAACTTCAAACAGTCATTAAACAAATGGATGTAAGTCGAGGACTACCTGTACTTCTGTGAACCATTAGGCTCAAGACAAGTCAGGATCCGGTACATCTTGACAGATATACACAGTCTACAGAAATGGGGTGATACCATAATCCCACCAATAAAAGTTGCTTTGAAATATGCTTAAAGACAGAGTTCACAACTTGTGGGGATGGAATAATACATTGTGATATGAACTAGGGTTTAGTATAGATACAGTCTTGGATGATATAATTACTTTATTCCAATTTCAGTGGTATATTTATTCCAATTTCAGTGGTATATTTATTAAATTTCTACCTGCAAGAACCATAAGGTTTGAACATAGTGATATAAACTAGGGTTTAGTATACAGACTTGGATGATATATTTTATTCCAATTTCAGTGGTATATTTATTAAATTTCTACCTGTCAGAACTATAAGGTTTGAATTCATACCCACATCCTCTGTAGAAGCAGAGAAACAAACATACGCATTGTTGGCACTGATTGGAGGCATCTCTTCAAGCTTCCAAGTAGGAATTTTTCAAGCCCTTATTGATTGAATCTCTACATGCAAAACCTGATCACCACTGGGCTTATTTAATATATGTATCTGAGAAGGAGGGGTTGTGATTATATGTATAAATACATATTCTATTTCTGAGAAGCTTATATTGCATATGGTGTTGAGACTTGCCTAACAACCATGTCTATTTGTGAGGATGGGCCTTCCTTCATGAATAAACAAGGGCTATATTGTTTATAATATATTCTAGAATTTCATAAGAAGAAATATCTGTTTTATTTCATTAGGTAAATTTTATTTTGCAATGATAGACAATATATATTTACTGTAACTTTGTTAAAGTTATCAAAGTTATCAAAACTAATACTGCAGTAATGATCTTTATTTCAAAACAAAGGTAACTATTTGCCATGTAATCTTACTTACTAGCATCTTTTTTCAGTGTCTTAGTAATTGTAAAGAATTCTTTTCTGCATTTAGATTTCCAATATTTTTAGAGTGCAGCATTCACATTAAAAAATGGTAACTATATGTTAACTACAGAGCTCACCGTCAATATTTTTACTAGAGGAGTAATTATGCTTTTCTTTCAATAGTTAAAATTAAATCACTGAGTATAATCTACAAGTCCATTTGGGACAAGCAAACAATGGGGAAGGAGGATTCTTTTATATCTTTAACCTAGAATTCATTTCCAAAATGATGAACAGTGGTGGTGATGAATAATTTAGATTACTTTCCACAAGAACTACATTCATAGATATAGCATAAATTATGATAGCAATGTAAAACTACAATGTTAAAATGGAGTATGTCTTTAAATAACACTTATATAAGGTCATACTGCAGAGACTGACTTTCATGACCTGCTTAATGGTTAACTGGAAACATTTCGTTCCTCATAGTGGGAATAAAAACTACATCTTTGGACTGCTCCAAGCAGGACTTTTCTTGTACTCAATATCCCTCTTTTTTGTGGCAGCTCCATCCCACCCAAAACTTATTCTGTTAACCTAAGTTCATCCTAGGAATTCCACAGAGTGAAATGTTCTCTATTTGTTACTCAGATAGTTCCTTTTTATATATAAATCTCCCACCTTTACAGTCTTTGAAGGAAGCCAACGCCAGCGTTCAGCGCCCGTCCCGGGCAGCCTAGTGGTCACGTCCTGCTTTTACAGCCATTTCTATTTGCACCACCCCTCATCTCCCCTTTCCTAGTCCAACCTTCGCGACCACTGGAAACGATGGAAATGTCGAACCGGATTTCTCTCTCGTGTTCTCTTACGACGGAACAAGCCTATTCTGAAGGAAAGGGAAGGGGGGAAGACAGCCCCGGCCCACCTTCATTCTAGGCCTTTGCACCAGGCCATCCCCATCCACATCCCGCCTGCCGGCCTCTCCTGGGGAAACCCGAAACCCCTCCCTCCCTCGGAGAAGCGAAGCCAGCAGCAGCCACTCGGTGCAGGCCCCGCCGAGGCATGTAAGGAGCCGGGGAAAAGTCTGTATCCCACCCTGCCCCGCCCGGGGTCCTCCAAAGAACAGGGAGGTTTTAACTGGTCTGGCCTCCAGATCGCCTCCTTCCCTCCCTCCCTTCCTCCGCCCGCCCGCTTCCAAATCCCTCGGTGCCTCACCTGCCAGCGCCAGGATCTGGGCCTTGTGCAGTGGCGGCCGCTCTCCCCACTCGCCGGGGCTCTCGTCGCCGTCCTCGGGATCGTGAGCCGGGCTGCGATAGACGGTGTAAACCTTCTGGTTGTCGAAGTCGAGCCGGGATTTGGGGCTGAAGTCCTGCACGCACGACACGGGCAGTGCATAACACACGTTGTCCTCCAGGAACCGCACGAAGGCATACATCATGGAGCGGGGCCACAACCCGGGGGAGGGGAGGGGGCTCAGGGGCGAGCAGGCTAGCGGCGGCGGAGGGCAGGTGTGTGTGGGGGTCGCCCGTCTCTGCTCCCGCAACCCCGGCTCTTCTGGTTCCTGGAGCTCCCGAGCTCGGCGCTCGGCTGCAGGCGGGCCAGTGCAGCGGCTGCTGTTCCCTGCCTCCAGTTACTTAAACGGACTTTTCTCCCCCTCTTTGATCCACCTAGCGTGGATAAAGCCCACCGAATCCAGTCCTCTCTGCCACCCTGACCTGTTAAGACGGAGAGGACTGGGTGGTGATTTGGGGAAAGGGGTTTTGCAGGTTCTTCACGGCCATTTCTCAGGCGAAGAAGGGAAGCAGACCACTTGTTTCTGTGCAGTTGACCCATAAGGTGGCTTCCTTTAGGCGATGCACTGCCTTTAGCCCTACAGGTTGGATGGCAAGAGTGCAAGTAACGGGAAGTGGAGATGGCTTGTGAGTTCTGGGGAAGACAGAAAACAAGCCACCAGATGGATTTGCCTCTGGAAAGGGCCGGAAGGAAGTCTGGGCCCAGCGCGAAAATCCCAAGAATGGGCTTCTCTTATCCTCTATCACAGCAGAGAACATTGAATCCAAGAAGCCCATCCAACAATAAAAGGAAAACTGGGCTCTTGCAAAGTTTGGTTGCCTAGTAAATCAAGAGAGTAGACAAAGTAGATGCTGCTTTTGCAAAATAGCAGCCATCTCCTTCCACTCAGAGTAGTGGGCCCAAAGAAGAGAAGCAGCAGCTGTTTGTTTTCCCCCTTCACCATAGCAGCCTTCTGCTATCCCACATTTTTTTGTCTGCCAATATAACAACGCTTGTTGAGTTGTTGAGTTGAGGGGGAAAAAAAAGAGACTGTGGGCCTGATCATTGATACCCTGGCAAAGACCCTTATCCATCTTTCTCTCTGGGTGAGCCCAATCTTTAGCATATACTTTATCTTCTTAGGCCCAGAAATCATTTTGCTCCATCAAGAACATTGGCAGTTCATGACAATTTCATTGAAAAAACAATAGAGCGTCATTTGCACTGCATACTTACTCATGCTTAACTGAACCATCCTTTATTCAATACAATTATATTGGTTCACATGACACACAAGCTGAGTAATTATGCTGACTAGTTTGCAGTTCATGTACCACATAAACAGAGTTAAAAACTGCTTCAAGACAGCTTTACTAGACCAAACTGCTACACTTGACAAAACAAGAAGATAACACATCCACATCATGCAAAAGTCTTTCTAGTCAATATCCTAGAGTTGAATTCACCACTTTCAAAGGCCCAGTGTATTCTGTGAACCCATAAACTCAGTTTTCAACAGGAGGTTAATACTACTATTTGTTTAATTGGTTTTTTATATAAATTTTGTGTCGTTTTAATGTTAGCTGCCCTGAGTCCTTAGGGAGAAGGGTGGCATACAAGTCGAATAAATTATTATTATTATTACCCCCTCCCAAGATACATGCATTACTCATTAGTCAAAGGATCTGTAATATGAATCCAGGAACCCCAATCCAACTGTTGGGCATGTGCAGGAAGGAAATAAATGGCATTAAAGGCATGGGACAAAGTAATTGAATCCCTGTCTCTTTTTAACAATTTAACATGCTTTTTAACATGCTCTGCACAGTGGTGGGATTCAATTTTTTTTACTACTGGTTCTGTGGGCGTGGCTCGGGTGTGGCAGGGGAAGGATACTGTAAAATCTCCAGTCAGAAGTGGTATTTGCCGGTTTGCTGAACTATTCAAAATTTCCACTACCGGTTCTCCAGAACTGGTCAGAACCTGCTGAATACCACCTCTGGCTTTGCATCAAAAATGATGGGAGGGCTTCAGTCAGCCTGGTCATACCCACTATTTTTATGCTATTGACTTACCTTGTAGATGTCTCTACTAACAGTAAAAGTCATGATTAGTGACTGTTTCTGTAGGTTCTCCAGGATTTCATGCTGATCATACATATTGAAAGGAACAATTAACCCTCACCTAAGTAGTTCATATGATATGGGGAATTACCTTAATCCCAAAGAAGACTGGGAGTAAATCTAATTTCCCACATTAAATTGACTAGACTGTTTGATTCAATTTTCTTGTTGACCTGGTGTGCTTACCATCCTACCTCCAAGATCCAGTTAAGTATTCTACATGGGGAAAATCAGATATAATTGTGCAATTTTGAATATATAAGCTCATCAGTAATCCTTACTCCTGCATTGGGTTCACATTACAGTAATGTAGTTTGATTTTTATTTAGTATGTTGTATACATCCATCCAATGTTTATGAAATAGAGTAATATGAAATTAATACTTATTGCATATATATACAGCTTTGGTGATAATTACAAAGGCTGTAAGTATAACTTTCAGCAAAAATTTCTGTTATGAGCAAAAAGCAAGCTTTTTCACTCACAGTGAAGAATAACACATCTTACATAATTTTTAGTAACATCTGTAAGGAATGTTTCATACAAAACCTGTACTACCCTATCCCATATAGATACAAACACACACTTTAAAAAACAGGAAAACATGGTTTGAAAAACCAGGGAAACATCGTTTGTTCAATTATGACAATAAGATACCTTGCAAAATGCCTGATTATGTATATATAAGGCATATATCGATGATCTGAACAGTTTAGATAAATTAACAACAAATGGATATACAATTGTGTGAAGGTTGTTGACAAATGGAAATAAAATCCTTCAATCTGTAAATTAGCTTTAATTTTCATACTTTCAATAGCATGATCATAAACTGCAAAATGTAACATTAATATACATTTAGATGAGGACCACCAATAGTTTCTCCCTTGGATATTTATACATTTTTTTTGTGCCCACCTATAAAGCAAGTTTTGTGTTCAGTAGGATTGCAACTCACCAGCACGTAGCCCCAATAGGATATATTATTTTTGTGTATGAGTACAGTAGAAAATAGGACTACTTATTAAGCTTTTATGAAATATGCTGCTTTAGGTCACATATTCGTATTGTGTGCATGGGTATGTAAAATGTATGTGTGTATGTGTGATATACTCTGTGTGTATGTTTACAATATCAACTGTAATAAAGGGGAATTCATATGTAATTCTAATTCTAGACTTATAATTGCAAATATGTTTCTATAACCAATCTAGTTATATGTGAAGATACGAAAAATTTGCAACTTAAAACATAAAATCAAGAATTGGTAGGAAGGGTAAAGAGGCTATCTGAATGTTAATTTTGAATCCTGAATCTGAATCTAAAATATGACAATAAATCAAAGAAGATACAAACAGTTTTAATTAAAGACAGTAATAAGCATCATAAATCATTTTTATATAAAAAAGCATAGTATAAGAAGCATGATATGGCAATGGAGTGAATCTGGAACAAAGGAGGAAGGACTCTGATATAAAGCTAAGGCTTCATACCTGCTCTGTAGAATGAAGATGACTGTAACAATGGATACAATATAGTTTATGAACAGAAGAGGAAAACGTGGGATGGTAAGTGACAAGTCTAGTTTTTGACATAGGAATCTGCAAGAATATTTCTGGTGGTACAGAGCCAAAGCTGCAATGCCAAATGTGTACAGAGTGTACTGTGTTCTATATTTGTATTTATTTTATTTTTGTAAATGATTTGTTGTTTCACAGCGTTATGGGTTTTGCTAGAAAGGGGATCCCATCTTTTGAATCGGGGACATGGTAAATCAACTTACATTGAATCAAACTATTAGCCCCCCCCCTTTTTTTTATTACATTTATATGCCGCCCTCCTCCGGAGACTCAGGGCGGCTTACAATTTTTGGGGGGGATACAACCCAGTGTGCTCAGCAATAGCCTTCATTCCATTGTATATGCCTGCTTATTACTAAGCGGCATTTTTACAAAGTCAGCTAATTGCCCCCAACAATCTTGGGTCCTCAATTTACCTACCCTGAGAGGATGGAAGGCTGAGTCAACCTTGAACCTGGTGGGATTCGAGCCTACAGCAGTTGTAGGCAGCTGGAACTTAAGTGCAGGCAATTAACAGCCTGAGCCACCAAGGCCCTTTGTTTGGTGTTAACTGTATTAACAGTGGAGACTGCCAGCTTCCCCTGGAAAAGCAAGGTCTTAAATGTAAGAGCATCTGCATGTAAAGCAAAGCCCCTCACTGAGCTACAGCTTTCCGTTCAGCTTGGAAACACTGAGAAGCAATCTATAGGGATGGGTATTAATGGAGCATATTAATATACTTTGCCAGAGTTTGGAGCTCGCAATCAGTTTTTCTAATAAGATTGTCCATGAAATATACTAGAGCATTTTTTTTTTGAATGAGAAGTCAGTATGACCCAAAGACCCACAGACCTCCAGCAATGGCAGCAATACTGACTTCACTGGCCAAGGAGGACATTGATGTAGCAGTAAAGCCAGAATGGCACACTTGGTAGGGGAAATGTGGCTATATGAATAATTCCATACACAAATAATTCCATAGGTGAAACAGCTTGGGGTGATCCATGACCCTGCAGAAGACTGTGCATTTTGTTCAGTCCAGACCTGAAACGTGTCATAAATCTTAAGATAATCTGTTTTCCAAGTAAGAGATGTTTGGAGGCAGGAGGATTGTGGTTTTGCCCAGATTGCTATCTTGCACATTTCTAAGCCATAAAGTGTGTGTTCTGAATTGAAAACACATTTTCCATTTTGTTCCATGAATGGAGAAGCTACCTACCACTGACTGCCTCCTGATTGGCTAAGGGAGATGAGGCTAGTTCTCTTCCCTATTGCCTTAAGCAAGCAAGTAAAGGCATTCTTGTTCAAGCACTTAAAAATGGTATAAGTTCTTGCCTTTCTTCCCTTTTGAGGAGTGGGGGAGATATGCTGCTGCCCAATGCTATAAGAAAAGCCTGAATTTTGGAATTATTTTTTAATGAGCAAGGAACAGTACCATCAGGAAAGTTTTTAGAAAATGATTTTCCAGGAATGTCCTGCAATATATAGTATATGCAGGTGTGGGATTCAAATTTTTAACAACCGGTTATGTGGGAGTGGCTTAGGTGGTGGGCGTGGCTTGGTGGTCATGTGACTGGGTGGACATAGCTTGGTGGTCATGTTATTGGCTGGGTGTGGCCAACTCAACATCACTCACATCGAAGCACGCATCTCCTTGCCTGGCCTCATGACTGTGGGGATGCTGCAACAGTTGTAAGTGTGAAAAATGTTTATAAGTCACTTTTTTCAGTACCATTGTAACTTTGAATGGTCACTCCACACAAGCAAAGTACCAGCGAAGGAGGGAAAAAAACTCCAGAGACGTTCCAAAGACAGGAAGTCTAGTGCTGCCAAGAATGTAATAAGGGATAACAAGAGAGGCAGTTTCTGTAAGCAACACCAGAATGTTTCCTTCCTGCCTTCCTTACAGGATTAGGCCAGTAATTTCTTCTAGCAACCGGTTCTCCAAACTGCTTAGAATGTTAACAGCTGGTTCTAGTGAATAGGTGTGAACTGGTAGAATCCCAACCCTGAGTATATGTCACACGTTATCAGTTATATTTACTGGAACTTTTCTCCAATGAGGAGCTGAAATATTCTGGAATTAGGAAAAAATATTACCATAAAATATCTCTAATCCTTATTATCCCTATGTTACCTGTGTTTCAATGGTGACAGAGCATAACATAATTTGAATTCCGCTTTGATTATTTTGAAATAAGAGGGGAAAACACATTAATTTATGACAAGCTTGGGGGCCCTTCTCATTCTTGGATTTAGAGACCAAACCAAACACTGCATCCTGCTGAGAAAAAGTACAAAAATATTGTCAGAGATTTTTCGTGCCATGATTAAGGTACTAGTGGGAAAAGAACTGGAAAAAAAACCCAAGCCACTTTCTTACAAAATATATCACATATATCTTCTTTCTAGAAGAGCTAATGAAAACTAGGAATTGGCACTATGATTCCCCCATTCCCATCCTTCTTGAATTGATTCCCCAAACTTGCAATACAGACTAAATGCCTAATTAGTCAGATGGGAAGTAGAGATTTTCTGAATCAATTTGCATCTCATAACTTTTGTGATTACAAGTCCAAGTGTATTGCATGGTTTTACAGGATACTTAAACCATTTCAACATCTAAAGTACCTATTTGCATAAGGCACATTTATAGCACAGGTGTCAAACTGGTGGCCCACAGGCCGGGTGCGTCACACGCAGGTCACACCCATTCCAGCTCTGCAAAGGCAAAAAATGTCACAATACATTGCAATACATCACATGACACGACACGATTGAGTTTGACACCTGTATTGTATAGGAACCTAAAGCACTTAAATTCTTTCAATCAGTCATAAGTGATGATGTGAAAGATTCATGAGACTTTCTGCACTTCTAAGTTAAAGTTAGGGTTAGAGTTTGGCTATCATAAAAGAAATTTCAGTCTGCAAATCCAAATTGACTTTATAAGCATCCAAATCTCTCAAACACTATTATTCCTATCATCTATAATGAGCCCAACACTGGCTCAGTAGACTCAGGAAGCCAGAGAACTGGTTTCTGGGACAGACCCCTGCAGTTTGGAAACAGCACTAAGCCAATACTCAGCCTAACCCACTAAATAAGCTAAATGGTGCCTTGTGGAGCTATGTGGTAAATTAGGAGAGCTAACTATTCCCAAAACTTGAGGTTTTGGGGAAATTGGTTGTTCCACTTTATTGTGCAATTCCCATAGTTGCCACACAAATTTCAGCAGGATCTAGGGAAATGATGAGGTACAACAGTGCAACATGCTGTAGCAACTCTTTCCACCTGGAGAGGGAAAACATTTGGCAAAGGAAAGTATATAGTAGAGAAGACACCATCCTGAACTTGTTAGAAGCACTGGGTGGGCACCATTCCACTGTTCCACCATTCCACTCATCGTTGACAGAAAAGTTTTAAAAGCAGCTCTTGTAAATCTTAAAACTGCTACAGGTTGCTTCAAGAAGAAAGCACTAAAAACCTAGAACAACTAAGGGCAACCTAGGACTGGCTCACAAATGTGTTGTGGATCAAATGAAGTCATCATGAGAACAAAATAGCCCAGGAATGTTGGCAGAGCCGATTTGTATCATAGTTAAATGCAGTTAGAGAAAGGCTTTCATGCTTACTGTTCTTTAACAGTTAACAGAACAAATCTGAAGTAAAATTGGCTCATTATTTTTAGAAATCAATGGCTGGTCTGAGTTTGTTGTTACTATAACAAGCCATAATACAACAAACGTTAAGAGCAATATTTATTTCTCTGCTGGCAAATATATCTGTGGCTGTAGATATTGTGATCTTTTAAAACTGTGGTCTTTTCAATGCTGTGGAGTTTAGACGGTGATCTGATCTCACTGAAATCTTCTGTTCAAGAAAAGTTCAGAGGCATTTAAAGCTGATAATCCATTTCATTTCTAACACTTTATATAAGCATCTACATAGCTATATTCTAGTGTTTTCAACATGAAATAAATGTCATTATCACAGCAGGCCAAATAACACTTCAAAATAGTTTTGATTAATATGAGAATTCCAGTAGAGAGCTTGAAGGGAGGCAGTCTGGAATATGAATAGGTTACAGTAATATTACGAAAATATCCTTAGAATTCAGAAATAATAGCTCTTAATAAAATTAAAATGACATATTCTCAAATACCAATATCACCATATTGCCATACCCCAAATAAATCATTTAAAAATATGACATTTATTTATATCTGCTAAGATGAAACTGAAGAACCCATTCAGATAGAGGAATGCTAAAAAAAAGTGGTATAAATCAATAGATTTTTCAGGATTATTTTAAAGGACCACAGGGTTTATAGGAGTATACAAGGGATCAGGGTATCTAAGGATGGGTGGAGGTTTCAAAAAGTCAAGAAGATGGTTTCAACGATGCAAACAAAGCCCTTCCTGGTTTCTGTGTGGATTGTGGCCCAGATTTTAAAAGTCCCATGACAAACCTACCCACCAGTTTCCCATGGAGGAAGCAGAGACTGAGTGATCTGTTGAATGTTATTCAAAGAACTATCAAAAGCAATCGGACTAACAAAACACAAACATACGATAATGGACTATAAGGAGAGAAATAAAATGTTTATTTAAAAAACAGCTTTCCTCATGGAAGTAAAGCAACTGACAATTAACAGAATGAAATGCAAGGTGTGTATGAAACGCTCCATATATTTTCTAATGATATCCTCTTTTCACAATGGGAAAAGTAAGAAAGACAGAATTAAATGAAGAGGGTGGGTATTTGGATAATGGTGTGGAACTGCTGCAAATATAAGTAGAAATTGGGATGTCTGGTTTAAATGTTCATTACTGACTTGCATTCATTACATCACCGTTTATTTTATTATTTTATCTTTCTGCTAATTTATTTTATCCCTCTATAGCTCTTCCAGTAGAGGACCCTAGAACAATTTACCAGAGAAGAAGGGAGGGGGGAGGAGAGAAAGGAAGAAGTCTTTAAATCATCACAATAAAACTAAAAAAAATAAGAACTGAAAGCAAAATGTATTTTTAAAGGACAGCAAAATCAGTACAAAGCAAATAAATGGAACCTGACGTATTAATGTAGAAATACTTGGGAAAGCAGGATGTCTTCCGTTCTTTTCCAAAACAAGACAATGGGTGTCCATTGAAACATAGTAAATCCGAGATGGATTTACTCCTGACTGTTGTATTCTTAATTGGTAGGACCATGAACAGAATTGCCCTGGATAATTTTAATGCATGAATTGAATAGTTCTTAAGAAAGTAATACTTTATATCTATCTCCCAAACCACTGACAGCTACTTAGGTCAATATCTACCATTGGCCCAGAATTTGCAAGGAATCAGTGCAGTATTTTCAAGACTCCTGTTACCTTATTTAAGCTGTCCCTACATCATGCCCCAGATTGTCTTCAGGGGTAGCTCCACATAGAATGTTTTAAAATAGCTTAAACAAAATATTATTAGAGCAAAGATCACTGAGATAAGATTACCTTATTCAGACAGTATTCTAATGGATATCTCAACTAAACTTGGCATAGGCCTTCCTTGGTATTGAAGCCAACTGTGTCTCTATCAAAGGTTTAGAATTAAGAAAAATGCCAGGTTATGTGCCTGTTCTATTACCAGGCATGAGAAGAAGAAGAAAAAGAACTAAATCTAATAGCAGCATGCATCTTCCATGAAACATGATAAGTTCCACAAGAAATTTATTAGGACCAAGTAAAGAAATTCTAGCAGTAAGTCCAAATATTCTGCATACTTGGGAAGGCACTAAAAATGGAAGAATCAGGCATGTTCATGCTAGGATGTATTGCATTATTTTATTCAAAATATTTACTATACTGTGACTCGCTGTAGCTGAGATTGGGAAGGTTGCTGATAAATTGTACTTGCTACATTGTTCCAATTAATCCCCCCCCTCTACTTAAAAAAAAACCAAATAGTGAGAAAATATTAAAAAAAATACAGCTAGAAGCAGAAATTGGGAAGAGTTAAACATTGAGAAGAGTTAAACACATAGCAAAGTGTATGTGTGCGAGTGTGTGTGTGTGTGTGTGTGTGTGAGAGAGAGAGAGAGAGAGAGATGGAGATGATAAAGTATTTTATATGTATCCCAAAAAGGAATTAGAAAATGTTGAAAATCACTTTTTGTGATGGTATCGTAAAGGAATGCATTTTTATTGGTTTAAGATTATATGAAAAGAAACACTTAAGTGTGTCACGGTCTGTAATGTCTGGTGTCTCTCATGCTCACAAAATAAACAATAGTCCATTTAACATGGCATAATTAACTTCTACCTGGTTGTATGTGCAATTAGATTTCCAATGCTTAATACAATTTGAATACAAGTTGGCAGTAATTTATGATGTGTTCAGCAGAAAATGAACAGTGGGAAATATTTCTAATCCACATGCCTTTTCCAAAATTAAATTAGAATTTCCTACATGAATGTGCTATGTGTAACATCAGGTTTTGCTGGCCTCTTCCATCTGGACTGAAAACTATCTGGCAATTTTTCCTTCTGAGTATACAGATTGTGGGGCATATTAGTTGCTTGGGAAGGAAGAACTAAAATGCTTGGGCAGGCAAAGTTCAGATGAGGAAAACAGGAAATCCTTTTAGAATAACCTCTGCATGATCTAGTTATTCCTAGATGAAATACAAAAATCAGGCTTGTAAAGTTCTTAGTCTTATTCAGAACTCACTAAATCCACATATTACTAATAATGTCAGTTATGGGAGTCAATATGTACAGAGACTCCTCAACTTACATCCACAACTGAGCCCAAATTTCCATTGCTAAACAAGACAGTTGCTAAATAGTTTTGCCCAACTTGACAACATTTTTTGCCATAGTTGTCAAGCAAATCACTGTACTTGTTAAGTGTGCGATGTGGTCATTAAGTGAATCTGGCTTCTCTCATTGACTTTGCTTGTCAGAAGCCAGCTAGGATGGTTACAAATGATGATCACATGACCCTGGGATAATGCAACTGTCGTAAGTACATGCCGGTTGCCAAGCACCCAAATTTTGATCATGTGATCATGAGGATGCTGTAACATTCATATGTGTGGAAACAGGTCATAACTCACTTTTTTCAGTGCTGTTGTAACTTCGAATAGTCACCAAATGGGTGGTTGTAAGTCAGGGACTACCTGTATTCAGTAACAATAAAGAAAAGGTTTTTCATTCACCGCTGATATGATTGAAATGTTGGCGTCACAATGACTTCTGTAATTAGGCATCTTGATAAAAGCCTATGGTTTGAGTTCTAGCATAATTTTTAAAATATAAAATAATTCAACTAAAAAGCTTCCAAAGCAAGGAATGTCAAATTAATGCAACAAAAGGTACAAGAGAAATGTTGTAAACGATAAGCAGACATGCTAGATATGATTAAAAAATACTAGGCCTGATATCAAGAGATGATTACAAAAAATAATCTGCAAATTTTCAAGAACAGTGTGCAAACTTTCAAGTTTTCAAGTATACTTCATTCAGCCAGATACTTTTTAAAAACAGACAAGAGGAGAAAGAAAGAACTGTAATTAGAACTATAGGTGTTGAAGTTGTGTCTTCACCATTTACAGTCTTAGAAATACAGAGGCAGTCTATATACATGCTAATTGGTTCCATTAGGCAAAAGGGAAAAAAATCACTGAATCAATTCCTAAAACATGGGATAGAATAATCACACACCATAATACAGCAAGTATAAAAGGAAGTGCCATAAAGCTGGAGGATGGTACACATCACATATATTTATATATGTATATATACAGACACACACACACACACATATACACACTCACACACATACACCCACCACACATTTATATCTCTGTGTGTGTGTGTGCCAAATACATATCACAAAATTCAAATATATGTAAGAGCTAAAACCTACATAGACAACAGTGCTTAATCCAACTACAGAAATATAATTATATTTAAGAAATGGCCATATTTAAAAAATATAACTTGAATATTGGAGAATTGCAACAATGAGAGAAAATCTGCCATTTCATCTTCTGTTTTCTCAGCAAGTATTAACCTCCTAAATGTTTGAACTAAAAAGGACATGGCTCTTACTTTTGTGCAAACTCATCAGATTATTTCCTATAAGGAGCTCTTAATAGTAATCTGCCATTTGTGGCAAGTGCTCCAAAGCTGCCAGTCACAAGTGACAGCTATACAGGCAGTGTTGTTAAAAATAAATAAATAAAGTTTTTCCAAGTTGCCCGGTCTGTTGCCCCCACAATTCCCTTATGATAACCCAAGAACTCCCTTTGGGCAAGACCTCCTTTAAGGCAAGTGCTCCAGCTGTCTCACCAGCCCCAGCAAAACAGAGTTTCGAGTCTTTCCCTTCAACAATCAACCTAAAAGACAGCTGTTCCAGTAGAGATCCCAGATGGGAGCAATGGATCAGAGCAAGTGATTTCTCTCATTCCATGCCAACCCATCCCAAATACTGTAAGTCTTTTCCCTCTGGCAAACTCTTTCCAGGAAAATGGGTGCAGCTGAGCAGGAGGAAAAGCCCATAGGCACCAAGCTGCTTCCATGCAATTCTTTTTGGAGGGTTTTTAAAACAAAACAAAACAAAATGCTGTGTGCCTTTAGTGTGAGGATTTAGAAAAGTCATATAGATGTTAATAATTGATGGATTTATTTTTAGGAAGCCAACAGAATGTTGAGATTTTTTAAAGAATCAAGTCAAGGTTACTAGGCTTAATTATTATTCCTATATAGAATGTCATGCAGCCTTCAGCATGATGATGATGATGATATCCATTCAGTCGTGCCCAATTCTTGGTAATTCTATGGACCAGTTCTCTTCCCATCTTCCAATCTTGCACTGCTATGCTCTGGCTGGTGTCAGCTTTGATGGTGTGTGTTCTTTCACAGCCTGGTTTCCTTTTACTGCTAACTTTCCAAACATAATTGCTTTCTTCAGTGAATTCCCCTGCATGACATGGCCAAAATAAGTGAGACACAGTTTTATGATTTTTGCTTTCCAGTGACATGTCAGGTGTTAAGCACACCAGTACTTGCTTGTTAGTCACCTTTGCTGTCCCAGGATTACGCAGAGACCTTTTCTAGCACCACAGCTCAAACAAGTCGATTTTCTTTCTGTCTTGCTTTTCTAATGTCCAACTTTCAAAACTGTAGGTAGCTATGGGGAACACAATAGAGTGAACCAACCTACATTTAGTTGCCAGGATGATGTCCTTGTTTTTCCGTATTCAGCTCATGTTCGTAATTGCTGTGTGACTCGTTGCAATCTAACGTTTTCTTTCTATGCTGCATTCACCACTTTGAGCTATCTGCGGTCCCAGGAAAGTGAAATTTTCCACATGTTCCTATCTCTTCACCATCAATTTCTATTTTGATGTTTCCATTCCTTGCAGTGGTCATGAGCATGATCTTTTTGATGTTCAGAAATAGACCAAAATTCTCACTTTCTTCTTTGATTTTCTTATTGAGATGTTCCAGGCTTTCTTTGGTTTCTGAGAGGAGAGTTGTATCATCAGCATATCAAAGATTATTGATGTTTCTTCCGCCAATCTTTAATCCCATTTTTGATTCTTCAAAATCTAGGTTCCTCATGACCATATTGGCATGCAGGTTGAATAAGAAAGGGGAAAGAATACAACCTTGTTGCACTGCTTTCTCTATCTTAAATCAATTGGTGTCTCCATATGGTGTTTGCACAGTGGTTTCCTGATTTCTGTACACTGATTCCACCAACATGTGGTGGTACCCCCAAGTCTTGTAGGGCTTTCCATAGCTTCTCATGGTAACACAATCGAAGGCACATGTAAATGATCTTTTGATATTCATGAGATTTTTCCCTAATTCCAGGGCAGATCTGCAATATGGTTGCAGGTGCCATGACCCATCCAGAAGTTAGCTTGAATATCCGTAATTCCATTTGGATGGTTGGTGCTAGATGTATAATTTTAAGCAAAATCTTACTGATGTGAGGGATGAGAGCAATTGTAAAATAATTAAAGCAATCTTTAGAGTCACCCTTTTTGAGCAATTGAATGAACACTAAGCATTTCCAATCCTGTGGCCATGTGTTGGTTTGCCAAA
Organism: Naja naja; assembly: GCA_009733165.1. Taxonomy (NCBI): domain Eukaryota; kingdom Metazoa; phylum Chordata; class Lepidosauria; order Squamata; family Elapidae; genus Naja; species Naja naja. Next base: position 66,753,760 of record CM019150.1, read on the forward strand.
TTTTCTGGCACAGATCTCTAATAACCGTAGGTGATTTAGGTCTCAGTAATTCTGCAGGGATGGTGTCAACACTTGGAATCTTGTTATTTGGCAGTTGGCTCATCGCCCTTATTATCTCTTTCTAAAGGATGGCCAAAACTATTTCTACTGTACTTTCCTCATCATCCTGAGCCTGTGCCCCTGCATATAGTTCTTCTATATCTTCTCACCATCTGTTCTTGATGTCTTGTTGATTGGACAGTTCTTTCACTTGTTTGTTTTTAAGGATGCCTTTATGATCAATAAATGATGTTCAGATATTTTTGACTTGCACAAATGCATTGCTAGTGTGACCCTTCATGTGCTCCACTTCAAGCTGTTTATATCGCTTGTCCTAGTAAACTTCATTGTCCTTCCTCGCTGCCCTCTGGAAAGCTGCATTCAATCTTCATGCTTCTTTCCCTTTGCCTGCTGCCTTGGTTGCTTTTCTTTGCTCAGCTATTTTGTTGGTTTCATTGGAGAGCTTACATGCATTTTTTTTCTGGCTATTTGTATGGTATGTGTTCAACTGGAATTCCAGCAATTCTGATTGAATTCCCTGCCATAGTTCATCACACATCTCCTCAGCATGGTCCAGTAGTTCAAACCTATTTTTTACCTCAATTGTATATGTAGTAGGGATTTTGGTGACATTGAAATTCTTTAAAGGCACAGCCTTTTTTTGATGGTGCATAATTTGATTTTACTCTTTGGTACCAACAATTCAACTTAATCAGTACTTGGACTTGTCTTAACATCAAGGATTGAACTGGTCCATCAATGACTGCATAGGGCATAGTCAATCTGATTATGGTGAAATCCGTTCAGTAAGGTCCAAGTGTATAAGCAGTGCTTGTGCTGTTTGAACCATGTATTCATGACCCTAAACTGGTTTTCTTGGCAAAATTGTACCAAACAATCACCTGCATCAGTCATCTCATCTAGTGCAAAATGACCAGTGATGCCTGTCTCTGCTTGTTTGCCAACTTTGGCATTGAAGTTGCCCAGAATGTAAACTATGTCTTTATTTGAGCACTTGTTTCAGAGTTTCTTAGATCATGGCATAAAAGCCCTCTATTTTAAACTCTGTTGCAGCAGCCTAGGGGCATAGACTTGGATAACTCTGATATTGAGGGGCTTGGCACAAATTCTGAGGGTCATAATTCAATCACTGACAGTTGAGAACTAAGTTCTAGTAAGTTTTTTGTTTACAATAAACGCTACTCCATTTGTTTTCCTGGTATCATATCCTGAATAATAGACAGTGAAATCCTCAAACTGGAAAAAGCCATTGTCCGACCAGTGTAGCTTACTGCCAGCAAAGAGATCAATATCCCGACTTGATCATCTCTTGCTTCACAATATCTAATTTACCCTGACCTGTTCCTCTGACATTCCATGTTGCTATCCAATGTACAATACAGCTTAGCTTGAAACTAATCATGTAAAATCTTCATTTTTCTCTTTTGTAACCTAATCAATAATGTTAGTAAGATAAACTATCTTATTCATCACAGAAAGCACAAAGTATGCTGCCTGCTATTTAAATTCTCTACAAACATCAAAGCCATACATTTGAATAAGTAATTTAATGTGTTATACATATGTATATGCACACACACACACACACACATATTCCCCTGATTCAACTCAGTATTCTAATCCTCTTCTACTTAAAATAGCATTCAGCAAGTTGATTGAGAAGGCATACACCATTCAGAGTCTCAATTGGAATATTCTTGCAATATATTCTTCAGTAAGAATAGTGCAATGCAACATAATATTATTATGTCTCTATGCACAGACTCTCACACAAATCTATTTCTTTCTGATCTCATATGCAAAACAACACTCTGATGTTGAAATATATAATCTTTGTTGCAATCACCTTGTACACCCAGATGGAAAACCATAAATCAATAGGGAAAAGGAAATAATGTTGAATGAATTGCATTAACATTATTAAATTCTTCTTTGCCTTCACTTCTTGAAAAACAGTACAGCAGTTTAAGTATGAAGAAAAACTAAATGCAATATAAATTTATACTTTGACCCCATTTGTGCCCTAAACTTATGAAGATTTGATTATGGGTTTCTCAAGTATGAGACAGTTTACATTGCCTGATTTCGTTCTGTATTCTCTTATCTAAATATTTAGAGAAATGGGTATTTATAAAAAGTATAACATTTTGTCCTAAGGGTGGGCATTTTAAATGCAATTTGTTACCATAACTGAGTGCAGGTGATTATTGAAAGACCGTGATCACATGTTTCAAGATACAAAAATTTCTTTTAGGTGCTGACAGCTCTCAGAATTTGAGTCAGTTTTAGGAAGATTTTTTTCAAAAATGGTTAGATTTCTAGATCAGTAGCTATGAATGGTGCCCTACCTTTAAACTCTGCCAGTACAGATGTAAGTGCACGTATGATCGCAAGCTATAACTTTAAATAAACTATTATTAATAACCATGATTTCACTAAAATAAAACAACTAGGGTGGGTGGCAATCATCATCATTAACCACATCGATTGCATTTGCAGAATGTTCTATATGTGAATATATAATTTACAAACTACATCATGTTTGGCACAGCATGTCAAGAAAATTCAGAAGTACAGAGCACAATATCAAGGCAAAGAAATCACGTTTATTGCAAAGATTGTTGGGTGCCTGCAATCAAGAAAAAAAGCCCCCCCCCAAATAATTGATTTTTGATTTATTTATTTATTTGACTTGTATGCCGCCCCCTCTCCAAAAGGACTCGGGGCAGCTCACAACTAAAAACAAACAATAAATTAATTACCTAAAACAATATTAAATCCCGTTGTCTGGATGCGGTACAGATCTGGATGGGCAGGAACAAACTACAGCTCAATCTGGCTAAGACAGAGTGGCTGTGCATACAGGCATCTCGGACCAGTCAACAAATTCCATCTTTGGTCATAGGGGGAGAGGTGTTGCCCCCTGTGGACAGGGCACGAAACTTGGGGGTCCTCCTGGATTCACGGCTCGGTTTGGAGGAGCAGGTGGGGACCGTGAACAGGGGGGCCTTTGCCCAGGTTCGGCTGGTTCGCCAGCTTCGCCCGTACCTGGACCGAGATGCCCTTCTCACGGTCACTCATGCACTTGTCATGTCCCGACTCGACTATTGCAACGCTCTCTATCTAAGACTGCCCTTGAATTCCATCCGGAGGTTTCAGCTGGTGCAGAATGCAGCCGCGCGGGTTGTGATGGGAGTTTCCGGTACTCCCACACGCCCCTCCCGCGAGCTGCATTGGTTGCCGGTTGCCCTCTGAGTGAAATTCAAGGTGTTGGTATTAACATTCAAAGTCCTTCATGGCTTGGGTCTGGGGAGCGTCTCCTGCCAACATCGAATGATCGCCCTGTGTGAGCACACAGACTGGGACTTCTCGGGGTGCCGTCTGCAAGACACTGTCAGCTGGTACCCGGGAAGGCCTACTCTGTAGCGGCTCCGCCTTGTGGAACCAACTCCCAGTGGGACTCCGTTTGGCTCTTTTCGATTTCGCCACGATCTGAAAACCTGGCTGTTTGAACAGGCTGGGCTGGACTGACATCTCGGGAAGGGGGTTTTAAATCGTTTTTATTTGGGCTTGTACTGTTTAATTCATTTTTTAATGTATTTATTGTTGTTTTAGTTGTGAGCCGCCCTGAGTCCTCTCGGAGAGGGGGCGGCATACAAGTCCAATTATTAAATTAAATTAATTAATTAAATTAAATACTACAAGCCAAATCTAAAACCACCACCCCCCAAGAGGTCAGCACAGCCCGGCTTGTTCAAAGAGCAAGGTTTTCAGATCATGGCGGAAGGTGTGAAGGTCAGGGGCCAGACGGAGTCCCAGGGGTAATTGATTCCATAAAGCGGGTGCCACCACAGAATAGGCCCTTCTCTGGGGCGTCGCCAAATGACACTGGGTCACAGACAGTACCCCGAGGAGCCCTTGCCTGTGTGCTCGCACAGGGCGGTTGGCATTTGATGTCGGCAGGAGGCGCTCCCGCAGATATCCCGGACCCATGCCTTGAAGGACTTTGTATGTCAACACCAAAACCTTGAACCATTGAATAATGGATAAACAAATATTTTTATAGAAGTTGAAGGATACAAAGCAGGGAATCCTGAGGATCTGATTTGTTGGCAACTTTTGGGGAAGCTAGGCGGGTCCTTGTTCATGTACTTGGGATTATTTCTACTGTTAGGCAAAGTGGCCTTTTCCAAAGGGCACAGGGCTAGACATTGCTAAAGGAAATATAATGCTGAGCTAAGGAGGATGGAGGGTTGGATTTTGTCTGTGCCACACTTTCCTTGTTAGGGTTGCTCTTGGACTATACTCAGGGTGGGATTCAACTGGTGTTACTACCGGTTTGGTGACTACATTTTGCATGCTGTGCATTTTGCACGCTGCATGTGTGTGTAAAACAACCTTAGGCTGTGCCGTCCAGACAGCTGAAAAGCGCTGCGCAGGTGCACAGCATTTGAAAAGCCTCTTTTTTCCTGCTTTTTCAACCTTAGCTGTGCCATGCAAAGCAGCTGAGGTTGAAAAAGCAGGAAATAAAGGACAGGTAAGAGCCCGCACAGGCGGGTGGTCCAAACAGAAGCAAACACAAAACCGGTTCGGTGTCTGCTACTCTTCAGAGCTACCGGCTCTATAGAACCGGGCAGAACAGGTAGCATCCCACCCCCGACTATACTGTGCGCTGGTAAGGAAAACTTCTATGCCTTGGTTTAAATGGAATTGCAGAGGGCTTTGTCTGGCCAAGTTAATCAATTTGGGTCTGATAGTATTAGATAAAGGTCCCTTCATGGACAATGAAATTAGGCATTGGAAGGCATGGAGAACATATTTAAAAAGCAAGTCTACCCTTTGTTCTGCCTAGCTCAATGACTCTTATAATAGCTATCAAATAAGAAACTTATTTCTTATTCTTCTAAGTTTATGTAATTATAATACTGCCATTACAGCAAGCAGAAAAAATGTAAGACATGCAGCTGTTCTGTTTTGAGAATAGTGACAGTGATGATGGGGAAGGGGACAAGAATTCAATTTCTCTTAGCAAATTCGATATTTATGTACATAGAAATGTCTACATAAGCTATCAAATGCAGCGAGCTACAATTCTCCATGTGGCCTGGGGGAGTGATACTGTTGCAGTTCAGCTGACCAATGTTATAGGAGAGAAAACAACAGATAGGCATTAGACATCTGAAGAAGAAGAAAAAGTGTCTTACACAAAAAGTCACAATCTTTTAAGAAAAAAGAAAAACACGGATACAAACAAAGCAAATGTGTAAATACATGAATAAGAAGGACAAGCTAAAAATCCAGCCAAAAGGCATCAGACATGGCTATTTGCAGAGGGCAATGGGAGCACATGTGCCATGATGCCATGATGACAGTATCACAGTTTCCACCCTTACATGAGATATCCTGATATATTTTTATTTTGCAGCTCTATTACTCTTTTGCCCTCTTCTTGATTGCTAGAATAATGTTATATCTCACACCACCAGTGGTGGTTCCTTCTCGTCACTACTGCACTTCCAGTAACTGCTGACATGTACATGCCAATCTCCTGCTGCATGTCACTTTCCATCCTAGGGCTGAGTTGCCAGATGAATTCACTAAAGAAATATCCTTTCTTCAGCAGTGCCTGAAGTCACTCATGGGCATCTGGATCCAACTGGGCCACCCAGTTAAATATAGAAATTTGTATGAGGTTTTCCTCTCCCTGCCTTCCCAACTCTGATTGAATACATTTAGATATTTCTTCTTTTACCTGAGCTTTTCTTTTCTTTTGACCATTTCATAGACTTTTAAATAGACTATTATGAAAATGAAGTGAACAGTCTGTATGGTACTATAAAAAATAAAAGAATTCTGGAAGAAGGAAACCAATTGATCAGGGGCAAAAATAACAAAGCTAGTGGCACCAGCTAATATAGTCAGTCATGCTATGATTATTTACATCATACATCAAATGTTATCATATAACTTGATGGAATCTCAAATTTCAAAATATTTTGAAATCCTTCAATACTCTGAAACTCAGGTTGGTGTAAAATATTGAAAAAGAGACGATTTTGAAGTTTTAATTATTCCTATTTTATCTTTTGCTGTTAAAATTTTTCAGAATTGATGATAGTTAAGAGCTATGTGAAACAAAAGTAGGTCAACATTAATCTTGTATTAATAAAATGAACAATATCAGTTCCTTAAGAGTTTCAAAAAAAGCCAGCCTCTGACAGCCTATAATGATGGTCATTATTCCATATTTATGAAACTTACTTAATGAGGGAATAACTTTGATTTTTGCTATCCTAGAGGAGAAGTAATCTAATATACATGCTAAATAAGGCAGATAAAAGCAAAAAATAGTACAGGCAAAAAGAAAAATACAAAAAGGTAATTCAATTAATTTTATTAGTTCTTTACTGTTAATTAATTTCCCAAATAGATTTTAAATCTAATCTTCAAATATTGATTAAAAATAATAATTTCTCAATTTCTATTAATTCTAATAATTTATGTAATCTGATATATTAAATTACTTGTTAAGTGTTCATCATTCTTTTAAGAATATTCAATTGTTGTTAATTATTACTAATACTCAGAATAATACCTATAGTACACTACTTTTAATGGCTTTTGCTTTCTTTACTTTCTCTCTCATACCTATAAAATTTAAACAGCTCAGATATGTAAGAACATAAAATTAGATTAGCCCTTAGTTTGCTATGATTATTTCATGGTTAAAATTCTCTTTGTCAAGAATCTCCAAATCATAGATAAGTTGAAGAATCAACTCTGAAACTGGCAAATAAGCTTTTATCGATGAAATTGTATCAGTAGTGACAATAGTCATTTTCATGGGGCATGAAAAAAGGGTTCCAGGGCTTGCTCTAAAACCAAAGACTTCATGAAGCCTGCAGACAATAAACCATTCACCTCTGTTCTAGAAAGAAAGATCTTAAGTAGAGATAATCCTAGAGATTAACAATAGTAATTGGACAGAGAACTCCATTGTTAAGCAATGCAGTGTGATATCATGTAACAATGCACCATTCATCTTATACTCCAGTAGTGCCTATTCCTGGATCAACAAGCTCATAGACTTCTGTAAAGCCTTTGATTCAGTAGTACATGACAAACTACTATTAAAACTAAAATCTTATGGTATCTCTGGACACCTGCATAACTGGATAGAAGCATTCCTGTCAAACAGACAACAAATGGTCAAAATTGGAAACGTCCTATCAAATTCTGTACCTGTCAACAGTGGTATCCCTCAAGGCAGTGTTCTAGGACCAACTCTCTTCATACTCTACTCTTCATACTCTACATAAATGACCTCTGTGATCATATTAAGAGCAATTGCGTTCTCTTCGCTGATGATGTAAAACTATTCAACACCACAGATAATTCTGCTACCCTTCAAAAAGACCTTGACTATATATCAGAATGGTCAAACAAATGGCAACTTCAAATCTCAACAAATAAATGCTCTGTCTTACATATTGGCAAAAAAAATCAGAAAATAAAATACAAGCTGAATAGTCAAGACCTTGTTGATGATCCAAACTCTGTCAAGGACCTTGGAGTACTCATCTCAAGTGATCTAAGTGCTAGAGCCCACTGTAACTACATAGCCAAAAAGACATTAAGAGTTGTTAACCTAATCCTGTGTAGCTTTTTCTCTGGTAATATCACACTACTAACTAGAGCATACAAAACATTTGCTAGACCAATACTTGAATACAGCTCATCAGTCTGGAACCCACATTATGTATCTGATATTAACACAGTAGAGAAAGTCCAGAAATATTTCACAAGAAGAGTTCTCCACCTCTACTCATTGCAGAATACCTTATGCCACCAGACTTGAGGTTCTAGACCTAGAAAACCTAGAACTGCACCATCTTCGGTCTGATCTAAGTATAGTATATAAAATCATACATTGCAATGTCCTACCTGTCAATGAATACTTCAGCTTCAGCCATAACAATACAAGACCACACAATAGATACAAACTCATGGTTAACCGCACCAAACTTGATTGCAGGAAATACGACTTCAGCAACCGAGTGGTCAATGTCTGGAATACTCAACCTGACTCTGTGGTTCCCCCCCAAATCCCAAAAACTTTAACCTTAGACTGTCAGCTATTGACCTCACCCCTTTCCTAAGAGGTCTGTAGGGGGCGTGCATAAGCGCACCAAAGTGCCTACCGTCCCTGTCCTATTGTTTCTTTTATTTTCTTATATGTTTCCATGTATTTATAACTATGTTTATACTTATACCTATTATTTTGTAAGCAATTGACTAATCAAATAAATAAAATAAATAAATAAAATAAGTACCCTGATCACTTCCAGATTGGACTGCTGCAATGCACCCTACATGGAACTGCCTTGAAGAGTATCTGGAAAGTTTGGTTGGTACAGAATGCAGTGGCATTGAGCAGTTATATGTGCTCCTAAAAGAGTGCATGTTTTTTCCCCTTTTTATTAGTTTATAATATAAAATACAAAGTTACAAAAGAAAATAACAGGAGAAATAAGGGAGGGAAAAGGGAAGGGAAAAGTGTAGAGAAGAAGGGAAAAAGAAAGAAAAGGCACTGACTTCTGACTCCCTTTGGTGCTGTAGAATAAGAAGTAACATTGAACCTCAACTTTTTACTTTTACATAATAGTATAAACTGGCCATTTCTATAGCAACAGATCTATCTGATCAGTAAAACCCAAAATCAAAGTTTCTTTTTTTTTTCACCTTAAGCACAAAGTCCAGAAGTGGTTTCCAAGTAGAAACCAAAGTGCTTGTGTTTTTTTCTTTTATCAAAGCAGTCAGTTTAGCCATGTTTGCTAACTCCACCAGCTTTTGCAACCATTCATCCATTGGGGGATTAAAGCATTCTTCCATTTTTGTGCATAAAGTAACCTTGCTGCTGTCAACATGTATAACATCAAAGTTCCAATTTTTTCCAAGTCTTTTTCCATTAATCCCAAGAGAAAAGTTTCTGCTTTTATTTTTATATTCACTTTGAGAATCTTCTGCATTAGAATATTTATTTATTTATTTATTTATTTATTTATTTATTTAAATTACATTTATATGCCGCCCTTCTCCGAAGACTCAGGGCGGCTTACAATTTTTGGGATACAACCCAGTGTGCTCAGCAATAGCTTTCATTCCATTGTATATGCCTGCTTATTACTAAGCGGCATTTTTACAAAGTCAGCTTATTGCCCCCAACAATCTTGAGTCCTCAATTTACCTACCCTGAGAGGATGGAAGGCTGAGTCAACCTTGAGCCTGGTGGGATTCGAGCCTACAGTAATTGTAGACAGCTGGAACTTAAATGCAGGCATTTAACAGCCTGAGCCACCAAGGCCCTTGAATATGAATATGAATATGAATCCTACTCCATTATTTCTTTGCTTTATCATATGTCCACCATACCTAAAACAGTGTGTGTTATACTTGTGGTATGTGAGCTCCATTGGTTGCCTGTTTGCATGCGGATCCAATTCAAAGTAACCTTTTAGCCCTTCATGGCATTGCACCAGGCTATCTGAGGGACCATCCTTACCCAGTTGCATCAGCTCACCCATTAGATCCAGCAGAATAGGCATGTTGTGGGTATCTCAGCTAGGGACCTTCATTTGGTATGTTCCAGGAAACATGATTTCACTGCTGTAGTGCCCACCTTTTGATATTCCGAAGATCCACCAAGGCCTGGCTATATTGTCAGGCTTGGGCCCCCAAGCAACCAGAGACTTGTTCAAATGGCTCAATTTTTGAGGTGGCCATTTTTATACTCTCTTTCCTATCTGGTCTCTGTTGCTGTATTAAACCATGAAGGATAAATTTTGCATAAAGGACTACTGTGTTGTCAATTTGCTGAAATATGGAAAAGTATGAAACAGTATAATTTACAAAGGTGTTAGGTCAAACACTATTTTACACTGAGGTAAAATAGAGAAGAGCCAAATGACATTCCTGAGGTATTACAAACTTGGCTGAAGTAATACCCTGCCTGAAAAGAATAACAGAATAAAAAGAAATTAATGGTAGCACTGAGTTTATTGTGGATGTGTATAACTTTCCATTCTCTGGATAGCTGTCAAGTGAGAATAGTCATACCTTTCTCTTAGTGTCAACATACTCCAACCAAAAATATTCTATAGCAAATAAACTTTTCATGTGACCTTTGTGATTAGAACACATGGCTATGAAAATTATAAAGAGTCTTCATTATGAGCTAGGTTAATTTCAAAGAAATTTAACAGCACCTAGAGACATTCTATATCTTTGGATTTTTCATTACTATTATAGAGGGAAAAGTAGTAAATATGATTTAAACTTCCTAAACATGTTAATACATATCCTTGATCTTTAAGTTTCTAGAAAATCAAAATGGAGAATTATGCCTCCCAAGTGAGAACATGTGGAATAAAATAAAGATTTAAAATGAAATAAATTATTATATAAAGTTTTAACAAAGATCACAGGAAGCATATAAAAACAATACATGTTATGGCAAAGTCAACAAGAAAGTTGTGATGACAAGGGTGGATGAGGATATAGTTGATATATCTGTAGTCTGAAATTACTTCAGTTTTATCACCATATATGCTTGCACCATTGTGCCCTATAAATTACAGCCCATATGTTGCCTGACATTTCATATTTTAGAGTTTTATGCAAAATACAGTAGATTTAGATTATATAAGATCTACATGGGCTAATTTAAATTACAGGCAATATCTGTCAATAATTTAATTGTAATTAAAACAACAACTGGACTATAATAGAGTTCAGAGCAAATATGGGATTCCCATGGCTCTGCAGACATTGTGAATACTGATTCCCATTATCCCTAGTCATGGCCCATTCTGGCTACAAGTTTTATGGGAGTTGGAGTCCAACAGCTTTTTAAAAGGCATACTGTTTTAGTCTGACCTTAGGGGAAAACTATTCATCTCTTTGAATAGTTTCATCTCTTTAAGGGCCTTGGTGGTGCAGGCTGCTAAATGCTAAATGCCTAGCACTTAAGTTCCAGCTGCCTGCAATTATTTAGGCTCGAATCCCATCAGGCCCAAGGTTGACTCAGCCTTCCATCCTCTCGGGGTAGGTAAATTGAGGACCCAAGATTGTTGGGGGCAATAAGCTGACTTTGTAAAAATGCCGCTTAGTAATAAGCAGGCATATACAATGGAATTAAGGCTATTGCTGATCACACTGGGTTGTATCCCAAAAATTGTAAGATGCCCTGAGTCTTCGGAGAAGGGCGGCATATAAATCTAATTAAAAATAAAAAAATAAAAAATCTCTTTGCATTGGATAAGAATATCTATAGAGAGCTCTTTTAAAAAAAGTTTAAATACATGCTAATTAGGAATATGTCTGCTTCGTTATTACAAAAAAATTACACTTTTATAATCAGAACTATGAGCTATTTTGTTCATTGTACCAAAAGGTGGGGTTCTATACTCCCACAAAAATTGATTGCATATTTTTGATAACATTCAAAGTTATTTTCATATATCTTACAGTGGTAAATTCACACTTGGGAATGTAATTAAAACTACTAAATCTATTGGGTAACATATGTTTTTCAAATATTTCCTACACATAAATGAAAAAGGGCACCTATCATTTCTGTTGTAGAAAGTTTCTAAATGTAAGTCTATCATATAATAGCAATAGCACTTAGACTTATATACCTCTTTATAGCGCTTTACAGCCTTAATGCTATACTGTGTGACCACAATTATAATAGCCAAAAAAAGGAGAAAAAAGAAATATGGACAATAGTAATATCCAGATATTGTAATCAAGGAATCTGAAAGATCTTTCAATTTAATTTTGGAGCATAGGATGGGAAGGACGGTGAATTTAAATAAGAGAAACTAAAACTTCATATTTGTTCCTGCTGTGCTCCATATTCCCTTCCAAGATGAGGACTAGTTAGGTCCTGGAAGTAGCCCTTTTTACTGGACCCTCCACTGCAAGCTTTGCTAGGCACATCATTATCTTTTCAATACTAACCATATTTATTCTCACTAGTGGGGTATCTCTTTTGTGGCAACTACTCCTTGAAATTCCTTCTGATATTTAGGTAGTTCTTACTAAAATGTCTTTTAGGAGCCTACTAAAGATTCATTTCCTCACCCAGCTTTTCCTTGTATGAACATTATCCCCACACTTTTTAATGTACGTAGAATGATAAAATACTTTGCTGTAGTTGCACTAGTTTTTGTTTAATTACATGTAGTTTGTCAATTTACAACCACAATTAGAACTTTATTTCTGGTTACAGTCAACTTATGGTCATAAGTTGAGGCACCCACATAACTGGACCCAATTTTATGACAATTATATTTGCAGCAATCATTAAGCAAATCACCACGGTCATTAAATGAATCTGTGGCTATTATGCTGCTGTTGTAAATGTTAACCCATTCTTCCAAATGGGTGGTTTTCTACTGGAAACTAGCAAAAAGTTGCAAATTATGGTCACATGACTATGGGACTCTGCAACCAGTTGTAGAGATGACTTGGTTGCCAAGGGGCCAAACCTCAGTCACATGACCAAGGGTGGGAGTGTGTTGGGGGAGTGGCACAACATTTCATGATGGCCAGAAGTGCTTTATGGATCATAAAGCACCCAGGTCCCTGTAATTTTAAATGGATATAAGTCAAGGACTACCGTTATCCCCCTTTCTATGTTATTCTTATTGTTAGAAATTGCTTCAATGTGTTTCTATAAGAATCTAGTATAAATTACTTGAAATGCATAGATAAATAAGTTGTAATATTTTGATTTTATGATAGTTAATATTTAATTTACATAATTTACATTAACTGATTTTATTTCTTTGTTTTATTTTTATTGCAGTTGTGTTTTTAGCTGCTATTTTTAATTTAATCTTAAAATGAAAAATAATTTGTACTATTTTTAAATAGGGGAAAACTTTGTTTTAAAGACCACTAATGTATCTATATGAGATACATAAATACAATGGTCTGTTGATGCAAACGTTTCATCAACTGTAGCAAAGTTCTCAAATCCCAGCTTATTTAGTTTGATGCTAGCTGTTTAAAAAAATCAGGGAATAAATTGTAGTGGTTTAAGTGTGACAACTCCAATTAAATACTTAAATACCGGTAAAACCAATATGGTATTATTGTAACATATTTCATCTTCAGCATATTCTGCTAGCAAATTTCACAACTATATGCTCTCACCTACCTATATTGTACATATTGGAGACAAATCTAGCTGAAATCGGAGACAAATCTAGCTGAAACATTTTTTCTCTAGCCTGTGTGCTGAATTTTCTCCTGTGGAGAAATCTGACTGCCCTTCTCACTGGAGGAAAAATAACCTATTTTCAAGTACACACAAAGAAGTGGCCTAATATAAACTCAACTGCAGGCAGCACTTACTACAGAAATCTTATTACTAGAGAGATGTGATATTACATATGGGAAACAGAATGGAACTAAATGCTAGGGGCTCTACAACTATATATTAACAGTTGGAATCAGTATAGATATCTATGTTCACTTAAATTGTGATCAATAGTAAGTAAACTGTTTTGAAACTTGAAAGGATGAATTGGAAGGGATGTCTAGCACATTTTTTTGTTTTAAAATGGTGAGGAAAAAAGGCATGGTAGCTATTTATTTTTGGCTTTCAAACCCCTACCTCAAAGGGAACACTTCCTTTAACCTACTGTATATGCTCCAGGTAATTGAAAACAAAAACAAATATTCTCCTGAACCTAAAATAATTTTGTCTACCTGTATAAAATTAAAGTTTCTCTGCTGAATAATTACATTATTGCAATTATATGTAGGTAAAGTTAGTGACTTTTCCTTCTATTCATTGCTTTCTCATATCTCATACCATCTTTTCCTTAAGGTTTCCTATCCCTTTTTTTACCATAGCTTAACTTCTTAATAGTCTTCCTAAAACTGATGTCCTCTAAATATGATAAAGTCTCCATTCAACATGGTCTGGGATTGGATGGATTTCTGAGAGTTCAGCCCAAGGTATCTGTGATTTTTTTTTACCCTGAAGAAGCCTGGCCTAAACTGATTTCCCCCCTCTTTTTTATGGATACAATGTAGCACACAATGAAATCATGAAAACAAAAATGAAAAATAAAGTAAGCAGATTAAAGCCAATAAATAATTGGGTAAATAAATATTTGTGACAGTTATAACAAACCATGTTTACTTGCACTCTGTTCATTGGGACTTACTCTCTGAGGAATCTGCCTTTCATTTCAGCTAAATTTAATAATTTCCATGCCTTAAAGATTTAGTATGCAAAACAGGGCTTAATTCATGCTGAAACAATGCTAAGTAATTTTCATGATTCTCTCTTCAGCCATTTCTGCCTCTTAGAAAAGGTTACAAACCTGGAGTAATATAGTATAAGGTAGTTGAAATGGGACAAAAATATGTATCATGATAGTGAAATGGAAACACCAGAAAGTTAAGATGAAAGAATTCCACAAACAAACCCATATAGTTGATTTTTTTCATACACATATAAAAAAAACCTCAAGTAATGGAGCACCTGAAGTAATGGAGCACCTATGAACTTAAATAGCTAAATTATGTATTTGAAAATATAGCAGAAGGTTCCCGGTTTGTCCTTGTTGAAGCTTATATATAATTATGTCATTATACAACTCTTAGCTTGCGTTTAAATCATAGAAATATCCAAATTTGAATATTTTTTTGTCTCCAAGGTATATATAAGCTTCAACAAGGATATATATGACCTCACCATGCCAACAAAAGTGTGTATAGTCAAGGCTATGGTTTTCCCAGTTGCAATGTATGCTGTGAAAGTTGGACCATAAGGAAGGCTGAGCACCAAAGAATTGAGGCCTTTGAACTATGGTGCTGGAGAAGACTCCCGTGAGTCCCTTGGACTGCAAGGTGATCAAACAGGTCAGTCCTAGAGGAGATCAACCCTGACTGTTCTTTAGAAGGCCAGATCCTGAAGATGAAACTCAAATACTTTGGCCACTTAATGAGAAGGAAGGACTCACTGTAGAAGAGGCTAATGCTAGGAACGGTTGAGGGCAAAAGAAAAAGGGGGCAACGGAGAATGAGGTGGCTGGATGGAGTCACTGAAGCAATCGGCGTGAGCTTAAATGGATTCCAGGGAAAGGTCGAGGACAGGAAGGCCTGGAAGAACGTTGTCCATGGGGTCGCGATATGTTGAACATGACTTCGCAACTAACAACAACAACAATGGTAAAAATAAAGATGGACAGACAGATCTCTATATATCTCATGTCTGTTTGTCTGGAATTTTCAATTTGGGAAAATTGGAAATTATAAGGCAACAATTAGTGAACCAAGATAACTCAAATGAGCTAATTTACAGAATGCCAGGACTCATGACTCCCATAGGAATGAAATTTGGAGAAGTTGTGGCCATTTCAGTACTGCCACACTTTCTGACTGCACTTCTCAGAAACCTATAAGGAAGTTTGGAGAAACATATCCCTGCTTTATTTCCTGCTTCCCTTAGGCTTCTATGCCCAATCAGCTAGTAGCAAGGCCAGACACACAAGCAGCCATTGGCTGCTTTGGCACCAAGACTAAAATTTCAAATATCCTAATGGTTGTGGCCAGTGAGAGAAGGACAAGAGAATAATTTGGATAGCTCCTGGTGAGGTGGGCTGGGTAGTTGGCGCCAGTGGTCAATGAACACTTTTCCTCCCTGGGGGAAGGGGCCCTTAAGGACATGTCAGTATAGTGGAGGTGCACTTTCCCTCACAGTCCATGTCTCCCTTTGTTTCCCCTTCCCACCAACAAAATGGCAGGCAATTCTACAGGTCAGCCAAGGGGGAGGAGGTAGAAGAGAGGGCTTTATTGGGGGCTCTCCGGAGGATTGGGAAGAGATAAGAAACAGCATGATTCTATATTATATGTGGAAAGAGGAAGGATAAGAGCAATTGTGATGCCTGCTGGCTGGGGTCACCGGCAGTTGACTGGTGAGCTCTCTTCCTCCCTGAAAGGAGGGGGCTCTTGTGGACATAATGGACTGGGAAATGGTGGTGCAGTATTCCTTGTGATCTGTGGCTCTCTTGATTCCAGCCCCCCCAGCAAAGTGGCAGTCTCTAAATATGTCCATGAATTTTTAAGAACTTTTCCAGATACGTTAGAAGTCTGTATTGTTGAAGGCACTAAAGAATCTAATAAGGAAATATCTCTAAAACAATGATGGTGGTGGTGATCACGGATTGTCTAGTTTTAGTTAAAGTCTAAAATATATCTCCAATTTAAGTGACTTGAAAATATGATATACAGCATAAAATTGAGAGCAATCTGCATAAGCCAATTTTAAAAGTTTAGGCATTCAGTAATAATTTAGACACTCATTTTCAAGGAAATGTACACATTTTAGGAAAGTGGGAGTTGAATGGAGAAACTGAAATTAATATCTAACAAGATTTTCCGTACAATTGAAGAGATGGAAATGCAGACATGCAGAAATCATATATAATGGCAAGATGATATCTGAATATCTTTTAACAGTTGCTGTTTATTATTATTAATCATCATTATTATTTGTTGCTTTGTTGTTAAATTGCCCTGCATTCAGTTTTGATTAAATATAAAAGTAAGCTAAATAAAACTAATAAATTCTGGGGTGGAATGTACAGAATATTTAGGTCCTTGACAGCTCCTAAAAGTACTGCATATAGCCATCTAAATAAAGTTTCAGGGTCTGTGACTTCAATTTGAGGGTCTGTGACTTCAATTCTTTATTCAAACCATAAAATAACATATCCCCACCTGCCTCTGAAGAGTATCAATAAAGAACAAAGCTGGTCTCACAGTGTCTCCTGGTGGGCATTATAACTGAAAACTGCCACACAGAATATTTACAAGAAATTCCTTCCCCTCCAAAAGGGGAAGACCTGTAAAACCCTGTACATAGGGAATGATATAAGTATCTCTCTGTTCTGAGAACTTTAAAAAAGTCTGACTATATATGCCTTTCTGAAAGCAAGTGTTTCTATTGTAGATTTCAGCTGTTAAAAAGAACTATAATGTGGTAGCTTTTAATCACTTTTGCTGCAATGATCTGTTCATACATGTAGTGTCTTGAAGAGCAGCCACTTCCACTTCAACTTCATTAATGTAATTAATATATTTCATTGTTTTTGTTCTGCCTCAGCTGCTTAAATTGAATTCAAACACAGAAGGATTTTGTTAGCTAAGTGAAGAAGAAATGTCAACCCAGATACAAAATTTCTTCATTATGATTCTTGAATTTGATTGTAGCACTGAAGCAAAAAGTATTTGTCAGGATAATAGGAAAAGAAAGGCAAAGGAAGGAAAACAATGGGAGCTCTTTGTTATTTTAAATAATTGAGTTGCTATACAATATGATAGATTTCTTCTCTTGAACCTTAATGGATAGCAACACAATCAATAACTGGCTGTAACATTTTTTGTACTGCTTCATCCACTATAATTGAAAAGTAAGTCAAGCAGAACTTTGAAACAATTTATGACATACCTTTTTTCCCTTTTTAGTTCTTTAAAATTATTATTAAAATGAAGATAATGTTTGGGGGGGTCAAGATAAAGGTAACTGATATAATAATAATGTTTCAACAAGATATTTTATATATCATGTATGAGTGTACAAAGACTAAAAACTAGGAGCTTCTTTTTTTGGATCTGTTCAATTCAGTTCAAGTTTTGTCCAAAAGATTAACTATTTGCTCCCAGGTTGTTAATTATATTACATGCATATTCTCCTTTTTAATGAAACTCAACTACTGGTGATTTCAAGGACATGTTTTTTGAAGAATATCATGAAAATGGTTTATTGTTACTTTCTTCCAGGATGCTGCTTTAAATTCTCAGATGAACCATATAGTTCTGGTGATTTCCTATCCAGATTGGACACAACTTTTTAGAACAGCCAGGGGTGGTGAGGTGCAGTCACTTAGACTGAAGAAAAAGTTCTCATCCTAGAAATAGTGTCAGATCTGAAACCTATTTTTAGGATAAGGACATTTGCTTTTCTCTTTATTAATATACTTTTGGCTAAGTTTTAAAAGGGATGAATTTGCCTCACTTCAGTCACTTCAATATCTTTTTATGACTCAGCTAAAATAGTACTTTGGAAGTAATCTAGAGCCTTGATTGCTGTTCACTGAAACTATGGAAACTATGCCTATGGCTTCTGTAGAATCGTGCTGAGTTTCATTAATCTGATTTTTCATTTCAACCAAATTCACTATATATTCTAATCTGCCCTTTTATAACTTCATTGACCTCAACCTAGTATAATTTACTACATCTCACTTACTTTGATCAAACTTATCTGAACCAGTGGTGGGATTCAAATTTTTTTACTACTGGTTCTGTGGGCGTGGCTTGTTGGGCGTGGCAGGGGAAGGATACTGTAAAATCTCCAGTCAGAGGTGGTATTTGCTGGTTCTCTGAACTACTCAAAATTTCCACTACCGGTTCTCCAGAACTGGTCAGAACCTGCTGAATACCACCTCTGATCTGAACATAGATATTAGTTTATTATTTGTATGTATGCATAATCTGATTGTCAGGAGAACTAACTTTAGGAACCAACATTGTTTTTTGTGACTACTTCCACACAAGCTAAGAATTATAAGCAAAGAACAAACTTGGCTTTAGAATCTAACTTGTTAAAGAAAATCAAACACCATATTTGAGTTTAATCCCAACACCGAGTTTTTTATTCCTGGTAAATTCTGACAACTCAAGTGCTCCTACCATGTCTGGCTCAAGATATTTGCTGCCTCAGGTGACAAAGTAACACTCTTTTTCATTCCATTTTTCTATACAATTCTGGTTGATTGGCAGTTACATTAGTATGGGGACATATCTGCTGAAAATTGGAATGGGCTAATGGGGGATGGAGTTCAAGCAAGCTATTGAACATGACACTCAATTCTCTCTCCCAACATATTGCTACTTCTTGCACGATTTTCTATCCAAAGCTCTACTCTGCTTAACAGAAGGTCTGGCTCTGTCTTCTATTGTCAACTAATGGGACATCAAGTAGCAGGAACGAACAGCTTGTTTCTGCACTCAGGCCTGAAATTATGGGTGGTTTTTTTTGTTTTGTTTTGTTTTACACAAATAGAGACTATTTAATCAGACAGATGTATCAACAGTGCTTATTACCAGAATATTAGATTATTTATTCTGAAATTACCATAACCTATGCCCATCTGTTTGGAGAACTTTGGTAAAATCTGAACAGGAAAATTCTTATTTCTTTTGTACTATGTAATGAAGTGTAAAATTATGATTCTATGTACATGACATTATGGAATGTGTTTTTGTTATTGAGAAAATATGAGAATAGCATCCATTTTGATTTATTTATTCAGAATTGGTTGACAGCTAATATCTTAGAAAGAAAAGAATGATTAATAGGATTGTAGAACTGGAAAGAAGCATTAAGTCTGAATTCAGCCTTCTGCTTGTATAGCTTTTTCAAATGAATTAAAATGCTCCCTCAAAAAAAAAACCATATCGTTTTATTTTAGTCACCCCAGATGTATCAAATGAATTTTTTATTTATTGCTTTTAATACAGGCTAAAATGTAACAAAAAGAGAGTGATATATGATCAGCAGGTAATATTAACAAGCTCTCCATTGTTCTGAAAAACCAGATGGAAATTATTTCTGCTATAATGGGTAGCGGCAGGAGTCTAAGAGGCCAAAAAACAGCCCATTTGATGAGGCTTAACGCTTGGTATGGAAAAAGTTCACAGCTATCTTTTGGTGCTTTGCTCCAGCAAATAACAGCACTTGACATGTATTTCATAGCAATAATTTCCAATTGTTCTACAATTTATAAACAAAAATCTCTGGAAGAGGATGCTACTTTTAGGGAAAATGGGAAGTACGATTTCACTGATAATGTTTGACTACAGACAAATACATGCTCTGTATTTGTAAAGCTACCTAAACCTCATAGACCAAAAATGTTGATATCCATTAACTCTAAAATCAGACATACTGTGATAATTTATTGAGAGCAACCATAAAAGCAGGAAGAAAGCAAGAAGAATGTAAGCAGTACTTAGAGAATAACATAGTTTTATGTACTTAAGATCTAGGAATTCTACACTATGTTATTATCTACAATAAAAGTAGTTTTACAGGATCAGGTCTTAATCCAGATCTTAATTCATCATGTTGTTTCCCACAATGGACAGCAGATGTGTTAAGTTTGCATGAAGAGACAGACTCCGAGTGCTTCAAGCTCTTAGTTTATTAGTGACTACAGCTCAGAACGGACCCAATTTGGCTGGGCTGCGGCTGCTACTTATAGCCAGCAGCCGCAGTTGCCAGCCAATCAGAGTGCAGGGTTTTCCTGCACTTTTTAAACCAATCATTTCCAACATTTTACAAGAACAGTTCAAACTAAACCAATGACTTCAAACCTACATACATAACAAGATGCCTCTGGAATTCTCTATTTACTCATTTATTCCTACTCTTTGATTTATGTTTTTAAATAAATCTGCAGATCAACAGTCACCAAGATTGCCCAAAAGCCATATGCTGAAACTATTTGTCAATGATCTCTGGAAAATCCAAACATATAACATTGACAATCTCCATTCATGTGTTTTCCAATGCCCTTAAAAACCTCCAAAGCTTTGAGATGCAAGATTTAGTTTTCTGCCATATCTCCTGGTTTTCTTTTTCCCTGAAGCTTCTTTCTCTATGTGCCTGGTTAATATTTCTTTGATTACTGTTTCTACCAAGTAGCTTGGAGCAGGTGTTAATCTGACCTCTAATGCGTCTTTAATTTTTCCAATCTCCACTGACTCCTTGTTTAAATATTGGTGTCATATGGGCTACTTTCCAGGCCTGTAATATTGAGTCAGAACTGAATAATAAACTACACATTTAAGCTAGGAAATCAGCAATTTCACATTTAAGAACTCTCAAGTAGATGCCATCAGAACCTGATAACTTACTACGGCATAGTCTTTTAAGATGTTCCACAATATCTTCTCTTGCTATCTCAATTTGCTTTCAGTATTCCAACTCCCTCATCATTACAGGCTCTGATATTTGGTCTCCATCCTCCATATTAAGGAACGATGCAAAATGATCTGACCCATGGCCATGGTCGCCAGTTTGACACCCCAGGTCTAGTGCTTGTCCCGAGGTGCTTTTTCTTTTTCTTTTAAATAGATTTTTATTATATTTTCCACAAATACAAATCTTGCATACAGTTTTTGACAGTGGTTCAGCATTGACAAATAAACATTTTATATAACTTAATATATACATTTTCTTTCTATAAATCCATAGTATCTGTTGTGTCTATCTATAGTTACATATATCTTATATGCCTTATAAGCAATATGTTTAGCCTATTATTCTCTTAAGGTCTCTTGTAATATTTATTTATTTATTTATTTATTTATTTATTTATTTATTTATTTGGACTTGTATGCCGCCCATCTCCGAAGACTTGGGGCGGCTCACAACTAAAACAACAACAACAATAAATAATTTAAAAAGAATTAAATAAATCACAAGCCCAATAATAGCTAAACTGAAATTTAAAATTACATTTTCTATTTTCTTATTTTTTGTATCTATCTTCTAACCATTCATACCATTTATGCCATTCATTGTAATATTCGGAGTTGTCCCTCTTCTTCATTTCAAATGTAAGCATGTCCATTTCTGCACATTCCAATATTTTGTTTATAACTACATCTTCTGGGATGGGTCCTTTCCACATTTGTGCAAAAGCTATTCTGGCTGCCATCAATATATGTAGAATAATATATTTAATCTTTTTTGGGTATTGATCCGTAGTTAGTCCTAATAAAAAGAGTTCCAGTTTAAGTTCAATTTGGTGCTTAGTGATTTCCTGCAGCCAGTCTTTTATTTTAATCCAGTATTTCTTGGTCTCGGGGCATAACCACCACATATGATAGAAGGTACCGTCATTTTGTTCACATTTCCAACACTTTGGGCTTGTGTTAGGGTATATTTTTGCCAATCTTGTTGGAGCCAAATGCCACCGATAAAACATTTTATATAAATTTTTTTTGTATGCCATAGATGTTGTTAATTTATAATTTATGGTCCATAATTTCTTCCATTCATCCAGTTCAATATTATATCCAAAGTTCCACGCCCATGCTATCATAGTAGTTTTCACAATTTCCTCCTCCATTTTAAATCTCAGTAAATATTTATATGTTTTCAATATAAATTTTTCCCCTGTTTCAACTAAAATTTTATCTAATTGATTTTGCCCTTTATCAAATCCAAGCTCTTCTAAATCTTTTTTATACCTATTTTGAATTTGTAAGTATGGCCACCAAACAATTATAATTCCTTGTTCCCTTAATTCTTGATTTGATTTAAGTTTCCCTTGATTATCCAACAGTTCATTATAAGTTATCATTTTTCTTATATCCAATCTATTTGGATGGATCATGGCCTCCATGGTTGACATCCACCGGGGTATCTCCATATAATGCTTCTTTCTGATCTTCTTCCAGGTCTGTATGAGCGAGTCTCTTATTTGGTGTCGATTAAACTAGGCATGTGCTTTACCCTTTTTTCCCACAAAAATGCATGCCAACCTATCTGGAGGTCATGACCTTCTAGCATTAAAATTCTCTTATCTTTTAGTTTAACCCAATCTTTTATCCAATTTAATACAGCAGCCTGATAATAGAGTTCCCATTCTGGTAGTCCAAAACCACCTCTGTTCTTACTATCCAGTAATGTTTTTAATTTAATACGTGGCTTCTTGCCCAACCAGACAAACTTAGTTGTCATTTTATTTTGTTCAGTAAAAAACTTTTTGTCTAGTTTTATCGGAATCATTTGGAATAGGTACATTAATTTAGGCAAAGTATTCATTTTTATTACTACAATTCTTCTTAGTAGTGACAATTGTAGCTTTTCCCATAATTCTAATTCTTTTCTAATTTGTTTTATAAATTTAATATAATTATCCTCCTTTATTGAAGATAACCATATTCCTAAATACTTCACTCTTTGCAGTCTGTAATCCCATTTTACGTTCTAGTTCTTCTTTGTTGTTTTATGGTACAATTTTGTATTATCATTTTAGTTTTATTCTTATTTATTTTGAGTCCAGCCACTTCCCCAAATTTTTCTATTTCTTGTAACAATATATCTCCAGTGCTTTTTCAAGAGGCAAGTGGACTTTTTGGTTTTTCTTTGAAGACATTTCGCTTCTCATCCAAGAAGCTTCTTCAGCTCTGACCAGATGGTGGGGAATACAAACAAGCTCTAGTGGTTGGATTTAACAAAAATCGAGTACTAGCTAAAGAAGAAGCTTTCCCATGCCTTGTTGATTCCTTGCAACTCCAGGTGTCCTTTTTAAAACTTTTAATATTGAAGAGCAACTTTCTTCATTGAAAAAAAATGAGGCTTTTTAGTGGATTTGTAAGAGTTGGTAAAATAATTTGTTGACAGTTGTAAGATTAACATGGATATCAGAGAACAAGGACCATTTTAGAACAGGTGGCTTTATAGTTTCTTTCACTATATTAGAACTAAAAGATTTGGGTGGCAAAAAATCCAGATAGTCCATTGTTTTATGGCAAAGAATTTTCTGTTTCCCTTGTTGCCTCCTAGTGGTCATCTGAATTTCTGCAGAATATATATGGTAGCCTTAAGGCACATTTGACATGCTGATCTTTCTTCCAGGACAGACTTCTTCTTTATGGACAGAATGGAACATCACAGTAACTCTTCATATCCACAGGTCACTAGTCTGGAATATTCCATAATCATCTTTCATATTTTTAAATGTTAATCAGTTTTTTTATAATAAAAGTCTTTGAGAAGTCTCCTTTGAATAAGTACAATGTGGTAATTAAACTACAATAGCTAAATCATTGTTCAGTCAAAAGCTCTTTTTACTGTATAATGCATTTAACTTCTTAACAGCAAGTTCCTAAATGGACAACACCCCCAAATCAAGCTTTGGCATTTAAAATGCATTCAAATATATAAAGGACAGGCTAGGAATTCCTTTTAAAAATACATTTAAAATAGCGTTCCCTTGTCATAAAATCAGCTGGCTATATGATGCATGGGTTTGTGGTAATCAGTATACAACATAATGCAAGTTTCTTCTCCTATCTTCAGACATACAAGGCTTGATTGCACTCTGATGTGGAATGTTTTAATTATCTACAATCTATACTATTATCTACAATCTATAGTTAATAAAATATATTTGTTATCCTAGTTCTTATATGCAGAGAGGGCAAGTGTTAAATCACAGTCACCAGTTTTCTTCAACCCAGTGCCTTCCACAAATTATATTATTCCAACTTCTAATTCCCAATCAGGTAGTTAAGCCAATCTACAGGAATGAATCAAGGTAGAGAAGTATAGAAAAAGAAGAGCAAAAACAAAGAGAAGGTCTATGGGTTTAGGGAACTGCATCATAGACAAAAGAGCACTTTGGTAAGAGCCAGTCTGTAAGATTGCAAGTTGTTAAACTTTTAATCAATCAATCAATCAACCAATCTATCGGAAAGCTTACAGTCTTACAGAATTAGTCATAGATCAGTATCATGCAGTCATTAAAAAGAAGCAAAGTATAAGGGTATACTTTGATAAGTAAGTATAAGATAATCCAGACAAGAAGCACAGCCAGGAATATTATATATCTTTATTGTAAGGTTACATTAACAGAATTTGGCAAGACTGAAAGTATTTATCCTTTCCTTTTAGTCTCCAAAAAATTAGAGAGGATCCCTTCTGAAATGTTTCCTACACACCTTCTCCTTCTTTGGGCTGAGATACAGCTTACATGCTGGTTGTCCAGTCTGCTGCTTTTCCTCCTGTCTATCATTGTCATTCCCACATACCATTACTCTCTCTCTCTCTCTCCCTCCTCCCTCCCTCCCTCTCCCTCCCTCACCCCCTCTCTCTGTAGACATAAAAAATCTAATAAAATACAAAGAGCTAGAAGATATAAAAGTTATGTAATAATTATAATTATAACTCATCACTACTTAAATCTTGATCAGCAAACCTGAGTTTTGGGCTCCTTATAGAAATGTGAGAATATGGATTCCACCATTTCATGGTAATACCTGTCTTAGGATATTGTGGGAATTGATTCAAAGACTACGCAGTAATTGAAAAGCTGTGTACAAGTATACCATATTCCATGTGTTTCCATTATACTGATAGTGTAATATTGGAAATAACAGATTTTGCATTCTCTTATTCTCCTACCTTCTCAGAAATGGATCTCTCTGTCTGTTGATATAATGCCAATAAAAACTCTGGCCTGGGTTGGTCACCAGAACCAGAGGTGAGCTTTTGGAGTTGTGATGCAGCCCATCCTCAGGGAACTTCTCTCTACAAGAAAGAAGTCTCCCGAGGATATGCCACAGCACATGTCCAAAAGCTCAGAAGAGTAAACCTTTGGTTCCAGTAACTGACCCAGATTGGATCCTGGGACATGTATACTTGCCTTCATTCAGAAAAACTCTTATTTAAAATCTGGTAAATTGTGTTAAAACTAAAAGTTGAATCTGGAAGTTACCTATGCTAATTTGAAATGATGAGACTTGCTAATTTAATAGTACCTTAATGAAAAAATTAATATAGACAGGTAAGGAGGAAAAGGGCAGAAAATGTGAGTATGACAGCAAATTTTTCTGCTCAGCAGCTGCGGAATAGTATCAGCATAAAATACTTCACTGGGTAAATTTATGGTTCCACAAACGTCCCTTTCCTTTAAATCATCCTCTTTGTGACTTGATATCTGCAAATCACCTTAAAACCTTGATAAGTTGAAATGCGAAATGTCAGAATGGGCCATCTAACATTCATTCTTCTTGATAAACATGGAGGAGGATCTATCACATTGACACATGAGCCTTTGGAGGAGCCTAAGGTCTGGCAATTATGCATATGAACTAAGTATTTAAGTCTAATAATCAGGGAAGGGTGATGGATGGGTCATCCATCCTTGTAGGTCTAAAAATGTTTGCAAGAGCAGGATGGTCCCCAAGTGGCACCCACAAATTCTGGTCTTTCACTAAAGTCCACATATTGTGTCAGTATTATCTCAAAACCTCATTAGTTAGAGAGTGACCTTTGTGGCAATGGCTACCAGGCAAAGCCCTAGAAGAGGCCAGCATTTGATTAGTACGGCAATTTGTTCATTAACTTCTGACAAGAATTTGCAAGTCTCAAAGATATTTCTTTCATGAAAAGGTCAAGATCTAACCATGGCACAGGGCTGCATTTTGCAGGAGAGGGAAAAGCACCTGTCTTGTAAATATAGCTGGAACACAAATAATTATGTTGTGATACAGCTCTTAGCTTGCGTTTCAATCATAGAAATATCCAAATTTGAATATTTTTTGTCTCCAAGGTAGATAAATTCTAGCAGTGCAATCATATATGAGTGAGAGGTAAACCTCATTGAGTTCTATAGAGCTTATTCCCAGATAAGTGAGTATAGAATTATCGCATTACATGATGATGAAAAATATACCTGACAGTGAATTCCCTAACTGCTTTTCATGCTGTCCTGGGAAATATGAAGGTGCTTTTCAATCTTAATTGTACATAATAATGAACTACTATATGAAGCTGAAGGCTTAGAACTAAACGTTGTAGTCATATACAATATTAGAAACATTGCATCAACAGCCTTGCCTCAAATCTATTTCCATTTCTACTAAATACAAAAGTTATAGGCAAACAACTTGGACATATTCAACACAGACCATAGAACATGACTTCCAACAGCTCAAATTCTATACAGTTCTTTATGGTTCTAAAAAGTTGAACCAGAACAAGCCATAAGGCTATTCATCAACTTTTCTTCTTTCTGGGACAGCCAGATGTCTCAGTAACTATTCAAGAATTCTTTCTCGTGGGAACAAAAATGAAGACAAAGTGTCAATGCCAATACCAATATAGGTAATCCTTGATTTAAAACCATTCCGTCAGTGACATTTTGAAACTACAACAATACTGAAATGAAGACAGTTGGAACCAATGCCTGAAGTTATAGCCATTGCAGCACCCCCATGATCGTGCAATAAAAATTCAAATGCTTGGCCCTCCCATACCATCATGGGATGCTGTAACTATCTCCCACCCACCTATCTCTTCCCCCTGCACTGTGGCACTGGGGACTCTCAACAGCAGGAGAAAAATGCCCGAAGGTAAGCAGGAAGTTGCATATATTGAGGGGGACCTGGGTGATAGGGCAACTGCATGATTCCCCATGGTTCATGTACCTTGGAGAAGGGCATGGGTGGAATTTCTCAGTGGCAGTGGTGACACTATGGGTGACATAAGGTCATGGGACCGCAAAGGATGACTACTTCAGGCTCAGTTCATGTGGTGCCATTGCCGAGAGCCACACTGCAGGGCTAGGCTGGGTTTATCCTTCTGGCATCAATATTGCTGATTCTTCTAATTTGTCCACTTTTTTTCTGATTATTTTTAATCAAGTATACATACATCCAGTGGTGGGCTGCAAATTTTTTAACAACTGGTTCTATGGCTGGGCAGGCATGGTTAGTTGGTCATGTGACTAGGTCGCATGACCAACCAGATCACTCATCACACCCAGCCCCACTTCCCAGCCACTTGCCTCAAAGAAAGAGGTAGGATTTGGCCAGTTGGGGCTAATCCCAGCACTGGCTGGTCCCACCCCCGCCCATTTTTCGGCCTTTTTCAGCCATTTTCAGGCATTTTTTGAGTTGTTTTCAGGCCATTTGGGGCCCAGAAAACTGCCTGAAAACAGCATGAAAACCAGGATGTTTTGGGGGTGTTTTCAGGCCATTTTGGGGCCATTTTCAGGCTGTTTTCCAGGCCATTTTCCAGGCTGTTTTTGTGCCAGTCTGAAAATCAGGAAAAACAGGTGGGGTGGGGACAGCCAGTGGTGGGATTTGCTGGTTCGCCAAACTGCACCTAATCTTAACTACTGGTTTGCTAGAACTGATGAGAACTGGCAGCAGCCCACCTCTGCATACATCCCTTTCTGTGGTAAATTATTCAGTTATCATATTACAGTACCATGATACTATCATGCAAACAAAAGGGCTTCATAAACTTATAATGCAGGATAAAATGGCAATCATTGCTAGGCCATGAAGTAAATTTAATGTACAAAGGTATACATTTTAGAACTGTCACAATGCAAATGCATCACAACCTGAAGAAAAATAATGTGCTGAGAAAACACTGATACTGATTGTGGCAGCTTAACAAAAGACTTGAAGCCAAAACTGTTTTACAGGGAAAGTTCTGGGTTCAATACAATGTAGAGCAGCTGGCCTGAAATATTATTTTCTGGAGACACAGACCATTCAATTATCTCTTTATTGGAATTCAAAAGCTGTAGTTATCTCTTTGGCAGGAGCTGATAAAACCTTGCTTGCTATTACAGGCATTGGGCAAAATGTCAGAAGACCAGAGAACATGTAGAGAAAATTTGACCCAGTTTTGTAAAATCATAAGGGTCAGAGTCTTACATTAAATCTTGTGGGAGAAATCTGTACAAACTCCATTTGATGTACAATGTTTAATTCTGACTGAGTTTTACTTAGCTATTATCATTTTCTAAGCTATCCTTGCTGAATGACACCCATCATTTGCTATATAAAAAGGAGTAATAATGGATCACAAAATAAATCTAGAAATTACTGTTGCAATATTTTCAACTGACAGCTATGGCATTTAAGAGAAATGCAAGGATAGTGACTGAGACTATACTGTCTATACTGTAGACTATACTGTCTACATTAGGTTACTAACAGTAATAAAGTAACATAGTCTTATAAAGAAGCATAAAAATACATTTTAAAATTGTGTTATTTCAGTAAAAGGAAAGCATAGGAGCTGGGCATATATCGGTCAGATGATACTTGCTATGGTTATTTATTTTCTCAAATGTTTATTTAAAGTAGTATACACAGTATGTTTTTCATAATAGTGCCACAATGTATTCACTGGGTAGAAATGCTTGCCATTTCTCCATGATTCCATCTATTATAACAACAATGGGCTTCAAATCAAATGAAGGAAACAGGATGACCCGGAATCAATTGCTTTACAATCAGATGCAGACTGGAGGAAGAATATTAATACATTTTTTCTATAAGATCCATATACACAGATATAATGGTTTGGGTCCAAATTCACTGATAGTTAGAATGCATTAATTAATTTTATATTCCACTTTTTCTCCAGGAGCTCATTTTATTTCTAAAATAGGGACTGAGCCCATGAGATTTAAACTATAGCCAACCAACTAAAATGGAACAATGTAGGTTGGATGATCTCACTAACTAGATAGATTCACAGATGCTTGAATAATTATACCCAATGCATGTTCCTTAATGATTTTTGTCAACGGGGATGGGTTGGGTTGGGGGGGGAAGATTCTGAAAGGTCATTTAATTAAGATTAGGGTAGTGCTATGTTAATCTCTGGAGTGATGCTGTTCCAAAGGAGAAACATTATGAGTGAAAATTTGTGAAAGGGATCTGGCATCCTAGTAGACTATAGATTAAGCATGAAGCACTGGTGTTCTACAGGTATCAAAAGAAATATAGGTAGACTTCATTTAGCAAATAATTTGTTAAGCAACCATTCACAATTATGATGGTGGCAAAAGTAATTTTGTGAAGAGTTCTACATTTACGACTTGTGCAGGTCTATAAAGAAAGGAAAGTAAAATTTGATTTTTCACTTAGTGACTACTTTGCTTAATGACTGAGTTGCTGGTCCTAATTGTGGCTGTTAAATGAGGACTATGTGTAGTACGAACTTGGACTGCATCAAAGATTAGTATAAAGATTATAAAGATTAGAAGCAATTCTATGTTCGTCAATATCCATTATTCACAAAGGAACTGGAAAGAATGCAGAAAACTGTGAAGATGATGAGGGGCTTAAAAACTAAATTCTATGAGTGACAGTAAGAGGAACTAAAGAAGAAATGCTAAAGGGAGAATTCATACATGCTTTATTTCTTTATATAAATCTTTGAGTTGTGAATGATATCACAAGTTTCACAATTGTTTACGTATGTGGAAATAATGTAAGTTTATATGAAATTGAGATCAAGAAGCTGAAAGAACATATGAAAATGCTTAAAATTCCAGGTGTTAATCTATTAAAAAAGAAAAGTACAGAAACTCATGGGAAACCATTTTCCATGAAACTGTATAGTTGGTTTCTGTCCTTAAGGTGGTTTATTTAAATGGAAAATAGTGAAGGATTATAAGTGAACAAATGCAACCTGAAAGTTAATAGCAATTTGAACAAGTATTATATGTGTTTTTCATCACAAAACAATTACCTCTAATTTTGCTACTTATTGCAGTATTTGTTTAGAATATGCTTGTAATTCCATTATCTTTAGTTTTCAATTTATTGAAGCAGATTATTCCTTAATGTAAAACAATCTCAAATATGTACAGTTGCTACTTTTCCATTCTGCTGTGTGTATCATCATAGGGACCTGTGGCTATATGAATGAAGTTAATATTCACAAAGCAATTCATCTTGAAGTACAACTACCTTTTTTGCCTGATTCCTGTACAACTTTATGCCCACTTATGCTATATGCAAATGCATTTTATTTTTGTAATGCTGATCTAATCCAATACCCCCAAAACGAAACAGAATATTGTACATTAAGTGCCAACATTGCTTCATTCCTTAAGAAGCAAAGAGTGATAAGAACTCAAAGTTGTTCCAAATATTTCTTTAAGTGAATAAAACTTGGCCACTAAGCCATATTAGTGTTTCCAGTTACATGTTCTTATAATTGTTGGAACTCTTCTAGTACTATCATACAAAAATATGGAAAAAAGGAGAACTTTCATGAGAATACATTCGAGCTGATTACTAGCTCTTCAGAATGCAGTCATGTCTATGGCAACTCTGTGCTGAGACTTTTAATCCCCTTCAGGAGAAAATTCATGAAATATCCATATAAGTATAATTGCACATTAATGGTACAATGCTGGTTTAAGAACTGTGGTGGCACAGTGGTTAGAATGCAGTATTGCAGGCTAATTCACTGCCCGCTGCCAGGAGTTCGATTCTGACTGGCTGAAGGTTGACTCAGACTTCCAGCTTTCTGAGCTAAAATGAGGACTCAGATTGTTGGGACTCTGTAAATCACTTATAGAATGCTGTAAACCACTATGAAGTGGTATATAAGTCTAAGTGCTATTGCTATTTAAAGTAGTGTGTGATCTGCCTACTCAGACTATAGTCTTTGTTCATTCAAAACTATGTCACTTTAATCAATCAAATGTAAGATGCTTAGCAAGACCATTAACACAAAACAACATCATAAGGATAAACAGAATAAAAACATGTCAAATAATCCAAATCATATCACACAAACCATCAGTACAGCAATACTGTTACAATTAATAATATATGGCAATATTTCCTTCTTACTTCATTACAACAATGTACAACAGGCTCTACAATTCGCAATAAAATGCTCCAACAAAAATGCTTTAACTGGATATGTTGTCTGTGACAGCAAATGCAACCAAGGTTGTAATATAAAAGCATATATTTGAAGTATACTATGACATTAAATGTAAGCTATAAGCATAGTGCAGATTTTTTTCTAGATGATGTATATGCTTAGATGCTCCAGGATTGTGAGAGACTTCAGAAATCAACATTTTCAACTTTAAATATTTATTCAGTGTTGAAGCTAATTGAGGAATTGAAAAGAATCTCATGAACCTTTGTATAAGATAGAATTTACCTTTCTAGTGATCTGTTCCATTTTCAGAGCAATAATGTTTCCAGCCAAAATTTATTTCTACTATTTAGTTAATAACATTTAAAATTAACAATTAAGCCAAAAAATAATCCTTTACTCTGGTAAATAATTTTCCATTAGATCCACAGGGTCATTTAAGGTAGCTTATTATTTAATCATAATGGAAGATGATAGAGCAGTTTCTTTAGAAGTATATCCATAGCACTGGGTAAATAAAATTTGCTCAGACTGAAATTGTTTGAAGTTAGTAGAATATTTATGGATCCATATTTTATTAATTAAAATAAACAGGCACAAATCTAAGATACACCCTACAGAACCTCTTTAAATTTTACTAATTCATGTAAATCAACATTTAAAAAAACAGAATTATTTAGGAAATAACTGCATTAATTTATGGCTCTAAAGGCTTTGAAGATGTCACCACAGCCTTGGGTTATGGTGGATGGGGCTACCATATTGGATGAGTCTTTGTACATGTTATATATTGAGTGGTTGGATGCCATTTTGTTCATAGGTATATCACACAGTACTTTTATCTTTTTTGTTATTGTGTGAACCATCCATCCAGAGCAGTTCTTGACTTATATTAAATTTCATATAATTAATAATTAGTACATTAATAAATAGACTATATTTAAGCAATGTGATATAACTTGTATTAAATTGAAATCAAGTTAAATATTTTTGTCCAGGCCTTTTCTTTGTTTCTTGGCATCTCTTCATTGTGACAATTTTAGGCCAAGAGCAGCTTGAGCTCAAAAGTAGTTTATTTCCTTTGCCATAAAAATAAATGTTCATCCCTATTCTTGTTTGATTGATATGTTACATTGGTATCATTAGTCCTTTACCTTAAAACATCAACAGTCACTGAACATTAGGTAATGTCTGAAGTCTATGGAAGCTCTCTGTAAACACCCCATTTTGGCTACTCAGTTTGAAATGCAGTTGATTTCATTAGGGTGAAATATATTTCATTCTCTACAAAAATTATATCTTTTTTTATCCTGTTCCTCAGCCTATTCAGCTTGTAAGGATCCTCTGTTTGTCTATATGCAGGTCATAATAGCTCAATAATTGCTTGGCTTCCAATTTAGACAGCAGCAGTGGTTTCTAATTATTTTCTTTGCCACCTGTTTAAATGGACGAGAGAAGTCCAAAATGATAACTCACGCCACGCTGTTATTAAATTTGGACTGTCTCTGGCTCCACTGAAGATCTGATTTGCTTCCAGAGCTGGCAGGAGCTGAACCCCCTCTGCATTTCTTATGTCTTCAGCCTGAATCAATGTGTCTGGCAATATATAAAACGCATACATGAGCAGAGGCTTCTGGTTCACTGTTTGGCCATTCCTAAACAATCCCACCATTTTCAAAGTGCTGGTACACCACCACCTCATGCTTCTTTCTTTTGGCAGGAATTTATTTCCTGACTTTGGCATTGGTTCTCACTCTTCCTTTTGTTCTGGACTTGGCAGCTGAATGGCACAGATGCAGAGCTCACCTTTTGGTTTCCAAACAGAAAAAAAAAAGTCTGATTCCAAAGATTGCCAGCAGAACTACTGATTTTGTCTGGATCAATTTCAATTTGCCAAGGTTAGCTGATTTTCCTTCTAAATACAATGTCTCTTGACCCTTAAACAATTTTGGGAAAATTAAATGACAGTGAAGGAGTTTGGAAAGAGAATGAAAGACATAGTGGAGACATAAATGTTCGAATTTGACCACTGTATACTATAGATAGTTATATAAATAGTTCTTTTGATTTTTATGAATAATTTGATTTCTTCTAGGTGCACTAACTGAACATAGCAGCAGGACTAAGAAAACAGGCAGATACCTTTTTTAAAAAATTAGATTTATATGCCGCCCTTCTCTGAAGACTCAGGGCGGCTTACAATTTTTGGAGCACAACCCAATGCGCTCAGCAATAGCCTTCATTCCATTGTATATGCCTGCTTATTACTAAGCGGCATTTTTACAAAGTCAGCTTATTGCCCCCAACAATCTTGGGTCCTCAATTTACCTACCCCGAGAGGATGGAAGGCTGAGTCAACCTTGTGCCTGGTGGGATTCGAGCCTGCACTAATTGCAGGCAGCTGGAACTTAAGTGCTAGGCATTTAGCAGCCTGCGCCACCAAGGCCCTTTTTTGATTACTAGGTTAAAGGTGAATAAGCAAAAGCATGCCAGGACTCTCAAGAAACTTAAAATATAGTCATT